>WOXC01006994.1:0-600000 GCA_011680675.1 Gymnobelideus leadbeateri | reverse complement strand
GGCAAACCATTTGACCTGTGACCTGTTCTAAGCTTTAGTAAAGTTTTTTCCCACTAGCACAGGACCTAAATTTATTGGTCTCTTTTCATGTTCCTGGTTGTACTCTCTGGAACCAAACCAAACAAATCAAATCTTTCTTCTATATGATAACCCTTCAAAGCCTTGAAGACAGTTGATCTCATGGCACCCCTAAATCTTCTCCAGGCCAAATATCTTTGAGTCCTCCAACCAATTCTTCTATACCATGTTCTTGAGGGCCTTCTCCATCTTGATTGCTTTTCTGGGAAGACTCTCCAGTTTATCACTGTCCTTACTAAAATGCTCCCAAAATTAACCCCAATAACGCAGATATAGTCTGATCAAAGCAAAGAACAGTGGGATAATCATTGGTCTAATTCTGGATGTGATGTCTTTCGGAATGCAGCCTCAGGTTCCACTGACCTTTTTGACTAGCATATCATTCTGTTGACTCATACTGAACTTGTAATCTAACAAAAACCCCAGATCTTTTTCAGAAGAAATGTAATCTAGCCATGTCTCTTAATCTTATATTTGTGAAATTGATTATTTAAAGCAACAGCTCTTAACCTGGACCTAATAAACTTATTTTATATGTGTGTGCATGAATGTATGTATACATACATATATGTATGCATGAGCATATGTATCTATATGGATATGCATATACATATAAGTGTATGAATGTATATATGTATTGTTGTTCCATTGTTTTGGTTGTGTCTGATTCTCTGTGACCCCATTTGACATTTTCTTTTTTTTTTTTTTTTTTTTTTTTTTTTTTTAAAGCAATTGGGGTTAAGTAACTTGCTCAAGGTTACACGCTAGTCATGATTTATGCGTGGGTGCTCATTTTCTGAGGCCGGATCTGATCTCGGGTCATCCCAACTCCGAGGCGGCTTCTCACTCACTGTGCCACCTAGCCGCCCCTTTAGGGCAATTGGGGTTAAGTAACTTGCCCAAGGTTACACGGCTAGGTTTTTGTTTGTGCGGATTAGTGTCTGAGGCCGGCTCGAACTCAGGTCCTTCTGATTCCAGGGCCGGCGCTCTATTCACTGCGCCACCTAGCCGCCCCTCATTTGACATTTTCTTAGCAAAGATACTGGAGTGGTTTGTCATCTCCTTATACGGTTCATTTTACAAATGAGAAAAAACTGCTTAAGTGACTTGCCCAGAGTTGTACAGGTAATAAGTATCCAAGGTCATATTTTCACTCAGGAAGATGAGTTTTCCTGAATCCAGACCTGGCACTCTATCCACTGTACCACTTAGCTGCCCTAGCTTTCTCTCTCTCTCTCTCTCTCTCTCTCTCTCTCTCTCTCTCTCTCTCTTTCTCTCTTTCTCTCTCCCTCTCTCCCTCCTTCCCTCCCTCCTTCTCTCTATATGTATGTATGTGTGTGTGTATATATAAACATATATGTATATATAAATAAGTTATATGTAATTTTACATATGTTTATTATATTTATATATTTTAATAAAAATAAAATATATCATTTATAAGTTGTATATCTAATGTTTTATATATATTTGTGAATGTAGTTTGTATATATTTATGAATACATAATATAAATATATATGTACATGTGGTGAGCCAAAGAGGCCTGAGCCAGGACTTCAGATAATTACCCTGATATCAGTGGACCTGAACAAAGACCTCTTCGAGATGCGACTTTTCACTGTCAGTTCCGGAGTTCTTTTGATATGGGTTACACTTATAAGGATGGTATTTGAGTTCTGAGGCTAACAGGCTCTGCCCCAAGACATATCTGATTTTGCACTCAGGTATCTTTGGGTGGCCAGCTCTAAACGTGTTGACTTTTGAGGATTGTGCTTCAGCCTTGAAGTCTGCTCTCAATTGTATCCATTTATGACTGCGGCTGCATTAGCAGGTACCTGAGGCCTAGATCAAAGGGCTTACCCTAAGACTTTAGTCTCCTAGATAAGAAATCCTTATCAAATTATCTATTCCATGCTACTTCCAGGATACAACAGACTAAGGTAATGATTAGAAAACTTGAGTCCCCTTTCTTTGTCTCTTTGCTCTATAAAAACCTTTCCCTGAGTATCAATAAATGGAGTTCATGGTTCTTCCTTGAGCTACCCACATGGCCTGGTCATTTCTTATTCACGTCTCCAGATCATACTAAGTGCTGGACACTGAGCAGCCCACGGCATGTACATATACAACTTAATAGCTACATTTCAACATAATTGACTTCTTTTGTAATCCAACATGTTTTGTTTTATGCATCTGAAAGCATTCTTCTGAGGGGGTTTATAGGTTTCCCCAGATTGCAAAGGTGTTAAGTCCCTGTTTGCAGATGCAAGACCACCTTTATTCTGACCAACTTTTACCTTATTCAATTCAGTCCATCTTTTTATCCTGTCCATATTGTAAGGAGTGAGCATGTAGCAGAGCACTGGATTTAAAGTTAAGAACTCTGAGGTTGGACCCCCCAGTTATGCTGCTATGTCTGCTTTGTGACCCTAGATGAGTTACATGATCTCCCTGACCTTCATATTCCTGATCTTTAAGATGATGGAATTGAATTAGATGAGTTCTAAGATCAGAGACCTAGAATCAGAAGGGGCCTCAGAGATCAGCTAGTCGAACCCTTTCATATAACAGGTGGGGATAGTCATATCTAATTCATGAAGAATTTAGAACTGGGACTGTCATGGAGAAATTAAAGATTGGTACAATCATTTCCACTATTAAAAATTTACATTCTAATGTCAAAAAAAGGCATGTACACTATTGACTATAGTCCCCCTCAAGTGAATTACATATATTTACAAATAAAATGTAATCTCCTGGTCCTGGCATTCAAAACCACTCCACTAACTGGTTCCAACCTATTTTTCCAGCTTTATCCCACAAAATTCCCTTCACATTAAACTCTCAGACAAACTCAACTACTTCTTTGTGTACAGCAGTCCAAGGGCTTAGGAAAAGTCTTCTGGAAGAGGAGAAATAGACTCATTGATATTGGGGGATCTTTGTTAGCCCTGAAACTATAGGGCAGGAGGGGGAGAAAACCCAAGGTCAGAGTGCCTTCCAGCTGTCCTTTTAGATAAACCATAACATACGAATTCTTTTACCATAAGGTAAAAGGTTTAATGGAGTGTTGTATGAGGATTTGACCTTGGAGTCAGAAAGACCTAGGTTCAAGATCAACCTTGTACACATACTGGCCATGTGACTCTGGTCAAGGCATCTAACTCCTCTGCCCTGGGCAGTTCTCTGAGATTATTAATTGAAAGTATATAAATTTGTAAATTGGGAAAAAATTGCAAATCTGCCTTGATGGAAGGCATATTCACCAGAAACTCCTTATAATGATGATTTCATAGGTCTGGTCAAACATAAGCACATGCACGAGCACACACACACACATCAGGTGTCTAAAGGGATAGGGGAGATAATATTTATCCTTAGGTAAAGGAAGGATTGGTTTGGCCAACCCCATATGAGGTTTACTCTGGACAAACAAGTTTTTTCCTTCCTCACTCCTTCTCTACTCCCCGATTTTGATTTCATGATCTAACACTGACTCTATTGTGTACTTTTTCCAGGCCTTTTAAAACAAGTAGCAGCTCTAGCTCTTCATTCTCCCCATCCCTTTCCTTTTATTCTATCTCATGTTTATTTCTCCCACATGTTTACTTCTTCATATGGGAAACTTAGGTCAATTCAAGTAGATGAGAAAGCAAAAATAAATAAAAAGTAAACATGTCCCTTACATAAAGTGATTTTTTTTAAGTTTGTTTTCAGCTAAAAAGCTGTAATGAAAGAAAGCAAATACCTTAGTACCTGGATTCTATTTCACTGACTCTCCTGACTTCAAATCATTCTCCACGTAGTTGACAAACCAATATTCCTAAAGCATAAGTTTAACCATATTTCCTTCCTGCTCAAGGAGATGCAATGGCTCCCTATTGCCTTTAGGATGCAAGCCCAGCAAGCATATAAAACCCTTCACAATCTCACTACAGTCTACCTTTTCAGATTTCTACTGGCTAGTCAAACAGTACTATGCCCCTTGTCCAGGATTTTCAAACTTTTTGTATACTTGACAGGCACCAAATGCCTAGAATGTACCTTCTCTGGGTTCCTTTAAGGCTCAGCTCAAGTACCACCTAGTACATGAAGCTTATCCTGATCCCTTCAGTTGGTAGTGACTTGTACCCAATGAAATGACTTTGTTTTTACTTTGTATATATTTTGGGCCACACCCCTTCTTCACCATAGAGTGAAAGCTCCTTGAAGGCAGGAACTATTTCATTTTTTTTCTCTGTATGATCAATGCTCGGTACATAAGTAAGCACTTAAATTCTCACTGAATAAATAAATGGCTACATTGATTCAAACTCAAAATCATCATCTCCTCTGAACACTGGCTATATGTCTCAATTTTTTAATGATTCTGTGGGTATATACTTAAGTTGACCCTATAAATTTCCATCATTCTCCATATTAAAATATAAGCTTCTTACATTCAGGTTTCCATAGTGCTTTATGCAATGGAGAGCTTCAAAGAGGTTTGAAGTAAGAGAGCTGTGGAAATGAGTGAACTTTAAATCTTTCATTTCAGATTGGTCAGCAACACAGTGCTGAGGGGAGGAGAAGCAAATTAAAAAAAAATGTTCCCTAGACTTTTGAGTCTTGCCTTGTGCCTATAAATATTCTCTAATCCTTGGCCACTCTGCAACAATAAGAAATAAAAAAGGTCTAACTAGAAAGAGTTTCTGAGGACTCAGTGCTTCCCCCTTCCTTCTAGTTCTCCTATTAGATAAGATTTAGTTAGTCAGGCAACAACCAAGTCTTTAGTACATACAATGTACAAAAATAACATGGAAACCTTGTACCACATCAAGGCATGGAGATGACTGGGCCCTTGAAGGCTATGCAGTGGAGCTTAATCCCTGAGTTAGTACTGCATATACTAACTTGGTCTTATCAGTCACAGTCTTATCAGCCACAGATGCACTGTACCTTGATTCCAACATAGCGATGCCATTTTGGTCCTCTTTGAGAATCAAGGACAGCAACCAAGCATTGTTAGTAGAGAAGTTAATAGCACCATGGCTAGAGGAAGCAGTTATGTATATAGTGGTCAGCTCCATCAATGCTATGACAAGGCTCAGGGGTGGCATTACCTGAGATTTTTAGGGAGGAGGAAAGAATGTTACTGGTTGCCAATAGATAACCATAATGGCCAAGTTTTGTGTCTTTAATTAGGCAGAATTGTTCATCAAGTAATCCAAATCCAAAAAACAACAACAACAAAAATCCCTACTATTAATTAAATACAATTCAGTACCTACTGTGTGCCAGGTACTATGATAAGCACTGGGAAATAACTGACAAAAAGAAAGACAGTCCCTGCCCTCAAGGAGTTTTTAACCTAATGAGGAAAACAATACACAAAAACAAGCATGAAATCCTGGGAGGGGGAGAGGGACACCAGAGGTATTGGACATTCCAGGGGAGTTGAAACTAAGCAGAACAGCTGATGTAAAGTGAAGTGGGCTGAAAGTCCAGTTCTGCCATCTATAAAGGAAGGAAACTTTCCAGCTTATCAGTCAGAAGGGAGAGGAGGATGTGGGAGGTGCTGTAAATCAAGGCTTGAGTTAGCTGCATGGTGGTGAAACTAGAGGTGATGAGCTTATCCTACGATGGGAATTTTGTTCCATAGAATTGAAACCAAACAGATAAGTTGATGCAAAGTAAAGTGGGTAAAAGTTAGGTACAAGTAAACTTTTATAGGACAAGAGGTTCTTAGCTTCTTTTTAAAAATATTTTTATAATTTTATTTCAATATAATCAGGTAGTACAGTGGATAGAGCACTGGACCTGGAGTCAGGAAGACCTGAGTTCAAATCCAGTCTCTTATATTTACTAACTGTATGACCCTGGGCAAATCACTTAACTGCCTCAGTCTGCCTCAGTTTCTTCACCTATAAAATGAGGATAATAGCACCTACTTCCCCATGGTTCTTGTGAAGATAAGATGAGATAATATTTGTAAAGAACTTGGTCAATCTTAAAACACCAGCACTTAGGAATACTAGCTATAACTATTGTCCTATGTATTTTACTTTATGCACCTAAAAACATCCTGAGTAGGGATCCAAAGGCTTCATGGGGCTGCTGAGGTGGCTAATGATACTACCAAAAATTAAGAACCCCTGTTTCCAGGTATGGAGAAAGGCACAGATGCATCATTGTCGTTTCCCAAGAAGATATTTCTTGGATATGGGCATGTCACCTTGTCTCTTTTCCAATATACTGACTGGTAGGAAGGCTAGAAGGTGGCATTTTGTGTCTTACGTAAGCTATATACCATTCCAGGTGGTACAAAATTTAGTAGTGACAAATTTCCAGTAAAGGCTGATGTGATGATTTGGCCCATTGAAGGCAGCCTGACTGCCTTTCAAGACCCCAACCTATCTAAAGTTGTGTTTAAGAATCCAGAGAGGAATGGGTTTTGTTGTTTTTGTTTTATCAAAATATTTAAGTCATCCCTCCTTCTACTATCATCCTGGGGGGCATGGTATTCATAGTTCACAGATTGAGGGAGAAAGGAAAGGATGTGCATGTTATAACCTCCAGGGTATTATCTTTGCAGAAAACATCCTATGCATGTTACAGTAACTGCCTCTTTTTCATCTCCAGTGGAAGCAGCCACACTCCCACCAGAATCTGCCCCACTGTTGCCACCCACCTTTAAAGGGCAGCATGAGCTTTCCTTCTTTAGCTAGTGTGAATTTTATTTTTTTTAATTAAATTGATTTGTTTATTTACTTCTAATTTACAACATTCAGTTCCACAGTCCCTTGAATTTCAAATTTTCTCCTCCTCCCTATACTCCCCCCCCCACCCCATCACAGTAGCATGCACTTGAATATATGATGCACAAATATCTTCACATTAATCATTAGTCGGGTTGTAAAGAAGGATTATAATAATTGATGGAATGATCAATGGGAAAGAGGAAACAAAACAAGAAAAAGAAACACAACAAGCAGTTTGCTTCAATCTGCATTCAGACTCCACATCTCTTTCTCTGGGTGAGGATAGCCCTTTCTAACATGAGTCTTTTGGAGTTGTCTTATAACCTTGCATTGCTGAGAGGAGCTCAGTCTATTGAAGTTAGTTGTCACACATACATTGTGCCTATGATTGTGTACAGACTTCTGGTTCTGCTCTTCTCACTCAGCATCAGTTTATATAAATCTCTCCAGGTTGTTATGAAGTCCATCTGCTCTTCATTTCTTATTAGCACAGTAGTATTCCATTACATTTATATACCACAACTTGTTCAGCCATCCCCCAATTGATGGGCATCCCCTTGATTTCCAATTCTTTTCCACCACAAAAAGAGCCGCTATAAATATTTTTATACATACGAGTCCTCCTCCCACTTCTTTGATCTCTTTGGGATATAACCCTAGAAGTGGTATTGCTGGGTCAAAGGGTATGCACTTATTTATAGCCCTTTGGGCATAGTTCCAGAATCTGCTCTCCAGAATGGTTGGATCAGTTTACAACTCCACCAACAATGCATTAGTGTTCCAATTTTTCCACATCCTCTCTAGCATTTATCATTGTCCTGTTTTGTCACCTTAGCCAAATCTGGCTGGTGAGATGTCATTTCTCAGACTTGTTTTGATTTGCATTTCTCTAATCAATAGTGATTTAGAACATTTTTTCATATGCTTATAGATATCTTTAATTTCATCTTCTGAGAATTGCCTGTTCATATCCTTTGACCATTTATCAACTGGGGAGTGGCTTGCATTCTTATAGATTCAGCTCAATTCTTTGTATATTTTAGAAATTATGCCTTTATCAGAGACACTGGTTGTAAACATTCTTTCCCAATTTTCCACTTCCCTCTTAATCTTGGTCACATTGGCTTTATTTGTACAGAAGCTTTTTAATTTAACATAAGCAAATTATCCATTTTGCATTTTATAATGCTCTCTAACTTGTTTCATCATGAAGTCTTAATTCGAATTTTAGATGCAGTCTTATGCTTCCTTCACTGATCAGGTACAGATAATATGAGTGATTTGGAGTCAGGAAAATTTGTGCCCAAACTCTAACTTGGTAACTATGTGACCCTGGACAAGTCATATAACCTGTTTCAGCTTCAGTTTCCCTTCTCTGTAAAATTGAGATAGTAATAGCACCATGCCTCATGGGGTTGTTGTGTATATATGTAGAGCACTTTGCCAACTTTAAAATGCTTTATGAACATAAGCTATTATTATTTATTAGCATGTAATGGAAATGCCGATTTGAAGATCTTCCCTGCCCTTAGGCCCTTTGATTGGCTTAAGTGACTCTGAGAACCTTCTTTAATTTGAAAGTATATTCTGCCTCCTAATAGGCTGAATGTGGTCACATGGAGCCTGTGGTAGGAGGCTTGGTTTTCAGGAATGACCACACCTTGATGCTGTGTGATTGGGCAGTGGGTCAAGAGGGTGGTTACATTCTCTGAGCCAGGAGAAGACTACATAATCCCTGATTTGAGGCCTTGCTTTGGGGCTCACTTTGAGAAGTGTTGTGTGAGTTGACCAGATGAGACTCTGGGAAGCCGTTGAGAGCCCCCCAGCTTTGAAAACCCAGATGTTGATGTTTCCCTCTCTGGTAACTGTGATTTTGATATTGATAATGGTTGGACAGTTTGGAAGCCTGTCTGTTTGATCTTTTCTTTTGCTTTCCTTTTGAAAAGCAGATCTAAGAACCTGTGTTGGCAGTCACCCTGGGGATATTGGGGTGCTTGCTGCTACATAGCAATAATATTATTATTGGTGATGAAATTAGATTATGGATGGTCTGGAAAAAAAGTTCATTTAATGAAGGAAGGGGTACAATTGATGGGGAGCTATCAAGATCTCAAGGCAAAACTCCTGACTCAGTTTCTTTTCCTCAAAAAAAAAAGGATATATCTGGAGCTGTGTTTTGATTCTGGCACAGATAAGCATTCATTTTTAGCTTTTGATTTTATATTGCTCACTACTATAAGTTCAGCCAACTGAGAACAATCTTGGGCTGGTAAGTGTTGGTATTTCAGGGTCTAAATGACCCTGATAGAGATATGTCCAGGCCTAAATGAGACTTAAAGGACTGTTTGAGTGGGCAGCTTAAACTTACATATTTGATTGGCATGATTGTGCACTAGAATAAACATTAGGAGGGCAACAAAAGAAGGCAGGCTCAATATCTAACAGAATTCATAGGACCATTGTGATGATGGGGAAGTCCTGAACCTGTGATACTGGGGACCAGCAGACAGTGTGATGATCCCTGAAAAGGTGACAGAACAAAGTTTACTAATACCTATGCTTCCAAAGTGGTGCCTGTGGCCATATGGCCTAAGTGCCAGTGGCATGTCTTCAGTCTAGGGGCTATCAAAGAAGAAGCTGAGACTGGACAGAAGAGATTTTTAGGTGATGTTAGTCTCTAAAAGTGTTCAATGTGGGCTTGCCATTTCTAGGACTTCTAGTGCAGGGGATCCTGATATTTGACCCAGTGATATAGATAGCAGTCAGCTGGGAAGAAGAGGCTGCCAATAGTAAAGGGTAATGTCCTTGTTGTATATCAATGGCTTCTCTTCTTGTTCTTGATTGGATGTTCTCCTGGGCCAGTGGCCAATGGAGAGAATATGGATTCAAGCACTGACTGATCCTGGTACCTCAAAAAACTGTTCTGGCTGCACCTTAGTGGAGAACTGCTGTGTGTCCTGTCCCAAGGTGAGTCATCACAGATGAAGAATCACAGGGTCACTGATTTGGAGGTAGAATGATAATCTAGCCCAAACACCTCCATATTTGAGAGGAATAAACTGAGATCCAGAGAAGTTAAATGACTTTCAAATTTCACACAGGTAGCAAATGGCAGATGTGGGATTCAAATTGAGTTTCTACTTCACCATGTTGCTTCCTTTTGGAGAACTTTTGGGAGGAGTGATGATGTGGCAAAAAAAAATTCCAGTGACCTGGTAGACATCATAGGTGAAGGGAGGGTGGGGTGGGCAAAAGGTCTTCTGTCAGGTTAGTTTCAGAGATAGTCAACAGGGTCTCTACATGCAAATCATTTGAACTACAATATCTCAGACAACATAATCCTTGCTTTGATTGAAGATTAGATCAACATATTTTCCCCAAACTTGGCTTACAGGGAAGAAGACTCAGAATCTCAGAATCCCTCTTGAAATAACAGCCAGAATCATGAACCAAGCTCATCCAGGGGTAGGAAGCATGAACAACAGTTTCCAATTTCTTCCCAGTGGCAAATGTACCTCATTTAGAAGAAAACCCCAGGAGACAATTAAGGCTATTAAATTAAAGCTTTTGTCCATAAGTAGGGAAGGTAGAATAATTAATAATAGTGATGATGATGTGATGATGATGATGATGAAGACCCCTTTAGAGTTTAACCCATAATCCATTCAGTGAAGGAAAGATAATGGAAAATTATAGCCAGGCTAAATACAGAAATTTGTGTGCCTTGAAACCATTAGAATAGCTGTAAATCCCTGTCAATAACCCTGAAACCCTTCTGCACTGGGCTCTGGCAGTTGCAGTTGGATTAACACCCTGGTCAGTGTAACATGACCACTGCTAAAAGTCAAAGAAATAGACAAGATGACTAGCCCTACTCAAAACCATAATGTGTTTCTTCTCAACATGGAAGACAATCAGGCAAGTGGTCTTCCTCCATACTGAGGCAAGATATATCAGAACAAATCAGAAATACCTATGCCCTGCCTGCCAGGAATACTTCAATGCACATGAACTTTAGCAATTGACTAAAGCAAGCAAACCACTAGTATACATGAAATGAACTGAAGGTATGAATACCTTCATTACACATCATAATTTCAAAACAAAATTAGAATTAGATCTCACCAGTTAATAAGAAAGGACTTCATTTTTTTTTTTTCTGGAAATGATATTGTCAGCTCCAAGTAACATATTACCAACTACTGCAGGGCAACTATAAGAAACCACTTCATCCCTAATGACAAATTAGGTGAAATAACTAAAATCTAAGGTGGGAAAAGTCACAGAAGTGACAGAAGTCACAGAAAAAAATTGCTCACTTAATATCAATTCCAAAAAAATATACCGATTAACAAAGCAGATGACAAAACAATAATGATAGCTCAAATGATTCCAAAAAGAAGATGTGTATACTTAGATTAGGATTTCACAAAGATCTTTCTTTTAGTTTGTTGAAAGGATTCCAGCTAGTAGATCAATTGGGCCCAAGTGGAATATTTCAAAAGAGCTGGAATTCACCATATTAGGAATAAATGACCAATCTCACAACTCTTAACAAAAAGGGTAAAAATGTTTCAAGGTTTGCATACATCAGTATACCTGGCAACTAGTGCCACAGTAAGAACTATAGGAGAAAAGGCAGAGTTATCAAGGAATACCCCCAAGGATAGGAATCAAACATCATCATGGCAGAAACTACTTGAGAACACTATTGAAGACCTATCAAAAGGCATTGGAAAAGCGTAAAAACATCTAGTTGTGCTTTAAAAAAAAATCTTCAGAACAGTATTCCCCAATTAACTGGAAAAAAAGAAGGAAATATGGAAAAAATAAATATAGCAAAAATTCTAATAATCAGCAATTTGAAAAAAAACTCAAAAGGTCAAGGCAATACAATGAACAAAAACAACACAAAGAAAAAAATACATAATCCAACATCAATCAAAAACTTGACTATACAGGCTTGAGAAGTAAAGAAATCAGAAGAGAGGGAACACTTGAAAAAGGAGAATATTGAAAATTTCTGGTCTGAAATTTGTTATTCTATATGGTCACAATGAAAATGAAAATTAAATAAAATAAGAAACAGAAAAGTTGTATACCCTTAACATAATGAAGAACAGAATAGTTATATCAAGGGAGATCACTGAAATTACTTTCTGTACAAAACTGGAAAGGAAGAACAGATAAGAACCATAATTGTTGGCTCACAATTATTTGTCATCTGTTTTGCTAATATGTATAATTTTTGGCATAAATATTAAGTGAAGATTTTCTGTGACTTCAGTAATACATTCATAGTAGTGCATTATTAGCAGTTCTTTATAAATTTCATGTCAGATGAAACCTGATGTTACCATTCTCAAAAGAAGACATAACATACTAACAAATTATATAAACATCAATAACCCTCAAAACATAGGCCAATTTTGTGTTTGTATGCTTTATCCAAAATATTCATAGCTTCTACCACTAAAAAAAAAAAAATCTGCAAGGACTTACAAGAAAACAGCATTTTGACTGAGGAGTAAGTAGGGTATGTGAATAAGTCCTAGAAACATAAAGGGTAATTTATTATCAATTCAGTAATTATTGCAAAAGTCATTCAAAAGCACTATAACATCTGTACTACCTTTATTAATTATTACAAAATCTTTAGCTCAATTATGCACTCATAGCTTATTCAGGTATGGCAAATCTATAAAACAGACACAGGTAAAGTGTCATCACTAGAGTATTTGATATTAACTTAGAAAATTATTCCCTATTTACAATACCCTACCAATATAATAATTTTAAGAACAAATTAATAAAATTTGGCATTTTTCAGAGAGATAATTTAGACCAATTATGGTTCTGTCTATGCTTAACTGCATTATCATCATGCCTTAATAGAACTCAAATTAAAGTGACACCTTAAAGTAATCACTTGATTTATGTGGATGACATTAATCTATATAGTGCCACCAAAAATTATAGTAAGTAACACTTTCATCTTGTGGAATATTTCTTCAATAATATAAAATGATATTTGGACTCAATAAGTGTAAAATTCCTAACATATCCTAAAAATAAAAAAGAAGCCTGAAGCCTTCATGGTTGGATCAATAAATCAAATTAGACCAATGTATGAATATCTTATTTATAAATAGCTTTTTCTCCTCCAGACAAGACACATAGAACATAAAGCTATTAAGGAAAAACTTGTGACTTAATATGTTAAGAGACAAACTGGCATCCTAAAATCAAAGATTAATGGAAAGAGAACTTTTAAAGCAGTATAAATGTATAATTTTGGAACTTTACAATAATCTGTGACAGATTTGGAAATTATCCTAGCAAAAATCTTTGTAATATTAATGAAATACAGGGCCTATCACTATAAGGTGGGATAGGAGGTACCAGTATAGAGTCAAAAGTGGAATGAATGTCTTGTCTGAAGAACAAGAAAGCCAGTGTCACAGAATTGTAGAGTACATGGAGGAAAATAAGATATAAGAAGACTAAAAACATTAGAAGAGGGCCAAGTTATGAATACCTGTAAAGACAAAGTATTTCATTTTTGATCCTAGAGATGATAAAGATCACTAGAATCTAATGAATAGGAGGGTAACATGGTTAGATGTGCATTTTAGGAAAATCAATTGGACATCTAAAACAAGATGGCATGGAGTTGAGTGATGCTTGAAATAGGAAGACCAACCAAGTTATTACACTAGTCTGGGCTTGAGGTGATTAAGGCCTGCACCAGAGTGGTGTCAGTGTCAAAAGAGGGAAGGGGGGGTATATTGAAGAGATGCTGCAAAAGTAAAATCAATAAGATTTGGCAACAGAATGATATGGGGGAGAGTGTGAGAAAGAATGAGGAGTGGAGGACAATACAAAGGTTGTGAACCTGGGTTACAGGGAGGGTGGTGGTCCTCTCAAAAGTAGCAGTGAAGTTATAAAAATAAGAGGGTTTGGGAAGAATGTAATTAATTTTGAGATATATTGCGTTTGAGGCACCTATAGAACACCCCATCTTGAGATATCAAATAGGTGTTTGGAAATTCAATACTAGAAGTCTGGAGGATAGGGCTTGGTAAATAGATTTGAGAATCGTCTGCATAGAAATGATGACTGAATCTATAGGAGTTAATGAGATCACCAAGTGAGATAGAATAGAGAAAACAAAAGAGCCTAGGACAGAGACTTGGGGGACAACTGTAATTAATGAGCATGACTTAGTTAAATATCTAGCAAAGGAGACTGAGAAAGAGTAGTCAAACAGATAGAAAGAAGACAAGGAAAGAGCAGTGTCATGAATACCTAGGGAGAAGTTAGTATGAAAGAGTGATCAAGTGTCAAAGACTGCAGAGAGGTCAAAAAAGATGAGAATTAAGAATAGGCTGATCTAGGGTGGCTAGGTGGCGCAGTGGGTAGAGCGTTGGCCCTGGAGTCAGAAGGACCTGAGTTCGGATCCGACCTCAGACACTTAACACACACAAACAAAAACCTAGCCGTGTGACCTTGGGCAAGTTACTTAATCCCAATTGCTCTCAAAAAAAAAAAAACAAGAAAAAAAAAAGAATAGGCTGATCTGCAATTAAGAGAATATTGGTCATTTTAGGGACAGTGTTTTCAGTTGAATGAAGCAGGAAGCTAGATTTTAGAGTTAAGAAGAGAGTGAAAAGAAAGGAAGATAAAACACTGACTCTATATAGCCTTCTCAAGGAGTTTAGCCATGAAAGGGAGGAGGACAGTAGGACAATAGTTATTGGAGATAGATCAAGTAAACATGTTTTGAGAATGAGGCAGACATGGTTGTGTTAGATGGCAGTAGGGAAGCAACCAAGCGGCAGGGAAAGTATGAAGATTAGTGAGAGATGAGGGATGATAGAGGGGACAATCTGCTGGAAAAGCCTGGAAAAAATGGAATCACTTGTGCATATAGAAGGTTTTGTCTTGGCAATGAGAAGGTTATGCCCTTAATGTGAGACAGGAGTGATGGAGGAGATAGCATATAAATTATGAATAGTCAATGATATGCTGGTAAATGTTTAGTACTTGACTCTCTCCAAAAAATCCTTATATGCACGGTATACTTTTTTAGCTTATGAAAAAGTTATGTTTTCTTCATAGTTTTCTTAAAACTAGACAAATCAAATCCTTATTTGTAGTGTTTGCTCATTTCCAAAGTGTAAATGCCCACACTGAAAATTTAACAACAGGTTCTCTCAAGACCACTAGAATTGACTCCAGAATGTCCTTTAAAGAAAAAGAGGGGAGAGATCTTTTTCTGAATAATCTCAATTTTTTCAGTTAAATTTGAGGCAAGGTTCTCAGCTGAGGGGGTAGGCAATGGAGAGTCAGGGGATATCTGAGGAGGAATGGAAAAATTTCACAATATAGACATTATGATGGTCAGAATCATGCATCAAAAGTTCATTATCTTTCACAGACTGACAGTTAACAATGCCCCATACAACAAATATGACCTTGAAATAATCCTTGAGAATTCAACCAATAAACTGTACTTGAATCAGAGAATTATCTCAGACCAATTGATTGCCCAAGGTGCCTAGATACAAAATACATCCATAAATTCCTAAAAGCATTTTAACATATTTTACCACACTAAATCCCCAAGTTGCATGGAACAAAATATTTCAAAATATAGTAAATATTGAGAAGGTAGAAATGAGAAATTTAATAACAGATTGTATATGTGAAGTCAAGGATGACAATGAAATTGTGAGTATGGGTGACTATGAAGATGGTGATGTCCTTGAGAGTAACTCAATAGTTGCAGAAAGGGAAACAATTTAGGGGGAAATGAGTTCTACATTGAACATGTTGAGCTTGAGATGCCTATAAGTCATGCAATTCTAGATGTACAAAAGAGTTAGTGACAGAGAACTGGGCCTCAGAACAGAGATTAGAGAGTGAGCATGAATGACTGGGGGAAAATATGCTAGAGAATAGAGAGGGGATAAAATCAAGGGGCATATACAAGGATTTGCCTTGGCAAGGGGAAGGGTCATTTCTTCATATGACACCAGGATTAAGGAAGTGATTTTGAAGGAAGATGCCTGGTTGATGTCAGATAAGGAAGAGGGAAGAAGAGATTCAGGGGTGGGGAACCTGAGACCTCGAGGCCATATGTGGCCTTGGGTGCAGCCGTTTGACTGAGTCCAAGTTTGATAGAACAAATCCTTTTATTAATGGAATTTGTTCTCTGAAGTTTGGATTTGGTCAAAGGGCTACCCTTGAGGACCTAGAGGACCACATGTGCCTCGAGGCTGTAGGTTTCTGCACCCCTAAAATAGGTCTTGGTGAACCACCATAAAATTTTTCAGTTTAAAATAAAGTGATGTCCTCAGCTGACATGGTGAAGGAAGAGTACCATGGAAGCCTTGAGGAAGAATTTAAAAAATTTTAATAACAGCTACTATGAGTGTGATATCAAATAAATTAGGAGCGTATAAAAGAATTTCATTCCTGCAATGAGGGTACAGTTAAGATTATGTAGCACAAATTTGTATCAGACCCTATCAGCATGGTTCCCTGAATTTTCTCTACTCCTGTTTAACAACATGTGAATCGGTAGGAATAATTGAAGGATGGTGTTGGTAAAGTGTGATCAACAAGGGGAAAGAGGTTTTAATATAAAGCTGAATTGAGTTATCAAGACAAGAACAATTGTGGGTGATAAAAATCAAAGGAATCACCATTTATTGTATATGTGTATATATATATGTATATATATGTGTGTGTGTATATATATATGTATATGTGTGTGTGTATATATGTATGTATGTATGTATGTATGTATACATAAAGGGTAAAAGTGGGTCTTGGGAAAAAAGTAGATTGAGCAAGCTAGAGGAGTTGAATAATGATCAATATATGGACAATGTAGTATGAGGGCAAAAGTTGTGTTAGAGAGTAAGAATGTGATACAGTCACTGAATTCATTGAGGAAAGAAGGCTTAGAACAAAAGGACCTGAGACTGCTAGCACTTTCACCTGTCAGTAGGGTAAAGCAAATTACCAATACTCAGAAATATCCTACAAGCCTGAAAGAACATTCCCCAAACTAGAGGTGCTCTGGAAATCATTTTTTTCTTCAGCAATTACAATCCTGCCCATTTGAAAGTAATGACCAGGTAAGTGAACCTCAGAATTTCATTCCAATAAATTTTCCTTTTTATACATAAGTTCTGAAACTGGGTTGCTTTTCATTTTCTGATATGAGCATTGACTTGTCACAAAAGGGAGCCATTTAGAGAGCACTTGTTGCTAAGTGGTGAAGAATAATAAACTTTCCCAAGCCCCAAGTGTATTTTCTTACCAAGAGTTCTTAACACAAATCAAATCACAGGTTCAGATTAAAAATAATAAGAACACTTTAAAGGATATAACATATTTGTTCTATTAACACTGAGGCAATCACTAGCCTCTACACATAGATTTAGGAAACAAGACAAGAAAGAAAGCTGCTTCCTCTTAGTTCACACCTTGCTCCTCTCACAACTCAAGGTTCTGCCTACATCTTGGGCCCAGTATCAGCTCCACCTAAACCATCTGATACCGTGAATAAAAGGAGAACCATAAAGCAAATCTACTTGCTCATTATTTCTGGTCAGTTATATAACAAAATATAAATAAATAAACTATTAAATTGTCACTTCATATTAAAAGGAGTGTGATCTCAAGTGGAGCTAATGGATGAAAAATTGTGCAAAAAGAAAGTATGTTTGACAGATGCAATATGGATCCGGCTTATTGCTTCTACCCTTGGTACAGCAGCAGGCATGCCTATTCTGCAGGTTGGCTATGATTGTTTTAACTGGGCTCATGTGTTCCATTACTGTTCCTTGTGCTATTAAATTTACATCACATGGAGAGTAAAGTGAGCAGAACACAGGAAACAATTTATATAATAATAACAATGTTGTAAAAAAAAAAAAACAACTTTGAAAGATTTAAGAACTATGTTCAATGCAATAACCCAACTCAGTTCCAGAGGACCAATAATGAATAATTCTACCCAATTCCTGAGAGAGAGGTGATGTGTTCAAGGTGTAGAATAAGCCATACATTTTAGACACAACAAATGTAAGAATTTGATTTAACAATGAATATTACAAAAGTTTTCAACTGGGGGAAGGGATCATAGAGTTTTGGGAAAGAAAAAGATTGCCAATAGGGTTGCCAAAAGAAAGAGAAAAGAAAAAGCGGGTCATTAAAGCATTAAGTCAGGACAAAGGGTCACAAATGGACCCAAGAAAATAAAAGGTAGGCGGAAGAAAACAGCAGCAGGCAGAAAAGCTTTGCAGGTTACATGTTGAAATAATTATATATCTACAAAGAAAATTGAGCTCCATATGATATTCACAGTTTCTTGTAAAGTCTTTTTTTTTCTTTTTTGACTATGTAGATGGAATGGTAATTCAAGAATGATGGTTATAGTGCTTAATTCCAGAACTCTTTCATAATGGAAAAACATGAAAATAATAATTCCTTTCGTGTTAAGAATGATGCTATGATTGGAGTTCTTTCCATAAAGATCCAGAGAGCCCCAAGGGATGGTGTGCATAAACTCAGATGGGATAAAAAAAACTGCATCTGTATTTTCACTACCCTTTGGGTCTGTTTTGTTTTGGTTTGCTTTGCTTTTTTTGGTTTGGGGGGGTTTGAGGTTTTTTTTTAGTAGTTCTATGTATTTTATTTCATGAATTTAAAAACATTATTCTGAGAAAGGGGCTCACTGGACTGCCAAATAGGCCCATGACACAGAAATAGTTGATCTAGATCAATTAGTCCAACTCTCCTCATCTTATAGTTGAGAAAATAAAGACCCAGAAGATTACATTGACTGACCCAAGATCACACAAGTGAGGGATAGGGTCAGAATTAGACCTAGAACCCTCTCTTACACCACTGCTATTTCCTCTCTATCACTCTGACATCCATCCATGGCTTCAAATTCATTACACTGACCTCATTTACAGAATCCTCTATAACCAAATGAACAAAAACAACCAAGTCAATAGATTAGTTTAAGAAATAAAAGGTAATTTCAATACAGTTCAGATTCCCTCACAAATGAGTATTTAACAGTCCTAATTATTGAATGTCTTTCCCTCCTTCTTCACTTAACTAACCTTAAATCTTTTGCTTCCTTATATCTCCTACTTCTAACTCTTGGGGAGGCTGTGCTTGCTAGAGAGGCTGAGAAATATGAAAATACATTAACTAGATGTTCAGACACCTCCCTGCAGGACCATGTGTGAACCATATGAATCATCCTCCTCAAAAAGTATTTATTAAGCCTTTCTTGCACGTGGCACTCTGTTCCTTATACAATCTGCTACAATCCTCTTGTACAATCTGCTACGACATTTCTTGATGCAGCTGCTTTCCAGTCATCTGGACAAAAACTAAACTGAACAGAAGTGAAATAATATCCTCAGGTACAAAACCCTTCTTGATCCTGATACTTAATCACATCACTTGAAACCAGTCCCGAAAAGAAAAAACAGAACTAGAAAGAAGTGAACCCAGAGATAGACACCTATTTATTTAGAGCTTCAAAATAATTGTCAACTTAAAAAAATAAAATTTAATATTAAAAATAAAAAGACCTAAAATTAATTTGTAAAACAAGCAAATAAAAAACGTGTGGTCGTAGCTACAACTCAGGACACAAAACACTTTTCAGTTTGTCTTTCAAAATGTGTAATAGGAAGCTCTGACTGGAAATAAATCCTAATGAATTTCAAAGAATTAAGTGGTGCCCCTAGTCATTATGTTTCCCCATGGAAATAAGAAAAAGAGAGGGAGAAAGAGGGAAGGAGAGAATGAGGGGGAGCACTTTTGATCATAAAAACCTACATTTATATCCCACTTTATATCTATTATCTCACTTCATCCTCACAATAATACTAGGAGGTAGGCAGTTAAAGTAGTATTATTCTATTTTACATTTGAGAAAACTGAGGTCTGGGGAGGTTAAATGGCATTCAAGGTTGTAATCAGCAAATGGCAGAGCCAGAGCTAAAATCCAGCTCTTAGGCTGATAGATTTAGAGGTAGGATGGAACCTTGGAGGTCATGTTGTTCACACACACACACACACACACACACACACACACACATTATTTTTCTAGAAAAGGAAACTGAGGCCCAGAATAATTTGCCCAAGATCCCATAATTAATAAGTGACAGAGCTGGGATTTTAAACTGGGTCATCCAACTTAAAATTCAGTACCCCCAACCACTATATTATAATACTTCCAGAATCCAAATCCCCAGATATCTTTCTACTATACCATACTGCCTCTGTTTCAGGAAATGAAAGAAAACAGTTGGAAGGGCCATTTTTCCATCAGAGGACTGAAAAAAGCAAAAAGTTTTGTTTACAAGCAAACCAGTGTGCATGAGCCTACTAAGTCACTTCCAGTGCTGCCTTTGGGAAAGGTACTTCTTCAGATGTTGAACATCTTCAGAATGGTGTTAGCCTATCTCTGTTCTGCAATTCATCACATTCAAAGCTCTGACACAGGGATTCATGTAGGTCCCTTTACTCAGTTTGTAGAAAAGCCCAATAGAGTCAGTGAGATCCTGCCCACCATTCATAGAATATTTGACTTAGAAGATAGTGCAATATACATTACAATATCCATTAACATAGAAGCATGCCATTTACTAACAAAGTGATCAGGGAAACATGAGTAAATGATTTAACTCCTCTCTGCCTCTTTAGAAAATATTTCTAGTGTCTGTATACAAGCACAGGAATGTTGCACTACATAAACCATAGAGAGCCATATTAAGTATGAGTTATTATTATTATTATTAGGACATAGAATAATAATGCAAGGAAAACAGAGGGGAAAGGTGGACCATTCTTAAGGGGGGAAGTTGTCAACCATCTCTGTTTTTCGCATTTGCTAGGGAAATGTATATTATTAGATTTTGTTGTTTAGTCATTTTTCAGTCATGTCCTACTCTTCAGGACACCATTTGGGGTTTTCTTGGCAAAAATACTAAAGTGGTTTGCCATTTCCTTCTCCAGCTCATTTTATAATTGAGGAAACTGAGACAAACAGGATTAAGTGACTCAACCAAGGTCATACAGCTAGTATTTGAGGTTGGATTTTAATTCAAGAAGAGTCTTCCTGATTCCAAGCCTGGCACTCTATCCACTGTGCCGCCTAGCTGCTCTGTATATTATTAGGGCTCAACCCAAATGATAGACTCAAACCTCAAAATGTTATTATATTCTCTTTCATAGATTTTTTTGAGCCAGAAAGATCCTTAGAAGCCATCATGTCCCACTCCTTAATTTTAGAGATGAGGAAAGTAGAATGTGGGTATGTTATATGACTTAACACTCAATTACACTGGTAGTAAGTGACAGAGTAAAAATTTTAACTCAGTTCCTTTGATTCCAAATCCAGCAGTCTTTCCACACTGCTTCCATGCCCCTAGGCATTTAGCTCTCCACATTTATATGCTGAACCTATATATAAGAAGGATGTTCCATTACTCTTAGGAATGTGTGACTAAGTTAATTTCTCTTCTTTCCTTCCCTCTATGTGTGGTCTTCTCTCATTAGAATGTAAGCTTCTTGAGGGAAGAGACTTTCTTTTTGCTTATATTTGTATTCCCGAAACTTAGTACTATACCTAGCATATAGTAAGCATTTAATACAACTTGTACCTCCTACCTATGCAATATCTCTTCTCATGACATGGTGCAAGTCCTGACTTTGCTTCCTCCTAGAGAAACAAGTACTTTGAGGCTATTTGGTCTATAAATTATCACAATCGTAGATTTGAGGACTACCACCAAATAAAACACTTTCTTAGAAAATATTCTGCATTTTCAACCATTCTTTAAAAAATACTGATACAGACCCAATGGCTGTGCTATATCTGATAATGACTAAGAATGTATAAGCATTTAATTGCCTACCAGATATCAAAATATATTTTAATTCAAATTGAAAGGCGGCATGCATTAGGAGATAGAGCCAGACTCAGATTCAGGTAGGCCTGGGTTCAAATTCTGTCTCTGGAACATACTGCCTATGTAATGCTAGGCATCATTTAACTTTTAAGTGACCTGAGAAATTCCCTAAGACCATAAGAAGCCAATCAACTGTTGATTTGCACTGATAAAAGAAGAATGCTTGCCAGGAGCAACCTGCCCTAATGAAATCACAGGTCTGGGACACTAAATAAATAAATTGTATATCATCCAAATCGACAGTTTTGTAAAATGGGAAATATTGTAACTGCTTTAAGGAATTTACAACATCTGTAATCTAAAAAACAACTGCATCAGGATGAAAATATATTACACAACTCACCAAAACATTTTGGCTAAAAAATAATTTAGTTCTTTATTCATCTCTTCCAAAAATAATTTAGAAATATTCATCTGCCAGTCTCAAAAGTCTTTTGTTAGAAAACATTGAAATCACTAGAGTCTGGAGCAGATATTTGTGCACCCTAAGCATGACCTGTCACAAAATGACAAGTCTACCCATGTAAAGAAGAACTTTTTGACATTAAATGTTCTGGGGAGGGAGAATAAATTCTAATGTACTTTGTTGCATTCTCCTTCCTCCTTTCTTGAGCCCTGCTTTATGTTATGTCCTGAAAGCTACCCACCTTGGATACTCCTAGTCCTATCTTAGCTCTTTCATATTGCTACAAGGCAAGAATACATCTACAATAAGGTTTTTGTATGGGCTTTTGTTTTGTTTTGTTTTTGTTTGTTTCTTATGGTATGGAAGCTTCTTAATACATCTGGTTCACATCCATCTGAGTCACTCAGTGAAACAAATCCTTACTCCTGCAAGTTTCAAATGAATATTTGGGGGGCTTTTTGTCTGTTAATTTTGTGGGAGTTTTTGGTTTGGTCTGATTTGGTTTGGTTTTATCGTGGGTATGTAAAGCTAAAGGCACTGACTGGTTTCAAGTGCAACCTGCTCATGCTGGCTAAGATTTTCTAATTTGGAGAAGACAAAGCAGATGATGAGGTTTTCATCTATTTTGTAGCAATAAAACATAAAAAGAGCAGAGAACAGTGTTTTGATGTCAAATAATGCTGTCCAGAGGAACATTCACAAAGCTATCAAAACACCACTCAAACTTGACAATAACTATGAGCAAGGGAAGGAAGGAGAAGACTGGAGTCCTAATCTTTGCTTTTATTCTTCTTTCTTTTAACTCTTCCAGTCTGCATGTCACCACACAAATTATGGAGAAATTCTTCATAAATGAGGTTTCTATAGCTCTGCATATAAAATAGGCAATATTATGGACTACAAGGGCCATTAGAGTGGGAGGAAGGAACATCAGATATTAGTTCCAATGCTGGCACTAGTTTATTTTCTGATTTGGGATGTGTCACTTCCTATTTCCAGGCTTTGGTTCACTAATCTATTAATATATATCATCACAAAAAAAGGAAAAATATTTAATAGGGGCAGCTAGGTGACACAGTGGATAGAGTATCAGCCCTGGAGTCAGGAAGACCTAAGTTCAAATCTGACCTCAGACACTTGACACTTACTAGTTGTGTGACCCTGGGCAAGTCACTTAACCCTAATTGTCTTGCCCCCTCCTCCCAAAATAAAAAAAAAACAGATAGCAGTAGGGCTAACTATAAAATAAGTGGGGGACAGAGGGAGATTAGGATCATAAATCTAGAAAGAACCATTGAGAATAACACTTTTATTTTAAAGATGAGGAAACAACATAAAGGTTGACTTACCCAAGATCCTATAGTCATCATTGGGCAATGAGAGATGGAATTTAAACCTAGGTCCTCTAACTTCTAAGCCAATGTTCTTTCCACTGAACTGTACTATTTCCTATGAGTAGCTAGTTTATTGGGTCCTGCCAATTCTTCAAGTTTTTTATTTTAAGACATTGCTATCAGTCTTCAGGGGCTCTTAACCTTGAGGTCCATGAATTTCTTTATATTTATATATATATATATATATGTATGTATATACATATGTATACATATATATACATATATTATAACCATTATCTCAATAATTCAATTCTAAGTATCTCATCATATGTAATTAAAAACATTACTCTGAGGAATGCATAAGCTTCACTACCCAAGGGAACCATGAGAAGGAGGAGGAAGAAGAAGAAGAAGAAAGCTTTACCTAAAGAATCGAAATAGAAATTTGACTTCCAGTAGAATGTGAGCTCCTTGAGGGACAGGGCAGCCACTGTAATTGTTACAAAATTGTAACAATCTTCAATTTGCCTTCCCTTCGCCAGGAGAAATAAACATTACAAAAGTATTTAGTATGTTAGTTATGACAATAGGAATCGATCCAAAGATTAGCACCAATGGGCTCTCTACCATCTCTAAGTATATCCTAAAAACAAGTTCCCCCAAATCATTTTATGCTGAGAAATGTTGATATCTTAAATGTATTAAGGCAGGTACAATGTTTGAACTGGTGACTGTTTTGTCTTTCTGTCTGCAGTGTTTATTTAGTCCAATGGCTTTGATGTGGTAGGTACTCATTAAATGTTTATTGAAATTATATTCTTCAGAGTCAGCACTTGACATTAAAAAAAAACAACTTTTTAATTCAGTAACTTTCATAAATCTCTCTATATGCTTAAATACTAGGGAAGAAAAATTCCAAAATAAACACTTACTAAAAAATGGACCCGTGTAATTCATTAAAATCTTTCATTTTCAATAATAATAAAAGCTCACATTTCTATAGCACTTGACAGAATGCTTTTGACATAACTAGTACAAGGTATTGTAAATATTATATCTGTTTTACAGATGAAGAAATTGAAGTTCAGCAAGGATAAGTGGCATGTTTCAAGATCATCTATACAGACAGTAAGGGGCAGAATAATGGGCTACAAGCCAGGCCTTCAGACTCCAAATTCAGTATTTTTGCCAACATACTAACATATCTGTTCAGTATATCATCCATATATTAATTTCACACAGCAAAGGATGCCTTTTTCACATTTAGAGGGTGCAAACTAATGTTACTTGAACATTATTAAGAATAATTGCACATATAAATTTATTTCCATTGGACACATCAGATCCATGCTAACCTATTGCCTCCCTATCCCTCTCTCCAACTGGAATTCTATAATATTATGCCTTGTTCCACAATGCCACCTGTTCTACTCCAAAAGAAATACACTTCACTGTCAATTTTAATTTTGGCTTAATCTTTCTAGTCTACTATCTCCAGATCCCCTTTAGGAACTTTTTATTTAGAAAACTCTTGTGAACCTTATGGAAGGATATCTTGATTAAAGCATCTAGAAAATCAACTTAGTTGGTGGCTCTAGACTATAATCCATACTACTAGAGGAGACTGAGGCTGGTGGATTGCTTAAATTTAAACTCAGGAATACTCAGTTGCAGTAGGTCTAAAGTTGATCACATTAAATCTGGCACCAGTGTGGTAAGTCCTGGGAAGTAGGGGGGCCCCAGGCCTAAGAAGGGGTGAATTAGGTCAATTCAGAATGGACCAGGTCAAAGCTCCCATGCCAATCAGTAGTGGGTGGTATTGGGCTCAAGTGGATGGATAGAGCACTTCCACCCTGGTTGAAATAGGGAGATTCAGTCAAAAGAAGGAAGGAAGGAAGGAAGGAAGGAAGGAAGGAAGGAAGGAAGGAAGGAAGGAAGGAAGGAAGGAAGGAAGGAAGGAAAGAAGGAACTTAAAAAGAAATTCTTTGCCCTTTTCTTTGTGTTCATTTGGGGAAGAGGAATAATAAAGCAGTTCCCACCAAAATCAGGATTTTAAAAGAAAATTTTTAAATAAAATTCAGTAAAGAGCTACTTAGAAGTCAGTAAGGGTAACATACTACCAAAGTGAAATGCAGAGAAGCAAGAGACACTTTAATCAGTAATAATTACTGTTTACATGGTGTGGCTCAAACACCATTTCAAGAACCTCAGCAGTTATTCTAAACATTGTTCTCGGTAGATATGCTTCCAGCTAGAAATAGCTCCATGAGTAAATATGCCAGCTGACCTACATATATATGCATATAAATATATATATACACATACACACACGTGTGTGTGCTACTTTTCAAATATTGTCTGCCCTTCAAGATGATGTAAGTCCACTGAGAATTCGAGGTGATGAGTCAGGGATCATAAATTTCCTCCTTTATGCCAAGAAAATTTATACTGGATTACTCACAATGGTGAAAGTGAGGACACTAGTTTTTAGCCAAATCCCAAAGACTTAAAACAGTCAGGGCTTGGTGTCATAGGAAGATCTCATGGTTTAAAAAAAGAAGAAAGAAAGAAATGAAATAAGAATCCTAGAATGCCAGTTTTTAAAGGGACCTTTGAGATTATTTTGTCCAACTTCATAAATGATTCCATTACAGTGTCCCTGACAGATGGACATTCAGTCATTGTTTGAGCATTTCCAGTGATAAGAATTCAGTATCTAATATTTGATCAATCAACAAACAATTATTGGGGTGGCTAGGTGGCACAGTGAATAGAGCACTGGCCCTGGAGTCAAGAGGACCTGAGTTCAAATCCACCTTCAGACACTTAACACAAAAACGAGTTGTGTGACCTTGGGCAAGTCACTTAACCCCAATGGCCCCCCAAAAAGAAAAAAAAAGCAAGCAATTATTAAGCACTTACCATACTAGGTACTATGATACTGTGCTACATATTGAAGATACAAACATGAAGATACAAAAATAAAACTGTCCTTGACCTCAGGAAGCTTTCATTCCATAAGGCTAAATATATGCACATATATACAATAAATACAAGGAAGGCCATTTCCTTTAAAAAATGTCCAGTTATTCTAAAAGTTATTAAATTGACTGTAAGAAATCCTGCTTCTTTATAATTTCCACCCATTTTCCTTAGTTCTGCTCTCCAAAACAGAAAAATCTAATCCCTCTTCTAAATGATAGCTCTTCAAATATTTGCAGACATTTTTTGTGTTCCTCTACATCTTCTCTAGTCTGGATTTAGCCCTAGTAATGCATATAACTTGTCCTCATGTGATATGCTATCCAGTATTCTGTACTGAATATGTCACCATTTCAGTTGCTTTTCTCTAAATATGTTCCAATTAAAATGCACTATAACTTAACACAATACTGGAGTTATAGACAAGAGCACTGACCTTTTGTTTTGTTTGGTGTTTTGTTTTGCTTGTTGTTGCTATCGTTGTTGTTTTGTTTTGCCCCAACACATCACAATATTTACTCAGAGTAATCTTGCAGTCAAATATAATTCCCATCCTATAACTTCATGACTAATTAAAGAAACAAAAAGATATATATGTTTGCTTGTTAAATTTATCTTGTGGTTTTGACTCATACTTCCAGTCAATTAAGGTCCTTTTCTATCTTGGTTCCACTAAGGAAGAGATTAATTGCATTGTTTAAACCTGTCAAATGTCGAAAGTCTCTTGAAACTGAAACATCATACTTGAACTCCTTGGTTTTAGAACATTAAGTAGATAAAGTAGAATGGTGTAAAAGAAAACACCCTGGAGAGAGCATCAGGAGACCAAAATTCTCATTTCAAATTTGTCATGGACAAGCTATATGACCATCCTGATAGGGCTCAGTTTCCTCATGTGCAAAATGGGTAGGGGCAATAGGTCTTCATGTTTTATCAACCTATCTTGCAGGCAAGTGTTGTGAAGGTGAAAATGAGATAATATATGAGAAAGCGTTCTAAAAATGACCCAGTGTTTATCTTTGCACATCCAATCAGTTACCAAGAGATTCTGCCTTCACAATACCTCTTATTTCTATCCCCTTCTCTTTATTTTCATTGCTACACTTTAGTATAGGCCCTAATTATTCCACTCCTATATTTCCATAATACCTTACTCATAGTTTTTCACACCTGTGCTGTCCTTCCACTATTCTCAATTTATCTTTATTGTTACAACTAAAACAATCTTTATGAATAGATCTAATCATGGTGGCACAGCGGATGGAGCACTGCACTTGAAATAAGGAAGACTCATCTTCCTAAGTCCAAATCTGGCCTCAGACACTTACTGGTTGTGTGACCCTGGGCCAGTCCTTAACTCTGCCTAGTGTCCTTGTCTGTAAAATGAACTGGAGAAGAAAATGGCAAGCCACTCCAGTATCTCTGTTAAAAAAAAAGGGGTGGGGGGAGGTCATGGAGAGTGGGACACTGAAAACAATGGACAACAACAGTCAGTCATGTCACTTCTCACCTCGATGATCTTCAATGTCTCCCTATTGCCTACTGAATAAAGTTCAGAGTCCTCTGTTAGGCATTTGAGATACCACTATACCTTCTCTTTATCCCATATTACTTTCATCCAGGGAAACTAGGTACCATAGGGGCTAGAGCACTGGGCCTAGAGGCAGGAAGACCTAAGTTCAAATCCAGCCTCAGATCACCTCAGTTTCCTCATGTATAAAATAAGCTGGAGAAGGAAATAGCAAACCACTCTAGTATCTTTGCCAAGAAAATTTCAATAGGGTCATGAAGAGTTAGACATAATTTAATAACAAACAACTTTCATCCATGTACTGTATTGTGGCACCATAGATAGAATACTGGGCCTGGAATCAGGAAGACCAGAGCCCAAATTCAGCCTCAGACACTTGTTAGCTCAGTGACCCCAGGCAAGTTACAATCTGCTTGTCTCTGTTTCCTCCTCTGTAAAATGGGAATAATAATAGCACTTTATTATTACAGAGTTGTTATGGCTAGGATCAAATGAGATAACATTTGTAAAAGTAGGTAGATAGGGACGGCTAGGTAGCACAGTGAATAGAGCACCAGGCCTGGAGTCAGGAGGACCTGAGTTCAAATCTGTCCTCAGACACTTAACACACACACACACACACACACACACACACACACACACACACACACACACTAGCCATGTGACCTTGGGCCAGTCACTTAACCCCAACTGCCCTCCAAAAAGAAAAGAAAAAAAAAGTAGATAGATAGATAAAAGCATTTAACACAGTCTTTGGTACAGAGAGGCCCTAAATAAATGCTGTCCTATGATTGGAATGCCTGTTCCCACCCCTTCTACTCAGTATTTACCAGATCATACAATCTTTAAAGGCCAACTCAAAAGGAAATATCCTCCATGAAGCCTTCTTGTATCACCCTTATTGATTAGTTGGGGTTTTCCCTAATGTTTTCACATAGCACTTTATTTTCCATCTCTCTAATATACTTACAACACTTCGTGTTAATATTTTACAGTTTTGATATAGTCATTTCTTTATATTTATCATTATACAGTATGGCATGAGGAATAGAAAGCTAGACTAGTCAGGAAGACCTAGGTTCAATCCTGCCTTGGCCACATATTTATATGACACACATAGGTAAGTCATTTAATCTCTTAGTGCCCCAGGAAATCCTCTGGGTTGAAGAGCAGTCATTCTTCATCAGAAGTTCCTCACATTCATGAAAACCAGTGTTTTATTTGCCCTATTTGGCTATAAGCTTGAAGTCAAGGATATGCTTCTTTTTTACACCTAAAAACCCCCATGACAGTCAATAAATATCTGATGTTTCATAAAGGTAAGGTATCATAGAGAGCTAGACCTGGAATTAGGAAGAATTGAGTTCAAATCCTGCTTCAGACCTAGCTGTGTGAGCCTGAGCAAGTCACTTACTTTTTCAGCCTCAGTTTCCTTATCTGTAAAATGAGAATAATATCCCCAACCTACTAGGGCTTTATAAAGACAAAATGAGATAATATTTGTAAAGCACTTTGTAAACCTAAAAGTGCTATATAAATGCTAGTTACTAATTAATTCAAAGCCT
This sequence comes from Gymnobelideus leadbeateri, assembly GCA_011680675.1. NCBI lineage: Eukaryota > Metazoa > Chordata > Mammalia > Diprotodontia > Petauridae > Gymnobelideus > Gymnobelideus leadbeateri. Next base: position 570,346 of record WOXC01006994.1, on the reverse strand, counting down.
AAAGATAAGTTTTCCCCTTTAATTCCAACTCAAACCAATCCCCTACTTTAAGAGCTACTTTAAAAGATAAAGGAATGGTGCTCTAATTCCTAAGAAACAAAAGTTTTGACCTTTTTTAAATTATCCCAGGTAACATATTTGAATCTATAGCTTTATAGGCCACTTCGTTTTGGGGCAATATTACCAATTTCTTTGCCAATGAAATCACAATATAATTCTTGGAGTCATGGGATTTTTTAACTAGAAGGAGCTTTAGACATCATCTAGCTCAACTCTCTCATTTTGAAGATGAGGAAACTGAGCCCCATGGAAGTGAAATGACATGGCTGAAGTCAGAGCGATGATTAGTAGCAGATCCAGGAACAGCACTCAGATCTCCCAATCTCAAGCCGGGTCTCCCCCCACCCCCAACTAAACATGGTATCTCTAGTAGGCATATTAGAGAACCATTTTTATGGAGGTCAGCTGCTTATTTCCTTGTATGATTCTTTTTTATTTCCACTACAGAGGCAAAAATCATGCTATACTTAGAACAAACAAAGACCCTCTTGAAAATGCTTTCTTTCTCTCCAAAATCGTAGAGACTTAAAGAAGGGGACCTAGACAGCTGGTAGTCCCAGCTCCAGCAATAATTCCATCAATGTCTTTGTGGAGGACAATGTGTTGTTACAGTTGATAAGAAAATGTATGTAAAGAGTCAGAAGAGAAAGGAAAAGAAATACAGTCTAGGGACTTCCCAAACCAGCCAATTGATGACCAGGACATGAGGGATTTCCCAGCTCTTGATAAGAACTCCCAGAGTAAGTGATTGCTTTAATTGGTGGCTGTAGGAATCACTAAGGGTATGAGTAGAAGGCTAAGACAGCATCCTGTTTTCCTCTCAGAGAGGCTTGAAGATAGAGGCCTAACATTTCCTTAATACCCTTGTGGAGGAGAATGTGTTGATCCCGCTAATAAGAAAACGTATGTAAAGTGGCAAATTTTTGTATGGGGCTATGGAGTATGTGCTGGGTTTGCAGTCAGGAAGACTTGAATTCAAATCCTGTCTCTGACATTTATTAACTGTGTGAGCCTCTGCAAGTTATATAACTTCTCTCAGCTTCAAGGGTCTTATCTGTAAGAAGGGAATAATAATAATACCTACCTCATACCACTGTTGTGAGGACCAAATGAGATACCATATGCAAAGCACTCAGTAAATACCAGCTATTATTGTCATTGTTATGTGAGAGTGAGCATAGCTTAGTGGATTATGAGCTGAGTTCAAGTCCTGACTCTATCAATTACTAGCTATGTGACCCTGGGTAAGTCTCATCCTTTTGGTGAATCCAGACAACTTTCTAAGGCTGTTAGTTACCAACCAGTTGTTAGTGTGTGTGTGTGTGTGTGTGTGTGTGTGTGTACACATACATACATACATATATGTGCATGTGTATTATGTGCATATATGCACATGTGCATTTGTGTTTATATGCTTGTGTGCACATATATATGTGTATATGTATATTTGCATCTATACATGCATGTATTTATGTGTATTGTGTATATATAATTTATATGTATATACATATATATATAATTTTTAACCAATTACACATTGAAACAATTTTTAAACTTTTTTAAAAAGTTTTGAGTTTTACACTCTAGCCGTCCTTTAGAAAATTGTTGATCTGCCTAATGGAGGAAGTTTCAACACCAGCAGTTCACTATACCAATGCAATCATGGATCTAGACCAAAAATAAAAGTGCATTCTGTCTCTATAGTTCTGGCATGTGGCAAGAACATATTGTTGTTTACATAATACCCCAACCCCAACTCTGACATTAAAATGCTACAAAAAGTCTCTAGAAATAAAAATCTATAATAATGCCAAAATCTCACTTAGTGAAGAACTGACGATTATGATTTGGGCTAGGTGGTGTAGTAGATAGAGTGCCAGGCTTGAAGTCAAGAAGGCTCATCACCCTAAATTCAAATCCTGCCTCAGACACTTACTAGCTGTGTGATCCTGGGTAAGTCACTTAACCTATTGTTAAGTGACTTTAACCTTTAACCTTTAACCTTTGTTTCCTCATCTGTAAAATGAGATGGATGAGGAATGGCAAATCTCTCCAGTATATTCACCAAGAAAACCCCAAATGGGGTAACATAGAGGCAGACATGACTGAACACAAACAAAAATATGCTGTTACTTGATCAGGCTGTTTATAGAATGACTCCTGCATGTAAGCAGACTGGATTTTAGGATTCTCACTTTTCTTCAGAAGCATTTCCCCAAAGTTAGACTGACCCTGCCCAGTGGAAAGAGTATTGGTTATAGAATTGGAATCATCGGACTGCTACTGCTAAGCTTTATTACCATTGTGATCTTGAGCAGGTAATTTACTCTCCATCAGCCTTAGTTTCCTTATCTGTAGAGTGAGAGTTGGACTAGGTCTGAGGTCTTTCAGCTTTAAATCTTTAAACCCTATGATCCTATAATGTACCTTAGTAGTAAATTCACAGAACAGCCCTTTGAAGATGTTCAGTTATATCTCCCCTAGACAGAAAGAAAAATTAAGTACAAATATATTAAACTAGTCAAAATTTCTGGAGCAACTACAACCCACAGAATTCATGGTACTCTGTGACATGTGACATGGTTAGAACCAGGACAGACCACTAATGACCATTAATGGACTTCCTGGCATCTAACCATACAGAACCCACTTTACCCACAGGGTTGCTCTGTCCCTGGGAGTGGTATTGAGTATGCAGTGAAGTGACTGACCCCTACATGTCTTTGTTATGGGCCATTTCACAAATGTTCCCGAATTAATTAAGGCTCTTTCTGCTGAGACAGGACAACCTTAGCTAAGCTCCGAAAAATTGCTTCTATGAGCAGCACCCTCTTTGTTCCTAAACTAGTTACCAGAAATATCACCCTTGATCAAAGCAGCAATTAGCAATTTACCAGTGGCCGACTACATAGTCTTTTAACCTTGTCATTGTTACCACACAGTGGTGTTCATAAGAACAACAATCAGGCTTATCTGAATTTCTTTCTTCCTCATGTCAGCCAACTTGATTGTCCATCCTTTCTCTTTTTCTTCCATAACCTCTCATATCATCTCTCTTTTTTCTGACTGTTATTCAGTCAGGTATCCAATTCTAGTTACAGCACAACCAACTTACCTCAACTTTTTCTTTGGTTTCCTTCCCCTCTCTTCCTCCACTAATCCACCAAAGGACTTTTCCCTTCCATTCTATGCCTTAAGATTTCACCCCAAGCCTTCTCCCCTTTTTAAAGTCCAAGTTTTTAATTTCCAACCTCAAAAACTCCCTTACGGAAGGACATTTCATTATTGGGATCTCCTCTCTCCCCCCACCCACCTTTCCCATACTAGTCTGTACACAACTGGTCACTATAAACATTGATTGATTTGGAATTGTTTGAGTAGATGGTCTTTGTTGTGTTTTTTGGTATTTATCCCCTCAAAGGAGCAAAAGACCAGGGGGCATCCATGAAAAACATACAGTTAGGTTCCAATTAGTGTTAATAATGAATCCCCTGAAGCAGTCACATGTATTTGTATTTTCACATTATTTGAAGTTATCATTGAACAAAATACAGTCAATGATTCCAAACCAATGGAAATAGGCAATGCAAATTCAAATAATGTGACCACTTCATGGTATTCGTTATTTGCACTAATCAGCACCTAACTGCAAATATGTCCATTTTAACTGTTAATTAAGTTATCTTCTGCTCTTATAAACCAGTAAACTTTTACATAACTAGTTTAGAAGTGAAAATTATGTCTACACACAATTCTGGGTTTTACCAGATAAGCCAGACCTAAGGTGAAGATAGCTTTTCTCAATGCAGAAAGATCTAAATTTGGGACATAGTCTATAACTTAGTCACTATTCTTTTATTATTTATTTAGCAACCAAAGAAGAGAGTTTATAAATTATATATTTTATAAAATTGGTTTTGTAGCCAGCTTCCCAATGTTGCCATCTTCATAGACAGCATATGGAACTTAAGTATCCTTCTATCTCCTAAGTAAAAGAACGGGTACTTTTCAAGTCACTTACATGAAAGACTAATGTAATGAAGAAAACTTAATATCCCATAAGACCTCCTTTGTATTTAGACAATCCTAGGTTTCTCCCTATCTGGAACCACTTCATGAAAGTGGTTGAATGCTCAGCACCTATCTCTCAAGGTGTCTCTAACTTTTTTTCACCTTTTTCATTCCCAGGGCCTGTTTTCTACACCCCAGTTTTTTTCTCATCTCAGTACCTCCTAAATATTCTCTAGTCCCCCATCATTCCACCAAGCTCAATCATACCTCAGTCCTTTCAAGGTCAACTGCCAAATGTTTCCATCATCTTGGACTCCAATCATTTACTTTGCTAACCCTCTCTCAGTCTTCTCCTGAGTATCTCCCCAATGGGGGCTTTTGTAATTCTGTTCTGTTTCTCTTTCTACCTCCCTTGGATTTCCATTATCCTTCTATAGACATTGTTCTATGTTCTTTCAAGGAAGATTGGATCTGATGCCTTCACCAAAGATCTGCATTGCTGCACCTCTATGTCCTACACCTCAGAAAAGGGTAAAACAAAATTGGAAGCCCACAAGTCATGAGGACAATAGTCAAATATCTTCTGGAGTTAGCCCACCCTATAATGTATCATAAATGAATATTTAATAGGTTATTGCTGCAGTGCATTAAAAAAAAAAAAAAGCTCTCTGGTGGCCTAGAAGAATTAACATAGTCCCCAAAGGTATTGGAGGTAGTTGCTGAGGCAAAGGGAGAATATGACGAGGTATATGAAAGTGCCTTGAGAGTTTCAAAAGAAAAGTACTATTTAAATCTCAAAGGGTTATTTTATTCCGGCTCCTGCCTAAGGAAGGAGAAGATCATTGTTGGTAACAAGCAAATTAATCTTTCATTGTCCTGTCTCGTGTTCCACAAGTTCTCTGATCCCAAAGGAGTGGTACTTGTATTCAGGTATCTCCAGTAGTTCGTGCTTTTAATTTCTCTCCCTCAACCTGATGCTCTGTCACTTTTTTTTTTCTAGACCCTCTCATATCAGTTCCCTTCCTCTATCTGCATTAACAAAGTCCCCAACCATGGTTTTCCTATAACCGTTTTCCTCTAGCATTCCCTTTACTCTTTCTTCACCTTCCTTTCCCTCACCGGTCACCATAAAGTTTCTTCTTTTCAAATAGTTACCTTGACTTTTCACATCAATCCTGCCCTCTCTTTCCCACGTCCAATGGGTTCTTCATCTTCACCCTCAGATTTCATTGTGGACATAGCATTCTTTCAGCACCTTTCAGTTTGGGAACTACAGTATGTATTTTCCTTACACACTATACACAAAATTCATCCTAATCTTTGGCTTTTCAGAAAATACCCTCTCCCTAATTTCCAGTACCCATGCTTTCAATTCAGACCTCTCCTCAAGAGTTATCTTTCTAGTGAAATTGTAATAAAATAAGTATTCCCACCAAATTATTGAAAAAAGTTGGGGTAGAGGGGCTCCGATGAAGTCAAAGTGAATTCTTGTGTCCCTTCCCTATCCCCTGAGAAGAAGCTAGAGGACAGACCCCTGCTTCATCCAATGGGCAGCAACCAATATCCTGTGGCAGTTACCCAGTGTCCACTCACCCTGAGAGATGAATGAGAGACAATATTGTTCTTTATCTCATCCTGAGTCTCTCCAGCTGTGTCCCGAGACAGAGTTCTCCACCCACTCTCCCTCCCCTAATCAAACTTCACAGGTGTGGGCAATCATCCCACCCCATGGAGTCCTCTTTATCATCCCTAGCCCACTCACAGCCATTACCTTATCAGCCATGATCATGGAGGCACCACCATGAATCCCCAGGATGGGGATGAAGGTCTGGGAGGAGATAAAATCCAAGATTTGTGCGATGGCTTCCTGGTCCGTGTCATCTCCAAACACTAGCCCATGGATGCGGGCGCCAGACATGAGGTCGCAGACATGGGTGATGAGACTCTTGGGGTCTGTAAGGTTGACCAGCATGGCCACCACATTCACGTCGAGCGCTAGATCACTTGTCAGCTCCCGGCCCCACAGGCTACGGATGTCCCGCTCTGTGACATCGTGGCTCCGGCCCAGAAGCACCGCGATGTTCAACGCCGGGGGGCCCTTCTCCGCTCGAGCTCGTGCCGGGCTCCGCCAAACCAGCAGAGCTGGCAGCACCAGCAACGCCCAGTAGCCCAGTCTGCCCATGGTCGCCAGCTGCGATCCCTGCAAGAGAGGGCGCATGTAGAGTGAGGACCCCCAGCTCAAGCAAAGCTACATGCCCAGACTGCCGCAAACTTCACTCTCCACAAACAAGCGTAGGGCATGATCCTATGGTTCCCCTACCCAGAAGAAATTTCCTCTGGGAATAAAACTCAGCTTCAAAGCTCAACCTGGTCCTACTTGTAGAGTGAAATATCCCTTCCCCAACACACGCACACACGCGCGCGCGCGCGCACACACACACACACACACACACACACACACACACTTCGCACTCCTTGTCTGGGATGAGGGCACGCCTTGCGTTGCAGTGGGGAAGAATGAGCTAAATCCTCTTCTCCCACCACCACTACCCCTTCAACGCAGAGCATACGAGACCCGCGTAAGAAGCAGCTACAGGATCAAAGGTCCCCCTCCTTCCGCAAAAAAGAGGTCCCCTGTGAACCAAGAGTGAAAGAGAGCAAGGAGCTGTCCAGAGTTAGAAGACTCCCTTGGTAAGAGACCTTGGAACCTGCTGGACTGATATCCCTCAGTGACCTCAGTATAGAGCAGAGCTCATTCCTTTCCAAAAGCCTTCTCTGGTCCCTTTCTGTTCTGGGGGCGTTGATGGGCAGAGAGAACAATTGCAGGGCAAGCATGGCAAGGGGCGGAGGGGAGAAGAGGAGAGGGGAAGCTTACACCAGGTTTGATCCTACTGTAAAGTCTTATTGCCATACATGGGTGCAGGTCGGTCCATGGGACAGATGCTCAGATATGCCGGGAAGCAATCGATCCCAGCCAAATTCCCTCAGATTCACACACACTCAGACCCATGCAATTTGGCGCAAAGCCGCATTCACCTGTATGCATCCGCATACACGTCCCATGCTGACAGGTGATGGGGCACCACAAACATAGCTCCCCCCAAGCACACAGATCACTATTCAGGGGCACACAGAAGTTCTACACATAAATGTAGAGCACACCGGAGCTCGCGCGTGCATGCACACGGGGAAACACGTGTACGCACACGTGTGTGCACACGCCCATGAACATGCACACACCCATGCGTACACAGGCACGCGTCCCCTCACCAGGGCTGCGGAGCCCTTGCGAAGTTCATCTTTAACTCTATAGAATCTCCTGCTTCTGGCGAGTCCCAGCGTCCCCACGAGGAGGGTAGGCGCAGAGAGCAAGACAGCAGCGCCCCCTGGCGGTCACATATCCCTCTTCCCGCGGTTCTCTTCTACTCGCTCTCCCCACCTTTTTTTCCTCTCTCCCCCAACCCTGCGGTCCCCAGCACCCCCGCCGGGACGTACCAGGTTCGCTGGAGAAGGTCGAGGCTGCGGTGGGGCGCGCTGCGCAGTCGAGCATTTCGGCCGCCTCAGCAGCAGCCGAGGTTAGGGGGCTCTCCCATCCTGCCACCCCAGCGCGCTCCCCTGGCCGTCCGGCGCTGCCCGCATAGCCCCCACTGGAGGCGGCTATCCCAGCCGGAGGTTTTGCAGCAGGGCTCTGCCGAGGTAGGAGAGAGAAAAGGAAAAGATAAATCCAACCCGGGGGTTGTAAAATATACAAATACATGCATATGAAATGCTTGACCTTAAAGAGGAGCCGAGCTCGGCTCCCATTGATATACCCAAATGTAGCTCAGACGCTACCACCCGGCGGTACTGACAGGAGCACTGAGGAAGTCCTACTCTGCTGAGCCCGGGGGCTGAGAGACATGGAGTTATCCAGCTCCCACCCCCGGTCCATTCCGAAAAAGCAAATTAGGCTTTCAATGCAACCTCCCCTCACCCGTCTCCAGTAGCTTGGAGTTGTGCGTCGGGGAGCCACCAAGCTCAAGCAGAAGGGGAAGGAGAATAAGGGTTGAGGAGGGGGGTGAGACCTTTCCAAGGAACGAGGAGTAAGGATTGGGAAAGAAGAGAACAGAAAAGCACTTCAGTCGCCCCACCGTCCAAGAAAACGTCTGCTCTCCTTCCCTGTGTGCTTAATATCCCACATAGTGAATCCGTCTCTATCAGTCCAGCCGTTCTTCTCTTCCTAAACCCCCACCTCCCTCCACCCCTGGGAGGGGGGAATGGTTCTGAATCTAAGTGCAAGCAGAGCTCCCTAGGTCCGTGCGCCCCTGTTCCGCTTCTCTTGGCGATACTCACCGCAGCCACCCTCCACATAGTTCCCAAAGGCAGCTCTTCCAAGTCATCTCCGGGGCTGAAAAACGCGGCCCCGTGGCTCCAGTTTTTAGTGCTCTCCGGCCCCCATAAGCCAGCCAAGACCCCCCCTCCCCAGTGCCCCTCTCCTTTCCCTTCTCTTCCCAGTGGCTACACGTCCCCTCTTGGAGTCTGTGCCCAGGGATTCCACGCTCTGCTTCTCTCTGGACAAGAGCGACGATGAGTCCTCGGCTATTCCAACACCACAGAGCTCCCTCTCCGCAGCCTAGCCTTTCGGGGCGCGCGCACCCGTGTGTGCGTGCGTGTGGGGCGGGGGGAGGAGATGGCAGGGGATCCCCGCGTTCTCTGTCAGGGGGCAGAGCCAAATGAGGAGGAGAGAAGAGTGGGAGATACAGGAGAGGTTGCTCTCAGCTTCCCTGCAGTCCAGCTCCAAGCTTGGGTCCCAGCTCCCGATTCTCTGCTCCCAGCCCAGAATTAGAAGGGCGCGCCCGACTCGCTGCAATGCTTTCCAGCAATGGCAAGAAGGGGTCCCTGGACGTGCTCCGCACAGTCCTGGGAGGGGGCGGGCTCCCGCTCCCGCTCCTGCTGCTGCTTCTGCTCCCGCCACTGCCGCCGCCTAGGAGGAAGAAGGGGGCAGGTGCGCCCCCACGCCAACTTGGGGGACTTATTCAGAGCTGGTTTGGAGGGATGCAGAAACCCAGCTCAAGCCTGAGACTTTGGCAGAGGGAAAGAGTACCTCTTTTCCCCCCACCCCCGTTTTCCCCTCTGATACACACACACACACACACACACACACACACACACACACACACACACACAGTATGCCGCCCTCTCTTACTGAGGCTATATCAGACCTGGCCTTCACCCCAGAAGAAGGAAAGCCTTAGAGTCTGGTGACTAGGGTCTCTGAACCTTTGGCCCCAGGACCACCATAAGAAAGAGCTCTGGAAAGTCCAGTCTCAAGATGATCTAGTGCTCTCCGTGGTGCTGAAGCAACCTTTCCTTTAGTTCCTCCACAAGGGTTCCTCCTGGTTTTTGATGCGGCTGAAGAGGAATCAATTATTTAGAGCTCTAGGCTTCCAGTTCCTCTCCAGTGCCTAGTGCTCATTGGAGCATTCGACCCTCTCTCACACATACATACGTGTGCATACATGATCCTCTACACCATTTTACAATACCAGCTGTCTGTCCCCCCACCCCACCTCCGCTTCCCTACCATCACCACCACCATCACCATTTCCTCCAGTACCTGAGCTCACCCCCCCTGCAGGGGGCGGGAGCTGGAGGGCGGGCGTGAGGCGGGCCAAAGAGGATAGTACCACCCACATTCAGACTGGATTAGGAGGACCGGGAGAAAGGGTGAGAGGATCATCGGAGTGTTTTGTAAAGCCACACCAACTCATATCTGCCCCCGAGTTTTCTCTTTTTGAGCTTCTAGAACATCTTCTAGGAGCAAAAGAAGCTGAGGAGTCTGAAGTTTGCAGATTTGGTTGACAGATAGACTAAATAGCCAAAATGTACAGACAGGAAACATGGCTATTAAACTTGCTGTGAAAATTTCCAACTTTTGAGATTTGGAACCTACATTCGAACTTAACCATCTCTGACTGTTCCACCCAATGCCCAACGTTCTTTTTTGTCTGCATAAATAAATGCACATGTACTAAAATAAATAGTTTCTTTTATTTTATTCTAAATTTAAAGCAAGGAACTTCTGAGGCAACTACTAAAGAATTTGGAGGGAAGTAATGACCTTCCATTTCTGCATTTCAATTCAACAAATGTTTATTGCCCACTAACTATTGCTTAAGTCCCAAACCATTCAGAGATCAAAGGGGAAAATTTCGGGTAAAGGAAAAAGTTAGAAAAAATTCAATCATTTCCCTCAAGCAGATTACAGTACAGTATGGTAGATGAGACATGTATACATAAAACTTTTACAAATTAGAATGCAAAAAGTGGGCACTGTGGGAATTAACAAGAGAGCCCAAAGTGAGAACTCATTTCCTTACTTGTGCTTGTTGAAACAAGGAGATGTATATTATGGCCTCATCTTGGCATGTAGGTCCTAGCTCTTCAAAGGCAATGCCGATGGAGTAGAAGTTTTGGCACATACCAGACCAGGCTGGAAAGCCTTCCAGTAGAGTCTAGGTGATGGACTGTATGCCTGTCTTCCCAGGACCAGCTGAGCTAAAATTGGAGAGGTTCAGGAACAGAAGTTGGTCCCCAGGTGATGAGGAAACTTAGCTTCTTTCTCTTAAATAATTATAATGATGGTGCTTGTATGAATAAAAATTTTCCAAATAATGATATGTTCCTAGATCATTAGACCAATGATTGAGTGCAAAGATTGGACTGGATCATACTTGTGAAGTTATGCAATCCTTTCAATTATATCAAAGTGATCATTTGCCACAAAAATAATCTCTTCAACACCAATATTTTCCCAATGGTCTTTTATAACTACAATTACAGGATATTATAGTTTTGGAAATTTTAAAATTACAAAATGCCACAGAGACCATGAAAAGAATCCAGTTTTAAAGTGTTGTGAGTAATGATGTGTGCATGAATGATGTTATCAAACTGTCAAGGACATACTGACTAGAAAAGGAGAGGGGAACAATCTAAGACTCGATAAAGGGGCAGCCTGAGGGGTCTCCTGATTCTCCCAAGACATTAAAAGAATAAGAGAAAAGCCTCTAGTATGCTTCATAGATCTATAGAAAAATCGTGAGAAAACATGGAAAAGAATTTCCCAGAATCAAAAGAAGTGGAAAAACTGGGATGTGCACCAGTAGGGGAAGTGTCCACATGGATTAAGTAATTCAATCACTAAAGTAATATTGTGACTATACATTGAATTTCAATCACTAAAGTGCTACTGTAATGCCTTATCATGGTTTGGAGGAGACTCCATTTTCGAAGGCTATAGGAGGTGAATACAAGTTGTGACAGGTACAAGTAAGAGGTAAAGGGTTCAAATACATGTTGAATTATGGACTATATGTCTTTCATTCAAAGGCCAACCATACCTAAATGTTAAGAGGTCCATGACTAAGTTGATCACTAGATGACCAGTGATTTTGGTAACCATGTCTCAAGATGATTGTTTATTAAAGGGTTGAGAAGGTTTGATGGGCATCATTATAGATAATAGCCCCACAGAGAATCAGCAAATCATAGAATCTGCACTTGGAAGGAAACTTAAATTAAGAATGTTTTTGTTCATATTAAATGAATAAATTAATGAATTCCTTAAGTCTTTTGTTTTTTTTTTTTTTAAAGCAATTGGGGTTAAGTAACTTGCTCAAGGTTACATGGCTAGTCATTATTTATGTGTGGGTGCTCATTTTCTGAGGCCGGATTTGATCTCGGGTCATCCCAACTCCGAGGCCGGCGCTCTTACTCACTGCGCCACCTAGCCGCCCCTTTAGGGCAATTGGGGTTAAGTAACTTGCCCAAGGTTACACGGCTAGGTTTTTGTTTGTGTAGATTAAGTGTCGGAGGCCGGCTCGGAACTCAGGTCCTTGTGACTCCAGGGCCGGCGCTCTATTCACTGCGTTCCTTAAGTCTTTTACAGAAAAGAAAAGAGCAAGTGGAAAAATAAGAAGGGTCCTAGTAACCTCAAGTACTGGAATTAGCTTCCTTTAAGAGATGGCACTTGTGCAGATCTTTGAAGAAAGCTAGTATTTTTATGAGGAAAATATATAAAGGAAGTTCATTCAGGGGATGGGGGACAGCTTGTGCAAAGGCATGTATACAGGAAATGGAATAGTCTGTACTGGAACCAACAAGAAAACCAGATTGCTGAGTGTGTGAAGGATGGTAACATACCATAAACCTAGAAAAGCAGGCTGGAAGCCAGATTGTGAAGGGCTTTAAAGGTCAAATGGAGGAGGGTGTATTTTGTTCTTGAGGTAAGAGGGGAGTTCTCAAAGCTTCCTGCACTGTGATATGGTCAGTCCTATGCTTTAGGAATAACACTTAGACAACTATGGAGGATGAGTTGTAGGTGAGAAGGTCTGGAAGTAGGAAGAGTAAGGGTCATAAGATCATGGAATCATACATCTAGGTCTGGAAGGGACCTCAGAAACGATCTGGACCAACCCCCTTATCTTAAATATGAAGAAACTGAAGTCTAAGGAAGTGAAATGACTTGACCAGAGTCACATAGGCAGTAAGTAGATCTTCTGCCTCTAAAGGCATCACTCTTTTCATAGTAACATAGTAAAAATGAGGTACGATTTCTAATATCTACATTGGGCTTTAATTTTTTAAAAGAGATTTATTACATATATTTTCTCATTTTATTTTCACAAAAATCCTGTGAGGTGGGTAGTATTAATCTCCATTTTACATATAAGAAAACTGAGGGTGAGAGAGGTTAATTGGCTTGCCAAAGATCACATAGCTAGGACATGTTCAAGACAGAATTCACCAGCATCCTATCCATTATATCACCTAATGTGGTGGCCTTCTAAAAGTAAAGGACACAGACTTACACAAAATAGATTGTGGAGTCAGAATCCATAAGACTTGGTTACTAATTAGATATGAAGGGTTAGTGAAGATAAGATAAGAATAAAATCAATGGTTGCAAATTTATGGGTTCCCTCAATAAAAATAGGGAAATTCAAAAGAAGGAAAGGTTTGAGGGGAAAAATAATGAGGTTTTTGTTTTGGATATATCAAGTTTATGATATGGCAATCCATTTAGGAATGCCCAGTAGGCAATGGTTGATGTGAGATTGGTGTTCAGGAGAGAGACTTGCTCTGGATATATAGATCTATGAGCAATTTGCATAGATATGGTTCCTGAGCCCACAGAAGTCGATGAGATCCTGCCTAATACTTTGTTAGTATCTCTTATTTTTATTTTGTATCATAATTTTTATGTACTTCTCACATCCCCTAATAGATTGCAAGTCCCCTGAGGGAAGGTATTATCTTATTTGTCTTCATATTTCCTTTAGTGATAGGTAGAACAGTATAGTGGACAGAGAGCTGACAACAGTCAGAAAGATGTGGGTTCTAGTCCTTCCTCTGATCCTTATTGGGCTATGTGACCCTGGACAAGAAACTTAATCTCTCAGTGTTCTTGACCACTCTCTAAGTCTAAAACTGTAAGTTGCAGAAAAGATGTCCACCTTCATTGGTACAGGGAGTTTCTTCATCTGAGAGTTCCCCATATCAGTGAAATTAGTGACCCAGTCCCTATCTCTATCTGATATCTAGCACATGCCTTGCACGTAGTAAGTACTCAATAAATGTGTTTGGATGAATATACGAATGAATTAGATGTTGCAATTGGAAAAAAAGAAAATATTTCATAGTGACTGTGCTGACAAAGATATGGCTCAGGGAGTTACTGAATCAACTGTTATTCAGCCAATTTGGACCATTTGCCTACCAATCAATCACTTTGCCAAGTAGGTCAATTAAAGTAACTGGAATAATTTGTTGATTGGTCTGAATGAACAAATTGAATCAACCATACTCATTCTAACTGATGACTCTGATTGGTTGTTAAAATTAACAAAGAAATAGCAAAAAGCTGGAAACAAAGAAGGTCCCCATTGACTGGGAAATGATTAAAAAGATGTGGTTAAACAAAATATGGCTGTAATGGAATACTATTTTACCAGCTTTAAGAAATAATGACTGTAAAGAATCAGAAAAACATAGGAAGACATGGGAACTTAGAATACACACAGGAAGATAAATTCAGAGCTGGAAGAATCTTAGCAGTCATGGAGTCTAATTTCTCCATTTTATAGATGAGGAAACTGAGGCTTAGAGAGGATAAGTAGTCATTGGTAGAGCTGGGATTAGTCCTCTGACTCAAAGTCCCATGATCTTTAATTAATTGATCTTCAATTAATTCAGACTGCAGTAAAAAGAACCATGATAACAATATAAATAATGACTGCAATGATATAAACAAATGCAACATGAAAGGGTAGCCCAACTGAGATTCATTGCAAGGACCACTCAGTACAGAAGTGGTAATAGGTGGTAAAATTCTGCTGAGTAGGGAGCTTGTGGACTAAAGGAGCAGAATGTTGCATTTACTGCCAGTCACTGTTTTTAGTTAGTCTGTTTTCCTGAACTGCTTTATTTTGTTATAAGGGAGGATTCAATGGGGAGAGAGAAGGAATGTGTGTGTGCATATATGTGTGTGTATGTGTGTCTGTGTGAAATATGTGGTGGCATCTATGTAACGCAGTGCCTAGATCCTAGAGGCAGGAAGATCTGAGTTCAAATTCAACTTCAGACACTTACTAGCAGTGTGACTCTAGGAAAGTCACTTAACTCTGTCTCAGTTTCTTCATCTGTAAAATGAGATTCAGAAGGAAATGGCAAGCCACTCCAGATTCTTTGCCAAGAAAACATCAAATGGGGTCATAAAGAGTTGGACATGACTAAAACAACAACAGCAACACAGTATATGTGTATATATGTATTACATATAAGATAAATATACACACATATGTACACATATAGCTGTATATGCATATATACAGACATACACACATAAGGACATGACTTTGGTGTAAATAAAAATTATCAGTAAAGCAAAAAGTAAAATTTAAGGTATCAAAGAAAGATATTCTGAAACACTTACTTTGGCTGAAATATACAAGTGTCATGACTAGAAATAGAATATTATCTAATAAATATCTTCAAACTAAAGTTTTTGTCAAACAGTTAATGTCATAGAATATTAGAAGTTGAAAGAATTATGTAGAGGCAACAAAAATTAGACATTTTTCCCAGATGGAAAATCCATATATTGAGGAAATGTTACTCTACCAAATTAAATCAGTAGGAATATGGTATATCTTCAGACCATAGACTCATAGAGTTAGAGTCAACCTTTTAAGTCATCTGAATATTTTATAGGTGAAGAAACTGAAGCCAAAAGAGTCACTTGTTCAATTTCACATTAAGAATAAGTGATTACACTTGTATTCAAACCCAAATCCCTTGACTTGACAATTAGGTGGTACAGTACTGGGCCTAAAATCAAGAAGACCTGAGTTCAAATCCAGACTCAAATAGTTACTAACTAGAGTCTTGGAGGACCACACCACGTGCAGAAGGTGCTGCCTTTGTTATTCTCTTAGTGTGTGAATTGTTCCCCAAAGGGTTAGAATGTCAAAGATGCCAGCTGCCTGGGTTTGCAGGGAATATTAACCTATAGACCAAAATTAACTGGCCTTCAGGGTCAAGGAGGCATTTTAAACCCTGAAGTATTTACCTTGCTCTTAGAGATGGATTTCTTCCATTCTAACCAACTCCAGGCTAGAAACCTGAACTGTAGTATTTCCTCTATACCTTCTCACTTGTGTTGTGGTTTCATGGTGTGTTGTGGAGGCACCATCTCAAAAAATTCAGAGTCAGACCACCTCTAATCCAAGTATAAGCATTTACTAAGGACTGATGTCCCTTAGAAACTGGCTAGTTTGCAAGAGAAATCAGAAACTTCAGAGAAAGCAAGATGGATTTTTATAGGGTAAAGATGCAATTACATAAAATAAATTATGAATAATGAAAGGCAGGAGGGGTTTATCAAATGATTAGGTACTATGGTTCAGTGTCAGATATTCTGGTCATGCTGCTTTCTGTTTGGCTAGCTAAAGTGGTCCTGTTTGTTCTAGATGGATAGTTAAATATCGTGGTCCTGTCTTGGGCTAAATGGGTGATGTCATTGTGGTTGAGTGCAAGAACACATATGTTCAAATATATGAATTGGATCTGGGGGCAGCAGCTAGCTAGGGGCAGTGGCTGTATTGACTCTGTGGCATGGTTAAAGCCAGATTATGTGGTTAAATCAGAACATGCCTACATTCAGTGGGACCCATAAAGAAGTTGGAATACTGGGGCTGGGGGCAGCTTTGTTAGGATTCTATTATTTGGACCTTCAGTGTTAATAACTTGGGCTGAGTTGCATGACCCCATTCTCTCAGATTCCAAGTTTATTTTAATATCTTGACTTCACTCTTCTGTGATCCTGACCTATGTTCTTATTTCTTATGTCTACTGTCCATTGGATCCGAAATTCCCTATTTCCAACTCCAGCCTGGCAACTTGCCCCACCTCCCCCACCTGCCAATGGGGGAGTTCTTCTGCCTGCCAATTCTTCATTCTTCCCTAATGTTATATAAAAAGCACTAGTCAGTTGCACCTGTATAAACTATATCAGACTTCTATACTGTCTCAGGGAAGGTACAGAGGGAGGGACAGGTAGAATTTGGAACTTAAAACATTTTTAAATGGTTAAAAAATGTTTTAACATGTAATTGGGGGGAAAGTAAAATATTTTTAAAGTACTAGTCAGGACACATAGATTGTGAACCTGACTTTGCCACTAATTATCTGAGTGGCCAAGATTCCAGGAAGTTGATATTGAAGGATATTGCCTACAGAAATTTGTTTTGCTTGACTATGCATATTTGTTACTAGGGTTGTGTTTTTCTTTGTGGTTTGTTTGTTTGTTTGTTTTTAATTGGGAGAAGGTAATGGAGAGGGAGGGGCTGGGAAAGGGTAACCAAAAAGAAGGAAAGAAAAATAAATAATTTTCTTTAGGCTTTTTTTCAATGTGCAGAAGAGAATAAAAAGCCAGAAAGAATCACAGACAAACAGGACAGATTTCAAAGCTAGATTTTGAAAAGCAAGTTGTACATAATAGATTCACAATTTCACATTCCATTGCACATATGGAAATGCTTACAAAAATAATAAATTATCTGATTGACCCTAAACTATTTCTAGGTGCTGGGGATACAAGTACAAAAGTAAGACAGTCCTAGCCTTAAAATAGCATTCATTCTACTGGCCACTTACCCACTTTGAGACTCTTTCTTCTGTAAAGTGAAAAGGCTGAACTAGACAATGTCCAAGATCCATTTCACCTCTAAAACTCTTTGAATCTGTGATCTGATTGAATGTTCTTAGCATAGACTGATCTCTCACCATAATTAATCCTGCCATGAAGTATAAGTAGGAAAAGTCTAGAGCATTTTCTTTTGATACATGGAGCTAGAGGCAAACAACCCTTTCATAATTAAAAAGTCCTAATAAAAGCTGAAGGCTTTACTTAAGGACACCAAATATTGATTTTTAAAATAAACATGAAAACAAAATCCAATTCACTGATTTAATAATTGTTTTTCCCTTGCTTTTGTTATTAAGAGGTTTTGTCTTTTACTATAACCTACATTATTGCATTCAGCTGAAAAGATACCCTACAGAACTTGTCCATCAATATGAATATCTGGGACACATAGTACAAATGGACAATGAATTGGGTCAAGATTTAAATGGAAGGAAGAAAATAAGACAGATTATCTCCAGAAAACTACAAAGATCCTTGAAAGTTCCAAATTTTCCCTTCAAATAGGAGACAAGCTCTTTATTATGGCTTTGAGATATGGAACATGATAGTCTCCAAAGAAATGAAACTGAGAATCCCACAGAGGACAATGGAGCAATACTTAAGGGGTATGGCCAGGCTGCAATAGATGACCAATGAGAAACTTCAAGGAGTACTAGAAAAAGATGTCATGAGGAAAATTATGATAGAAAAAGAAGCTATGCTGTTTATGTAGTAAAATCCAGGGATAATAGGGAGATAACACAAGTGTTCTGCTAGTACCCTCAGTCTCAGGAGAAGTGAAGAAAGCCCTTCAGGATTCTGAGTGTACCTTCAGTGGTTATCTTCAAGGAAGAAATGGACATGGGATAGAAAGCATAAATCAATTGTAATCTGCTTCATTGGAACATCCTTATCATTGAGACCACTAATAATATATTTGAGCATGTAGATGTATAATGGAGATGATGTTGCTCCCTTAAGTTGTCTAAAATATTAGGTAGGAATTGAGAAGGCAACATGGCATAATGGGAAAGAGACCTGGACTAGTAAGCAAGCCCTGAATTCTTGTCCTGTCTGTGCAACTACCTAGCTGTGTGACCTCATTTTTACTCTCTGGTCCCCAGTTGTCCTAAGTGTAAAAGGAAGGGGTTTAAGTTTATATTCTCCAAAGTTCCCTCAAGCTTTAAATTTGTTCTACTTATTAGATTTAAAGCCTACAATACTAGAGTCATGTTGTTTATATATTGTTCGATTTGCTGTGGATACACACAAACATATGTCTATGGAGAGCTGACACACATGCTCCCATGATCTTCTCTCATGAATTCTATAGCATCCCCTCAGGTGATATGTCAAGACTCCTGTCAAAATCTGGAAGAAAAATCATAAAGAGAGTATAGAGAAAATTGACAACTTTTCTACCATATCATGGGAAATCCCTACAATGAAGACTGAAAACAGCCATTTTCATAACAATAATATTAACTATATTGAAAATAATGTATGCAAGAGGTGAGATAAGGTGAAAATATGAAGAGATTCAAAAGTAATTTCATGCACATTCATATGTGAGATGCAAATGAACTCGTTTGACATATCTGGAGACAGAGTACAACAAGGTTGCTACCTTCCTCCTGTATCACTCTGGAAGTACTTCCCACTCATCCTGGCAAATTGGAATTCTTCAGAGGACAGCCATTACTATTATCTTCAGGGTTCTAGGGTAAATTCTGTAGAAGGAATAGTCTTATACTTTTGTTGTTACTGGTGTGCTTCCAAGTTACAGATCAACTAATTGACTCAAGTTTCTCCTTTCTTAATTAATTTCTTGAAAATGTTTATTCTGAAATTAACAGATATCAAATAATTTGACTTATTTGACTTATTGACTTATTATTATACAGACTGCTTTTTTTTCAAATGCTTTATTAACTTCTGGTTTACATCATTCATTTCCGTCAGATTTAGAGTTACAATTTTTTTCCCCATTTTTCCCCTACCCACCACCCCAGAATAACAGTTGCACAGGATATCTCCTCATTCAATCTGTTCTCTCCCATCTCTTCTCCCATAGTCCCTTTCCACTTTTCCAGTACGGCATGCTGAATCCCCAGGCCCCACTGCCTGCACATCTTATCTCCCAATTATATGCAAAATAGCATTAATCATAGCATTTATCTATTTTTTAATTTGATTGTAAAAGGAAGATAAGCAACTCAGTATAAGCAATTCAGTACATATGTAGCTATGCAAAACATTACCATAGTAGATATATTGTAAAAGACTGACTATATTTCCCTCCCTCCCATCCCACCTCCCACCTGTTCCACTCCCCACCTTGATCCTGTCCCTTTTCAAAAGTGGGTGCTTCCAACTTCCCTCCCCCACAGCATGCCCTCCCCTCCACCACCACCCCCCATGCTCCTGTAGGGTGGGACACCCCATTTAGTATGTATGTCATTCTCTCCCTGGTCCAAATTCAATGAGAATAAGGTTCTGTGTTTTTGCCTTCCTGTTCCTCCCCTCCCCTGCAACCACCTTCTCCCTCCTCCTCTAGACAAGACAGTTCACCCCATTGTCTCTCCCCATTCACCCTCACCACATTATTCTCTCACCTCTTAACTTCACCTTTTAAGTATCATCCCTTCCTATTAAATTCGACCTGTGCCCTCTATCTATATATACCTGTAAACATATATACACACATTCACATATGTATTCATATGCCCATATACCCTTCTTCCACTATTTTCATACTGAGAAAAGTTTCATCAGTTACAATTATCATTTTTCCCTGTAGGAATATAAATAGCTCAAATTTGATAAGTTCATAGTGATTTCTTTTCCCTGTTTACCTTCTCAAGCATCTCTTGCTTCTTGTATCTGAATGTCAAATTTTCTATTCAACTCTGGTTTTTTCCTCAAGAATGCTTGAAAGTCCTCTATTCCACTGACTGACCATATCTTGCCCCGAAACAAGATATTCAGTTTTGTTGGTTAGGTAATTCTTGGCTTCAATCCCAGCTCTTTTCCCCTCTGGAATATCATATTCCATGCCCTTTGGTCCCTCGGTGTAGAAGCTGCCAGATCCTGCACCATCTTGATTGTGTTTCCACAATATTGAAATTGTTTCTTCCTGGCTGCTTGTAATATTCTCTCCTTGATCTGGGAATTCTGGAACCTGGCTACAATATCCCTAGGAGTTTTCTTTTTGGGATCTTTTTCAGGAGGTGATCTGTGGATTCTTTCAACCTTTATTTTGCTCTCTGGTTCTAAAACATCAGGGCAATTTTCCTTGAGAATGTATTGAAGGATGGTCTCTAGATTCTTTCTTTGATCATGGTTTTCAGGTAGTCCAATAATTTTTAGATTGTCTCTCCTGGATCTATGTTCCAGGTCAGTGGTTTTTCCCATGAGATATTTCACATTGCCTTCTATTCTTTCATTTGTTTGGATCTGCTTAATAGCATCTTGATTTCTCATAAAGTCACTAGCTTCCATTTGCTCTAGTCTGAATATGAAGGAATGATTCTCCTCAGTAAGCTTTTGAGATTCTTTTTCCATCTGGCAAATTTGGCTTTTTAAGGCATTCTTCTCCTCATTGCCTTTTTGAGCCTCTTTTGCCATTTGAGTTAGTCTATTTTAAGGTGTTATTTTCCTGAGTCAGGCTCTTGACTTTCATTTTATACTTTTCTTGCATCTTTCTCATTTCTCTTCCCAATTTTTCCCCCACTTCTCTTATCTGCTTCTTAAGGTCCTCTATGGCCTGTAACCAGCTCGTATTTTCATTTGTGGCTTTTGGTGCAGGATTTCTGACTTCACAGTCTTCTTCCTGTTCCATGCTTTGATCTTCTTTGCCCCCAAAATAGGAGCCTAATGTTGAATTTTTCTCTTTATTTTGTTTCCTTTCCCTAGGCATGTTGCCACTCAATTACTTGTCTTTTGGGCTTGTTGCCACAGTAGGACTCTGCCACCAGCCAGGGGAGCTTCCCTTCCAAACATTGGAGTTTTCTCAACTGCCTGAGCTATTAGTTGGGTGGCCTCTCTGAAGCCTCCACACACTCTGGCAAGCTGGTCACACACCCGAAGACCTCCACCCCAGACCACAATCCAGATCCAAGAAGGGTAAAGCAAGAGCCATTACCCCCCAGACTTATCCCCGGATCCCCCTACAATTCACAGGCCAAGAGCTGAAGCTGCAACATGGCAATGTGGCGCAAGCTATGCTAGCTCCTCAGTGACTTCTTGTCCCTGGGGGAAGAAGCTAACTGCACTCTCCCAACCAGTCCCAAAGTCCATAGGGCGCTGACCTCTCACTTTGTCCTAGGCATCTATGTGTTGATAATTCTGTAAATGCCACAGTTGCTGGTGTTCTAGGGTCCCTCCAGCTGGCTGCTGGTCCAGCTGCCCTGGGTCTAAAACCTCCAACTCACTCAGGCCACTCCCTGCCAGGCAGCCAGGCTGTCCTCAGTGGAAGGTTAGCTTCTCTCTGTCATTTTGTGGGTTCTAGAGCTCCAGAGGTCATTCAGAGTCCCCATTTTACATACTTTTGAAGTGGTGTGGGCTGGAGCTCCAAGGAAGTGCTGTTTCTACTCCGCAATATTGACTCCGCCCCCCAGATTGCTTTTCTTTTTAAGCATATAATAAAATCAACCTTTAGCCATAGAATACCAGGCCTGGAGTCAGGAAGACCTGAGTTCAAATCCAGCCTCAGATACTTACTAGCTACTATGTGACCTTTGGCAAATCACTTAATCCTGTTTGCCTTGGTTTCCTCATCTATAAAATGAGCTGAAGAAGAAAATGGCAAACCACTATAGTATCTTTGCCAAGAAAACCTCACATCAATTCACAAAGAGTCAGACACAGCTGAAGAACAACAACAAAGTAGCTTTCAAAGCTCTCCTGATTGTCTTGCCTTCTTTATGGCCTTCCTTCTGTTCTCTCCTTTTTCAAAAAGTTACCTTAATGAATATGAATACATATGTGAATGTGTGTTTATATGTTTACAGGTATACATGTATAGAGGGCACCGGTTGAATTTGGTGGGAAGGGATGATACTTAAGGGGTGAAGTAAAGAAGTGAGAGAGGAAAGTGGCAAGAGGAGATGGGGAGAGACAGGGTAGGGTAAACTATCTCATGTAGAAGAGGCAAGGGGAAGTATTTGCAGGGAAGGGGAAGAACAGGAAGGCAAAAAGGCAAAACCATATTCTCAGTAAATTTGGCTCAGGGAGAGAATGACATACACAGTAAATGGGATATATCACCCTGCAGGAGAGTAGGGGGAAGGGAGATCAGAGAGGGGATGATGGAGGGGAGGGCATTCTGGGGGGAGAGGAGGTTGGAAGTACCCACTTTCAAAGAGGGACAGGATGAAAGTAGGGAATGGACCAGGTGGGAGGGAAATATAAGCAGTCTTTTACAATATATCTACTATGGTAATGTTTTGCATAGCTATACATGTACAACACATACTGAATTGCTTATCTTCCCAGAGGGAGTGGGTGACAAAAGAGGAAGGGAATGGATCTGAAATTCGAAGTTTTAAAATTAAATGTTTCAAATGTATATAAATACTATTACTAATACTATTTTGCATGTGATTGGGAGATAAGATGTGCAGGCATTGGGGCACAGAGATTCACCTTGCCCTAATGGCAAAGTCGAAGGGGATATGGGAGAAGATATGGTAGAGAGCAGATTGGATGAGAGGATATCTTATGGGACTGCTATTCTGGGGTGGTGGGTAGGGGAAAAATGGGGAAAAATTGTAACTCAAAATCTGGCTGAAATGAATGATGTAAACCAGAAGTTAATAAAGCATTTGTTAAAATAAAAAAAAAAGTTGCCTCAATGAAGGGTTTTTTATGTCTTTTTTTATAAAGTGCCCTCCCACTTTATCACATTTGAAAAGAAAAAGAAATGTGAAAAATATACATAAATTCCCATATTGGTTGTATCCTAGAATGTGTGTTATTCTTCATCTTATCACTCAACTTTTAGCAAAACGCATTTACTCCAAAGTAAGAATAATAAAAACATAACATTCTACCTACACACTTGGGTCATACTCTCTCACCAATGCACACTGTTGATGAGAGTGAGTTAGCATATACATAAAGTACCATGACAGTGAGGCACACATCTAGAAACTAAAACATTGCCAACTCTGGGCCTTAGTGATCTTTATCTTTAGTGCATTGGCTTTACGAAATTCATTGATGGACATGGTATTTGGGGTGGTTGTCAGACAAGCATCCTGTTATTCAGCTGGGCTCCTGTCAGTCTGTTTTACACAAGTCTGTTTTGTTTCAAGGCTGTTCTGCCGGGTTAGGAACGATGCTAAGCTAGACTAGCATACTGCTAGGTCAGGCCACTTTAATACTGTTTGTCCAAGTAGAACCTCAGCTGAGCAAATTCTCTTTTCCACAAGGGTAGTGCTATTCTTTTTCTGATCTGAAGAGTTTTCTCTAGTTCTTCTACCTTAGGTGGACAATGAAGGGCTTCAAACTCCCAGGAAGCAGGTCACAGTGCAGAGAGGTCCTGCCTCTCTTCCACACAGTCCTAGGGTCTCTATTGATTAACCAATACATTTCTAAATTCTCAAGTCTACTAGTTAAGCCATAACCAGGCAACATGTATTTGTCCAATAATTACATCTTTATAGTTGGCTTTAGGGTTCCCTAGTTGTTAAATTCAAAATTCTCTTATTGTTAAGTATGTAAATGAATAGCTAGGAAATGAGCAGTGAGGATAGTCTTTAAGTGCATTCTCTCTGCAGCCTCTTTCTTAGCTTCCATATGTAAGTTTCATATTTGTCTTTGCCTCATTTTATCAGAAAAAGCATCTGAAAGTCTGAAAATGGAACATCCATATACATAGGATCATAAATATTAGATTTAGAAATGAGAAGGACCTTTAACATTATGTAGTACAGCCCCCTCATTTTCAAGGTGAGGAAATTGAAGCCCCAGACCATTAAACAACTTTCCCAAGGTCATTCAAGTATCAAATAGGAAAACCAGGATTTGAACCCAGGGTCTCTAACTCCAAATCCAACACTCATTCTTCAGTCTGCCAGTATGGGTGCAGGAGGAGGGGAAAGTGTGCCCAGAGAGATACAGGAGGAAGGTAGCCACCCTGTTACACTCAATCTCTAGAGATGTCAAATTGGTTGATTTGCATCTCACACATGAATGTGCATGAAATTATTTTTGAATCTTAATATTTTCATCTTATCTCACCCCTTATATACATTATTTTCAAGATAGGTAGTATTATTGTTATAAAAATTTCAATCTTCAAGGTAGGGATTCCCCATGATTTGGTAGAAAAGGTGTCAATTTTCTCTATACTCTCTTTGTGATTTTTCTTCCAGATTTTAACAGGAGTCCTGACACTTATCACCTGGGGGAGTACTACAGAATTCATGAGAGAAGATCATGGGAGCATTGTGTCAGCTCTCCATAGACATATGTGTGTGTGTTTGTACTTTGCTACCTCCTTGCATCTCTAACCTTCCCAGGAAGATATCATGCAGGCTCACTATATCCTCCCACCAAAGATTTCAAGTACTTGTGACAAATACAATACCAGGCTAAAGTGTGCTGAGTGTCAGTTCAGTTTTATAACTTTTAGCTTCCTGATTGTACTAGAGAAAGCGTTAAATTTTGAATTAAAAATACCTAAATTCAAATCTTGCCTCTAAAACTAGTTGCGTGACTGTGTACAAGTGATTTAACCACTTTGAGCCTCAATTTTATTATCTGAAAAAAAATGGAAAACAATATCATATCTATTTGAAAGTGCTGTTCCAAGACTCAAGTAAGATAATATATTTAAGATGCCTTGAAAACCTTAAAGTACTAATAATTATAATCAGTTATTATCATCATCTCTTCTCATGTTGTTCTATAGTGCTTTTACTATTATTGTTATTGTCTATTCGCAGCTTAACAACAGGTCTCTTTATGCTATTCTCCTTGACTTTCCCCTAAGTCCTTGACTTTCCCTTAGATCTTTTATCATGTTTACTTTGTGAGGAAAGAAAAAGAAGTGTCCCATCAAGTTTGGTCAACCCCAACTCAACCCTTTCTTCAAAAAACTATTTTCCCATCAAATTAGCATTGCTATATGCCAACACCATTCCTGAACTGAAGTTTTAAATCAGGTTGTCATAGTCTTCAATGGAAGAGTTTTGTCAAACACCCCAGCTAACCAGATCATTAGACAGCAAATTGCCAAAGACCATCACTCAACTCTCATTATTCACCCCCACTGATAAAGAAAGGAATCTGTTAAATTAAGGCTTTGTCTGCTTCTTAAGCATGAGGTCAGTAAGCAGATGGCCTGGGGAAATATTTGGACAGCTTGTGGAAGAAGCCATATTTTGTGGTAACTGAAATGTATTAATATATATGTTAGATAGAAAATCAGTGCATTTTTTTTATTATTGTAGAGAGATAATCGTGAAAAATAAAATATCCATAGGTTGACATCAGGGCTCATCTACTAACCAGAGGGCATTTGGATGATTGCACAATTGTTCATTGGATTGTATGGTTTGGTTTAGGGAAAGGAAGACAAGGGAGAAAACTCAAGACTCCTAAGGTCTTAATAAATTCATGGAATTTGAAAGCTACAAGAAACTTAGAACATAGAACTCATCTATCTTCCAGAAACAAAATAGTATATCACCACCATGGAGCCATCATGTTATGAGGGAAAGATCTCTAGCCTCTAGCTTTGTTGCTTTTGATGTATAAAAATATTCTCCCTTTCATCCTTTTTAACAATTTTGTGGTCTGTTTTTCTGACTTCATATTTTCTTCTTAACTGTGTCACTCTACTGTTCCATTGAAATTTTCCACTGTTATGTCTACATTGTTACTTCTCATATTTGGCTTCTAAAATCCTTCCTATACCAATTTCATTTATAATCTTAGTGAAGTCAGGTCTTTTTATATCTCTTTTATTGTGATTCTAAACTATACTGCAGGGTCTTGTGATATGGACATTCTATCTTCTAGAGATATGGTTGTGGCCACATACTTATTGTTTCTTTTGGAAATTTTCCCTCATTTTCATTTCCCATACAGTTTTTGTTCATTGCATAGGGCCTCGTTTTTCTTACTCATTGCTTTGATGTTTTGTTAGTTTTCTTTCAGAGTTATTTTTTTTCCTGCAAGGGTTTCTTTTCATATCTACTATGATAGGTTTTAGATAGGCCCTACTGTGCCCCCCCCCCCACAAGTTCCAATTATTTACAAAGCATCCAAGCAAGGAAATATCTCCTAGGAGCAGTAGCAGAGAAAAATTTTAACCATCTAAAATCAAGAAGACAAAGTTGCAAAGGTAGATTTGGAGGAAAGTACAGAGTCAGGCCTCACCAACCTATGAAGTCATATATATATAGATATATATAGATATATATCATTTCGCTAACTCTAATTACCTTGTTTGGATGATTAGCTAAGTGGTCCTAGGCTGATGTGGAACCTTGAACCTGAGAGGGTGGGGAATGGGGAATAAAGTCTGTTAAGGAGGTGGGAACCTCATTCCCATGCATGTACATGGACAACTAGACTACAAATGCTTAATGAGAAATGGGAGGAAAGAAAAGTCACAATCACCTTTTTCCAGGTATCCTTAAATGTCTGTGTGATCATATCTGTCTTCCATAACATGAAAAAAGGTAATAGCTTGTTGTTAGAGTACACATTCTCAAGGAGTACTTGGGATCCTCTAGTCTAATTTACCATTGTGTTTTTGTTATTGTTACTGTGATTTTATTTTCACATATTTATAATTTTTCAAGATGGTACAAGGGAGTTAGACTTATTCATGACCATGAACTCTTAACAAAATCCTCTCACATTTTCATTAATAAATTTTGGTATCAAGGAGGGAGCATAGTATAGTGGGAAAAGCCCTGGCTTGGGGGTTAAGAGGTCTGGGAGCTAGCCCTGGTTTTGCCTTCCATTGTAGAGTGGCAAGACTTTGCCCATACATAGAGTCAAAGGATCCGAATGGGAATCTGGACTTAAGGTGTATCTTGAGTGACCTTAGTTAAGCAAGTCCTAAATTTCCCAAGGCCTCAGATTTTTCACCTATAAAATGAGGGAATTGAACTTTACAATTCCAAATCTAGTCATCTGATCCTATTGCTAGTTGTATCACTTTGGCCCTTCTGGGCCTCAGCTTCTTTATCGATAGCCTTATTCTCCCCAACATCACCACCAACAGAACATTCCTGGGATAACAGAGATGATAAACACTGGCAGA
The DNA here is from genome assembly GCA_011680675.1 of Gymnobelideus leadbeateri. Taxonomy (NCBI): domain Eukaryota; kingdom Metazoa; phylum Chordata; class Mammalia; order Diprotodontia; family Petauridae; genus Gymnobelideus; species Gymnobelideus leadbeateri. The sequence continues at coordinate 542,762 of WOXC01006994.1, read as the reverse complement.
AGGCAGGACCAAAATAAAAGGTGGTAATACCAATGAAACTCGTACACAAAGACCTGCAATAACCACAAACTCCCTTCTCTCCAGAAGGAGCACAGGACTAGGAGTCAGGAGACCAGGGTTCTCCATGGTACACCAGTAAGTGTTCCAGTGCTTAGTACAGTGACTCCCACATAGTAAGTGCCTAATAAATGTTTAATAACTGCCTGCCTGATTGTTTAACAAGTAGCTCTGTGAAAAGGGGTATGTATGACACAATTTTAAGTTTAATCTACATCATTAAGATTTTCTCCATCACTTTACTAAGTCCAGAGATTAATAAGCAATAAATCAAACCTTAATTTATAGCATTTTTTATTTCCAAGGTATAAATGCTCTCATTAAAAATTTAACAATTGACTACTTAGCCTGTTAGAGCCAGCTCCAGCATCCCCTTGTCCTAGCTCTGCCACTAGCTAATTCTGTGCATTTGAAGAAGTCAATCAAACTCTTGCAATTCAGTCTCCTCACCTATAAAATGATCAAACTACATGAACTCTAAGAATATCTCTAGGCCTAAAAATTCTGATTCCTTTGTGATTCCCCCCAAAAGTTTTAAGTTCCAAACTCAGTAAGCTCAAAACAAAGAAATTTGGCAAGCCTTGCTTAGTGAGGGATCACACTACACTGTTTCCCATCCAGAGTGATCAGGGCTTTACGCGAGATACAGTTTACTATATGTGAGCCAGGTAAGCCACAGAAAATACAGTTAAGGAAGGCAACAATACTACATTGTTCTCAAATATATTAAAATATTTAGTCACAGATGGTTCTCTAATTGGAAAATAACTGAACAAAGGGGGTTGGCAGGCTCCCTCCTTCATAAAATTTCACTAAGCCAAGCCTAAACAATGGCCTTGAACTTCTTCCCACTCAGCCTTCTCTGTAATCACCAATATTCACATGAATATGCTGGCATAGTTCTGAATCACAAAATATAACAGACTCTCCATATAGGAGACCAGAAGCAAAACATTTATCCAGACACCAGAAAGCCAAATCTCAACAACAGAAAATTGAATCCATCATAGCAACAAAGAAGTTAATATACATCACCTCTTCAGGGAGCAACACCATCCCAAAGTCTTCCCCTTCCTCAGGCTTTATCACAAACAAATACTCACAATCCTAGCTGTCTCCTTTCCTGTGTCTTCTTTTTCCCTCAACTTTAACTGCTCTGATTGATTTCCTGCTCTACCCATTCAGGAAACTCCTCCCACCACAAGTTCCATGTGATTACATTAAGGGGCAGGGAAGATCTTCAGACTGCTTTAGGCCTATTAAGAGGTAGGGAAGATCTTCAAATTCCTATTACCATTACACCCACATCAACAAAAACCTCCTCTTGTTTTGTATTTAGAAAGTGGTCCAGCATAAAGAAGCAGAGAGAACTAATGAATAGAGAGATAGACTTGGACTCAGAAAAACTTGAGTTTGAATCCTGTCTCAGATACTTACTAGCTATGTGGCCCTGAATAAGTCACTTAAGTTCTCTGAAGCTAATTCCTTATCTGTAAATTTGATTCTACTACACAAGGTTGTTGTGTGTATCATAAGATACTGTAACTATAAGCATTTTGTAAACCTTAAAGCTCTATATAAATATTTGCTATTAGCTATTCTAATGAAAATTCTTGGCTTTGGAATTTTTGAGACTATGGATTATACCACCCAGGACCTAGAACATCTGCATCACCCTGTCAAGAGGAAACCTAGTCTCACCATCTTCATGTTGCCCAGGGGTGACGCTTTCAATAAGCTCCCCAAGTTCCTCTGAGCTCCAGGTTTTCCCCCTCAAAATATAAGAAGTCTTAGAGGAAAAGTTGATGGGTCACTAGAGATTAGTCTTCCAGTCTAATGTGGCTTCCCTCTCTCACTCCTGACTTAGAAATAACAGCCCTTGCCCTTCTATATTAATGGTACTGTCTTAGAATAAGAACAATAATTTCCCAAGGATCAAATCCACTTTCAAGAGAAGTAACAAAGTCAGTCCCAACTGAGTTCAAGAACACAAAACCATAGATTTAGAGCTGGAAGGACCTTAGAAACCACTGAGTCCCTTCATCTTAAAGATGTGATATTGTGGACAGGTTAACTGACTTACCCAAAGTGACACAGGTGGGTGGTCTTGCAGGAACAGGATTCAAACCCAGGTCCTCCAAGGCCAAATCTCAAACTCTTCTTATGTATCACCTGAAGTCCAGAAGTCAGATTCAAATTTCAAAATAAAATATTTTCACTAATTACAAGTGGTAATATTTGTATAGCACTTTAAGTTTTGCAAAGCTCTATTGTCATCATTATCCTTTCTTACATATGAGGAAATCAAGGTTAAAAAAATTTTTTAAAGAAAATCAAGGTAGAGAGAGAGAGAGAGTAAGTAACTTGTCCAGGATTATACTGTTGGGATTCAAGCCTAGGTCTTCCTGAGGCCAGACACTTAGGGACAAAAGGTGAGGAAAGACTTCTTTTAGAAGATGGAATTTGAGTTGAAAGAATTCTAAGAGGCATAGTTGAAAAAGAAAGGTATTCCAGGCAAGGGGAAAATGACTAGTACAAAGGAAAGGAAATACAATGTGTGAGGAAAAGCAAGTAAGCCACTAGAACTGGATTGTAGAGTGTGGAGAAAAGTAATGTGTTAGGAAAACTGGAAAGATAGGAAGGGACCAGGCTGTGAAGATCTTTAAATGTTAAAGAGTTTATGCTTGATTCTAGACAATAGGGAAGAATTACAGTTTAGTGAGTGGAGGGGAGGAGGAGATGGTGACATGACCAGACCATGATCACTTTTAGAAAATCACTTTGGCAGATGTGTGGAGGATGGATTGCAGCAATCACAGAAGAGGGCTATCACAACTGTCCAGGTGAGAGGTGATGAAGGACTCAACTAGGGAGATGGCACAGAGTAGAGGACATTATGCAAAAGATGTGAAGATAGAACAACCAGAATGGATGACATTGCTGATGATTCCAGGGTTGTAAAACTGAGTAATTTGAAAGATACTGATGCCATTAACAGTAACAGGAGAGTTAGAAAGAGAGTTGGGTTAGGTTGGAAATATAACTAAAGGTCATCTCCTTAGAAATGTCCTGTAGTTTTGTTTTGTTTTGCTTTTTTTTTTTTTGGAGGGCAATTGGGGTTAAGTAACTTGCCCAAGGTCACACAGCTAAGATATTTGTTTGTGTGTGCATTAAGTGTCTGAGGCCGGATCTGAACTCAGGTCCTTCTGACTCCAGGGCTGATGCTCTACTCACTGCCCCACCTAGCCGCCCCTAGACATGTCCTATAGTTAACTGGTGATCAGGAGAGAAGAAATAACAGTTGGATATATAGATATATAGTAAACTTCAGAGTCAGTAGTATAGAGATCATTGAAACTAAGGGAGCTGACAAGAGTACAAAGAGAGTATGAAGAGAATATTGAAAAGGGCTTAGAACAGAGCCCTAGGGTACACCCACACTGAATGGGTAAATGAAGATGCAGCAAAGGACGCTGGGAATAAGTGGCTGGACAGGTGGGAGAACCAAGTAAGACTAGCATCCCCAAGACCCAGAGAAACACAAGTGTCCAAAAGAAAAGTGACGAAGGATGCAAAGAGATCAAGAAAGATAAAGACTAAGAAATGGCCATTCGATTTGTCAAAGAGATTATTGGTAACTTTGGTGAGAATAGCTTCAGTTGGATTATAAAATAGGAAGCCAGGATGCAAATCATTGGATTTCAAAATTACGAAAAACCTTAGCTATCTCCCAGTCTAATCTTGTTATTGGGTAAACTGATGGGTAAACTGAGGGCTAGAAAGGTGACATGATTGAGGGATAACCTGAAGTATCAAGTAGTGACTGCATTAGGAATCAGGATACTTAAATTCACCTCCTGCTTCCAACACTTGTAAACTATGTGAACACGAGTAAATATCTTAACCTCTTAGATTCAGTTTCCTCACCTATTAAAAAAGGATAGTAACATTTATAACACCTGCCTCACAAGGGTTTCTTTCTTTCTTTCTCTTATTTTTTAATGGGGGAAGGGGAATTGGGGAGGAAGTAAAGCCTACCAATAAAATGTCAAATAAAAGGGCAGTTAAAACATTTTTTAAATGCAAAGAAGAAAATGGAAGAGAACACAAACAGGACCATTTAAAAAAAAAAATTTATGGGGCAGCTGGTGGCGCAGTGAATAGAGCGCCAGCCCTGGAGTCAGAAGGACCTGAGTTTGGAGCCGGCCTCTGACACTTAATCCATACAAACAAAAACCTAGCCTTGTAACCTTGGGCAAGTTACTTAACCCCAATTGCCCTAAAGGGGCGGCTAGGTGGCGCAGTGAGTAAGAGCACCGGCCTCGGAGTTGGGGTGACCCGAGATCAGATCCGGCCTCAGAAAATGAGCACCCACACATAAATAATGACTGGCTGTGTAACCTTGAGCAAGTTACTTAACCCCAATTGCTTTTAAAAAAAAATATTTTACTTTTGCTCCAATTGCATGTAACAACAGTTTTTAATATTCTTGTTTTTAAAAAATCTGAGTTCTAAATTCTCTCCCTCCCCATGCATTCCCACCCCCATTGATAAGACAACTTTATGTGAGTTATACATGTACAGTCACATAAAACACATTTCCATATCAGTCATGTTGTGAAAAAAAGACAAAAAGATAACAAGAAAAATAAAGAAAGTAAAGAAAAGGTATGGTTCAAGCTGCATTCAGACTCCACCAGTTCTTTCTCTGGAGATGGAGATGATTTTTTCCTCATAAGTCCTTCAGAATCGTCCAAATTGTTCTCTAGAAAGATTGGATCAGTATACAACTTCATTAACAAGGCATTAATGTCCCAATTATCCCCACACCCCCTCCAACATTCAACATTTTCCTTTTCTGTCATATTAGCCAATCTGGTAGGTATGGGGTGGTAACTCAGAGTTGTTTTGATTTGCATTCCTCTAGTCAATAGTTTTTTCCTATCTCTGTGCCTTTGCACACATTATCCTACCCCCACCACCCTTGATTGGGATAGTGTCCCCTCCACACCTCCACACATCTTTCACCTTTTCAAATTCTTCCCTCCCTTTAAGGAGCAATTCAGTCTCTTCTTCTCCCTCCTCTCCCTCCTCCTCTACTTTATTCCTCATTCTCCCTCTCCTTCTTCCTTTTCCTCTCCCTCTTCCTTTCCTCCTTTTCCTCCTCCTTCCCCTTCTTCTCTTCTTCCTCCCCCTCTCCCTTTTCTCCTCCCTCTCTTCCTCTTTCCCCACTTCTTTCCCCTTTCTTTTCCTCCTCCTCCCTCTTCCTCCTCTTATTCTTTTCCCCCCCTCTTTCTCTTTCTTCCTCCCTTTCTTTCTCCTCCCCACAATTCTGCTCCTCACCAACCTCCCATTTTTTCTGTTCTCAAAACTCTCCAAGAATTCTATCTGTGCCTCCCTTATGAACTTCCATTATAACATGATTTTTTTGTATTTGTCTTGTCCTTACTATTAGATTGTGAGCTCCTTGACAGTGAGGCCTATTTAATTTTCTGGCTTTGCATCTTCAGTGCCTTGTACAGAACAGGCACCTCTTCAGTCCCTTAACTTTGGTCTCTGCTTCTGTATCTACATCCGCCCTTCAGAAAAAAAAAAAAAAGAGAAGAAGCAGTCTGTAGCTCTTGCAACTCTCCTGGGTAAGCAAGAACAGCCTTTCCATGTATGTTTGCAGAGGCATTTGCTGTCCAAGCAAGACGTAGCCTTATAGATTCTTGGGCAAATAACACAAATCCAAGACCAATAACCCCTTGCCAGATTCACAAAACTAACATATCTTTGGTGGCACGTGGCTCCCGCTTCCTGTTAAAGAAAGGGTGTGTCTTAGAAGCTTTCATGGCCAGGGCCCAGGAGTGGCCTTATGCATGAGTGGGATAGATGTACGTCCATATGCCAACCAAGCAGGAGAGGGATCCTGCAGTAATGAAAACAGCACTGAGCTGGGAACCAGAAAACAGAAAGAAAACAAAACCTGGATTTAAATTTCAGCTCTTCCACTGTGTTTCTCCTGTATGTTTCTCCTTGTATAACTCTGAGGCTCATCTTCTAGAAAATAAGGGACTAGGAACCTTTAAAGTCTCAAGAACTCTGGTGAATGCAATGACTAGTCAAGATTCCAGAGGACCAGTGATGAAACACGTTACTTCATTTCCTGACAGAGAGGTAATGGAAAGAAACATAGATTTTGAACATGGTTAATGCAGGAAATTGCTTTTCCTCACTAGCATATTCATTATAAAGAGCTTCCCCACCCCCAAGCCCTCTCAGGGGAGGTAAGAGATGGGAGACATAGAAAATTGATTTTTGTTCATTGAAAAAATAAAATTTAATTTAAAAATAAAATAAGGGACTGGACTAAATTCATAAAAGCCTTTTGACCTCTAACATTGTATGATTCCTCTTCTTACCTGTCATTTAATTTCCTCAAAAAGACATTCATTCATTTTTTGGTCAAGCACTGAGGAATATAAGTATTCTCTTTTTTAAATGTAGGTAAGGAATGATGCAGTCATTAACACCTTAGTGTGAATTGACTAAATTGAGCCCTTTCCTTTCTGACTACTGAAAACGTCTACAATTGCATTCATTGTCTTTTAGTTTTGCTCCCAGACAGAAAGGGCTGACTCAGGCCTGAAGTCCCTAGGGAAATAGGGGTGTTGAAAGAGACCAAAAGGCAGAGAAAGGGGAAGGGGCAGGTGCTTCTTCACTGACTTCCAGTCTCACTTCAGCCCTGACATCTGATCAGATACGATCTCTTCCAGCTACTCCACCTGCTCCAGTCCCCCCACCACTTGCCTCCAAGCCTTGCCCCTACCATTTACCACCCCCTTACTCCTCCCACATAGATTGATCTTTCTTATGCACAGATCTAGTCACTTCTTTGTTACGCACAAAATATCCTCAGTGGTTTCTAAACATAGTATTTAAGGCTATTTCCAATTTATTATAAAACTAACTTTCCAGCTTTACCTCATTACCAGCCAAATGAAATTACTGACTTTTCCCTATAATGCTTTGAACTTTTCCACCTGGAAAAGGGGGCGTGTGTGGAGTGGGGAGTAAATAGCAGGAACCCTGCCTACCTAGAGCAAATCATCACCACTCCCGCCTTGGAGTGCTGAATTTGTACACTGGTTCACATGGAAATATGTGACTCATGATGATGAAGTGCTTGTTACTTTTGGGTGACCCCCAGCAAACCCTAAACAATTCCTAGCTCCCTTCCCCATGAAAGCTGAAAGAATGGAGATTGCTTCATCGAGTACTGGCATGCAGGAGAAAATGATTCCATCTTCAGGCTCACTCTCTTTTCCACCTACCCATTGGGTTAAGATCCTTCAAACCTTTTCCCATGAGAGGTGGGGAAAAGGCTATCCTTCTCCTATGTGTGCATCATGGCATCATGAGTACATGTCCTGCCTAGGCAAGCCTGATCTTGGGTTTTGTCCTGTTTTTTCTGTTTTGTTTCTTTCCTGAGTTCTTCTCTTTCATTAAACCAGATCAGGATCCATCTTCTCCATGAAGCCTTCCTTCTCCCCCCATCCCCCAAACACTAGTATCTGTCTTCCCAAATTACCTTGTACTTAACTACTTTGAATTTTTTAATTTATTCATTTTATTTTGTGCAATTTATGTTTATTTATGTATCTCATCTCCACCATTAGAATGTAAATTTGCTTTTTTATGTTTTGTACTTCTACAGGGCCTGACACATAGTAGGCACTTACTAAATACTTGTTGATTGATCAATACAGATTGATTCTGAGATAGGCATTTCCAGTCTTGAAGGCATCCTGCTGAGTTGAGCTCTAGGATGGCCAGTTGCAGGCTGCACTTTAGGAGAAACTATTCCAGTGCTTCTTGGAGAAGACCCCTAGCAGGAAAATGAGCCCAGTTCCTGGCTTGGTTTGCCAGATATCATTGAATCTGGAGGGACTTGTTTGAATGTTGCAGAGCCCAAAATGAAGGTGGCAGCCCCACAAAATGGAGCATGTTTTGATCTTCTAAGTGTCAAAGATGATATAAGGATAGACATGTTATTATTGCTGCTTCTTTAAGTATTTGTTAATGCTCCCTTATGACTCCTTGTATAAGCATATTTTCATATAGAAGAAGTAAACAGCATGGATCAGAGATGGAGAGAGGAGAGGAAGATGAAGAGCTCCCCACTCCCCCAGTCCCACACTCTTGGGGGGATATTGTTACAAACCTCTGGGGTTTTTTGTTTGTTTGGCCCTTCCTCCTGCCCATTGGAAATATTCCTACTGTCTAAAGTCCAATTCAGATCCCATATACCCTTTAAAGCTTTCCATGATGAAGCCTCAGTCCATAATCATCTCTCCTGCCTCTGGCCCAATATAGCAATTAGCCCTTCTCTAGTGCATTTAGGTATTATTTTGCATCATAATTATTTTGACTTGTATAATTTTCCCCTGTATTATAAAGTCTCAGGCTCTTACCTAAAAGTTATATCACCTAGCCTAGCACAGTAATTTGTACATCAGTTGGACTTCATGGAATCATAGATCTTCAGCTAGGAAGGACTTCAGAAGCTAACGAGAACAACTCCTTCATTTGACAGATGAGGAAACTAAAGTCCAGGATTTTTAAGTGACTTGCCCAAGATCATACAGGTAAATACCAGAAATGTTGGTTGAGTTTAATTGTTGGTGGGTCTTCCCAACCAGTTACAATAATCCAGAGAAATGAGGAGTAGGGAATTCACTTATAAACAGCTTTTCCTCTCTTTTAAAAATTATTAAATTTTTAAAGATTTAGTAAATAGTATTCTATTTTTTTCTAATTACACAGAAAGATAGTTTTCAACATTCATTTTTATGAAATTTTGAGTCTCAAATTTTTTTCTCCCTCTATACTCCTTCCCTAAGATGGAAAGCAATCTGATATAGGTCATACATGTGAAATCATGTAAATATATTCCCACATTAGTCATGTGTGGAAGAAACAGAAAAAAGTGGAAAAGTCATAAAAACAGCAAGAACAAAAGAGAAAATAGTTTGCTTCCATTTGCATTCAGACTCCATAGTTCTTTCTCTGGAGGTGGACAACATTCTTTGTCTTGAATCTTTTGGAATTGTCTTGGATCATTATATTGCTGAGAGGAGTTAAGTCAATTATATTTAATTATCGCCTAATGTTGCTGTTACTGTGTACGATGTTCTCCCGGTTCTGCTCACTTCACTCAGCATCAGTTCATGAAGTCTATCTAGCTTTTCAGAAATCCACCTGCTCATCATTTCTTATAGCATAATAGTATTCCATTACATTCATATGTCACATTCATATGTCATTTTCCAGCCGATGGGCATTCCCTCAATTTCCAATTCTTTGCCACAACAAAAAGAGTTGCTATAAATATTTTTTGTACATGTAGGTCCTTTCCCTTTTCTATGATCTCTATGAGATACAGACCTATAGTGGTATTGCTAGATCAAAGGGTATATACAGTTTGATTGCCCTTTGGGCATAGTTCCAAATTGTTCTCCAGAATGATCGGATCAGTATACAACTTCATCAACAAAGCATTAATGTCCCAATATTCCCATACCCCCTCCAACATTTAACAGTTTCCTTTGCTGTCATATTAGCCAACCTGATAGGCATGAGGGGGTACTTCTGAGTTACTTTGATTTATATTTCTCTAATAAATAGTGATTTAGAGCATTTTTTCATATGACTATAGATAGCTTTAATTTCTTCATCTGAAAATTGCCTGTTCATATCTTTTAACCATTCATCAATTGGGGGATAACTTACATTCTTAAAAATTTGACTCAGTTCTCTATATATTTGAGAAATGAGGCCTTTATCAGAGACATTGGCTATAGAAATTATTTCCCAGCTTTCTGCTTTCCTTCTAATCTTGGTTGTATTGGTTTTGTTTGAACAAAACTTTTAAATTTAATGTAATCAAAATTAGATTGGACAAAAGGTAAACTATTCCTTGCTCTGCTAATTTGCTACTAATAAGGCCCTTTATTTCTATATCACTCACCCATTTTGACCTTATCTTGGTATATGGTATGAAATGTTGATTTATGCCTAGTTCTTACTATAATATTTTGCAGTTTTCCCAGTAGTTTTTGTTAAATAGTGAGCTCTTGGGGGGGGGGGGGCAGAGCCAAGACGGCAGAGTAGGAACAGCATTTCCAAGGTGCTCTCCCACCAGACCACTTCTAAACCATGAAAAGGGGGACTCTGAACAACTTCTGGAGCCCCAGTACCCACAGAACAACACAGAGAAGCTAACCTCCCACTGAGGACAGTCCAGCAGCCCTACAGGGAGGGCCAGTGCAGCACTCTGGGAGCCAAGAGCCCAGCACAGAGAGAGCTGAGCCAGGGTTCATGTGAGCCACGGTTTTAGCCCCAGGACAGCCAGGCCAACAGCCGGCTGGAGGAACCCCAGAACACCAGCAGCTGTGGCGATTCCAGAATTATCAACACAGACATGCCTAGGACAAACTAAGAGGTTAGTGCCCTGTGGACTTTGGGACCAATATTTGGGGAATGCGCCGGCTTCCTCCCCAGGGGACTAGAAGCAACTGAGGAGACATGGCACACTGGCCATTTTGCAGCTTCAGTGGCAGCATCAGTTCCTGGCCTGCAAACTGTAGGGAGATCCAGCAATCAGTCTTGGAGGTTAATCACTCTTGCTTTAACCTGCTTGGATCTGGATTGTGATCTGGGGGGAGGTCTGGGGTGGGTATCCAACTTGCCAGAACCGGAAGTTGTGAAGACCCCAACATTTGGGACAGAAGCTCCCCTGTCTGGTGGCAGAGTCCTACTGTGGCAACAAGCCCAAAAGTCAAGTAATTAAGTGGCAACATGCCTAAGCAAAGGAAACAAAATAAACAGAAAAATGCAACATTAGAATCCTATTTCGGAGGCAAAGAGGATCAAGGCAGGGAACAGGAGGAGGACTGTGAGGTCAGAAATCCTGCTCCAAAAGCCCCAAAGGAAAATACGAGCTGGTTACAGGCCATAGAGGACCTTAAAAAGCAGATAAGAGAAGTGGAGGAAAAATTAGGAAGAGAAATGAGAAGGATGCAGGAAAAGTATGAAATGATAGTCTCAACAGCCTGACTGAGGAAAATAACACCTTAAAAATAGACTAACTCAAATGGCAAAGGAGGCCCAAAAGGGCAATGAGGAGAAGAATGCCTTAAAAAGCCAAATTTGCCAGATGGAAAAAGAATCTCAAAAGCTCACTGAGGAGATTCATTACTTCAGAATCAGACTGGAGTAAATGGAAGCCAAAGACTTTATGAGAAATCAAGATGCTGTCAAACATATCCAAACAAATGAAAGAATAGAAGGCAATGTGAAATATCTCATGGGAAAAATCACTACCTGGAAAATAGATCCAGGAGAGATAATTTAAAAATTATTGGACTACCTGAAAGCCATGGTCACAGAAAGAACTTAGAAATCACCCTTCAAGAAATTCTCAAGGAAAATTGTCCTGATGTTTAGACCCAGAGGGCAAAATAAAGGTTGAAAGAATCCACAGATCACCTCCTGAAAAAGATCCCAAAAAGAAAACTCCCAAAAATATTATATCCAGATTCCAGAATTCCCAGATCAAGGAAAAAATAGTACAAGCAGCCAGGAAGAAACAATTTCAATATTGTGGAAACACAATCAAGATAGTGCAGGATCTGGCAGCTTCTACACTGAGGGACAAAAGGGCATAGAATATGATATTCCAGAGGGCAAAAGAGCTGGGATTGGAGCCAAGGGTCACCTACCCAGCAAAACTGAGTATCATGTTTCAGGGGAAAATATGGTAATTCAGTGGAATAGAGGACTTTCAAGCATTCTTGAGGAAAAAACAAGAGTTGAATAGAAAATTTGACACTAGAAGCAAGAGATGCCTGAGAAGGTAATAAGGCAAAAGAAATCAAAAGGAACTTATCAAAGTTGAACTATTTACATTCCTACATGGAAAAACAACAACTGTGACTGATGAAACCTTTCTCAGTATGAAAATAATGGAAGAAGGGTATATGGGCATATGAATACATATGTGAATGTATGTATATATGTTTACAGTTATACATGGATAGAGGGCACAGGTTGAATTTGGTGGGAAGGGATGATACTTAAGGGGTGAAGTTATAAGGTGAGAGAGGAAAGTGGCAAGAGGAGATGGGAAGAGACAGGGTAGGGTAAATTATCTCATGTAGAAGAAGCAAGGGGAAGTGGCTGCAGGGGAGGGGAAGAACAGGAAGGCAAAAAGGCAAAACCATATTCTCATTGAATTTGGCTCAGGGAAAAAATGACATACATATTAAATGAGATATCTCACCCTGCTGGAGAGTAGGGGAAGGGGGATGAGAGGGGTAATGATGAAGGGGAGGGCATTCTGGGGGGAGGGGAGGTTGGAAGTACCCACTTTCGAAGAGGGGCAGGATCAAAGAAGGGAATGGACCAGGTTGGGGATGGGATGGGTGGGAGGGAATTATAAGCAGCCTTTTACAATATATCTACTATGGTAATGTTTTGCATAGCTATACATGTACAACATATACTGAATTGCTTTTCTTTCCAGAGGGAATGGGTGACAAGGGAGGAAGGGAATGGATCTGAAATTCAAGGTTTTAAAATTAAATGTTTCAAATATGTATATAAATAAATAAATAGTGAGTTCTTATCTCAGTATCTGGAGTCTTTGAGTTTATCAAACAGTAGATTACTATAGTCATTTACTTCTATGTCTTGGGTACCTAATCTATTACACTGATCCACCACTCTATTTCTCTGTACCAAATAGTTTTGACGATTGCTGCTTTATAACATAGCTTTAGATGTGGCACAGCTAGGCCACCTTCCTTTGCATTTTTTTCCATTTATTCCCTTGATATTCTTGACTCTTTTTTCTTCCAGATGAATGTTGTTACTATTTTTTCTAGCTCTATCAAATAATTTTTGAGAGTTTCATTGGTATGGCACTGAGTAAATTAATTTAGGTAGAATTGTCATTTCTACTATATAAGCTAGGCCCACTCTTGAGCAATTGATGTTTTTCCAACTGTTTAGATCTGACTTTATTTGTGCAAAAGTGTTTTGTAATTGTTTTCATATAGTTCCTGCATTTTTCTTACCAAGAAGTTTCCCAAATATTTTATATAGTTTGAAGTTATTTTAAATGGATTTTTCTGTTTCTTGCTGCTGGACTTTGTGGGTAATATATAGAAATGTTGACAGTTTATGTGAGTTTATTTTATATCCTGTGACTGCTAAAGTTGTTAATTATTTCAAGTAGTTTTTTAGTTGATTATCTAGTATTCTCTAAATATACCATCATATCATCTGCAAAGAAGGATTGTTTTGTTTCCTAAATGCTTGTTCTAATTCCTTCAATGTCTTCTTTTTCTCTTATTGCTAAAGCTAACATTTATAGTACAATATTAAATAATAATGGTGATAATGGGCTTCCTTGTTGCACTCCTAATCTTACTGGGAAGACCTCTAGCTTATCCCTACTACAAATAATGCATGATAATGGTTTTAGATAGATACTGCTTATCATTTTAAGGAAAGCTCCATTTATTCCTATGCTTTTTAGTGTTTTTAATAGGAATTGATGCTGTATTTTGTCAAAAGCTTTGTCTATATCTATTGAGATTATAATATGACTTTTGTTGGTTTTGTTATTAATATGATCAATTATGCTGATAGGTTTCCTAATATTGAAACAGCCCTGCATTCCTGGTATATATTCCACTGGGTTACAGTGTATGATCTTCATTTAAATAGCTGTAATTTCTTTACTAATATTTTATTTTAAAATTTGCATCAATATTTATTAGGGAAATTGGTCTATAACTTCCTTTCTCTGTTTTGGCTCTTTCTGGTTTAGGTATCAAAATCATAATTGTGATATTCTTCCAAATAGTTTATATAGTATTGGGTCTAATCGTTCTTTAAAAGTTTGGTAGAATTCACTTGTAAATCCATGGGGCCCTAGAGATTTTTTCTTAGGGAATTCATTGATGGCTTGTTCAATTGCTTTTTCTAAAATAGTGCTATATAAGTATTTTATTTCCTCTTCTGTTACTCTGGCAATTTATATTTTTTGTTAATATTCATCCATTTCACTTAGATTATCAGATTTATTGGCATATAGTTGGGCAAAATAGCTTGTAATTATTGCTTTAATTTAATTTTAATTTCCTCTTCATTGGTGGTAAATTCACCCTTTTCATTTTTGATACTGGTAATTTGGTTTTCTTCTTTTTTTAATCAAATTAACCAAAGATTTATGTGTGTGTGTGTGTGTGTGTGTGTGTGTGTGTGTGTGTATTAAAAACAGTTCTTAGTTTTATTTATTAGTTTAATAGCTTTCTTATTTTCAATTTTATTAATCTCTCCTTTGATTTTCAGAATTTCTAATTTGGTACTTAATTGGGAATTTTTAATTTGTTCTTTATCTAGCTTTTAAAATTTCTTACCTGATTCATTGATCTGTTCTTTCTCTATTTTATTCATGGAAGCATTTAGAGATATACAATTTCCTCTAAGTACTAATTTTACTTCATCCCACAAATTTTGGTGTGTTGTCTCCTTGTTGCTATTCTCTTTGATGAAAGTTTTGTTTCTATGATTTGTTATTTGACCCACTCAATCTCTAGGATTGTGTTATTTATTTTCCAATTAATTTTTAATCCATCTTTCCATGGCCCTTTGTTACCTTAATTTTATTGCATCATGATCTAAAAAGGATGCATTTGATATTTCTACCTTTCTTAATTTAATTGTGAGGTTTTTATGCCCTAATACATGGTCAGTTTTCATGTAGGTTCCATGTACCACTGAGAAAAGGCTATATTCCTTTCTATCCCCATTCATTTTTCTCCAAAGGTGTATTATATCTAACTTTTCTAGAATTCTATTTACCTCCTTAACTTCTTTCTTGTTTATTTTGTGGTTAGATTTATCTATTGCTGAGAGGGAGAGTTTGAAGTCCCCCACTAGTATAGTTTTGCTGTCTATTCTTGTAACTGACTTAACTTCTCCTCTAAGAATTTGGAAGCTATACCACTTAGTGCATATGTGTTTAGTATTGATATCACTTCATTGTCTATGGTACCTTTTAGGAAGATTTAGTTTCCTTCCTTTTCTCTTGTAACTAGATGTATTTTTGCTTTTGTCTGGGATAAGGATTGCTACTCCTGTTTGGAGAAACCTAAAGCTACCCCCTTTGAGGTTTCACATGTAGGCATTTTGACATTATGGTCTTCTTCTGAGTTTATGTATTGACCTTCCCTGTTGCCATAGTAGCTTTCTATGGTCAGGGCCTTTTTTGCTCATTTTTTAAAGTTGAGTTTTGCTCCTGGGGTACAGGGGGCACTGTCCCAAGCTTCTAGCATAGGGCCCTGGGGCCTGGTAACTGGCATTCTGCACCAGGGCCTCTGGGGCTGGCAGGTTGCCCACCACACTAGGGTGGCCCAGCCTAGTCATTCCTATTGTGCCCTGGGTTCCAGGGCTGGCAGTTTGCCTGCTGCACTGGAGCTAGAGGATTCATAGCTGGCCTGCTTTGCCTCTGGTCTGCTGATCCAGGACTTCAGGGCCTTAGTTGTTAATCTGTGCTGTGGCTAAGAGCCTCCCACTGACTTGCCCAGATATTACATGCACTGGGTTCCATTGCCCTTTTACCCAGTGAGACAGACCTTTTCTGAAGACCTTTTTAGTTATTTTAGGATGGAAAATTGTTTCCCTCTGTCTTTTCTGGATTATATTGCTCCAGAATTCTTTTTGTTTTCTTTTTTTTTTTCTTTTTTAAATTAAATTTTATGTTTATTTGTAATTTACATCATTCATTTCCACATGATTTTGACTTACAAATTTTCTCTCCATCCTACCCACCACTCCAAAAGAGTGATCCCACTGAATACCCACTCCCCCAATCTGCTCTCTCCTATATCCTCCCCCATACCCCTTCCAACTTTACAGTAGGGCAAGATGGATCTCTATGCCCCAGTGCCTATATATCTTATTTCCCAGTTGCATGTAAAAAATAATAATAATATGTATATATTTTTTAAAACATTTGATTTTAAAACTTTGAATTCCATATTCTTTTGCTTCCGCCATCATTACCCACCCTTACTGGAAAGATAGGCAATTCAATATAGGTTGTAGACATCTAGCTATGCAAAACATTTCCATAGTGGATATATTGTGAAAGACTGACTATATTTCCTTCCATCCTATCCTGCCCCTTACCTGTTCTATTCTCTACTTTGACCCTATCCCTTTTCAAAAGTAGGTGCTTCCAACTTCCCTCCCTCCCCCCAATCTGCCCTCCCCTCCATCATCCCCCCTCTCATCTCCTTCATCCCTACTTTCCTGTAGGGTAAGATACCCTATTTAGTGTGTATGTCATTCCCTCCTAAGCCAGATTCAATGAGAGTAAGGTTGACATTCCCATTTGCCTTCCTGTTCTTCCCTTGCATTGTAACACTTTGCCTCTTCTATATGAGATAATTTACCCCATTCTGTCTCTCCCCATCTCTGTTCATTATATTCCTCTCTAACCTCTCAATTACACCTTTTAATTATCATCCCTTCCTATTCAATTGGTCCTGTGCCCTCTATGTATACCTGTATACATATATACACACACTCACATATGAATTCATATGCCCATATACCCTCCTATGTAGACATAATTATGTATGTATACATATAGATATACATTTCTATTCCCTTCAACTATTCTCACACTGAGAAAAGTTTCAAAAATTACAATTATCAGTTTTTCCATGTAGGAATATAAATAGTTCAACTTTGATAAATTCCTTATGATTTCTTTTCCCTGTTTACCTTCTCATGCTTCTCTTGCTTCTTGTATCTGAATGTCAAATTTTCTATCCAACTCTGGTTTTTTTTCCTCAAGAATGATTGAAAGTCCTCTATTCCATTGAATGACCATATTTTTCCCTGAAACATGAAACTCAGCTTTGCTGGGTAGGTGATTCTTGGTTTTAATCCCAGCTCCTTTGCCCTCTGGAATATCATATTCCAAGCCCTTTGATCCCTCTGTGTAGAAGCTGCCAGGGCCTGTGTTATCCTGATTATGTTTCCACAATATTCCAATTCTTTCTTCCTGCCTGCTTGCAATATTCTCTCCTTGATCTGGGAATTCTGAAACCTGGCTATAATATTCCTAGGAGTTTTCTTTTTGGGATCTTTTTCAGGAGGTAATTGGTGGATTCTTTCAACCTTGATGTTGCCCTCTGGTTCTAAAACATCAGGGCAATTTTCCTTGAGAATTTCTTGAAGGATGATTTCTAGGTTCTTTTTTTGATGATGGCTTTCAGGTAGTCCACTAATTTTTAGATTATCTCTCCTGGATCTATTTTCCAGGTAGTGGTTTTTCCCATGAGATATTTCACATTGCCTTCTATTTTTTCATTTGTTTGGATCTGTTCAATAGTATCTTGATTCTCATAAAGTCACTAGCTTCCATTTGTTCCAATATAATACTGAAGGAATTATTCTCTTCAGTGAGTTTTTGAGATTCTTTTTCCATCTGACAAATTCAGCTTTTTAAGGCATTGTCCTCATTGGCTTTTTGAGCCACTTTTGCCATTTGAGTTAGTCTATTTTTTAAGGTGTTATTTTCTTCAGTCAGGTCGTTGACTCTCATTTCATGATTTTCTTGCATCATTCTCATTTCTCTTCCCAATTTTTCCTCTACTTCTCTTATTTGGTTTTCAAAATCCTTCTTAAGCTCCTCTATGGTCTGTAATCAATTCATAGTTTTCTTGGAAGTTTTTGGTGCAGGAGTTCTGACATCATTATCTTCTTCCTGTTCCATGCTTTGATCCTTTTTGTCCCCAAAATAGGAGTGTAAAGTTGAGTTGCTTTGCTTCCTTTGCTTGCTTATGTTGCCACTCAATTACTTGACTTTTGAGCTTTTTTCCACAGTAGAACTCTGCTTCCAGAGAGGAAATCTTTGTCCTAAATTGCTGGGGTTTTCTCAGCTGCCAGAGCTATTAGTTGGCTGCGCTATCTGAAGCCTCCACAGGCTCTGGCTCACTGGTCACACACCCCAAGACCTCCACCAGAGACAGTGATCCACATCCAAGCAGGTTAAATCAAGAGTAATTACCCCTTAGACTGGTTTCTTGGTCCCCCTACAATCTGCAGGCCAGGAGCTCTGAAGCAGCCACACAGCTGTGGCCACCACACCTCAGCCACTTCTCCCTCTGGGGGTAGAAGCCAGACAGCACTCCTGGATTCCCTGTTCCCAAAGTCCAGTAACGTCTCACTTTGTCTTTAGCATTTTGGGGTTGATACTTCTGGAAACCGCCACAGCTGCAGGTGATCTACTCTCCCAAAGTCCCTCTTGCCATGGCTGGTCTGGGTGCCCTGAGGCTAAAACCTCAGGTTCATGCAGGGCTGGGCTCTGCTCCCAGAGAACTGTGCTGGCCTCTTCCTCCCAGCCTGCCAAGCTGTCTTCAGCAGGAGGTTAGTTTCTCTCTGTCACTTTGTGGGTTCTGTGACTCTAAAGTTTGTTTAGAGTCATTTTTTACATGTATTGGAGGTGGTGGAAGTGGGAGCCGCACAGAAGTCCTGATTCTACTCTGCCATCTTGGCTCCGCCCCCAAAAAGCTCCAGAACTCTTTTAGAGGCTTGATTTAACACTGTCTCTGAGGGAAACGGGAGAGCTCAGGCAACTTCCTGGCTTCTGTCTGCCATCTTGGCTCTGCCCTTTTTCCTCCCTTTTTTCTATGTTACTTTTTTTTTTTCTCAAATTGGTGCCTAATAAAAAATAGATTAACACCTGAGCTCCACCATTTACTCAGGGTGATATTTTATTTACTCACTAGTTTCCAAGACAGGATTTTTATCAGGCCTTTAGGCAGTTACCAATATTGGTTAGTTTTCCAATCCCAAAGGTCAGATTTCATCTGTTTCTCTTTAATTCTTGTTTCCTGCTGTAGACTTTTCCAAACAATGTTCATCCCTGGTGCGTGACCTACTGAAATTCAGATGTGACTAATATTGACCCATTTACACTCTTCCCATACCTTCCTATAGATCAGAACCAATAATGGGACATCTACTTTTTCCTTAAGAACATTAATTAAGACACTACCTATATGCAGAAATTGGAAGAATTAAGAAAACTTCCTCAGTAGTGTCACTATAGAGCAAAGTTGGATTGGCTCCCTCTCATTCCTCCTCCCAGTGGGAAAAGGGATAAGAAATTAATGTTCCCCTTTCTCCTCCCACTATACCACCTGAGGTATAGCCTCCCCTTTGGTCACCACCTCTTTCCTGCCCCTTTTTCTTAGCTAGAGTCTTGTCTGAGGATCTCACAGTTTAATCATTCTTAACTGGCTGCAAACCAGCTAACCAAATAACACATATGTTTGTGGTATTTTCCATTCATTAAGTTTATGAATCACTATTTTCACAATAACACTGTATTATTGCTAGTGTCAGTATTTAGATTTCAGCAATGGTAACTATAAGAGGATGAGATGGCTCATGTAAGGTCACATGGCTAATAAGTGAAGGAGTTAGGACACAAGGCCATGTCTCCCACCCCAGGTCTCCAGTCTGCTGCTTTATTTGAAATAGTCAAAGTAAGTTAATAATAGCACACATGTAAATGATACTTGTATATAGCACATGTGTATATGATAAAAAATAAAGGATATTAGGTGGCATACATAGAGTACTGTGCTTGGAATCAGGAAGACTCATCTTTGTGAGTTCAAATCTGGTCTCAGATACTTACTAGCTGTTTACCTCAGTTCCTCATCTGTAAAATGAGCTGGAGAAGGAAATGGCAAACCCCTCCAGTAGCTTTGCTAAGAAAACCACAAAATGGGATCATAAAGAATCAGATGCAACTGAAACAATAACACAAAATATGGTACTTAAAATTTAGAAAGCACTTTCCCTACAATAGCTAAATCAGATAAAGCAAATGTCATCCATAAGAAATGAAGAAAAGTTAAGACGTCCCTAGCATCATATGGCTGAAAAGTATGGGAACTTAAACTCAAAATCATGACTTCTAGCCCCAAGTTCAGTGCTCTTTTCTCTAAACATGCAAAGAACATTGACCGAGGAGTCAAGAGACCTGAGTATAGGCTCTACCACTGATTCATTGCATGTATGACTATAAACAAGTTATTAACCCCAATGGGTCTGGTTTCATTATTTCTACAATTGGGAAAATAATTTCTGTTCTATCTACATAACAGGGAAGGATCAAACAATAACATAGTGCTACTATCTAACTATGTAACATCAGGACAGTCAGTTAATTTCTCTGGGTCTCGTTTCCTTATCTGTTAAATGAGGGGACTGGACAAGATGATTTCTAAGGCCTTCTCCACCTCTAAAACTAGGATCCTATAAATGAAGCAAATGGTATCGCCTCTCACTTTACTGGGAGAACTGAGCCTATCCAACATGAGTTCACTTATTTTTCCTACTTAAACATCAAAATTCTTATAAATCTTTAAACATCATCATTTTCTTTTGCTCCAGTTTCTAAGACAGAGTTGCCTCCTTACCAAAGAGAACCCCTCTACTTGTGTCCTTGATAACATCTCTTCTTGTCTCCTTTGGAAGCCTGTTCCGTCATATCATTTTCTCTCTCTACCCATAAGTTCCTTACCCCACAGGCTATAAATATGTAAAAACCTCCTCTAATCTTAAAAAAAAAAACCTGCACTGTCCCTGTCATTCCCTCAAGCCATCATTTCACAGCTCTCTTCCATTTCATAGTCAAATTCCTAATGATGGAATTTGAGAGGTAAAAAGGGACTTCAGAAACCAACTAGAGCAACTCGAAGCTAAGTGAGCATTCCCTCTCCAACATCACCATCAAATGGTCAGATGGTGTCTGCTAAAAGACTTCCAATGAGAAAGACTCCACTACCTCCTGAAGTAGCCCATTCCACTTTAATTCAAATTTATCTTTTGGTAGCATATATTAAAATATTTATTATGTATGCATGTGTGCATGTATATATGTACACATGCATCTATACACGTTTGTATGTGCATATGTGACTTGTGGTATATAATACACATACATATGCACACACATATATACATATGAGTCACTCAACAGTCATTAGGTGACTACTTGTGCCAGGCATATATCCTTGTAAGTGTATATATGCATGTATGTATATACATACACATGTATACATATATGTGTATATATGTATTTGTATACACATATATTCATACAGGTATGTGTGTATATATGAGATAATATATATAAAATGCTTTGTAAACATGAAAATACTATATGTTGGTATCTAGGTGACACAATGGATAGAGTGCTGGGCCTAGAGTCAAAAAAACCTGAGTTCATATTACACCTGAAACACATATTAGCTGTGTGACTTTGGTCAAGTCATTTACCTCTGTTGGCTTCCACTCAGCTGTAACGTGAAGTGGCAATAGCATCTACCTCTTAGGACTATTATGAGGATGAAATGAGATAATATTTGTATTGCACTTAGCACAATGCTTGTTACATAGTAAGTGCTATATAAACACTAGTTATTTATCATTATTATTATTATATCTATATGTTATTATTATTATTGCAAAGTGCTTTTATATACATATTGACTTATTTATTCTCACAACAACTCTGTGAAGGAGATGTTATTTGCATTTTACAGAAGAAGAAACTGAGGCTCAGAGAAGTTAAGTGACTGTGACTAATTACCATCCTCCAAGTTATCCATTATACCTCTTTGTGAACTCTACTTTCCATAATGGACTACTGGCCATTTCCTGAACTTGACATTTCATTTCCCAACTACAAATGTTTTCACTAGAGGACCCATTTAAAATGGAACACTGCCTCCTCCTCTCTACCTCTCAGAATCCATCTTCCTTCAGAGTCCAGATTAAGTGCTGTCTTCTCCATGAAGCCTTCCTTGATTTCCCTAGGTAGTGCCCCTATTCTTCTGAAATTGCATTTGTTTATTCATGTGCTCTCCTCATCTGTAGAATATAAGCAATCTGAGGGGAAAGATTATTTTTTTCCTTTGTATCCCAAGTGCTTAGCACAGCGTCTTAAACATATTAATTGTTTCAATACAGATTTTTTAATTGCAAGGCTTGGGAAACCAATCCAATACAAGAAAACATGGAACATATGAGAGTATACAGAAAACCAGTTTCATCGATGGGACATACATACAATAAGGAAGAGCAGTCAGACAAAATGGAAACAGGTCAAGTGCACTAAGTACCTGTGTGGAATGTGGCTGCCCCCTGGGGCCCCAGGTGGAATTGGACACCTCAAACCAGTAAAGTATGGTGAGTTCTGAGTCAAGAAAGATTTATTGAGGAGCCTGGACCTGGGAACTGGTGTTGATTCATGCTAAGAGGGAAAAAGAGATGAAGGAAAGATTCCTAAAGAATAGGCAGTCAGTTGATATTCAAACTCACAGGTAGAAAGAGGACTTTGGGCATTACTGCTGATCTTATTTTGATAAGAGACCTCAGGGAAGTTAAGCTTCCCTGGAACTTCTTCAGTTATCAGAATGGGAAACTGAGGTCATTATAGTACTCAATAAAATTTTATTAATTTAAATTATGTATAACTAATAATAACAATTTTCATTTATCTGTATATTTAATTAATTTCCTCATTGGCAAAGCCTTATCCCAAAGCATGACAAACAGGTTTGATGCCATGGACTGGGCACATACTTACTCCTTGTTCCATGGAGCTTATTGATACCATAAATTGTTCCTGAGAATCTGAGTGTGTTTTTTGTATAAAGGTGGCACAGTTAAGCCATTTCAAAGCAGTCAATTCCACTAATCCTGATACCATACCTATCACTGATGATACCTTGTTAGGCCTCAATTTTTAATTACTTCTACCATCTGCCTCCTTTGTTCCTATTTGAATTATGCTGAATGCAGAAAATCATTAAGCCATACCAACTGGACAATTATTTTATACCTCCCCAAATAATTTCCTATCCCACTCATGGAGTAGCTATTCCAAACTTTCTCTCCTTTTCACCTCTTCCTCTGAAAATTTCACCTCATATTTTACTGAATGAATTGAGATCATTCACCAAAAGCTTCCTTTTCTGATCTCTTCCATGTGCAATGTCATTCAAACATCTTCTCCCACTTTCTTCCCCTTTACTCCTATCTTGCATGAAGAGGTGGCCCTTCTTGCCAAGGCAAATGCCCCTACTTTGCACAAGTGATCGCATTCTATCCTCACTTCTCCAGGATATTGCCCTCTCTCTCCACTTTCTCTCATCTTCAATCCCTCCCTATTTACTGCCCTGCTTCTCTTGTCCCTAAAAACATGACTGTTCTCCCATTAAAAAAAACCTCACTTAATCTATTCCCAATAACTACTGCTCGACATTTCTCCTCCCTTTCTTGACTAAATCTCTTGATAAATCATTCTACAATAGGTGACTCCACCTACTCCCTTGCTTCTAAATACTCTGCAATATAGCTTCCTACTTCATTGAAATTGCTTTTTCCAAAGTTACCACTGGATCCTTAATTGTAAAAATCAAGTGGCCTTTTCTCACTCCTCATTTTTGACCTTTCTGCAGCCTTTCAGGCTGTCAATCACCCTCCCGTCCATTTATGCCTTTGCTCTCTCCTTATTCTCTTTCAGTCTGTCTGACCACTCCTTCTCAGACACTTTTGCTGGATCTATACCAAGGCCATACCTACTCACAGTCCATCTGTCCTAGGTGTTCATTTCTTCTCTCTATATACTATCTAACTTGGTGATCTCATCAGCTCACTTGTGTTTAACTGTCATCTCTATGAGATGATTCCCCTGTCCTAGTCTCTCTCCTGACCTCTAGTCCACAGTATTACCTTTTACATCTCAAACTGGATGGCCCAAAGACATCTCAAATTGAACATATCAAAAAATAAATCATCTCCCCACCAAAAAACAAAACTTTCTCCATTCTTCTTAACTTTTCTATTATTGAAAAGGACATTTGTCCCCTCACCCATTGTCCCAGTTACCCAGGCTGATAATTCAGTGTCATCCTTGTTCCTCACTCAGACTCACCCCATATACTACTCTATGGTCAAATCTTGTTCCTACTACTTACACTAACTCTTATTTCCTTCTGTCTATTTATATAGCCACCCCACTTGAACAGATCCCTATCATCTCAACAACAAAAACAATAATAAATATGTGTCTTTTTGCTGGCTATCCCCAAGCCTGGAATGTTCTCCCTCCTCACTTCCAGCCCCTAGCTTCCTTGGCCTCCTTCAAGAGCCAGTTCGAATCCCACCTTCTGCAAGAGGCCTTTCTGAGTCTGCTACCCCACCAACTGCTAGTATTTTCCTGCTGAGATTGCCTTTCACTGCAAGAAGGACAGCAACCCCCACCACTCATTTACTTTGTTCTTATCTTATCTGATCAAAGTTATTTGGAAAATAAAAAGTGAGAAAGTGAGTTCCTTGAAGTCAGGGACTGTTTTTGTCTTTCTTTGTATCACCAGAGCTCAGCACAGTGCCCAGTACTTAGTAATTTTAAAAAATATGTGTTGATTGATAAGAGTGGCCCAATCAGGTGACAGTGAATCTAAAATGTCCAAAATTACTCCAAAGAAGACTGAATGAAAAGGCACTATTTAACCCAGAGCACTAGATGCACAAGGGCAGTAACTATGTCTTATCTAAACCTTCTGTCTCCTCCAGTGCCTAGAGCACAGCTCTGTAAAAAGTTAAGTGCTTAATAAATGGTTATTGAATGAATCAGTGATAAATAGTGAGAATTCCATGCTCTGTGGCCCCTAGAGATATTTTGCAGCTGATGTTCTCTTCTACCTCATGCTCCAATCCTTTGAATCATGAATACCTAACAGACAACCACCTACTCTACCTCGATCTAAGGCTGGTCATATGCCACTCAAAATCAAGCCTATCAGACTGGCTAAAATGATGGAAGGAGAAAACAATAAATATTGCAGGAGATGTGGGAAAACTGGAAAATTAATTCATTGTTGGTGGAATTGTGAAGTGATTCAACCATTTGGGAGAATAATCTGATCCAGGGTCCCATCCACCCAGCCAGTTGCTCTTCTTTTAAGATACTACATGGCAGCCCCAACAATGGCTGCCATTGCTAAGCTTGGTAGAGTGGGAGTTCCCCAAGGGGAGCATGTTATCCCTTGCTGAAGCAGTCAGATACAATGGAAAAATCCCTGGTTCTAAAATCAGAGGAGCTCAGTTCAAACCCTTCCTCCAGTGTGTTTTGTGTCTCAAGTTGAAATAGAGTTCAGGTGATTGTTGAGGTATTTCAAGGCAGCTATCTCCCCTAATCCTTGTACCCAACTAGATGAGATACTGAACTTATAATATCTAATTATCTTACCCTGGAGAAGACTGAATGAAAATGGTACTGTTAAGTCCAACATACTAGATTGTCAACTCCGTGAGGGTGATGACTAGGTCTTACCTAAATTTTGTATCTTCTCTAATACCTAGTGAACTGCTCTGTACAGGTTAGGTATTTAATAAATGTTTATTGTATGAAGCAGTGGTTAAGGTAGGAATTTCATGCACTTTGCCACCTAGAGAAAATACTTTACAGGAGTTTTCTCTCTCCACCTTATACCCCAATCCTTTAAATCACAGCATCTTGGGTATGTCACTGGACCTCAGTTTCCTCATCTGTAAAATGAGGGGGTTGGGCTAGATGACCCCAGATATCCCTTCCAACTCTAAAATTATTTTTCAGCAAAGCTAGAAACTGACCTTGGGATTTTCTGAACATGTGTTTAGGGAAGAAGCAGAAGGGAGAGGGAGACCTGACAAAGACAAGCATTTCAGGGCCCCAAGATGTAGCCCTAAATTCAAGGCAAGAAGCCTTTGTGTTTACTCCTGGTTTTACCAGCAACTCACCATTTGACTTGAACAAATAAAGCTAACCTCAATGAGCCAGAATTTTCTATCAAACTAATGGATATAATAGTACCTACTCTCCAGATCTCACATGGTTCAGTGGAAAGGATACTAGACTTAATATTAGGAGACCTGAGTTCTAATCTATGTTAAATCATTTGCTAGTTGTGTAATTGTGAATAAGCTATATTATCCCCCTGGGCCTCAGTTTTTTGAACATGATGTTTCAAAGCATAGAATAAGGCTAAGAGGGAATCCGAAGACCCTCTAGTCTAGGGGCTCTTTGCCCTTTCTGTGTCAGTCTGATCCCTCTTGGCAATCTGTAAAACCTGTGGGCCATTCTTCAGAATAATGTTTTTAGACACATAAAATAAAATTAGATTGTAAAGGAAATCAATCATGCCGAAAAATGGCAAAGAGAGGATCCACAAAATTAGAGGTAGTTGAATCTGCAAACAAAAGGACAAGTCTTCTTTTTCCTTTACAAACATTAAAGTGCTGTATAAATTTCTGATCTCAATATTTCTGTCAGTGACACCATCATTCACCTAGGTTCTCATTTACCAAGCTTCAGTTGTCTTTCCTTTCCCTCAATTCTCATATCCAGTCAAGTACCAAGTCCTGTTAACCCTAACTTGCCAATATCCTTTTTATCCCCTTCACCCCATCTTCTCTATTCTTTACTACCACCATGCTTTAAAAGGCCATTATTAACAATTCCTTTGATTATTGATTTGGGGTCATAGGTTTAGCATTAAAACGGACCTTAAAGCCTGCCTCATCTAAATCAAATCCCCTCCCCCTCTTTTTATAGAAGAGGAAACGGAGGCTCAGGGAGATTTTGCATCTTGCCCAAGGTCATAGAGGTACTAAGTGACAAAGGTAGAATTTTAGCTGAGGTCCTCTGACACTAGAGTCAGCACTCTTTCTACAGTTCCACATTGCCTCTTTGCCACCTAGTCATTCTGATTCCAAAAGGAAAAAAACATCTGATCAAGAGAGTAATACAATGGCTGCTGCTGTAAGCCTCTACTATGTCAGATGAAGAGGCCACTCTTCTTGTGGATACCCAAGGAAAGCTGTGACTTCATTGTTAAGAGAAGGTGCCAGACTGGGCAAATGGTGGCACCACTACCACCAATGGAGGACAGCTTAGATGCCAGCTGGGATTTAATACCTTCAGCAAATCACAAATTCTCTAGAATGCAATTTGGTCTGACAAATGAGGGTCATGCCAGTTGTAGCAGCCCAGTTAAACTTCTATTTTCCTGCGCTTGGCTTTTACTTGGAAAAGGCTGTCTTAGCTGTAGAGATACCTCATCCTCCTGCTTTGTATGAAGGCCACCGTGACACATCTCTGGACCTACCCCCTCCATATCTAGAATCTTCCTGGAAGCTTCCCACTTCTTGGTTCATTGACATATTCCTGCCTATAACATCAGAGGTAGGAAACCAATTAGCAGCACCTGAGTAAGACATTGCCCTTCCCTATAAAATGTCTGGTCCTTTTCTTAACCCTCTCTCAACCTTATTACATAGAACAATCCACCTGTCTAGCACCAAAGGAATGACCTAGGTCATGCCATAATTTGTATAAAAGGGCAAGAAGATGCCTGGATCCTTTTCTCCTCTTAATGGATCTGAAGGTCATTGCTTCCAAGACCTAGACTTTCTCTTTAAAGGCATCTGACCTGAGCTCCTGAGATCCATTTTGTAGACTTATCATAGATGACAAGCATCCCATTATATCTTTTCCTCTTTTTCCAATGCCCTTATGATAATTAGTTATTAGTTATCATTATTTATATTTATATGATCATGTAGAATTTATAATGGTATTATTATGGCTGGCATTTATATGGTACTTTAAGGTTTACAAGGTGTTAATATGTTATCTCATTTGATCTTCACAATAATACCATGAGGTAGATGTCATTATCTCCATTTTAGAGATGAGGAAACTGAGATTGAGAGGTTAAATTAAGCTAGAGGAAAGATTCAAACTCAGGTCCATCCTGATGCCAAGTCCAGTGCTTTATATACTATGCCATCTATCCTTTCTTTTAGGTTGTCCTTCTGTCTTCCTTCTCCCCATCCCACCCTCCAAGGTATCTAAAGTTAAACATCTTCTTTTGTGTTAAGTATTATTCACCCGTAATGAGGCCCTATTATTTTTAGCATCCTTGGCTTGTTTGCTTTTCCTGCTAAATTCTCTAAGTCTCCCCCCTGAAAAAAAAGCAGCTTCAATAGCCTGAAACACCAGCAAAAGACCATAGCAGCAAATGGTGGAGCAGACTTTATAGGAGGCACTCATGCCAACATAGGACAGGGTAGCAGATGGTAGATCCTGGTGTTAAAAGAGCCTTCATCCAAGAGCTATGTCTAAGTATGGCCATTCGCAGGGTAAAGAAGCTTCATTTAAAAACTACACAAATATAATAGCCAGCATTCTGTATGTCTGTTACATGTATGTAATGTGCATTTATGAGGTGCTTGTGGACTATGTAGTAGTGTTATGGCAGTGATCATGAGCAGATTTTTTTTTTATAAAGCAATTTGTCAAACATATAATGTGATTAAATTCCCATGGTTTTGCTAAGACCTTTATGGCTGGTGGTGACCTAAGAAACAATAGTGCATGATAGGCATGAAAGAAGCCCTAGAATTTGAGGATTCTTATACTAAGAGTGTCCTAAAAAGAGATCATTTAGGAGATCCATGATCTAAAATGGAGGTAGGTCTGTCATGCAATAGGATAAGTGATGGCCAAAAAATGGGCACTACAAATGTTTTATTGGTACCCACAGTAGAGTGCTTTCCTTGGGAGTCAGGAAGACCTGAGTTTAAATCCTACCTGAGATATCTACTTGATTATGTGACCTTGTATAAATAACTTAACCCTTCTATGTCTAAGTTTCTTCCTCTTTAATATAGGGTTCATAATAGCACCAATGCATAGGTTGGTTGTGAAGATAAAATCAAAAGAGACAATATGTGTAAAGTGTCTTACAAACCATAAAGCAGCATTGAGGGCAATAAAGCTATTATTATTATTTTAATGTCAAAATATATGGGGAAATTCCTATAGTACATTGGGTTCACCACCACCACCCACTCCACCCCCATGAAGGGATTTATTGGAAGACGTGGATAAGAGTTACATGGGATAAGAAGGCACAGAAAAACTCCTTTGAAGGGAACTCCCACATTGATGAGATCAGGAATCCATTGAGGTGTTAAAGCTATAAATTACATCAGAGAGGGTTGCAATCAGAATATTTGCTAATGGAAACCCAGAAATGGCCATGAGGAACATCAAGATGGGAGTAATGCAAGAAGAGGAAGGTAGAATGTTGTGGAGTACAGAGAGTCATAGTCTGAGTCAGAAAGCTCTGGGTTCAAGTCAAGTCAAATATTTCTTAAGTGTTTACAATGCATCAGGCACTGTGCTAAGCACTTGGTTTGAATCTAACCATTGATTGATACATACTAATTATATGATTCTGGGCAAATCATTTAATCCTTCAGTGTCTCTTAGCAATTCTTTAAGATTGTAAGCTATAAGACAGTTAAGTTATAAGTCTAATTGCTAATTGACAGCCACCTAGACC
Source organism: Gymnobelideus leadbeateri (assembly GCA_011680675.1). Lineage (NCBI taxonomy): Eukaryota > Metazoa > Chordata > Mammalia > Diprotodontia > Petauridae > Gymnobelideus > Gymnobelideus leadbeateri. The sequence continues at coordinate 513,162 of WOXC01006994.1, read as the reverse complement.
AATCAAATCACAAATTATGACCAAAAATCAAACTTTTAAGGACTGGAGTGAGGGAAATGCTTCCACCCCTCTAACTAGAGTTTGGGTATGTTCAATTGATACAATGCCACTAGATACCTCAGTGTGACTATGATCCTACATTAAACAACATAATATTAAAAACACTGGACTGAAAGTCAAGTGAGATGTTGATTCCAAATCTTCTTCTAAAACTTAATAACTCTGTGACCTTGGACAAGTCATGTTACCTCTCTGAGTCTCAGTTTCCTCATATATAAGACGGTGATACTAATCCTTGTAGTACCTATTTCCCATTCCAAGACTACTCCAGTCCTTAAAAGGTTTTTTTGGTCATAAATTGTTATTTGATTGGTCTAGGTAGCTGTCAGGTACATAGGGTCCTTGAGGGGATTAAATGAAATAATGTTTGTATAGTATTTTGTGAACCTTAAATCTGTAGAAAAGTCTGTTATTATTATTATTAATGAGAGGATTTTTTATTTTATACTGTAATAACATGCAACATCCATTTCTTAAACACTTTCAAGAGAAGTGATAAATACTGAGGGAAAACTAAAGAGAAATAAGACATTTTTCCTGTCCTCAAAAAATTTTATAACTAATTGGAGGGCATAAGATAAACAAAGATAAGAAGACTAAAATTAGAACGTAGTAAGATCTGTGGGCTAAGAAAAGAGAGAATTTTCATATGTGTGATCAATTAACTTCAAAAAGCATTTTATTAACTACCTACTATGTGCATAGAACCATGCTGAGCACTGGGGATAAAAAGAGAAAAGAAAAAGTAAGGAAAGGGGTAGCATCCCAGCTATACTTTGAAGGATGAATGAGAAAAACATCAAAACGTAGAAATGGGATGCTCTTTTGATTTCCCTGCCACATAATATCTGTCCGCCCATTTTTGTTTGTCAATAAAATTCCTTTGAACATATCAAATGAGCACAATGGAAAGAGGGAAAGTGAATAACAACCTACCAGGGTTACACAGCTAGTAAGCTAGTAATCTACCAAGATACACAGTGGGGAGATTTCCTAGCTTCTTGGAAAGAGTTTTAAGTAGTCCCACTGAACAGTTTACCCTGTCATTTTAAGCCATAGGCAACTCAGACACATGGGGCATATTGCTCATGATAATTTGTTCCTTATTACTAGTTTTTCCAAGTGTTTTCACATTTATGGTATCATTTGATTATCACAATACCACTGTGTAGTAGATAATAGTAATAATAATGAATACATGTAGTAATTTAAAGTTTATAAAGTGCTTTGTATAATCATTCCCATTTTTTTTTTTGCTTTTTTATTTTGGGGGGTTTTTTTGGACAGGGGAGGGCAGGGCAATTGGGGTTAAGTGACTTGCCCAAGGTCACACATAGCTAGTGTGTTATATGTCTGAGCCTGAATTTGAATTCAGGTCTTCCTGACTTAAGGGCTGGTGCTCTATTCACTGCACCAACTAGCCAGCCCCTCATTCCTATTTTAGATAAACAAACTGAGACTCAGAGAACTTATACAACTTTCCTATATTCACATATCTAGGAAGTGCAATATCCTTGTGTGGGGTGTCCAGAGATGATTAGCACCTCTGGTGTGAGGGCTTGCTAAGCCCTTTTCAGGGCTGGTCATCCACTTTTGATGTCCACCTGATTCACCCAACTCTCATATGTGGTTTCAAGAAGCTGTAGCATGTGCAGTGGCCACACTCTAGTAAACCATCTCAGCAATCTCAGCAGACGGGCTAAATACAAGGTTGAAGGTAACCACGAGGCCTCAAAATCATTGATAAATTAGGAGAGTGTCTACCTCAAGCATGTGAAGGCTTACCCAGGTGAATGAGAACAATTTTGTTCCATCAGCCACGATGGCAGCTGAAACACTTGCTGTGGAGTGCTTAGACCTTAGTCAGACATCAAAGATGCCAAGGTCATTCCCTGCATACCAGGTCATCACAAGTCTTCTTGACTTTTGTACTGCCACTGGACTTGATGACTCTGGAACAGAGTGAGGCTGATGATTTTGTGTAGCCATACTTCACTCCAATTCATGTGAAAGTCAAGACATCACCCTGTGATGTTACTGGTCCTCTTAGAAAATGAAGGATAAACAACAAATGCAATGGGCAAGATTCAAACACAGGCCCTCTTGACTTTAGTTTCAGCACTCTTTCCACTATGTCAAGCAAGCAAGCATTTATAAAGTACCTACTATGTACCAGGTTGTAGGGATACTGACACAAAAATTAAATAGCACTTGTCCTCAAGAAGCTTACAGTCTATTGGGAGAAACAACATATTAGGTATCCCAAAAGTTTTAATGCAGTTTTTGGTGTGGTTGTTTTTTTGTTTTGGTTTGTTTTTTGTTTGTTTGTTTTTGAGCAATGAGGGTTAAGTAACTTTCCCAGGTCACACAGCTAGTAAGCATCTGAGGTCAAATTTGAACTCAGGTCCTCCTGACTCCAGGATCAGTGTTCTATCCACTGTGCCACCTAGCGGTCCATTAGTGCATTTGTAAGCTGCTAAAGCATGGCATTAGCCTATAGTAACAATGATAATCAAAATTATTACTGTTGCTATTTTATAGGTGAGGAAACAAAGAATAGCTATAATAGTTTAAAATTGCACAAAGACTTTTAGGATATCTTGTATATGCACCTAAGTCTTTACAAACTATGTACAAAATAAATGCAGGGTGACTTTTTGATGGGGGCTGGTGAGGTTAGAGGACACACTAACAACTGGGAGGATCAGGGAAGGCCCCCTTGTAGAAGGCAGTACTTGGGCTGAGCTTCAAAGAAAACTAGGGATCCTAAGGGGCAGAGGTGAGAAGAGCATCAGGAGCTGATCCCAGAGAGAGAAGATCAGATGACATCAACTTGTATTGCACCCAATTAACCTAATTGCTGTCCAACTTGGGGCTAGGCTAGGTGTGAATGGTGGCAATATAACTAAGCATGAGATTTGCTCTCATGTATTGCAGCCATGGAGAACAGCCTGTGCCAAAGTAGAAAGATGAAAAATGGAACATCGTGGTTGGGAAAGAGTAAGTAAGGCCAGTTTAGTTGGAACATCGAGTACATGCCAGAAAGCAATACACAATAAACTATGTGGGAAATGGAATATCATGTGTGAGGGGCAATAACAAGGACAATTTGCCTGGACCAGACAATATGTGAAGGGAAGTAATTAATATATTATGCTGCTACACACTAGTAGCAGAGCTGAGACTAGAATCCAACTCTCCAGGAATCTCACCCACTACTCTTTTCAGTACATCCAGGTTTCTCATGTAATTCTTCAAGGACAGATCGTGGTTGTGGGGTGAGTTTGTGGAGATTGGATTTAATGGTTTACAAAGCAGAAGGCACTGGGTCTTTACCTTCAGGGAATATGGAAGGGACAGATGTCCAAGCTCAACCTCTCCCATTCCAAGCCTACTTTCTATATCTAAATTTTCTTTCCTGTAAATAACTAAGCCAAAGGACACTCACTCCCCAGGTGATGGGCAGAGGTTTCGTCAGTCCTTTTAAAATCTGCTTATTATGGATGATAATAAAAAGAAGAAAAAAGCAGTAAAGATGCCCCAGGGCCTCACCAAGGCGAGAACCCTGCTCTGGCAATCCTAGCATATGATTACCTAACAGCAGGGGCCCACCCACTTCCCCGCCTACCACATCCCTGACACATTCCACCAAGAACCATTCTCCTCCTCCCTCAGACTGTAGGGAGAGAAGGCAGGGCTAGCTTTCTGTGTCTCTGCCTGAATTGGTCTGCTTGGAAGCTGAGCACCAGCATCAGCCTTGAATATTGGTGAAGAAGGTGACTTCCTTGTATCAGTGACTGACAACATTGGAAGAATAGTGAACCAAGTTACTCTAGTATGCTGAGTTTACATTTTGGTCGATGGCAGGGAGAGAGAATGTCCAGTCCTGTCAGGCAAAAAGACAGGAGAGGGCTAGGTCAGATAGTGATTCTGCAAAATGATGTGGGGGAAGATGGAAGAAATTGGAGTTGTCTATGTGGATATAAATCAGTGTAGATTACTGAACCCTGAATTTCTTCCTGAGTTGACACAGTGGATACAGCACTGAACTGTTCAAATCCTATCCCAGATACTTACTAGTTTATTATTCCCAGGTGATTCTGGGAAAGTCATTTAACCACAGACTCTAAGATCCTATTACCTTCAGTCTATCCTTTGCCTTCACTATGGCCTCTATCTAGTCTTCCTATCCTTCAATACTTTCCCAGGCCATTGTCCTACTCTGGTGACACTTTATTCCCTTCCCAGTCTCAATTATATAGTTGTACAGACCAATCCTACATTATTCTCTGCTCTTAAATCTCTTGCTTACTTATATTACCATGGCTCACACCTTGTCTACCTCCAAAGTGCACACCATCTGTCCCCTCACAAAGAGCTACAGGAAGTCAGGCAACTAGGTTGATTGGGCCCAATATAAATTGATGTCATCTAATCTTTATTCCCCTTTGGAATTGACTCCTGACTCTCACTAGACTTTCTCCCCTGTGCTACAGCATCCTCCTTAGCCTATAAATTCCCTCCAACCTTGCAGCCCCTTATTCTGATTGGTCGGTTATGCCCCAAACTTCCATTTTAAGGAAAAGGTCCCAACAAGCTATGACTTCATTCCATTGTGAGATCCACCCCTGAAATTCCATCATTCCATTTCCATCACTGGGGGGCCAGACTCCCTAAAGATTGAACCCAAGCTGTGTCAATCCACATATAGCAAACACCCTAATATTAGCTGTCCCCCAATCTCTTTTTATACTTTCTCACTTGCTGACCCCACCAGCTCCTATAAATTCAGTTGTCATCTCTGTAACATGACTCCTCTACTCAAATCCTACCCCAGGTACTTCCTAGTTTAGTATTCCCAAGTGATTCTAGGAAAGTCATTTAGCAGAGACTTAGATTCCTCATCTTCAAAACCAGGCTGTTTATCTCAATGGCTTCTAAGCCCGTTCCAGTACTATATCTATGATCCTATTATCTTCAGTCTATTCTTTGTCTTTACTATGACCTCTGTCTGGTCTCCCTATCCTTCAATACTTTTCCAGGTCATTGTCCCTACTCTGGTGACACTTTGTTCCCTTCCTAATATTATGACCCTCACCACCTCTCTCCTGGACTATTACAATAGACTTCTAATTAGTCTCCCTGTCTCAAGCCTTTCTCCGCTTCCATCCATCTTTTCACATGACTGCCACAATAATTTTCCTAAATTACAGGCCTGACCATGTCAATCACCTGCTCCATAAATTCCAGTGGCTCCTTATTATAATCTCTAGAATCAAAAGTAAATTTCTCTGTTGCATGTTTAAAAGTGTTCACAATCTCGCTCCAGCTCCCCTTTCCAGTCTCGGTGTACATCATTTCCATTGACACATTCTATGATTCAGTCAAAATGGCCTATTTGCAGCCTCTCTTACAAGCCACTTCCCATCTCTACCCATTTGTGCTCCCTGGCCCCCATGCCTTTCATGTCCTCCTTTATTCCCACCTCTTAAAATTCCTAGTTTCCTTAAAGAGTCACCTTCTCCATGAGGCCTTCCTGATTCCTCCCAGAGCCTAGGGCCTTCCCCTGGCCTCTCATAATTACCCTGTATCTATTTCTATATATTTCCATATGAACACTTTTTAATATGTTGATAGATTGTAAGTTCCTTCAGGGCAAAAGTTGTTTTACTTTCATCTTTGTGACTTCAGCACCTAGAACAGCACCTGGCAGATAGCAGGCACTACTTTTGGCACTACAAGGTGATGCAGTGAATTAAAACTCTAGACCTGGACTCTGGAAGGACTGAGTTCAAATCCTGCCTCTGATATTTATTAGCTCTCTGACCCTGAGCAACAGTCACATCCTCTGTCTGACTCTGTTTCCTTATCTGTAAAATGGATTAATAGTACCTCCCTGAGTTGTTGTGAGGATAAAATGATATGACATTTGTAAAATGCTTTGCAAATAGTAAGTTGCTATATAAATGCTAGCTATTATTATTATAAATGCTTATTGATTGGTAGGTTCCTGGTCTCTGTGGCATAATGCTAAAAATGACTCATTCTGGAGGATGAACTTTAAAGGGAATGGATTCCTGATAAAACTAAAAGAAGAAGAACTTCATCCCTGAGGGTCCCCCTGGCCCTGAATTACAACTGATCAGAGATGCAAATCCAGGGTCTGCTAATCTGTCCTGGCAGTTGGGGGCATTATCTGCTCATTTTAAAATAGAAGCAAGTCCCAACTTACCAAGAACTTTTTCCCAAAAGCCCATTGACAGCAAATCTGTTTGGCACTCAGAATGAATTTTTTCATAGAAATATTGTTACACATGGTGGTTAGGTTCCCAGACTAGCCAACCTACTGAACCCACAATGTACCATCATAATTAGGTACATAATGTACCAGAATGTTCCAATTCAATTTTTAAAAAGCATTAATGCTTAGTGTGGACAAATGAAAGAGACAGCATGGCATAATGGATTGTGTCAGGTCTCAAGTCAGGAAGAGCTGGGCTCAAATGATGCCATGCATATATATTGAGTGACCCTGCCTAAGTCACCTAACCTCCATGTGCCTTGGGTAACTCCCTAGGTCTTATCTACTAAGTCTTAGATAAACTACATCTGCATTGAAGGAGTTCTTACACAAGCAGTTCTCCAGGCTAAGGAAAACACAGTGCTTTTTTATTTTGCTAATAAGAAATTACTTAGATAGATGATAGAACATTTATTAATTGCTTAATATGTGCTAGGCACTATGCAAAACATTAACTATATAAGAACAAGAAAAAAGAGTCTCCATTCTCAAGGAGCTTAATTTTTTATTGAAATTTCTGTCTAATAAGGGAAGACAAAACACAAAAGGAAATTTAAAGGTGAAGGAGGTGGGAGAGAGAGGGAGAGAGACAGAGAGAGAGAGAGAGAGAGAGAGAGAGAGAGAGAGAGAGAGAGAGAGAGAGTAATCATGTATGCAAGTGGGTGAAGGGAAAACCAGAATTGGAAAGGAAGCAACATGGCTGGGCCTTCTTATCATGTTATATTTAGAGGCAGGGATTCACCAATCATTGAGGTGCCCTCAGGGGTAGAATCCTGCATAGGTATAAATGTTCTCCCAGCTCTACTTCAGAGACTTCACTGTAGAGTGAAAATGAACCTGGGTTCTCAGAGGTTATGAGAGTGTAGCACAAATCCTGACCTGTCCTACCAAGCTAAGCATTGGCCTATTAGGCATATTGAGCATGATATAATGTAACGGAATGCATGCCTAATGTCCAAGGACCAGCCTTGCTGTGTTCAGAGGGCTTGGTTCATCACCAGGTTGGCTGTGAAGTATAGATTTTTTAGCCACAGTAATTCTAAAAACCCATATACTAATTCAAAGGCAGATTGCAAGCTTATGTTGTTGAAAGGAGTTCTTGGACCAACTAAATTGGAGATTCTTGTATCATTGATTACATATACATACAGAGTCCTCTGCTAGGCATTGGTGATTCAAAGAATTCAGTGACAATGTCTGCTTTCTAGGGTCTTATTTTCCACTGAGAGAGAATGACTACAATAGGGAAAAAAAGATACCTTTGGAATCAGTCAGGTTTGATTCCCATCTCTAAGACCAAATAAATCACTGGGCCAAGGTAAAAGAGACCAATGTTGAGTCGACATTCTCAAAGGACTAAAGCACAATTTTTCTATATACCAGAGAGATCTACTCATCCATAAAATGGGTAGACTAGTACCTGTTGTATTTAACTCATAGGGTTTTTAAGAAGATTAAGAAAATGCTTTGTAAATCTTAAATTCTTTTATTAAATGTCAATGATTATAACCCTGTAGAACCTAACCACCACAAAATGACAAGGTCCCTATAGGAAAATGCATTCAATATTCCAACATGGGGGGTTTACAATACATTTCTTCTCCACTAAAGAGGGAGACTCTTCTTTTCCTCACTTCTCTAGACTCCAAACCCTTAGCTCCAAGCACCAGTCATGGTTCCCATGACCTGGGAGAAGGGTTCTAATAGGATGGAATTGGAATGGAATTTCCTGGAATAGAATTTCAGGGGAATGGGATCAGGTAGTGAATACAGAGGAATATATAGGCTCCATACCCCAGAGTTAGATGGGAAGAGGAGGGAAGAAAAGAAGATATGAGGAGAATTGAGCTTCAACTAGTATAAGCCTGGGAAAAAGGAGTAGAGTGCTACGTTTGGTCCTTGTCAGTCTATGATCAACCCTTTTCTTTTCTACTTTAACCCCCCAGGGATTGACCCTAGGTTTCCTGTTCTAGGTGGCATAGTGGATAGAGTAATAGACCTGGCATCAGGAAAAGCTGAGTTCAAATCTGGACTCAGACACTTCCTAGTACATGACCCTGGGCAAGTCCCAACCTCTGAGTGCCTTAGTTCCTTCATCTAGGAATAATAATAATAATATATTCTATATGATAAATGCAATAGACATATATAATATATTATAAATGACATATAACAATAATATATAATACAATAATAATGGGGGTAATAATAGAACCTGCTTCTCAAAGTTGTTGTGAAGATAAAATGAGATATTTGTGAAGCACTTAGAATAGTGCCTGGCACATAGTAGGTACTTATTAAATGTTTGTTTTCTTTGTTTCTTCCTTCCTTTCTTCTTCCCTTCCTTCCATCACTAGTTTTTTTTTTCTGAACAGGACTCCTTCCCTGGTCCATCATGGAACAGAACCGGCATTCATATAGGACCATTTTGAGGTTTTCTGAGGACTCATAACTGTATGTAAACAAGGAGAAACAATGAATTTAAAATGTTGTCTCTTTTGCTCTTTCCCAGCCTTCTCTAGACTCAGTCCAAATCCCAACTTTGTAAGAGGCATTTTCTGGTCCCACCCCCCATCCCCAATTGCTAGAGTCTTCCCCTTTCAGATTATCAACATATACTCAATAAATATCCTATATTACCTAGATATTTACATGCCTCAGCCATTAGAACATGAATTCCTTGAGGAAATGGACTGATTTTTGCCTTTTTTCCCCATCCCCAGTGTTTAACATAATACCTTATACAAAACAAGCCCTTAATAAATGCTTAATAAATAATGGCTGACTGACTTAGATTCTCATTAGGAATGTATAGAGGAAAGTGGGATGGGAGGATCAAGGTGAAGAGACCAATGGTGAGTCATTGTTCTCAAAGGACTAAAGCACAACTTTTCTGTATACCAGAGAAAGACAGTCCTGGATATTTTTGTCACAGGAGGTGGAAGGATCTCTCTGTGGTAAAGAATGAGATTTGGCTTCTAAGGAATAAGGAGTTGGAACTGGGATCATGAATGTTTCTATTGGCAGGAAGACAGAGATCCCTAAATACCATTAGAGGAAATCATCCCATTGTACCTACCATACTGCTTCTTAGGACCTGCCTAGGTTCAAAGCCCTATCATTCTAAGTGTGTGTGTGTGTGTGTGTGTGTGTGTGTGTGTGTGTGTGTGTGTGTTTTCCCTCTATTAAGCAGCCCCAGGGGGAGACACTTAAACTCTTTTATTCCTGAGCAAAGTTTTGCAAGCCTCACACCTCTAAATGGTTCAGTAGATTGATCGCTAGGCTTGGAAACCTGGATTCAACTCTTGTTCCAAGCACTTGCTATGTGGCCCTAGGCAGGTCACAATCTGTCTGTACCTTAGATTCTTCATCTGCAGAAGGAAATGAATGAAATCATATTCTCTAAGGTCCCTTCTAGATATAAAGTTATGATTCTATGACCCTCCAAGGCAGATGCCAATAGGAACCAGACCAAGCAGGGACTTATTTATATGTGGCCACTTTGAGGAAGCGTGGCCATCTGGTAGCTTCCTAGTTTAACTAATTATTCTTGCTAACTAGATTCTATGCTGGTGAAGGGATGGAAGTGCTGTCACGATATAAATGTAACAAATTTTAAAATTGTAAAGTCTTTAAACATCATTATTTTCAGTTTCTATGCCCTATAAGTTTTGGTAGCCTGGGGAAAAGTTCTGATCCCCCTGCCCTAGTTAGGACTCTTAGCGGGGAGCCAATCTCAGGAAATAACCTTGGGAAAGGGAACAGGAGCAGAAGAGGGGTGGATAGAGTATACACCAAATAGGATGTAAACTCCTGGAGATCAGAGATTCTCAGTTTTGTCTTTATGTCTCCATTACCTTGTACAGTATCTGACATATTGTAAGTACTTTATAAATGCTCATTGATTGATTGAATGAGGGAAGATAAATTCCTATGGCTGTGGATTATAGTTTGGGATGTAAGTAGGAAACTAGCTATATTCAAACTGGCAGACAAAATATTTTTCTCTTCCTTTAAATTCCATAAATGACTTTAGTGTGGCAGGGATTAAAGATTGATTTTGTATTTCTGCTGATGACTCTACTCAGTAAACAGAAGAATCCCCAACAACCAGAGTGAAACTGGGTGATTTATTATTGATAATTAATGACACTGAGAACCTTTAAATATTCATATTCTTTATTCTTAGCTCTGCCTGCCTGTACAGGAGATAATGGTTTGTTGTTAATGAGATCTGGAATATTTTTAAATCAACTTAATTGACACTTTTACAGCATTCAACATGACTGAGACATGGGTTTTCAACACAGGAGCTGAGTAAGGGCTACATTAAGGGAGAAGGGATCGTAGTATTCCCTGGGTTGAGGGGTGGGAGTCAAGGTCACCAAGGAGAAACAAACAACCCAAGCCATTTAGAGTTAAAGAAAAGATTCTTATCTCTTCTACCTCTTCTCAAAAGCAAACCAAGTTATGGTTTTGGGTAGGGATCAGTGTGCAAGACTATAAATGGAAAACTCCCATGATCAATAACCAATAGCAACTTCTGGGTCATAAGATCTTAGGATCTGGAGTTGCAAAAAGGTCTTAGGGATCATCTTATACAATCATCTCATTTTACAGATAAGGTAAATGAGAGAGCAGGTAACTTGACCTAAGTTTTGGGGGGTGGGGGGAAGATGGAGAGGAGAAGGGTTTGGCAGAGATACTGGAGTGGTTTGCCACTCCATTTCCCTCCCCACTGCAATTGGGGCCATATCTGATTTATATTCTGCCATTGGACCCAGGACAGCTCTGGAGGAGAAAGTGAGACTGGTGACTTTGCACTGAGCCCTCTCTCACTAAAATCCAATTTACTTGCATGCCATGGCATCACCTCCCAACATCATGGTCCTCTTCAAGAATGAAAGACAAACAACAAGCTTATTTTATAGATGAGGAACCAAAACAGATAAAGTGACTTGTCCAGGATCACACAGATTATAAGTGCCTGAGGCCAGATTTAAACTCATAAAGATGAGTCTTCCTAAGTCCAGGCCTGGTGCTCTATCTTCTGTGCCAACTAGGTGACAAAACGATGATTCCCAGGCAATAGAGCTGGACTCAAACTCAGGTCTTTCAATGACAAATCCAACAAATTCACCCTGCTTCACTTTGACTATTGGTGGTTTTTCCATTTACTGGGTGGAAAGGGTCATTACTAGATATATCAAATCAGGCTTTAATCCCTACTACACTAAAGTCATTTATGGAATTTAAAGGTAAATTAAATTTAAAGGCAAAAAAATATATTTGTACCTACTAGCTTGAACAGTTAGTTTTCTACATATGTCCCAGAGCATGACCAGCAGTCATAGGAATTGACCTTCCCTCATTTACTTTCTAGAGCATAACACTATTCTTTCAGGCCAGATTCACTGGAAGCATAATTTGGGAGTTGGCAAACACAGTCCAGGAGAGTTAAGTTGTCCCAAACCTATTCCCATATGTTCCTAGGTTCCTGAAGGAAGAATAAATATTTAGGCATCAAGTATAGAGAAAAGCAAAGCCCCCAAAGACAAACGTCCTGAGTTTGTCCAAGGCCTCCCTCCAGCTGGGTAGGTACTTCTTGATTTGGGCTGTGGAACCTACTCCAGTCTTCCCTGACCTCACACAGTGATCTCCTCATCTCTGAATACCTTAATGTTTCAGCTACTCATGGACTGTCTGATATTATTATCATGGTTGCCTAACTATATAGTTGGTGTTCAAAAAACATTTGTTGAATTGAGTTTAATTTACCCTCTCCCTTCTAAGACTCCTGTCTTGTACATTCTGAAAAGATAATGACAACAGGGGCAGCTAGGTGGCGCAGTGAGTAAGAGCGCCAGCCTCGGAGTTGGGATGACCTGAGATCAAAACCGGCCTCAGAAAATGAGCACCCACACATAAATAATGACTAGCCGTGTAACCTTGAGCAAGTTACTTAACCCCAGTTGCTTTAAAAAAAAAGAAAATGGCAAATAAAATCAACTCTTCCATATAAGATTCTTCCTATAGAGGCAGCTAGGAGGTACAGTGGATAGAGAACTGGGCCTGGAATCAGAAAGACAGTTCATATCCTGCCTCAGGCACTTACAGTTCTGTGACTCTAGGCAAGTCACTTAACCTCTGTCTGCCTCAGTTTCCTCAATTGTAAAAAAGGATGAGAATAATAATAGCCTCTATCTCCCATGGTTGTTATAATGCTCAAATGAAATAATATTTGTAAATCATTTAGTACAGTACCAGGCACATAGCAGGTACTACTATGCTAAGCATAAACAAACAATAGTAAATGTTTGTTTCTTACCTTCCTTCTTATCTCCTTGGAAAATATCCAACATGGATAATTATAGGAAGAATCACTGGCCGTGGAATCTGGGGGTAATTTTTAACATTCACACTTGTGAGTACCATATAGTGGAAAGAAGGATAGATTTTTAATTAAAGGACATCAGCTTTAGACTTGAAAGGGGTTTGACTGGTTGTCCCACCACCTACTAACTCTACTTAGGAGGTCAAAGGAAAGAGAAGTGCCTGACACAATGACAGAGATCAGATTTGTCAAGGGGAATTTCCACCAGGCACTTGGGAAGTATTAAGAACTTTGGAGTCAGAAAATGGGTCAAGCAGGCAGGTTTATTCAGTATATGCTTAAGACCATAAGCAGTTCAACCAAGAGAAGAGATGCCATTAGCAGGGATTGTCCTCAGGTGGCAAGTGGCACCAGAGTGTAGGCCATACAAAGGTGCTTAAACAGGAGATGGAATTGACTCCAAGAGGGCCTCTCTATACTAGATCCTTAGTCAAGGGAGTTAAGTAGGGCCATGCTTTGATATCAAACTAACCTACCACCAAGGCACAGATGTAGGAGATACAATTGGTTGATGAAAAGGGTGCTCTGATCCTGCTATGCTAATTAGGCAATCCTAAAACATCTAACCCAGAATAGATGGGTTAATAGTCACTACAGAGGTCATTTAATCCAACTCTTATTTAACAAATGTAATGAGAGTAATCAGGAGATCCCTGATTACTCCCATCACACAGCTGGCAAAATTGAGACTCAAAAAGGCAAAACAATTTGCCATAGATCACACAGATAGTAAATTGCAGAGCTGATATTCAAACCCAGGTCCTAACTCCAAATTCAGGTCTTTTCCCATTAGGTCACACTGCTTCCCAGGACCTGCATTCAAATCCCTATAATTCTATTTTTATCTTTTCCATTGGGCAGCAGGAGGGACTGAGGGGGAGAGTTAAGTACCAGCAAGCTTGACTTCCTTATCCACCCCTTAAGGCCTTCACACCTTCCCATCAAATTCCACTATTTCTGTGCAACAGGACTCAAAGACTCACAGAATGTTATTGCCAGAAGAGACCTTAAGAGATCCCAGCTCACTCCCTTATTGCATAGATTTTTTTGGTTGTTGTTCAGTTGTTTGAACTGTGTCCAACTCTTTGTGACCCCATTTGGGATTTTCTTTCCAGAGACACTGGAATGGTTTGCCATTTCCTTCTCCAGCTCATTTTACAGAGGCAAACAGGGTTAAGTGACTTTCCAGGGACACACAGCTAGTAGCTGTCTGAGGCCAAATTTAAACCCAAGAAGATGAGTCTTCCTACCTCCAGGCCCAGCACTCTATCCATATCACCACCTAACTACCCCACTGTATAGATAATTGAATCATGACAGCTGGAGAAAGAGGGAGATATAACTAGGGCAGGACCAGAGGCTAGGTATCAAAAGTCAACCCCTTAAATTGGGAGACATGAGCAATACCAAGAAAGTTTGATCTAAGTCAAGAAGGAAAAGGGACTATAGTTAAAATCTACTCAGAAACCCCACTATGTATGTAGTTACATGATAACAACTAGCATTTAAATAGCTTACAAGTCATTGAATATGTCATTTCATTTGACCCTTGTAACAATTCTTTGAGGCAGGTGCTATTATTACTAATATAATTTTACAGATGAAGAAATGAAACTAAGAACGGTTAAATGACTAGACTCAGCTGTTAAAGTTTAAAAAACTAGAAGTTTCTGAGGCAGAATTTGAACTAAGGTCTTCATGACTCCAAGTTCAATGTGTTATCTCCACTGAACCAGCTAGCTGCATGTCATGTGGCCAGAGCATATTCCTGAGCCAGGAGAGATGGCTCTCACCTTCACTTTCCATTTCCTGAAGGATAACAGTGACTAAGGACTCAGTCAGAAGCATTAGCCATAGAAAAACTGGACTAATACTGGGCAGGAGCCATTTCAAGCACTAGCTGTTGATGTGACATATTACTCCCATCTACCCCCAACCTACTGGCCTCTCCAGAACACAGATCCACTGAATAGGAGCTTTACCCCTTTTGGAGTAGTATGCTGCCTAGTATAAACTTCCACCTGCTACCTCAGAAGCCATCTGTCTCTTGTTAAACAAGCAGATCCTCTTGAAAGGGAAGGAACTTTCATTAGGGCAATAGAGTGATATAGAATAAAGAACATTGGAATTAGAATCAAATAACCTGGGTTTGAATGCTGGCTTGGCTGTTTGTGTGACATGGGACAAGGTACTTACCTTCTCTAGGTATCACTTTCCTCATTGGGAAAATGAAAATTTGAAATTAAATGGCCTCTTGCCCCCTTGAGGCTCTAGAGTAATAACCTGCCTAGGTTGACTATAAGCTGTGGACTGTTTCCTCCTCTCAGGAATAGGAGAGACCTGAGAAGTCATCTCAGTGCTCCCATGATGTAAGGGATGCTTTGACCACATTGTTTCCTTTGAGTCACCCAATTTCTTCCATGAACAGGGAATTCACTCTCTTTCAAGGCAGCCCATTCTGCAGCCACTGAGCTCTCTGCTCCTTGCCTCCCCTCTTGGTGCTTGAACCCACTGGTCCTAGATATACCTTCCATTTAGCTATAATGTCAAAGCTATGAGGGTTTCTACCAGGTAATTAGAAAAGGGGAAAGGAGCAGATGTGGCTTGTGCCCTTTGTCAAAAAGGCTCCAAGATCTATGCCGGGGTAATTAACCTAGATTCCACAGACACCCAAAAGGGCCATGGACAGATTCCAGAGGGTCCAAGAACAGGGAGGAGTGAGGCAGGGTATACAACTTTATTTTCACTAACCTCCAACCTAAATTTAGCATTTCCTTCCATTATGAATTTTAAAACACACATTATTCTGAGCAGGGGTCCATATGCTGTAACAGACTGGGAAAGGGGTCGATAATGTTAAAAAAAAACAAAACAAAACAAAGGAAGAAGAACCCATGTTCCAGGGAGTGACAACTCCACTGATCTCAAATTTGGCTAATCTGATCACCAGCTCTCCCCTCCTCTTCCATCTCCTGTACCCCCACCCACTTCACCCCGAAGAATGTCCTGAATCTTCCTTTTTAGATTACCCACCCTCACTGGCTCCCAGCACCACGTGCGGAAAGGCCCCAGGCTCGCCCCCAGAAGGTAAGTGGGTGGGAGCTGGGTGGGAGCTCATTGCCTGTTCAAACCCAGTTCCCAGAGTAGGAACTGCTGGGCTGCTCAGCCCGAGGCGCAAACCTTCCAAGATTATAATTAGCCCATTTGCCCCGCCCACGGCTTTGCTTCTCCTAGGAGCTGAGGTTGGAGACAGGTTTCTGTGTAATGACGGATTAGGCATGAGACTTGAGGCTCTGCAAAAGGAAAGGGGGTGGGATGGGGGCTGGTAGGAAGTTGAGGGAGACCATGGAGGTTCAGATTAGTCACTGAGCAGAGCTTAATTCTGGGGAAGAAACGGAGGGGGACAGTGGCCCTGGTGTAGCCCACAGAAGTAAGGGGACAGAGGGGTAGGTAGGTGATGAGCTGGAAGAGGAGTGGGTCACTACACTCACCTGTGATCTGCCCCAGTGGTCCTGAAGTGGCACTACCTAGAAAGCAGGAAACATGGAAAGGACAACTGTCAAGGCAGATAGGGCACTGGTACAGGATGGATACTGGAGAAAACAGGGAAGAGAACCAGTTGATAGGTCTGAATTCTAAGTTTCAGCCTTGCCACTAGTTTCATGGGAATGGAAAAGAGAACTGAGCATCAGAAAAGATGAAAGTGAGGCAATAGCCCTAGGCTTTGCAGTAGAAAGGTCATGTTACCAAGATTTGACTCAATTTCCCTCTGGTGTACAAGACCAGATGTTCTGTATCATTCTTAGGAATGTATTCATTAAAATTATGGAGAACTAGATTGAACACAAGGGGTAAATTTCCTCTCTAAAGTGAAAGAATTCTGTATTGCTAATGGTTCACTCAAGGGCTTTGTGGCACTTCCTTTCCTGGAGACCTTTAGGAAACTTTTGGTCTCCAAGGAAACCTTGGAGTATCTCTCTAGACTGAGTTAAACACAGTACTACAGTGCATGGAAGCACCAAAATAAATCAGATGGCCTATGGGAGCCCCTGATAGCATGAAAACCAGGTTTCTAAGGACATTCACATTAAAGGCATAAAGTTATCCCTTCTTATCTTCTTCTCCCCCTACCCAGCTCATATTCTTCCTACTAGTCATCTAGCAAGAGATGACATGGGGACAACTTGAGTACTTTTCTGGTAACCTATCACCTGATGTCAGGAGAAATCAAGGAAGAACCCAAGCACATCCAGTGAACCTTCATGGTGAATTTAGAAAGGGGAGAAACAACGGTGGCACGGAGTGGGCAGGCACGGATGGACATAACATACAATACCATGCAAAAGCTACAAAACAGGGCTTGATTTCGTGTTTTCTTACTTGTCTAGACGAGAAAGTGATAGAGAAAATGTTTTTAATGCAGATTTAATTTAATAGTGTATCCTGTACATTTTTGTTTTGTTAAATATCTGTCAGCACATCCCTGCCATAGGTCTGAGAGTTAGACGGGATCTTAGATATAACTGTAACCCTTTATTTTCTACAACAGGAAATTGAATCCAGAGAGGGGAGATGACTTGCCCAAGGAAACATAGGTAGTTTGCAGCAGAATCAGGAGCCGAACACAGGACTCCTCACTCCAAATTCAGGTTCCTTTCTACCTGCATCAAGCTACTTCCCAAAAATATTTGTTAGAATTAAAGCTATAGGTGAAAAAAGGGAGCCTCAGAGACATAATAGGATCATAGGTTTAGAATCAGAAAATAACTTATAGCCATCTAGTCAAACCACCTCAATTTACAGATAAGGAGCCTAAAACCCAAAAATGTTAAATGACCAACCCAAGGTGACAAAGATAGTGAATAGCCAGGCTAGAATTCAAACCAGGTTTTTTACTACAAATTTAAGGCCTTCTACATTACCAAGGGGTTCTTAACCTGGGGGTCTGTAACTTATTTTTTAAAATAAATTTACATATTAAATATATATATATATATAACACAATATATTTCATATTCAACACATTTATATTTATATATGTATATATATAACTGTTTTTCAATATAATTGACTTTCTTCACAATCCTGTGTATTTTTTATTTTATTCATTTAAGAACATTATTCTGCGGAGTTCATAGGTTTCACCAGATTGCAGGAGTCCATTCCACAAAAAATGTTGAGAACTCCTGCTTGAATATATTATTCTCATTTGCTTCAGTCTCTCCTTTGTTTTGATTTTAGCACAGCATAGTAGAAAGAGCACTGAACTGAGAGGCCAAAGACCTGGGTTTTGGTCCTACCTCTGCCATAAACCAACCATATATCTTTGGGTAAGATACTTCTCCTCACTGGTCTCAGTTTCCTCATAGGTAAAATAAAAGGTCATTGGACTGCATCTCTAAAGGGATTTCCAGCTCTGAAATTTTAGATTTTAACAGATTAGACAATTAAAATAACAAATGAGCAACTGACTTGATTGAGGGCACAGTATGGGTGAGAAATGAATGGCAAGAAGATCCAGACTTTACTGGCACCATAGCATTAATGAGCTACAGCCCCTAGCCCACAAGAAAGTTACAAGTGAAGGCAGAGAGTCTGGCACTCAGGAATTTCCCAAAGACAAAGTCTACTAACAATAGCAAGGAGTCATTTAGTGTACTCTAAGTAGTATATCTTTGTCCCAAGCTGCAAGGTCCCCCTCTTGTCAATTCAGGTCCCTCCTTTTTTTTTTTCAAAAAGCTAATGTAATGAGGTTGTCGCCCACATGCAGCATGGAGGTGTCCTGTGTGGCTCAGAGGAAGGCAAGAATAGAGACATCACTAGCATCCCCCCACCTTTCTCCAAGAGAGACTAATTCTTACCAACAGGGGAAGCAGGAGGTTGGGAATCAGAAACTGGCTCAGAAAGAAGGGGTACAGGGCTACCATTATTTCTATTTGCTTCCTTAAATATTGTTTAGGGGATGTAGCTGTCAGGTTCAAGTTCAACTCTTAATTGAGATTCCTTAACTAGAAAAGGTTGACTCCCTTGACTCCCTTCCTATCAGATTCCAGTTCCGTAATAAAGACATACAGAGCAAATAGTAAAGAAATCCATTTATCCGAGTCAAAAGTAAATCAGGGAAAGTATTCATAGGAGGATATACACCAGACAATACAGAGTGAAAAAGCTCTCCCATTGGGAGCAAGATAACTCAGCTCAACTAAGAGAGTCCCAGATTCCACCCAAGGGGAAAATTCCTGGAAATCTCTAATGCAGCAAGCTGAGAGTAGGGACATGATGGAGATTTCCATCATCTCTTATATTGGCTTCTTTCCACTCTTTTTTCCCTTCAGCAACCTGAAGCGGGATTGGCATTGTCCATCTTCTCTCTCAAAACTGGAAGCCAGAAGAGACTGGAGAGATAAAGGTGACTCAGGAGACCCAAAAGGCTAAAGAGATATGATTCTCTCTCTCTCCCCCCTCCCCTCCCTCCCTCCCTCCTCTCTCAACATTACCCTGCCCCTCATACAGGTGTGTGGGGCATTGATCTCTACCTATGAAGAGAGATCACATACTAATGGACTCTGGAGCTTAGACTACATTGATTCATTCATCCCTTTCTTAAAATGTATAACATAGATTCAAAGGATATCACAAGAGGCATTGTGGTACAACAGAGCTGGCCTAGGAGCCAGGAAGATCTGGGTTTAAGTCTTACCTCTGTTCTTAATTGACCCTGGACAAGTCTATTTAACTGCTCAAGGCTCCGGACAACTCTCTAAAACTGTAGGTGCTAGAATAGCTAGGATATGAGTTCAAATCCAGCCTCGCATAGTTACCAGCTTTGTGCCCCTGGGCAAACCACTT
The DNA here is from genome assembly GCA_011680675.1 of Gymnobelideus leadbeateri. NCBI lineage: Eukaryota > Metazoa > Chordata > Mammalia > Diprotodontia > Petauridae > Gymnobelideus > Gymnobelideus leadbeateri. Next base: position 493,558 of record WOXC01006994.1, on the reverse strand, counting down.
AACTTCTATGTGCCTCAGTTTCTTCATCCAGAATATGGGCATAACAATAGCATCTACCTCCCAGGGTTGTTGTGAGTTTCAAATGAGATACATTTGTAAAGTGCTTTGTAAATGTTGAACTGCTACATAAATGTTAGCTAGAATATGCCAATTTGCATTCCCAGAGGGAGTTTCCTCATCTGGAAGATCACTATAATAATGAAATCTCAGACCTAGTCCCTATCCTATAGGATGCTAGAAGCAGAAGAGATCATGTATATCATCTGTCCCAACTCCCTTATTTGATAGATGAGAAAGTAGAACCTGAGGGGCATGAAGAGATTTGCCTGATCACAGCTGAGTTAACGGTAAAGCTAGGACCAGAATCTGGGTTTGCTGATTACCAATTCAACGTTTCTTTTCATCATAACGTTTCCTTTTTCCAGAACCCACTATCACAGGGCCCTGAGTTTGGTGTTTTACAGAGAGCATTACACAAAATTGGGGAGGGGGGAAGGGGAAGTTACATGATAACTTGATTATATATTTAAAAGGAAAAACAAGTTGTGCATAATACTTTGCAGTTTCATACACAATCATCTTTTTTTTTCTATTCTACTGTTATAGAAAAGCTTGTTTCATTTCTTAAGTTTAGAATAAAATAAATTAAATTAAAAGAAAGAAACAGTACCCTAAACTGACAACTTTGATGCAGTTGTATCTACATAGGGAATAATGTTGGACAGCTCAGTAGCACCTTGGTTCAGGAAGGTCGAGCTCAAATCTAACTTCAGATGCTCACTGGCTGTGTGACCCTGAGCAAGTCATTTACCTCAGTTTTCTCATCTGTAAAATGAGCCAGAGAAGGAAATGGAGAGCCCCTCAGCTAGTATCTTTGCTAAGAAAGTATTCCACAGCTAGTATTTTTGCTAAGAAAACCTCAAATGGGGTCACAAAGAGTTGGACATGACCAAAAAAAACTGAAAGGGAATAGTGTTGCAAATAAAATAATTAAATTCAGGCAACAAAACTTATCATCTCCAAGGAAACCTTCTTAGAATAATCAATTGAAGGATGGCATCTCTCTGATGCTACCCTTACTTATAAACCCTTTTGTATGTATGGGTTAATTGCAATTGTCTACCCAACAATTGGGAATGGATAAACGAATTGTAGCTTAAAAAATGTACTCATATTATTGAGACATTAGAAGTGACAAATATGAAAAATTCAGAGAAACATGGGAAGATATACACGAACAGATGCAGAATGACAGTGAGGGGTAGTAGACAGGGTCACTGATCCAAGAAGACCTAATCTTTCCTATATGTTAGTTGTATGACCCAGAGCAAGTCACTTAACCTCACTATGTCTTTGTTTTCTCATTTGTAAAAATGAGGAAGGTCAAACGCTACTTACAATGAGATCTTTTTGAGCTGTAAATCTATGATCCATTGGTCTCTGATCCTGTGTAGTTCTGAGATAATAATACAATAATTACAACAATGTAATTTTTTAATGAAACAATAATGACCAAGCTTGGACCTGGGAAAAAAAAAAGTTAGAGAAATGCAACAACCTCTTTGCAGAGGTAGAGAGCTGTGTGTGTAGAATATTACATATGCTGTCAGATGTGTTGAGTGGTTTTCCTGAGCTGCCTTTTTTTCCCTCTCTTCTTTTAAAAGTTTTGTCACAAGAGATCTCTCTGTGGGTATGAGAGGGATATATTTGGAAATGAGGATTATGTTTTTTAAAAAGTCAATAAAAATAAGATATTGAAAAATAAATTGTTCTTGTCCTTATAAATTATCTTAAGCCATTATAAGATATGTTCTTGTGGTTCTGGGATGATAGGTACTGTGTTTTCTATTCCCCAAATCCATTCCTATGGGTCTTTGATCTGCACTGAGCATAGGCTAACTCCCAGCCAACCCCTGAGGGGGAATGGCTAGTAGCGATTCCTACCCTCAGGTATACTCTCACCCACAGACACATACTCTATGAACACCTATTTTCAAGGGTATATTATTAAGTAATCAGTAGGAATAAGGACAGGGACTAAACCTGTGATTTTATTGGTGTAGAGAACTCCTAGATGAGAAAACTTCCTCAGCCAATAAAAGTCGCACCTTCTCAACTACTAATCATCTCAGAGAGTTGGCTGGGGCACTGAGAGGTACAGTGATCACTTGGTCTTTATGAGAGACAGGATTTGAACCCAGCTCCTCCTGGCTCTTTCTAATCATTATAATAGGACTTTACAGTTTGCAAAGCAGATCAGAAATGCCAGCTTATTTGGTTCTCACAAGAATCTGGGAAGGTAGTGGCCATTGCTGTCCCCATTTTACACGTGAGGAACTGAAGTCAAATGACTTGCCTAGGTTCCCACAGCTAGTTAAGTATCTAAGGCAGGATTTGAACTCAGGGCTTGCCTGACTACCGATCTAGCATTCTATGGATCCACTGTGCCACCTTGCTTCTATCCAGAAAAAATCTGCAATAAAGAGAAACTGAGGCACAAAGGTTTGAGCATAATCCATTTATTAGTATGGCTAGAAAATGCTAATAAAGAGAATCCAAGACTTCCCCACAGTGAAGGATGTATCTGACAGAGCAGCTCTTTTATGTAATTACAAAGGTGGCAGGTGTGTACATTATACAAATGTGTGTATGCGCATGTATGTGTATATATGTATGTATAGCATAAATCCAATGATGCAAATTATGTCTGTGACTATAACTGGTCTGACCCAAAGAGGGAGGATGGGCTGTGCTTGGCTTGACTCAGAGTGGGGATTTCCATAACCCTTCTATAACGCAGGGCAACAGAAAAAAAAAAAAAACCAGAGTTGACAAACATCCTCTATAAAGTCCTGTGATAGGCATAGCCTATTACCAGATTGCTTTACATGGAAAGTCTCATGGTGGGCAAATATCTGATGACCAGGCTGACTCCTTTCCCCTTGTGGTCATCCAAATTCACAAATGAGAAGTTTTGGTGTTAGACTATAGCCCATAGGAATAGGAAAGTCAGACTCATAAATTCTACTAGTAAGCCAGTTTGAATCTATCAAGCCCATAAAATCAAGTATAAATTTGATGCACAGTTATTGATTCTGATCAGATACACTGATTAGATAAAATTCTCAATCAATAGTTAATCATCAGTTCTAGTCTAAATTGTATACTCCCTATCTACACACCATTATTTCTCAGACACTACCCTTGGGGGGAAAAATCAGTAAGTAAAAATCCGTCTCATTGTTTCCACCTCTCCTTTCTTCATCATTAGCATAACCTGCTGGTTCTGGGTGTATTGGATGTTCAGGGAGCGCTAGCACTCCTGGCATGAGGGCTTGCCAAGCAAGGCCTTTTCAAGGCCTTTGGTGTCCACCTATCACCCAGCTCTCACCTGTGGCTCCAAGAAGCTATAGCATGTGCAGTGAAACCATCTCAGTAGATAGGCTAACCCAAGCTGAGGATAATTGACAGGCCTCAAGCCCATCATTGAGTTAGAGGCACACCCACCCCAAGCATGTGAAGACTTCCCTGGTGGAATGGATGAATGAGAACAATTTGTTGCAAAGACCATAAAGGTAGATGAAGCAGGTTATATGTTTTGAAGAGCATTTAGAGTTTGATCAGACATTGAAGATGCCAAGATCATCCACTACATCCTGGACCATCACCAGTCATTTCAATTTTTGTATTGAAACTGGACTTTGTGAAACCCTATCTCACTTAAATCCAATTCACAAGCAAGTCAAGACATCATGCATACCCCAGCACAATGATGTCATTAGTCCTTTTTGAAAACAAAGAACCAACAACTGGTTTCCTGTCTTCCTGGAGTGTCTAATTCCCTTACCTCCTACTCTTCCCTACTCAAAGATCAAACCCTGCTTCTGATCTATAGGAAACTCATTCATACTAAATGCTGTTAATAGCTTTTTCTCCCAAAGGGATTTATATATGAATTAAGATCAAAGCCTTGAGATTCAAATATAAATCTTTAATTATGCCATTTGAGGCATGAGCCAGTGTGTTAGGAGATAGCATGTGGTAGAGGAAATATCATTAAAAATAGAATCAGAGGACCTGAGTTCAAATCCTTGTTCTATTATTCCTTACTCTATACTTCCCCAAATCAGAAATCATAGTAGGTGGGGAAGTAGGTTGGTACTTTACCCATGCCTAAGAGCCATCCTGATTTTCTTAAACTTTGAGGCAATGTGGAATGGTGGGGAAAATTCACAGGGCTAGGAATTAGAAGAAGTAATTAGTGGAAGTTACTTAAACTTTTGGTGCTGCTGTTTCCTCATTTGCAAAATGAAGAGTTTAGTGATTCTTAGACCATTTTATTTCAGAACCCTTGTATACTCTTAAAAAGTATTAGGGACCCCAAAGAGCTTTTGCTTATGTGTCTTATATTTATTGGTATTTATTATAAAGAAATTAAAATATATTAACTTAATAAGACATTAAAGTGTCTTATTGAGATATCCTTAAGACATTAATACATTCATCTTTTTAAAAATATTTGAACCTCTTAGAACTCTTGAAAGAATTTCGGGTACTCACAGGGTACCAGAGAACTGTGAGAAACCACTGGGTTAGATGAGGTCCAAAGTCCTTTCCAGTTCTAAAAGTTTCTAATGAGAAAAAAAATAACCAGTCACATTTACATGATGCTTTAAGGTTTACAAAGTGCTGTCTCTAGAACAAGTTAATAAGGTCATAGCCTTATATTGGTGAGCAACATGAAAAAGTAGAAAGAGCTGATAAATATAAGTATGTGGAGAGGCTAATGGCAGTCATGTCTAGGGTTGGTGGGGGGAGAGAAGAAAAAAGAAGGAAAAGAAAGAAATTTACATGATGTTGTATGTAACAGATTTGCAGTTTCATGTGTGGTCATCATTTTTTTTTTAAATTTTACTATGGTATGGAAGTGCTTGTCTTAGTCCATAAAGTAAAAATAAAATTTTTTAAATGATGCAATAGAAATAATCTTGTATTTAGACTTGGGAGACCTAGGTTTAAATACTGGTTCATGTGCTCGCTATGTGGGTGATTGTGGGCTGATCATTCCCTTCTCTGGACTGCAATTTTCTCATCTGTAAAAAGGGTACAGAGGACAAGATCAAAGATCTTCTCCAGTTCTAAGTGCTATGATCATTGTAGAACACAGGCTTGTAGAGCAGCATGGAGATGGGGCAGTAAAAACTCTATAATTTCAAGTTTCTGAGAAACATGGTCTTCAGTATATCAATGGTTTCCATAGGCTATCTGACCTAGTACCTGTCTTGAAACAAGATTGTATTTAACCCAAAAATTTAACCCAAAACTCTAAGGGATTGTCCAACAACTTGATGCATGAAAGAAACCTGATGTTGTATGGCTTTTCCAAGACAGCTAATATCGGGCCACCTCTCTCTCTCTTCATCTCCACCACTTACTTTTCCTGGCTTTCTTCAAGTTCCAGCCAAAATTCCACCTTCTCTGAGTTTCCTTTGTTAATATTCCTTAATGCTAGTGCCTTCTCTCTGTTGATTATTTTAATTTATCCCGTCTGTCTCATCCATAGCTGTTTGTATATCGTCTCCCCCATTAGCCTGTGAGCTACTTGAGAGAAGGGACAGTCTTTTGTCTTTCTTTGCATCATCTTTGTTTAGCATGGTACCTGCAATATAGCAAATAAATTCTTAAGTGACTGACAGACTGACTCAGAGATGGACCATAGATTCCTAGCTCTTGAAAGGAAATACATTTTCCTCTCCCTGAGGATGCAGAGGGAATGTAAGCTCTTGTCTCCTTATTTTGGCCTGTGATTGGGAGGGCAACAATTTTCTATGAACCCTGAGCCTTCCAAGTCATTAGGAGAAGTCACTTCTCAGACACCTGTTTATAAACACACAGAAAACTGCAATTTGACTCCCTACCACCTGCTGATGTTTTCATCCTCCTCACCAAGAAATATGTTGATACTAAAGCTAATTATAAATGCCTGGTATTTATAGACAGCCTCTCTACACAGAGCTTTGAGCTCCTTACAACTATTTAAAGAATCCTCCCAGCACCTCAAAGGGATAAGAAAGAACAGGGGGGAAACTGAGGCACAAGAAAAAATGATTCAAGGAGTATAGCATCCTGACAGAGGTGAGTCTCATGAGTAGATCCTCTGAGTCAAAGCTGAGTCCTACTCACTCCAGACCAGGAAAAGCAATGTCTTAACAATGACAAAATAATTCAGATGCAATGCTAAAAAGGTCAAGGTCTACACTAGTTATATTTGTTCTGCCTCATGACCACAGACCATACCACTAACTCATGTCAGAGAATCAGAGAATGGTAGAACTAAGAAGGATTATCAAATCCACTAGCCTAACTTTACAGTTGAGGAAATTAAGGACCAATGAAGGGAAATTACTTTTCCAGGGTCATACAGTTGGGGGCAGAAGTTTGACTAGAAATCAAATGTTCTACCACCTCAACCTGGTGGTAGAACCAGAACCTCATCAAAGCTATGTGTGTCCTTTGTCACCATGAGAATCAGGTGAGAGAATGTGAGCGGCTCTGCAAATCCATCCCCATTCTTGGAACTATTAGCCAAAAGCAGATCCCCGACTGCCGAAGGCTCAGTTCTTTCCACATAGGAAAGGTAGAACACATATATTATTATGCTTGATTGATCGAGAAAGAGACAGCATCTTGTACTGAAAAGAATAGACCTATGAGCCAGGATTCTTGGATTTGAAATTCAGCTTTGACCCTAGATATGTGACCATAGGCAAGTGAAATTACTTCTCAGAGTCTCAATTTTCTCATCTGTGATATGGGGACAATAATAATTTTTAAGACCTACCTCATAGCAGGGCTTGTGAGAAAAGCTCTTGGTAAAGGTTAAAGTGCTATAGAAGTTGTCAAGAAGGGAAAAGCAGTCCACAAGAGAAGAGCCCAAGGTAGAATACAATCCACAAAGGTAACAGGATGGTGTAATGAAAAGTATGCTGTGTCTGAAGCCAAAGCATGCAAGTTTGAATCCTGACTCTGCCACTTATCTATTTGAACTTGCTTCAATTACTTAACCTCTCTAGTCTGTGGCTCCAACTATAAAATGAGGCAGTTGGAGCAGATGACCTCTAAGGTCCCCCTGTTCCTATGAATTGACCTTGCATAATAATGATGTTTGGCTCTGTTAGAGAACTTGTGATTCATAGACAAGTTCCTCAAGGAAAGGAAATTCTCTGCTTTGTCTTTTTCTCTCCAGTTCTAGATAGCATATAGCACTGGACCTGGAATCAGAAAGACTCGAGTTCAAATCCCACCTCAAATACTTATTTTGTGACTCTAGTCACTTAACCACTGTCTGCCTCAGTTTCCTCAACTGTAAAATGAGGATAATAAAAGCATCTACTTTCCAGATTTGTGTTGCCGTGCCTGGTACATAGTAGGCTTTTAATAAATGCTTATTCTCGCTCCTTCCCAATACTTGGCACGGTACCTTATATATAATAAGTACTCAATAAATGATTATTGAATTATTGGTGAATTATGCTAGATTGAGGAGCAGCTTGGTGGCACAGTGTGTGCTGGGCCTGGAGTCAGGAAGACCTGAGTTCAAATATGATCCTATATACTTCCTAGTACTGAGAAATGCCTGGTATTTATAGAGAGCCTCTCTGCACAGAGCTTTGAGCTCCTTACAACTATTTAAAGAATCATTCTAGCACCTCAGAGGGACGAGAAACGACAAGGGAAACCGAGGCATAGGGTAGCACATGTGACCCTGGGCAAATCCCTTAACTCTGTTTGCCTCAGTTCACTCATATGTAAAATAAACTGGAGTAGGAAATGGCAAACCACTCCAGTATCTTTGCCAAGAAAACCCCAAATTGGGTCACAAAGAGTCAGACACAACTGAAATGACTTTTGAACAGTAAAAGTGGTTATACAAATGCTTGGCACATAATAGGGATTTGATAAATGCTTATTCTCTCTCTCTCCCAATGTCTAACAGAGTACCTTAGATATAATAGTAAGTGCTCAATAAATGATGGTTGAATTATTGGTGAATCATGCTATATTGAATAGATTGATGCATCTTGGTGAGACATACCTACCATGACTACACAGTCTGAATGTAGATGTCTCTGATATCCCTCCTGTTGAATGGCAAATGAACCAGTTTTACCTCTCTGAGCCTATGTGAGTGAGAATAAGGGAAAACTTTATCCTAGCATTCCACCAGATGACCTGTTTCTTCAGGTCCAATCTCCAGGTCCTAAGGCAAGAGCTGGGAGATCCTGACTCAGCACATTTGCTGTCCCTTTACTAAAGAGCTTTGGGAAGCTCGGTGGCCATGCCAAATGTATCTTTATTGAGGGCTTGGATTTCATTTCCCTGCTTCATTTAATAGTAACCTGTCAAGCAAAATGATATTAGAGCATTGATTTTTGTTCTCTTCCTGGAGGCCTCCCTGCCATACTCTCTCTAATTATAAGGTCATGGACACTTAGGAATGTTTTTCCCTTGGGGATTCAAGATTTGCAAGCCAGGGACTAAGTGCCATTAAGAAGGGTTTTATGCTGTGAAAGAACAAGTAGGACCTCCAGGCCATGGGTACCAGAACCACTCACACTTAGTTTTCAAGAAATCTATTCTAGTGCAATGGAAGCACCAGGTTGACCAAAAATGAAAAGGAAACAATGTTCCTCTTTTCTGTAAATGTGAAGACAGGTCCTGAGCTTCCTAGAGGAATCAAGAGATTTAATCAACTTGTGTCTAGTGAGTATTGTAGTAAGAATTGGAAGACCACATCTTCTATTCCAAATCCTTTGCTCTTCCTATTAGATCATGTTGTCTCTAGACTGGAGAAAGCACAGTAAAATGAAAAGAACTGATGACCTCAGAGTTTGCCTCTAATACTCACCACTTACATGACCTTGAACTAGTCATTTAGCTTCCTAGGGTCTCAGTTTCCTCATCAGGAAAATATGGTCTCAATTTATTTAAAGGAGTAAAAAGAAGATAGCTGAGTAGAAACAGGACTTCCATGCAGCTCTGGCTGCCACCTTTTCCAATACATGTAAAAAATGACTCTAAACAAACTTTAAAGCTACAGAACCCACAAATTGACAGAGAGAAACAAATCTCCTGCTGAAGGAAGCCCAGCAGGCCTATAGAAAGGGTCCATCACAGCACGATTGGGAGCCCAGTGCAGTACTCACTAAGTGTGGTTTTAGCCCCAGGGCAGCCCTAGCCAGCCAAAACTGGTACAGATTTCACAAGAGGAAATCACCAGGAGCTGTAGTTTCCTGACTTCTCAATCCACAAATGCCAAAGACAAATTAAAAGGTCAGTGTGGAACTTTGTTGGGAAAAGGGGGAGCACAGTCCGACTGCTGCCACCAGAGCAAGATTCAGAGGAATCATGGATGTTTCCAGTGTTCCTAGCCTGCAGATTGTAAGGGGACCAAGTGACCATTAAAAGGCCAAGCACTCTTGCTTTGACCTGCTTGAATCCAGATCGCAATCTTGGGTGGTGGTCCTTGGGTGGGTGTGTGACCAGTGAGCCAGAGCATGTGGGGGCTGTAGAGAAGTTACTCACCTAATAGCTCTGGAAGCTACGAAAACCTCAGCAATTTGGGACATAGCTCTCTCCGTTCTGGAAACAGAGTTCTGTCATGGCAAAGAACTCAAAAGTCAAATAATTGGCTGACAATATGAGCAAGCAATGGAAGCACAAACAGAAGACAGAATCCCTTTTGGGGGACAAAAAAGGATCGAGACATGGAGTGGGAGGAAGACATCTCAGTCAGAACTCTTGCATCAAAAGCCTCCAAGAAAAATATGAACTGATAACAGGCCATGGAGGAGCTCAAGAATGATTTTGAAAATCAAGTAAGAGAAGTGAAGGAAAAATTGGGAAGAGAAATGAGTATGATACAAGAAAATCATGAAAAGCAAGTCAACAGCCTGCTAAAGGAGACTGAAAAAACACTGAAGAAAATGACACATTAAAAATGGACTAACTCAAATGGCAAAAGAGGCCTAAAATGTCAATGAGGAGAAGAATGCTTTAAAAAGCCAAATTTGCCATATGGTAAAAGAATTTCAAAAATTCACTGAAGAGAATAACTCCTTCAAAGAAGAATTCCTTAAAAAGCTGAATTTGCCAGATGGAAAAAGAATCTCAATAGCTCACTGAAGAAAATCATTCCTTTAGAATTAGACTGGAGCAAATGGAAGCTAGTAACTTTATGAGAAATCAAAATACTATTAAACAGATCCAAACAAATGAAATAGAAGGCAATGTGTAATATCTCATTGGGAAAACCACTGACCTGGAAAATAGATCCAGGAGAGATAATTTTAAAATTATCAAACTACCTGAAAGCTATGATCAAAAAAAGAATCTAGAAATCATCCTTCAAGAAACTCTCAAACAAAATTGCCCTGATGTCTTAGAACCACAGTGCAAAATAAAGGCAGAAAGAATCCACCAATCACCTCCTGAAAGAAATCCCAAAAAGAAAACTCCTAGGAATATTATAGCTAGGTTCTGGAGTTCCCAGATCAAGGAGAAAATATTACAAGCAGCCAGGAAGAAACAATTTGAATATTATAGAAGCACAATCAGGGTAAGACAGAATCTGGCAACTTCTACACTGAGGGACTGAAGGGTTGGAATATGATATTCTGGAGGTCAAAGGAGCTGGGATTAAAACAAGAATCACCTACCCAGCAAAATTGAGTATCATGTTTCAGGGGAAAATATGGTCATTCAATGGAATAGAGGACTTTCAAGCATTCTTGATGGAAAAACCAGAGTTGAATAGAAAATTTGACATCCAGATACAAGAAGCAAGAGAAGCATGAGAAGGTAAACAGGGAAAAGAAATCATAAAGAACTGATCAAAGTTGAACTACTTACATTCCTACATGGAAAAACAATAATTGTAACTTATGAAACTTTTCTCAGTATAAGAATAGTTGAAGGGAATAGATATACATATGAAGATATACATACATATATGTGTATATATGTATGTATGTATGTATATATGTGTATATGCATGTATGTGTGTATATATGTCTATATAGGAGGGGAAATGCATATATGAATCCATATGTATGTGCATATATGTGTACACATATACATAAACAGAGGGCACAGGACCAATTTAAAAGGAAGGGATGATACTTAAAGGTCTCATCTAATGTTAACATTTCATGTAAATTATCCTCAGCTCCCTGAGGGCTGGTTCAGATAACCCAGTCTGGGGCAGCCTCTCTTCCATTTTTACTGGTCAAGGTAATCAGTCAAAACAGAAACACTGATCATTAGGAAATGTAGCCTTGTGAGTCAATGAGTCAATTCAGGCAGCCCTTGAATGGCAGCCAGTCCAATGTACAATCTTGTTTAGCTATATTAATAAGTGTGATGGGGTTCTAATAAAAAGTATTGAGGCAGATAATAGAGGGCATTGGCAGTTACACAGTTACAGCTCTCCCTTCCACATCATGACTTTCCCCATCTTGGTTTTGATTTATTGTGGGTCGGCATAAAAAATTACATGGGAATTTGGGGGGAGTGTTTCAGAAACTACAGATAACACATGAAGGCCAGCAAATGACACACAAAAAGTTTGGAAACTCAGAAAGCATAAAATATATGTACAGTATTATATAATAGCAACACCCCATACAAAAAAGAAAGAAAAAATTCAGACTTCTTCTCTGGTAGGAAGGGAGGGCCAAAAATTTTTGCCTGGATTTCCAGATCATAGGGGTGTCACACCCCTAACTTCCACAATAGATGTGGAAGGGATAATTGTAATTTGATCTAAGTAGATCTAAGAGACTGATTTGTCCTATCTGACTATTTATGTAGATGAGGGGAGAAAACAATTGTCAGATTTCCTTCATTCTGTGCTGCAAATTTAATGCATGGTCTCGGGGTACTGGGCAGCTAGGTGGCAGAGTGAATACAGTATTGGACCTAGAATCAGGAAGATTCATCTTCCTGAGTTTAAATTTGGCCTTAAGATACTTTCTAGCTGTGTGACTCTGGGCAAGTCACTTCACCCCGTTTGCCTTAGTTTTCTCATCTGTAAAATGAGCTGGAAAAAGAAGTGTCAAACCATTCCAGTATCTTTGCAAAAAAAAAAAAAATGAGGTCACAAAAAGTTGGACACAATTGAAAAACAATTGAACATCAACCTAGGTACTAGCATAGTTTCCCAAAAGTTCACCAGCAGAGCCATAAGGAGGGTTGGGCAATTGCAGCTTTGCTTTAAAGAACACACTGTACCACTGTGAAGTTACTTCCTCCATTGCTTTTCCTATCCTCCAACAGTGGCCTCACTCTACTCCTTCACCTGACTTCCATTCAGCTGTACTGGTAGCTTCAGCCTCGACCACCAAGCTTTCCTCCCCCATTAGCAGTAACCCAGGTAAGCTCCACTGCTCCAGGGTCAGAGATTGCTAGTTACACCTCTTTTTACCAGATCTCTTAGAGAAACAGCTTTACGTGTTCCAGAAAGCCATTAAGTAGACAGGGGATGCTGAAGCAAGCTCAAATAGAACTGATTGTTAAATTTTTCATCAACATTTATACTTTGGAAAGCTATAAAACAGGGCTTGATTTATTGATATGTGGATTATCTAACCTTAAGAAAATGTAAATAATGAAGATTAAACTTAAAAGTAGGCCTAGTTTCCAGAGAGATGGTTGTTAAACATTCACCAACATATTCCTGCTGAGTGCCTAATGACAAATATCCCTTAATTCATAATTTTGCTTAGAACCCTGCTAGTAGCTACCCATTTGGTGCCACTAACAATTGTAAAGAGAATTGTGACAAATCTAATTACAAGAAAAGCATTGTAGAGAGCAAAAACAAACAGGGTTGTATAAGCACTGGCCTGGGAATTTTCACTTACTAGCTGGGTGACCTAAAGTAAATCACCCCAATTTTCTCAATTAAAAACTTAAGACTTTGGATGAGAGTATCTTGAAGTCTGAATCCAGTTTGTGATAGGAGTAATAATTACTTGGATCCTTGGTCATGTAAGCTAGATTAGTTCTTTGTCTTTTTTTCCTTTTTGGAGGGGAGAAAGCAAGGCAATTGGGGTTGACTTGCCCAAGGTCACACAGCTAGTAAGTGTTAAGTGTCTGAGGTCACATTTGAACTAAGGACCTCCTGACTCCAGGGCCAGTTCTCTATTCACTACACCACTTAGCTGTCCCTACTTTTTTTTTTAAGGTTTTGAACCCATCCTCAAACTTCTTTGGCTCAGGAGACTAAAAGTTGGGCCTTTATTGACATGCATAACATCCTAGTCATCTGAGTACAAAAGATTTCTCTTCCCTGAGGCTTCTGACTGGCAGATGAGCCATAAGACCAATCCATGCTCAGCTGAATAAACACTGTTTCCTTGCTGAACATCTTTCTCATTCTATTAAAAATTATTGTTGTTAACTTTTGTTAACTGCTAGATAGATTTTGAGTGCCTCATTCACTGGTGTGAAACTAATAATCTAAACTGTTTTCAGTCAGGTCCAGCCCGCTCAACTGGACCTTGCACGACCAATTATCAAGTAGATTGTAGAGATGATCTAATACCAATTATCAAGAGAATTATCAACTACAATAATAAGAAGAAGCCAATATAGAACCAGCAAGTAAGACTAACAAAACCAGTCTTTAAAAAACGTTTAAAAACTCTTTGAAATATATAAAAATATATATATATATATATTTATTTATGAAATTAATAAGCACTTTTTTTCCCTCTTCCCACCTCTTTTCACCTGGGGGAGGGAGGTGTGTGGAATGAACCAAAAACAAAAACAAAACCCTTATAACAACTATGCCTAGTCAAACAAAACAGATTTCCCATGTCAGCCATGTAGAAAATTATGTGTCTCAAGTACAGAATACATTAGGGGTAGGGAACGTTTGGATTCATTCAAAATCCAAAGTTTGGATTCATTCAAAGGGCTGCACTTGGGGACCTAGAGGGCCACATGTGGCCTTGAGACTGCAGGTTCCCCACCCTGGACTAGAGGCTAGTCTTGTTGGTTTCTTTGACTTTCAGCCTGATGCTTGCCTATCATCATATTGCACAGGTTGAGCAAAACCCAGGAACATACCAGTCTGGACAAAAGATTCATAGTTATTCCAAAGACTAAGACATCAGGGGATGGAGGGAAAAGTTTGAGGGTACAAGCATCAGAAGGATGGAAGATAAGAAGAAACATAGCTGGATCTAGAGCCATTCTAATTTAAAGTGTACATCAGTCTCAGTGGCAAGGGAAAATAATTAACAACAACAAAACCAACACTATCTACACTGCATCTTAAGGTTTGCAAAATACTTGTGTACAGGGGAGGGGGGGTGGAGTCAAGATGGCAGAGTAGAAACAGTACTTCCCCAGTGCCCCAGCCTATACCACTTCAAAATTATGTAAAAGGGGAACTCTGAACGACCTCTGGAGCTCCAGAACCCACAAAATGACACAGAGAAGCTAACCTCCCACTGAGGACAGCCCGGAAACCCACCAGGGAGTGGCCAACACAGCACTCTGTGAGCAGAGCCCAGACCCTGTGAGTCAGAGGTTTTAGCCCCAGGGCAGCTGGACCAGCAGCCAATTGGAGGGACACCAGAACACGAGCAGCTGTGGCATTTCCAGAATTATAAACACATAGATGCCTAGGACAAAGTGAGAGGTCAGTGCCCTATGGACATTGGGACTGTTTGGGAGAGCACAGTCAGCTTCTTCCCCTGGGGGCGAGAAGCCACTGAGGAACCAGCACAGCTTGCACCACATTGCCACATTGCAGCTTCAGCTCCTGGCCTGTGAACTGTAGGGGGATCCGGGGATCAGTCTCAGGGGTAATCGCTCTTGCTTTACCCTTCTTGGATCTGGATTACAGTCTGGGGTGGATATCTTGGAGTGTGTGACCAGCTTGCCAGAGTGTGTGGAGGCTTCAGAGAGGCCACCCAACTAATACCTCTGGCAGCTGAGAAAACTCCAGTGTTTGGGACAGGAAGCTCCCCTGGCTGGTGGCAGAGTCCTACTGTGGCAACAAGCCCAAAAGTCAAGTAATTAAGTGACAACATGCCTAGGCAAAGGAAACAAAATAAACAGAAAAATTCAACATTAGACTATTTTGAGGGCAAAGAGGATCAAAGCATGGAACAGGAAGAAGACTGTGAGGTCAGAAACCCTGCACCAAAAGCCACAAATGAAAATATGAGCTGGTTACAGGCCATAGAGGACCTTAAGAAGCAGATAAGAGAAGTGGGAGGAAATTGGGAAGAGAAAGATGCAAGAAAAGTATGAAATGAGAGTCAAGAGCCTGACTGAGGAAAATAACGCTTTAAAACATAGACTAACTCAAATGGCAAAAGAGGCTCAAAAAGGCAATGAGGAGAAGAATGCCTTAAAAAGCCAAATTTGCCAGATGGAAAAAGAATCTCAAAAGCTCACTGAGGAGAATCATTCCTTCAGAATCAGACTGGAGCAAATGGAAGCTAGTGACTTTATGAGAAATCAAGATGCTATTAAGCAGATCCAAACAAATGAAAGAATAGAAGGCAATGTGAAATTGCCTTCTGACCTGGAAAATAGATCCAGAAGAGACAATTTAAAAATTATTGGACTACCTGAAAACCATGATCAAAAAAAGAATCTAGAAATCATACTTCAAGAAATTCTCAAGGAAAAGTGCACTGATGTTTTAGACCCAGAGGGCTAAAAAATAGAGGTTGAAAGAATCCACCAATCACCTCCTGCAAAAAGATCCCAAAAAGAAAACTCCTAGGAATATTGTAGCCAGGTTCCAGAATTCCCAGATCAAGGAGAGAATATTACAAGCAGCCAAGAAGAAATAATTTCAATATTGTGGAACTGGCTGCTTCTACACTGAGGGATTGAAGGGCATGGAATATGATATTCCAGAGGTCAAAAGTCCTGGGATTAAAACCAAGAATCACCTACCCAGCAAAACTGAGTATCATGTTTCAGGGGAAAATATGGTCATTCAGTGGAATAGAGGACTTTCAAGCATTCTTGAGGACAAAACCAAAGTTTAATAGAAAATTTGACATGCAGACACATGAAGCAAGAGATGATTCAGACAGTAAACAGTGAAAATAAATCATAAGGAACTTATCAGAGTTGAACTATTTACATTCCTACATGGAAAAACAATAACTATAACTGATGAAACCTTTCTCAATATGAAGATAGCTGAAGAAGGGTATATGGGCAAACGAATACATATGTGAATGTGTGTATATATGCTTACAGGTATACATAGATAGAAGGCACAGGTCGAATTTAATGGGAAGGGATGATACTTAAGGGATGAAATTAAGAGGTGAGAGAGGAACATAATGAGAGGAGATGGGGAGAGACAGAATGGGGTAAACTATCTCATGTAGAAGAGGCAAGGGAACTGGTTGCAGAGGAGGGAAAGAACAGGAAGTCGAAAGGCAAAACCTTATTCTCATTGAATTTGGCTCAGGGAGAGAATGACATACATACTAAATGTGATATATCACCCTAGAGGAGAGTGGGGGGGAGAGGAATGGAGGGGGAGATGATGGAAGGGGAGGGCAGGCTGGGGGGAGGAAAGTTGGAAGCACCCACTTTTGAAAAGGGACAGGATCAAAGTGGGGAGTGGACCAGGTGAGAGGTGGGATAGGAGGGAGGGAAATAATTCAATCTTTTACAATATATCTACTATGGTAATGTTTTGCATAGCTACACATGCACAACATATACTGATCTGCTTATCTTCCCAGTAAGGGTGGGTGACAAGGGAGGAAGGGAATGAACCTGGAATTCGAAGTTTTAAAATCAAATGTTTTAAATATATATAAATACTATTATTAATACGATTTTACATATAATTGGGAGATAAGATGTGCAGGCATTGGGGCATGGGGATTCACCTTGCCCTATTGGAAAAGTCGAAGGGGGTATGGGAGAAGATATGGGAGAAAGCAGATTGGATGAGAGGATATCCTGTGGGACTGCTATTCTGGAATTGTGGGTAGAGGAAAAATGGGGGAAAAATTGTAATTCAAAATCTGGCAGAAATGAATGATGTAAACCAGAAGTTAATAAAGCATTTGAAAAAAAATACTTGTGTACATACACATATATGTATGTGTACATATACATACATTTATAAACATATGCATTCTCACATATATACATGTATGTATGTATATGTAGATATTCTCATATGTATACATGTCTATTGTGTATATAGGGGAATATATAAAATGTGTGCATGTGTATGTATATAAGTGTTTTTTAAAATGTAAGGTGATACATAGATATTATATATGTGCGTGTGTGTGTAAATATGCATGTATACACATATGTGTGTATATATAGATATACATGCATATCTATGTGGGTACATATCAGCGGTGGGGAAGAGCCTTGAGGTCACATATGGCCTTCTAGGTCCTTGGATATGGCTTTTTGAATGAGTCCAAATTTTACAGAACAAATCCTTTTATTAAAGGGATCTGTTCTGTGAAGTTTTGATTCAGTCAAAGGGCTGCACTGGAGGACCTAGAGGGCCTGGCATTGAGGTAGCAGGTTCCCCACCCCTGAATATACATATATATGTGGGTGTATTTCTGGGTAGGTATAATGCTATGTATATGTCTGTATGTATGCATGTAAACTTATGTGTGGGTTTGCATATTTGCATACATACATATGCATACATATAAATAACATATAATATATATGTTATTTGATGCTCACAACAAAACAGGGAGGTCATTGTTATTATATCCATCTTGCAAATGAAGAAACAATGGCTGAGAGAAGTAGTTAAGTAACTCATAGCTAGTAAATGTCTAAGGCAGGATTCAAACTCAGGTCTTCCTGATTCAAAGTCCTGCACTCCATTATACACCCTAACTGCTTCTCCTAGTAGAAGATGACTGGGCTAAAGAAGCATAGTTGAGTAGTGGAGGTATGTGAAGATAGGCTCACTGTAGCATCAACACAATATTCACAGTGTCTACAGTGGCTATGAATGTGCTGGTGTAATCCTGAATTGCAAAATATAACAGACTCTCCACATGGAAGACAGAACCAAAACATTTATTCAAACACCAGGAAGCCAAACCCCAACATCAGAAAGCCAAATCCATCATAGCAACAAAGAAATCTATACACAATAACACTGCAGAAGGCACTACCACCCCCAAGCTTTCCCCCTGCTAGGACCTTCCCACAAACAAACACTCACAGCTCAATGCCCTGCTTGCTCTCTCTCCCTCAGCTCTAACTACTCTGACCAACTTCCTCTGGGCTCTGTTCCACCCTTCCTGTTCCATCCATTTAGCAAGCTCCTCCCACCACAGATTCATGTGACTTAGACTTCCATGTGACTCAAGAAAGTCACATGGCTCTATTAGTCAATGGGAAAGATCTTCCCATTTACATTACCATTATTCTCACCTACATCCACGGAGCTTCAGGGGGTGATTTGTCATTTCAATGAAATTTTTGCCCCATGATATTCTGACACTAACTGATACATATTCTGTCTGCTTCTAGATAGAGGTAAGCTCTGCTGAACAGCAGGGAATATTTGCCTTTGTCCTTGTATCTCCATTGTTTAACAAAGGACCTAGCACATAGTAGGTGCTTAATGAATGCTTATTGATTGTTTGATTAATTAACCTAGGGCAGGGATCCAGTTACTCATAAAAAGCAGAACAACTATTTTTGTTACAATATTCTGTGTGTGTGTGTATGTGTGTGTGTGTGTTTAGATTTTTTTTTTCCTGGGCCCCAGGAAAATAGTGTCAACCAGCAATATCCTTCCTGGCTCTTTCCCATTCTCTACTTCCTTCATGCAGCTCCCTTTTAGTTCTGGCTCACTTCAGAGGATTTTTTTCCTTGCCCTTACATAAGCCCTTAGCCAGCAGTTACTGTCTTTCATTTCAACCTTCCTGGACACTGTCTTTCCACACTGTCCTTTGCCAGCTTCCATTTGGCACAGAACTCTAGTTGGCAAGGGATGATTCTCCTCCACTGCTTTCCCTGGTGCCAGGAGGCTTTGAGAAGGCCACTTGAGGTCTCTGGCTGCCTGGGGAGACAGCAGAAGTCCCTCTGGGGGCAGAACTGCTCCCTTTTGCCCAAAGGGGGCTTCTCCTTCCCTCTAGTCCTCATTGGTGACCTGCATCTCCCAATATTGAGCAAAGCAATGACCACAGACCAAAACACCAAGCTCCAGAATAAGCAATCTTGTGAAACTAATTAGCCAAAAACAGTATTGTATGAGAGTCCATCATCTGTATTTTTCATGTAGAAAAGAAAGGGTGTATATTTTTACAACATAGGAACTCCCACCCCATAACCACCTCCAGCTTCAAAGCTTTAAGATTCTTGCTTTTTAATTATTCATTATACATCCCTAAAATCCATAAGGGATTCAACTGCTTCCTGCCCCCTGGTAGTACCTCAGCCCTCAATATCAACTCCAATCCCTCTCCCACCTCTCCCTGGCTAGAGATGCAATTGTTGCTTCTACCTTCCCCTGAAGCAGTTTAGGGTTCAAGGAAGCAGGCAGGGCTTAATCAGCTGACATTGTCTTCTCTGGCTCTTAGCAACCTTAATCTGTGGCTTTTGCCAGTCCATAGACCTCATGTGTAGGGCCAAGACAGTTCACTGGAGGTTTCTTGGGGATGAAAACTATTTTGATTTTGTCTTATATCCCCAGAAAGTGGCATATAGTAGGTGCATAATAAATACAGTTGAATAAAATTAGATTGAATTGAATTCCATTGAACTGGCCTCTGAGTTTCTTCTCTAAGGATTCTTAACCTGGGGACCATGAACTTTTTTGTTCTTTTGGTTTTTTAAAATTAATAATTATACTTTAATATACTGGTTTCCTTTGTAATTCTATGTATTTTATTTTATGTATTTAAACACATTATTCTGAGAAAAGGTACATAGGCTTCACACACTTCCAAAGGTGGCCATGACACAAAAAAGCTTAAGACCTCTTAGTCTAAAATCTATATCTATGTTCCTGGAAGAGTGGAGATGATTAGACCTCCCCAGCTTCAGATAAACAGAAGGTGTTATGGAGGATTTTTAAAAAGATTAGTAAAGGGGCAGCTAGGTGGTGCAATGAACAGAGTCAGGCCCTGGAGTCAGGAGGACCTGAGTTCAAGTACAACCTCAGACACTTAACACTTACTAGCCATGTGACCTTGGACAAGTCACTTAACCCCAATTACCCTGCCTTCCCCCCTCCAAAAAAAAAAAAAGCACACACACAAAAAAAAGATTAGACATAACTGAGGATCTTTGCTTGAGGAAATCAGAGGAACTGAAAGACAATTGAGAAAGAGAGAACTTTGGATGGAAGCTTATGAAAATTATTTTGTGATAGGAATAATACTCAGGGATCTGGTAAAGGGTTTAGTCCTATTGTTATAGAGTCATTGATAAAACTCAATACCTATATACAGGTAGGTCTAATGTCCACATGATGCTTTACCTTTCTTGGAAATGCTAATCTAATGATAGTCAACATTTATGTGGCACTTTAAGGTCTGCAAAGTGTTTCCTATATGTGATCTTATTGGATTCTCACAACCACCTTGGGAGGTAAATGCCTCCCTGCATCCCTATCCTTTCTTTCTATATATATTATATACTTTCCTTCTATATATACCACCCTAACTCATACTCTCATCATCTCAATTCTAGACTAGTATAATTGTACTCTGTCCTTTCTGCCATCAGATCCTTCTTTCAATTCATCCTCAATATCTCTACCAAAGCATTCTTCCTACAGCATAGTTCTGATCACAGCCCTCTCCTCCTCAACAACATACAGTTGCTCCCCATTATTTACTCAACAGAAACCAGGCTTCTCAGCCTTCATGAACTATGAAAGGGTTACAATCCCCATTTTTACAGATGAGGAAACTAAAGCTTAGAGATGTTTAGTGACTTGTTCATAATAACACAACTAGTAACCGTCTGTGGCAGGATCTGAACTCAGGTCTTCCCAGTAAACAGTATGCTATCCGATATGTCACCTAGCAGGTTTGGGGAGACAAGATTGGAAAGTACCTGCCTTAATCCTCTACAAGTATTCTACAGGAGTACAACAGATAGTCCTTACTTGGAGGAAGGACCTATAATTCAGGGGTTGGCTAGGGAAGATTGAACTGAGGTTAAGAATTCACCATAGATAAGCCATGTATAGATAATAGAGAAGTAACAATGAAAACCTCAGAATCTTACCTCTAAGGACCTACCTAAGAGAGAATTAATCAAACGTGAGGCCATAGTGAGTCAACAGGTACAAGAATTAGGGAAAGAGGAGAGAAAGTGTTGGGAAAATCACTTGGGGAGACAGAAGATAAGACTCCTCTGATGTTCACTTAGTTTTTAACTTGCCTAAAAACGTAGACTACAAAAATATGCCATTTGCTCTGGGGCTGTTACTAATTAAAATTATTACAAGGATGGGGTGAGGGAATAGGAATAGAAACTGGATTTCCAATAAAACAAAGGGAAATTGACTCCAGATATTATGCAACTAATCCATGATTCATCAGTGCAAACAAGTCAGGAGTCTGGTTCTGTAAAAAGTGGAGGAATAACAGTTACTGGGTCAGGAGTTAAGGAGAAAGAGTTGGTCCGTTGGTTGGCATGTGAGCTATTCCTCAAACTGAAAGGTGCCAGGCTCTTGCTCTGATACTCTGGCACGCTGATAAATGGACTGGATCCAAGAATGGTAACCAAACAGATGGAAAACAGAGAAAATAATCATGAGTTCAATGGAGATCTTTAAAGATCTCAATTCAATGAGTATAATTAATCTTGTCAACTCTACCTAGATTTCCTGGTTTTGAGGTGGTGTCAATTTAAAACTTAATTACAAATGGGAAACACATTGTGCTTCTGAAATGCACATTAAAAACAAATTGTGTTCTATAAATAAGTAACACACCACTTTTAAACAATAGTTTAAGCCCCAAAATGCATGAAAATAATTGAGGAAGAAAAGTGAATTAATGAGTGAAAGATGTGAACAAACTGCAAATTGCAAATATTCACCACAAAGAAAATCAAAACACATCCCACTTCTCATATTGAAAATACTCAATGGAGTGGAAAGCTCTAGAATCATATAAACAGCAGAGCCAAGTGAGGACCCTATTGAGGTATAGATTCAAGAACAGCTGGGACTCAAAGAAACAAGGAAAGACAATAACTCACCAGTGGGACATTCCCACCAAATAAAGCAGAGAGGAGTGGGCAGCAGATGCCCCCCATGGAGGGTTTATTGTGGAGGGGTTATTTTGGAGTTAAGGTGAAAAGCACTTGTGGAAGAAAAATGTCTTGTCCTTGGGTTAACAGCAACAATTCATAAGAGCTTGTTGGAGAGAGAGGTAGAGAGTAAGAGAGACAGAGACAGAAACAGAGATGAAGAGAGAGACAAACAGATAGACGGAGGTGGGGACAGACTGGAGAGAGACAGAGAGAGAGAGAGAGAGAGAGACAAAGACAGAGGGGGGAGGGGTGAAAGCAGAGAGATCAATTAAGGTTCATCCAGTTCAGGACTTTGGATTTGATAAGACCATCAAAGGACAGATTGAGGGAGGAAAAATTCAGAAGGGATCAGTTCTCCTTTGTTCCTGTATAAAAAACAGCCCTTAAATCCTGCTGATTTTGCCTCCACAATATAGGAAATATCATTCTCCTACATCCATCTTTTCTTTCCTATATACATTGCCACTCCCCTAACTTGAGGCCTTATCTCAATTCTAGATTGTCTTCTAATTGTCTTCTAAATGGCCACCAGCTCTTTCTTCCTTCCAACTGATCCTGAATATCCCTACCAGAGCATTCTTCCTACAGCATGGTTCTGATTACAGCCCTCCTTACCTCAACAACCTACAATGGCTCCCTCCACAGAAACTAGACTCTTCAGCCTGATATTCAGGGACCTCCAAGTTCTGCTGCCAATCCACTTTCTTCGTTATCTCACACTTTTCTCCTTCATGAAATATGATCTAACCAAACAAGATTATTTGACATACTGGATTTTTTCTACTTTCATGATGTCTGTAGTACTAGGCCATGTATCCCATAACCTTACGATTTTTTCCACCAGCAAGCCCATATCTCATCTCATTGGCATTCTATTTCAGGTTTCAAAAGGTTTCTGCTTCTCCTTGCTTACTAGAGTTCTCAAGGCCCAAGTTCTCTAAGAGAAGAAGACAATATAGTCTTCCTGACTCCTCCCTTTTCCTGCTCCATGATTGTAGCATGTAGGGCTTTGTTTTTTTTTTTTTTGGTTTTGGTACAGTCTTAACATTTCCTCAGTATAGGATATACCCCTGACAACCTAGTCCCCTTCCCTACCTAGCCATGAGAGTCCATCCCCCTGCTCACTGGTCTAGGTCACTCCACTCCTTGGCTGCATTTTCCAATCTAACTTTCTCATTCTGAACACATGCACCTATGTGCCACTCCTAGCTTCACAATATTGGCCATCTAAGTTGACAGATACACCTGAAGGCCAACGGCTACTTTTTTTGTGTGTGTCCTCAGTTAAGGATCTATTCTATACAACTTGGAATGAAGAAGTTATTTTGATTATCATAAAGAAAGGCTTTTTCACCGTTTTGATCACCAACACACATATAATTTGTAGTTTCAGAGAATTGCCTGGAACACAAAAAGTGTGAGTGTCAGAGGTGGTTCTTTAGTCCAAGCCTTCTGGACTCTAAGTTGAGGTCTCTATCTGCTTTTCCATGTTGCCTTTCTACATACGAGCCATTAAAGGGGATCTATTAAGAAACATTACAAAGAAACATACATTGGGAGAGTGAGTAGCAAATATTAGTAAGACAAACAGATTAGCACTTCACAATTTTCAAAGGTTCACTTTTAATCTTTCCTGTAGCTCCAGGAACTTCATGGTCTGGTCTCAATCTCTCTTTCCAGACTGATCTTATGTTACCACACAGCATGTTAAACTGGCCAACTTACTGTTCCCTTCAATTTTTTTTTTCAGGGAGGAAGGTAGGGCAGTTGGGGTTAAGTGACTTGCCCAAGGTTACACAGCTATTTTTTTGTTAAGTGTCTGAAGCCGCTCCTGACTCCAGGGCCGATGCTCTATTCACTGTGCCACCTAGCCACCCCTAAATTTTTGTTTTTGCTTTTTTGGAGGGGAGAGGGCAGGGCAATTGGTGTTGATTTGCCCAAGGTCACATAGCTAGTTTTTGTGTTAAGTGTGTAAGGCCAGATTTGAACTCAGGTCCTCCTGACTCCAGGGCTGGTGCTCTATTCATTGCACCACCTAGCCACCCCTTACTGCTCCCTTTAAACCACATCCTAACTCCTTTCCCTGTGTCTTAACATGAGCTCTCCCCCATCCCTGAAATGGTCTGACTCTTTCCTTTCTGCTTGTGGGATCACCGGCATCCTTCAAAGCCCAGCTCAGGTACTCAGAGGCAGTTAGTGGCATCATGAATAAGATGGTTGGCCCTAGAGTCAGCAAGACCTGAATTCGAATGTGACCCCAGACAGTTACATTGTGTGTGTGACCTTAAGCAAATCATTTAATCTCTGTTTGCCTCAGTTTTCTTAATTGTAAAAGAGGGATAATAATAGCACCTACCTCAGAGGGTTGAAGATCAAATGAAATAATAAGATCACTTAGCACAGTGCCTGATATATAGGGCTTATAATATAATATATAGTGCCTATAATGTAATAGGCACTATAGAAATGCTTGTTATTAGGTGCCACCTCCTGAGACCTTTCCTGATCCTCTCACTTATGAGAAATCGTTCCATATTTATCCTATAAGTATATAGCATATATTAGAATCTGTGTTGAGAATGATAATTGTTTTGTTTTTCTCTTTCTCTCCCCAGGTCCTAGCATTGTCCCTAATGATTTTTTAATTGAATTGAATGCCATTTTTCACTTTACTTAGATCACATTATGTTCTTCTTCCTTCTCAGTCTGGACCTTGCCATTAACCCAACCCTACTTCAATAGCCACGGAGCTGGCTGGTCCAAGGTATCCTTTTTAGCCTCCCAGCCCTCAATATGCCCTGTGGGAATCTGAACCTGAGCTGGGATTTTCTTTCTACTCCCCCTTCCCCACCCCCACTCCCCAACCAAAACAATCATTTTAGATCATCTCACCCTCAGAACTCTGGCCAATGAACAAAAAAGCATGTGCTCAGCACTTAATATGGGCCAAGTATTATGCTACGCCTCTGTCTTTGAGAATGTCATGTTCTGATCTCATCAGAAGCCATTCGCTTCATTATTTGTTTTGGACATGTTCTCTGAAGCAGATTCTGCAACACAAATCTTTGTAGCTCAATTTAGCCCCTGACAAACTAGTCCCCTTAGCTACCTAGCCATGTGAGTCCATCCCTCTGCCCACTAGTCTGGGTCATTTCATTCCTTGGCTGCATTTTCCAGTCTTTCTCATTTTGAATATGTGCACCTATGTGCCACTCCTAGCTTCATAGTACCAGCCATCTAAATTGACAGATACACCTGAGGGTCAATGGTTATTTTTTTCTTTGTCCTCAGTTAAGAATCTATTCTATGTTAACTACAAAGGATATATAAAGAAAGATGCTATCTGCATCTTCTGAACTGAGAAATAGAAGTATGTATAGAATGATTTTAGAAAGAAAAAGAAAGAAAGAAAGAAAGAAAGAAAGAAAGAAAGAAAGAAAGAAAGAAAGAAAGAAAGAAGAAAGGAAGGCAGGAAGGAAGGAAGAAAGAAAGAAGGAAAATACATAGTTGTGTCTAATGGTAGCCAGCTCTAAGGTAGGTGGGGAGGGAAGAAAAAAACAAAAAAAATTTACATGATAACTTTCTTATATATCTAAAAAGAATAGCAAGTTGTACATAAATTTACAACTTCATAGTCAATCATCTTTTTATTATACTATATTATGGAAATGCTTGTTTTATTTCATAAATTAAAAATTCAATTAATAATTTTTTAAAAGAGAAATTATAATAAACCTATTCTGGGGATAGGGTGGGGGAGGATCTATTCTTGCTTGTTTTAAGACCACGTGTCTGAGAATTAGTAGCATTACCAAACACCTATGTATGTATAGCATCCTTGGGGTTAAGTGACTTGCCCAAGGTCACACTGCTAGTTTTGTGTTAAGTGTCTGAGGCTGGATTTGAACTCAGGTCCCCCTGACTCCAGGTCTGGTGCTCTATTCACTGTGCCACCTAGCCGCCCCAGTGAAACCACTTCTATCAAATGCCCTTAGTGCCGCACATTTTTGTTACCACTACAGTGGAATTATAGGAAACATAGATAAAGAGGAACAGCACTGGATTTGGATTAAAAGGACCCCAGTGCAAAACCTAGCAATTCTCCACTAGCTATGTGGTGCCAGCATTTCTTTCAGTCTCAGTCTCCTTATCTATAAAATACAGGTTTGCACAAAATTATCCCTCTGATCTCTTGCCTATAAATCCATGTCTGTGTCCTGTTCTGCTTTACTGCCTTGCACATAGTAGGAACTGAATAATAATCAGACACTTGTGTTCTCCCCTCAGGTGCAAAGCCAGGAAAATGTGAGAATACATGCGTAAGAACCAGAGGCCTCCACCACCATAACCCTTTGTTTCTTTTGTGGTACTCAGTCAGAATAACATTAAAAGCTTCGTCAGAAGCATTAACCTTCTCTTTCCCTTCTGGGCCTTTGGATGCTAGTGAGTTGTCATTCCTCAAACCTCAGGCAAACTAATGTTACCACAGAGACTGCCCTAGCCAACCTCATTACCTGTCAGGTGACAGAGCTACTCAATGGTGCTAGGCATTTCATCTTATGTGATCTTTACACTTGTAGTTTTCAAACCTCAATGAATGCTTCTCCTTCATGTCATAGTGGCCAGCCTCTCACAGTGGGATGTATTAGCCTTAGCCTTCAGGGATACTCCTGGAAGTGGGGATCAGTCTAAAAATAGGCCCAATTTCTTTGCTGGAACTCACCCCTCATTGTGAGATGTAATGATGATGATATGTAGGTTTCCAAGCTATTGGTCTCAGCAATTATATGAGCAGCCCAGGTGGCATCCATCATCCCTTATGGTTAAGAGAGAATGAATCCCCTAATAATCCTTAGGAAGAACATTAAATTTGGAATAAGAAGGCCTTGAATCATCTCTAGCTCTTCTACTTACTACCTGTGTGACTTAGATTAGATGCTCAGTAAGGTCTCTCCAGATTCTAAAATTCTATGATACTTTGACTACCTGGACATACAGGAGACAAGGCTATAGTCAGAGATGTGTACTAATGGGATCTTAGAAATAATGAGTCAACCTAGTAGATAGAGTGCTGGGACTGGAGTCAGGAAGACTCATCTTCCTGAGGTAAAATCTGGCCTCACACACTTACTAGCTATGTGACCCTGGGAAAGTCACTTAACCCCATTTGCCTCAGTTTCCTCATCTATAAAATGAGCTGGAGTAGGAAATTGTAAACCATTCCATTATCATGGACAAGAAAACCTCAAATGGAGTCTTGAAAAGTCAGATACAACTAAAAATGACCGAAGAAGAAAAGAAATAAATAGGTCAATTTGCGGGGATAGGTGTTGGGAGGATGGTTCTGATGGAATCCTGATAAAGCTGCCCCCAACCCCAATATTCTAACTTCCTTATGGGCCTCACTGAAACAGCAGGTGTGTCCATGTATTCAACCACAACCTCATCCATTTTCCCCATACAAAAGCCACAGTAGCCAGATAATTAGAAAGCAGTACCATCATGTTGTTGACCAGGATGCTTGTCCTACAAACCATAGAAAGGGCTTCCAAGATGGCACCTGTGCAGTAATAGTAAAGAACTAACCTAAAGAGAACTTATGACACAGACTTAATAATATGATTATCATATATTAATGCCCCTCAATGGGTTTTTTTGTATGTATTATGGGTAATTGCATGGGCAGTTCCATCAAGGTTAGGATCCCTCCCCTATTGCATAATCCCTTAACAAACCCCTCCTATATTTTAATATTCATATATTCTGTAACTATTGCTTTATAAATATCCCCATCTTGCTCTGATAAGCTGCTGGCTCCTTCCTGGAGTTCAGCCTACTTCCTGAGAAGGGTAATCCTCAATAAATGCCTTATGTTGGAGATGGTCTGAGTCTGTGAATTCTTTCAAGACCCCACAACACACCTTGAAACCACAATAGTTCCTTTTCTTTCTTCTATCACTGCCTTTGGCCTGTTTACCAGCATTAGGCCAGCCAGGGACGGTAACAAAAACAAGATGGAAAAGTCAAAATTACTAATGGTGAAAAAGTACATGGCTTTTATAGCCTCTTGAAAAACAAAAGTGTAAGTATTAAGAGAGTCTATAGGAACATTTTTTAAACAAAAATGCCACAGGAAAACACAGTCACCCATACCCTGGTGAGGTCTTTTGAGATTTGGCTGCTTTGGGAAATCATTCTTTAGGGCACCCAAGTAATTGGTTAAAAGTGAAAAATTCAATCACATCAATTATTAAGCACCACATAAAAAAAACTAATAATTTGAATTTGATATCCCCTCCCCCCCCCAAACTGGGAATTGAGTTGGCTATTACAGAGAGAATTGGCAAAGCTGTAACCCAAGAATCAAAACTTAAAAATAACTTTGTAGAGGAGGGAGTAAAAATCATTGTTTACCTAAGGGTGACATACTATAGCCTAGTGACTGTTTTTTTCTCATACAACTCTAGTTTGAGAAGGAATTCTAACATGTGGTTGGATGATAAATACCCTTTCACAGTCTTCTTATTGCATTTACTTGAGATGATGATTAAAAATCAAGTGTGACTAGTTTGACCCTAGGGGAAAAGAGAAAGAAACCTACCTCTCTTTCTTTGGTCGGTCTATGACTGTGGAATGTTGCATGCCTTATCCAACACTGCCAGACATGGTTGTTATGGTGATCTAATTGTTTTTCTTTGATGGAGGAGGTCAGAATGCAATTCTGATATGCTATGATGAAGAAACAAAAGCTATCAATAAAAAGAAATTAAACTAAACAAAAATAAGCAAGCCTTACTTGTGTTCCTAATCTAAAGCAGTGGTTTTGGCTTAAGAGAACAGAGAGAAACAGAGAGAGAGATGCATTTAAGAACTTATTATATACTAGACTACATGCCAAGCACTGGGGATACAAAAACAAGCAAAAAGAAAAGCATTCCCTACCTTCAAGGAGCTTACATTCTAATCGGAGAATGCAACATATATAAGGGAGCTGAAAAATAGGTAGGAAGACAACATGGCAAGATTAGTAAATAGCAAAGCTAGAACTTGAGAGCTAGCTTTTTGACTCTGAATCCAGTGCTCTCTCTGCTAAGCCAAACTTCTTAAGTTTCTATGGCTTTTATAAACTGGTGTAAAGTGTGGGGTTCCTAAAAACCCTGCCTCTTGACAGACTAATGGATATAGTTCTCCATCTTGGGGAACTTCTCTTTAAAAGCATTGGTGTGGTTCAAGTTTGCC
This sequence comes from Gymnobelideus leadbeateri, assembly GCA_011680675.1. NCBI lineage: Eukaryota > Metazoa > Chordata > Mammalia > Diprotodontia > Petauridae > Gymnobelideus > Gymnobelideus leadbeateri. Next base: position 463,990 of record WOXC01006994.1, on the reverse strand, counting down.
ATTTACAAAAGAATTACTGGATCCATCTGAATTTGGCTTTTTTTTTAAATTCAAGCCACTAGGCTTTTATATTTTATTTTTAATAATATTTTGTTTTAAATTATTTTTATTTCAGTTTAATACTTTTAAATATTTATACTAATCAATTAATCATAAGATTAATTAAATATTTAAATATTAAAAAATAATTCAGTAAAATTATTTTAAATAATTTATTACATAAAGGCATAAAATATCATATATAATAACATATGTCATGTTAATATAAATTTGATAAATATTATATAAATATATAAAATATAATAATCATAAATAATTTAAGTCAAATTGTTGAGTATTAAGTAAATAATTTAATAAAATTCTTTAATTATTTTAATAATATTTTATTTTTCCCTAATTACATGTTAAAACAAATTTTGACATTTGTTTTTGTTTGTTTAAGTTTTGAGTTCCAAATTTGAATTTGGTATATCTCATTCTTCTTACAAGGGAGTAGGTATAGATAGAGCTTCTTCATTCCCACAGGGTCAGTCCTCCTTCTTTATAAACAAACTCATACCACGACCAAGGGAAGTCCAAGTATCATGAAGCCAGGGGCTGTTTCCCCTTTGCCTCCATATGTCTAGCACAGAGCAGAGTGCCTGGCAGATAGCAGGTACTTAGTAAATGTTGAATGACTGGAATTGGAAACTTCAAGAAAGACAGCATCCCTGCATCCCTCAGGCTTGTTTTCCTGATGACTTCTGTTCAATCAGTTGCTCCAACAGGGGTACACCTGGTGCCTACATGTCTCAGACCCAGTTGCTGTAGCATAGGCCCATCACAGCTCTGCTTGACAAATTTCTCCTTGGCCTTCCTCACATAGTTCTCCATTCTAAGTAGGTACCTAGATATTTCCACCATCTGCTCACATGGCTTACCTTTTTCCCAGAAATCTCTTGTTCTTGTTTATTTAGTTGTTTTCCATTGCGTCCTACTCTTTATGACCCCTTTTGGGGTTTTCTTGGCTAAAGTACTAGAATGGTTTACCATTTCCTTCTCCATCTTGTTCAGATGAGGAAACCAAGGCAAATAGAGTTAAGTGACTTGCCAGGGGTCACACAGCTAATAAGTGTCTGAGGCCAAATTTGAACTCAGATCATCCTGACTCTAGGCCCAGCCTTCTATCTACTGCACCACCTAGGTGCCTTGCCACCCAGCAATCCCTGCTCTCTTCCGTTAAGCACCTTGGGTTCCTTGGAATTATAGGAAAGTGGACCCTTTTCTATTAATTTATATTTACTATTCAATTAATTTGTCAATCAACAAGCATTTATTAAGTCCTTAATATGTTCTGGTCCCTGTGCTAAGCTCTGAAGATACAAAGCTAAAGGTCCCTACCCCTAAGAAACTTACATTCTAATAGTAGAGACATATATATAAACAGATAAATACAAGACACATAGCAAATAAATTATCTCCATATTTCATTTAGCAATTAGTTATATAAAGACTTGTGATATTTCATCTTTCATTGTTTTGAGCTGTTACTTAAACATCCATTGTTATTTAATTTTTCATGTTTATACCTGTCTCCCAAATGAAATCTCCAGATCCCTGATCCTGCCTATAAGGCCTTCTTAGGTTGTTTCCAACCTATAAAGACTGTATTATAAACATTTTTTGTAAGTTAGTTGTTAGGAATTCATTTCCTCACATTTCCCTACAGAAACTATGTTATAAATGGTTCACAGACCCACCCACAAAAGCCAACTTATCTCCTGATTTAACACCAACAACAGCACTAACCCAAGTCCTTGTTTTTGGGAGCAAATCTGTGTTGGAAATAATGAGACAGACAAATTAGCTGTGGGCTAATTTAGTCAGTTTTGAATAGCCTAAGGAAGGAAAAGAGGGCTGTACTTGCAACAAAGAAGACTTTGTTCAGGAAGATCATAGCCTAGCCTCCAGAATCACTAGGCCCTTGGGATTTTTCCTTTCAACTCTTCCTAGGGAGTGAGCACATTAGAGCTTAAGCTTTGGGAATTTTATTCCAAATTCTACTGTTCAGTGACCATTTCCCAAACTGAATTGGGTAGATTATTCTCCAACAATCAGACACCAAGAAAGTAATAATGGTTCTCTGTCATCTTGATGATGGGGTATAAAATCTGCGAACCCATTTGTATCTTCCCACTATATCTGGCATTCACCTGAGGTTTAGGGGTGCTCAAGACCCCAAAATACCAACATGCCAGGTCCTGCCAAATGGATTTGACTCAAGTCTTCTCTCAGCCAAAGTAAAGCAAAGTTTATTAAAGATACACCTTAATGGGTAGACTTTTAAAGAGCCTCAGTATCTGTGATGCTTGTGTTGGACAAATGGGCCAGAATAATCTGACACAGAGTGGGTCTGCAGTAGATAATTTTCAGGTGTTCTCACATCTCATGGAGGCAAGATGGGGTCTTATTTACAGAAAGGTTGTGGGAGGAATCTAGGGATGGTCTAGAGGAGTTTGGGGAGGGTCTTCAGGAGAAGTCAAATGAGGTCAGACTCCAGTGATGAGAGATTAAGGTGGGAAGTAGCTGGAGGCTACTGGAGATGAGACAATGGAGGGTTTGGGAGGGTCAAGGGTGGGAATTAGCTGGACAGAGGAGGGCTAGGCTAGTAACAGAGGTTTGGGCCTAGCTATAATAAAAGGCTTATGGCCTCAAGCAAATGCTTCATCAAATGGGAAGATTCAATCAGAGTTCAAGGGGGTTCCCAGAGCCTGTACCTCATCAGTTATTTTTAATTTTTTTTCTACTTGGACTTACGATTTGTGAAAAATGATTATTAATAAACAATATCTTAGAGGGATTCAGAGCTTCCTCCCCCCTTCTCCAAAGTCCTGACTTTAAGTTGTTTTTCTTGAGAAAGACATTATTGATGAGATTGCATTCACTCTCCTTATGCTCCTTAGAATTCATCCAAGCTCCCAAGAAATATAATCTAAAGAGGGGAAGCCCTTTGTCTTCTACTCAGGCTTGGGTGGAGATTTTTTTTTTAATATTTAAACAAATGCTTTATTAACTTCTGTTTTACATCATTCATTTCCACCAGATTTTGAGTTACAATCATTTTCTCCCCCTGTTTTTCCCCTACCCACCCTCCCAGAATAGCAGTCCTGCAAGATATCGCTTCCTCCAATCTGCTCTCTCCCATACCTTCTCCCATACCCCCTTCGACTTTTCAATTAGAGGAAGGTGAATCTCTGTGCCCCAATGCCTACACATCTTATCTCCCAATTACAAACAAAAGAGTATTAACATAGTATTTATATATATTTGAAACATTTAATCTTAAGACCTTGAATTTCAGATCCATTTCTTTCCTCCCTTGTCACCCATTCCCTCTGGGGAGATAAGTAGTTCAGTATATGCTGTACATGTCTAGCTATGCACAACATTATCATAGTAGATATATTGTACAAGGCTGCTTATAATTCCCTGCCACTCATCCCACCCCCCACCTGGTCCATTCTCTACATGATCCTGTCCCTCTTCTATAGTGGGTACTTCCAACATCCCATCCCCCCAAGGATGCCATCCCATCCATCATCCCTCCTCTCCTCCCCCTTCCCCCTATTCTGCTTCATTCCCAGCTCTTTTGCCCTCTGGAATATCATATTCCATGCCCTTTGATCCCTCAGTGTAGAAGCTGCCAGGTCTATTCTGATTGTGTTTCCACAATATTGAAATTGTTTCTTCCTGGCTGCTTGGAGTATTTTCCCCTTGATCTGGGCATTCTGGAACCTGGCTATAATATTCCTGGGAGTTTTCTTTTTGGGATCTTTTTCAGGAGGTGATCGGTGGATTCTTTCAACCTCTATTTTGCCCTGTGGATCTTAAACATCAGGGCAGTTTTCCTTGAGAATTTCTTGAAGGGTGATTTCTAGGTTCTTTCTTTGATCATGGCTTTCAGGTAGTCCAATAATTTTTAAATTGTCTCTCCTGGATCTATTTTCCAGGTTAGTGGTTTTTCCCATGAGATATTTCACATTGCCTTCTAATCTTTCATTTGTTTGGATCTGCTTAACAGCATCTTGATTTCTCATAAAGTCATTAGCTTCCATTTGCTCCAGTCTAACTCTGAAGGAATGAATCTCCTCAGTGAACTTTTGAGATTCTTTTTCCATCTGGCAAATTCGACTTTTTAAGGCATTCTTCTCCTCATTGCCCTTTTGGGCCTCCTTTGCCATTTGAGTTAGTCTATTTTTTAAGGTGGTGTTTTCCTCAGTCAGGCTGTTGACCCTCATTTCATACTTTTCCTGCATCCTTCTCATTTCTCTTTCCAATTTTTCCTCCACTTCTCTTATTTGATTTTTAAAGTCCTTCTGAAGGTCCTCCATGGCCTGCAACCCGCTCATGTTTTCCCCTGGGGCTTTTGGAGCAGGACTTCTGACCTCACAGTCCTTTTCCCGCTCTATGCCCCCAAAATAGGAGTCTAGGGTTTCATTTTTCTGTTTAATTTGTTTCCTTTGCCTTGGCATGTTGCCACTTAATTACTTGACTTTTGGGCTTGTAGCCACACTATGGCTCTGCTGTCAGACAGGAATTTTCGTCCCGAACATGTGGGGGACAACTTCCGTTTCTGGAAGCTGGAAGCCTACCCATGACCTCCACTCCAGATCACAATCCAGATCCAGGGAGGTTAAAGCAAGAGCAATTACCCCCACAAGACTGATCGCTGGATCTCCCTACAGTTCGCAGGCCGGGAGCTAGAGCTGCCTCTGAAAACTACAAAATGGTGTGTCTCCTCAGCGGCTTCTAGCCCCCAGGGGAGGAAGCCGACGCATTCCCCAAAAACTCGTCCCAAAGTCCATAGGGCACTAACCTCTCAGTTTGTCCTAGGCATGTCTATGTTGATAATTCTGGAATCACCACAGCTGCTGGTGTTCTGGGGTCTCTCCAGCGGGCTGCTGGCCCTGCCGCCCTGGGGCTAAAACCTCAGCTCACGGGGACCTGGGTTCGGCTAGGCTCAGCTCGGCTCAGCTCGCTCTGCACGCTACGTGCTGCCAGCTCCCAGACTGCTGCGCTGGTCCTTCCTGCAGGGCTGCTGGGCTGTCCTCAGCGGGAGGTTAGCTTCTCTGTGTCGTTCTGTGGGTGCTGGGGCTCCAGAAGTTGTTCAGAGTCCCCTTTTACATAGTTTGGAGGAAATCTAGGGGCAGAGTGGCTTGGATGAGCTGTTTCTACTCCGCCATCTTGGCTCTGCCCCGCCCCCCCCCCCGCCCCAGACATTCTTTTGTATGGGAAGGGTCTGAGATAGAGCTATTTTCTCTGTCCCTGGGGTGAAATGATGACGAAGTGACCATCAGTCCCTGTTGGAAGGGTACAAACTGTGCAACCTTACCCCAAAGAGAGCTCAATTCTGACTGTAGCTCCCAGGTGTATGCTTCACTCACTTGAACAGAAAATAAAACAGGCATTCAACCTGATTGTTTGTCTTTCTCAGACCAAATTCTGGAGGTTGACAGATTTCACTGGTGTGGGGAATTCTTCCTGGTAAGAATTTCCTCTGTCAATGAGATCAGGACCTTCTCTGCAACTTCTAGTATTAATGAGTTATCTTGGGAACTAAAAAGAGCATTATTCCCTGGTCTGGCCTCTGGGACCAAACAGAATAAACTGAATCTTTCGTCCATATGACAGTCCTTTAAATTCTCAAAGACAGCTATTTTGTCTTCCCCATAGAGCAAAAGCTCTAGATGAATTTAACAGCAAACATGTATTGTCTACTCTGAAGAGGCACATAGTAGAGATACAAAGAAGAGATACAATGTGAGGATAAAAGATGGAACTATAATAATTCCTGGCTTCAAGAAGCTTATGTTAAAATGGGGAGATACAACATGAATGCAAATAAATAAATAGCAGGTAACTGTTGTTCATCCTTCAATCTCAGAGAGGACCATTGATATCAGAAGGGCAATGTCTTGAACTTGCAAGTGAATTGGGTTTAAGTGAGGCAAAGCTGTGCAGTCATCAGCCCCACTCTCTCCTCCAGAGTCACTGGAGAGCAGTCAAGACAACTGGCAATGGTCCCTGATGCAGTGGGAAACCTTGGTCTTTTTAAGCTAAGGTCTTTCCCAGGTCTGTTTGTCTAAAGCAAAGCTCATTCAGAAATCGAAAGCTAGATAAGAATTGAGGCAAAAGACAGCCTAGTCTGCCTGCATAAAAGAATCAATTTGGGAGGGGAATATCAGAACAGAAACAATTTTATTTATACTCACTCTGAGCCATCAAAACCCAAATAATAACCAAGTATAACTTGGGCTGGGACCTAGTATTGGCAAATCAATGAAAGCCAGAGTGATTTTGGATTTAAAAGCATAGTTAAGTAACTCTATTTGAATCACAATAGGCTTTAACAAAACCTGGTTTTTCAGAGCTCTATTTCAAGAAGTCATAAATGAAAACTACACAAGACAAAAGAGTTAATTATCCCAGCTTAAAAAAATAATGATAGAATAAATACATTTGAAGAGGGAGAGAGCCCTAACAACTATAAAAATGAGGAAGGGCTTCATAGAATATAGAGTGTGTAAAGAAAACTGATAGGAAATATCTGGAAAGATAGAAATAGAGAGACCTATTTATGGAGGAAGATTATAATCTAAGAAATTTATATGTTATCCTAAAGATCATAGAAAGCCATGGAAGAATTTTAAATAGGAGCGTTATATACTCTGACCTATGTCTTGGGAAGATAATTTTCATAGCTATATGGATGATGGATTGAAGAGACAAAAGAGTAGAGGCAAAGAGATAATTAGCGGTTTAATGCAGACACTTATGTAGTAGCAAAGAACTGGAAATAAAATAGCTACCCACTAACTGGAAAATGACAAATTATAGTTCATAAATGCAACAGAATATTATTGTGCCATAAGAAAGAAGGAATTCAGAAAAATATTGGAAAACTCATATGAACTGATGCAGAACCAGGAAAACAATATACACAATGACTAAAGCAATTGTAAATGGAAAATAAAACAATAAAATTAAAACAAGCATTGTTTACATAAAGGCTAAATGCTGTAATTATAATGACCAAGGTTATGTTGGGGAATAGGACAACTAGATGGGACTATGGATGGTGTGCTGGGTCTGGAGTCAAGAAGACATCTTCCTAAGTTCAAATCTGGCCTCAGCTACTTACTAGCTGTGTGACCAGTCATTTGATCCTGTTTGCCTCAGTTTCCTCATCTGTAAAAGGATCTGGAAAAGGAAATGGCAAACCATTCCAATAATTTTTTCCCCCGGAAAACCACAAATAGGGTCATAAAGAGTTGAACATGACTGAACAGCAAAAAAAAAAAAAAAATTGGGGGGCATGAGGAAGAGGGAAGAGTCAAATATAACTCTGAAGTAGTAAACCTTGGCAACTAAAAGAATGGTCATGCCTGTGAGAGAAATAACGAAATAAATAGAAGAAGAATCCAAAAAGTATTTAGTAATACAGGTGGGACTGGAATTATGAGGAGAGATTAGGAATGCATAAATTTGAAAGTCCTGTTACAGAAATGAAAATTTAACCCAGAGAAACTAAAGAGTTCACAGGAAGAGAGCCTTGGAAGGTACTCATATTAGGGGTCACGGCATAATTGGTGATCTAGCAAGAGACACTCTGAAGGAACTGGCAAACTAAAAGGAGAACTTGGAGAGAGCAGAATCAGAAAAATCAAAGTAGAAGAGAGGATTAGGGATGAGTAGGTCAGTAACTAGTGTCAAAAGCAGTAGAAAGCCAAGCAGCCTAGGATCCAAAAGAGATCCTTCGATTTAACAGCTGAGAGATGGCTGTTAACTTTAGAGAGGAAGGTTTCCTTTGAGTCATGAGGTCAGAAGTTGGATAGCAAAGGGTTGAGCCAGTTGAAAGTGAGGAAGTTTGGAGGCAATGAATGTAAACAACTTGTTTTAGGAATTTAACTATGGAAGGAGAAGATACCAGATAGCTTGAGGGAGATAGCAGGTCAAATAAAGGATTTATAAGAAAAGGAAAGAACTGAGCATATTTTAGGCAGACAGTGTATAAGAAAAGACTGAAGATGACAGAGAACTTGGCCAGGTTGGGAGAAAAGAAATGATTGAGGGCTGCTAGGTGGTGCAGTGAATAAAGCACCGGCCCTGAAGTCAGGAGGACCTGGGTTTGGATCTGGCCTCAGACACTTAACACAAAAACTAGCCATGTGACCTTGGGCAAGTCACTTAACCCCAATTGCCCTCCAAAAGCAAAAAAAGAAAGAAAAGAAATGATTGAACAGTTTCTAAGAGGAGCTTCAACTGTTTCTTCTACAGAGGCAATTGATGGCACAATAAATATTAAATTGTACCTGGGATCAAGACACACCTGAGTTCAAATCTGACTCAGACATTTACTAATTGTACCATCCTAGGTGAGTCACATAACCTCTGTTTGCCTCACTTTTGGGGGTGGGGGGGTGGATTGAGGCAATCCAGGTTAAGTGACTTGCCCAGAGTCACACAACTAGTGTCAAATATCTGAGGCCAGATTTGAACTCAGTCCTCCTGAACCTAGGGTCAGTGCTATATCCACTTTGCCTCCTAGCTGCCTTGTCTCACTTTCACCAACTGTCAAGGGGAGTCAATAACAGCACCTACCTCACAGGGTTATTGTGAAAATCAAATGAGACAATACTTGTAAAGTGCCTGGCACATAAGTAGATGTATATAAATGTTTCTTGTTGTCACAGACACACAGTGCAATAATGTCTTATCACCTCATCCTAAAATTTGTAACCCAAAACTGGAGACAATACTCAGGTCATGACCTTACCTGGCCAGAGTACAGTGGGACAATCATCTCCCATGTTCTGGTCACCAAGTCTCTGTTAATGCAGGCTAAAGTCAAATTACCACCCTGTCTTTTTTTACAGGAATCAGAATTTAGCCAAGTATCTCTCATACTGATCAAATGCAGTTGATTTCTTGGATTGAAGTCTTTACACTTCTTCCCATTGAATTTCATTTTATTAGATTTGTACCATCATTCTAATCTATCAGGATGTTTTGTTTTGTGTTTTATCCTGATTCTGTCCATCCACCATGTACACTATCCTGGGTTCCATAAATATGACATGTCTAAGCTAAAATTTTAATCATTGATAAAAATACTGATCTGAGCCCCAAGACAGATCCCTAGTGGTCTTTGTTAGAGACTCCCCTCCATATTAATATTAATTTGTTAAATCACTAATCATTGGTTCTAGTCATTAAACCAGTTATGAATTCACTTAAATGTATTACCTTCCAGTTCATATCTCTCCATCTTGTGCATAAGGATCTCTTGGGAGATTTTACCAAAATTCTGAGGATATCAACATGATAATCATTAATATCATATTTTAGCCGAGTCTGAATTAATCAAACAAACTGCTTTGGTTGATTGAAAAGTGCCTTTCCCTGTGTTAGCAACTTCAAAGACCAGAGGTGAGATTTCCCTTATCTTGGGACCTACTCCACATGAAAGCAAAACAGACATCCTGAGACTATAAAATATAAATAGACCCTGCTCTGGTCTTGTCAATTTACATTTACAACCAAGGAACTCTGTTTCACATATAGATGGTAACAAATAGAAGTCATAAAGTTTTGTGACATGGTCATCCTGAGTTGGGATGGTTCTAAAAATGTGTAAAAAGTCTTATGATTTCTCTGTTCATCAGTCAGGACTTTTGTCCTGCACTCCTAGCACAAGTACTGCTAGCCTTAAGGCAATAATGAATGAATAATGAATAAATAATGTAATTTTTATATTACTATTTGTTTGTCTCCTTTAACCAAACTTTTTCAGAAAGTCGACAAACATCAATATCCTATTTCTACAGAAAAAAAAGGAATTCTGGCATGACCTGGTCTTGATGTGCCCATACTGGCTCTTAATGGTCATCTATCTGATGAGGTTTGAGAGGTTCAGGGACTCTCCCAAGGACTGAAGTATAGGAGAGGGTCATCTGGAATGAATTCATGGACTCAAGCGTTCTTTAAATCAAGGAAAAGGTTTACTGTAACACCAATATGGTGGGCAGAGCTCCTTAGGGAACTTGCATCCTTAAGGAACTTGCAATTAAATAGGAATGATGCTAAAGTTTATATAGGAAAAGTAATGGATTATCTTACAGATATGCTAATTGGGTGATAACTTACAGCCTTGGTCACAGGATCAGTCACTACTGGAAACCAGGGGAAGGGGTTTCTCAGGAGTGTATTTTTGGTCTGTTCCATCTGTAGCAAGATAACTTTGAGAGTTGATGTCTATAGCTCAACCTCTGGATTGAATATGATAACATTGGGAAATACATGATAATTCTGTGGTTACAAGATAGTCCTGTTTTTACAAAAGAATTTTTTCAGAAGTGAGCTTGTTCTTGTGATGAGCAAATATAGTTTGTTTTTACTGGGGCCTGCTTGTGAGAATTGTGGGAAAGGTAGTTTATCTTTCTTGGGCCCACTCGTGAGCTATTGCTAGGCACAGTGTCCTTGGGCTGGGAAAAAAACCTACAGGGATAATGTTTTGAACCTAGGGAGAAATATGATCTTGGAATTGGGGTCCAAGCAGAAGCACCCAAGCACTTCATCATTTCATTTCTAAGAACCCACAGTCTGACAATATATTCTCCAGTTTTGTCAAGAATTGAAGAAAAGCTAATCAGTTTCTAATTTGAAGACTGTACCTGTCATCTCTCTTGTCCTTTTTGCACTTCTCCTATTTTCCATGATTTTCCAAAGATGACAAAGGTTCAGCGATAAAATCTATAAATTCTTTGTCTTTCTTTAGCACATAGTTCATCTGGGTCTAGCTACTTCAATTCATTGAAGGTAGCTAGATTCTCCCCTCACCCCATCTTCACTTATCTTGGCTTTTAATTCCCTATTAACCATGTTTGTTCTATCCTTCTGAAGCTGAGAAATGTTCTCCTTGGTAGAGAAAACAGAGGTAAAATAAATAGAGCAATCTTGAGTGATTTTTGTCTTCTCTGTTTTGTTTGCCATCTGCCACACACCTTGAGTAGCAGAGTAATTCTCCTCTTTCCCCAACATATATTTTTAAGAACCCTCCTTATTGTCCTTAGCATTCTTACCAGTCTCATCTACTTCTGAGCTTTAGCTCTCCTGACATTATTTCTGAATTCTTTTGTATTTGCCCTCAGTTACCTGGCCTTGCTTATTTCACTGGGCCTTCCGGACACCACATGGCGGGGAGCGCCGAGCAGAACAAAGCACACTTACACAGCAACTCAGGGGGCAACTCCAACTTTATTTCCTGCTCTTCTACATATATAGCCTATCCTACGCAAGCACTTTCCATTTTGGCTGTTGGCCAATTACAATACCTTTTGCCTTTTAAGGTCAAGCACACCTTAACCCCTGGGACTCTTATATCTCGATTTCTACCCTGAGCAAGGATATTCCTTGTGAACCCGGATGTGCATCGCTCCTTAGAACAAGGCGGGGTCAGCTGGGGGCCTAGCAGTCCCTCAAGTGCCTAGAGGGTTAATGGGGGCGAGAGGCCTTGCCATCATCACCTAAGCCGGGAGGCAGTCCCATCACGGGTCCAGGGACCTCTCAAGGGCACTGAGGTTAATCCGCGTTGGCTCTCCCACAACTCTTCTCCACTTGTCTTTTACAAATTGAAAAGCCAGGGGCAGCCTTGCCATGAGAAATGCTTAAAATCTGGGTGCAAACACTCACTTCTTCCTATCGCCCTGACCTTGTGAGGTAGGATTTCCTCCCATTAAAACCTAATGAGTAAAGAATTAGCTGTCACAGGTCAGCTAGATGGCACAGTGAGTAGAGCGCCGGCCCTGGAGTCAGAAGGACCTGAGTTCGGATCTGGCCTCAGACACTTAATGCACACACAAACAAAAACCTAGCCGTGTGACCTTGGGCAAGTCATTTCACCCCAATTGCCCTCCAAAAAAAAAAATTAGCTGTCAGGGGTTGCCTTGGAAAGCTACCAAGAACTCTGAAATTAATGTGCTTTTGGCCTCCTCAAAAAAACATTTTCCTCCCTAGAGGAATAAACTAACGTGGGGCAGAAGCGGGCTCTGTGAGGAGGCATCATGTGGCAATGCAGGACCACTAACTAGTTATCACTAATCACTAACTAATTGCAGATGAATACAAAAATATGTTCACAGTGCAAGACCCAGAGAGGTTCAACCAATAAGAATGTTCCCTGAAAGTGAATGGTTCTTGAAGAGGGAAAGGTGATGGGGGGGGTGGGGAGGGTAAGTGGTTCTGCCAGGGATCTACCCTGGCATCCAGTCTGGAAGGAATTCACCAGGCTCAAGCAAACTTTGAAGCCAAAATTGTAAAGTTTATTGTTACGCTGTGCGGGCTAGATTCTTATGGAACCTGCAAACTCACAGAGGCCACAGGCATAGTTTTAAGGTGTCAATTATGCTAACTAGGTGAGTAAGGGTGGGATCAGGGAAGAGTTAAGGATTGGTCAGTGCTCAAAGGACCATACACTTTTAATATCAAATGCGCAGGTGTATTGCCCATGATTCACTGGGAAATAGCTCAAGGCGGGGCTAGCTGGAGGTGTGGTTTTAGGCCTGATATGTCACTAAAGAGTGCCCAGTCTGCCACCCACCAAGGTCATCAGAGACTGTGTGGGTCTATAATTGACTAAGGAGTTACCCTCTAGATAAGGTATTGAAGAATTTATGGTGGGGCTGGCCACTAAGGGAGATAACATTTACATAACTTAGTGTTTCAAGCAGAGATAAATAGGTCATGAGTTGTTGCTGGGCAGAGTGCTGGAAAGGGGAAGGGGCAGAGTCGATGCTCTGAGGCTGGGGGCATGGAAATGTGATTGTACAGACTGGTTTTACAAATTGATTTTACCGACATAGATCCCAAAGCACCCCACTTACAAACTAATGTTACAGATTGATACTACAGACATATATACATCACAAGGACCCCATCAGTCCTCATTTATCTCCACTAAGAAGATCCAGCATCTAAATCCCCAAATACCATTTTATACTCTGTAGCACAACCCTTACTATAATCTGTAGGGTTTGTTACACCTGCAGAAGTTCTTTTGCTAACAGTGTGATGGAGCCCCATCTGAGACATGGGAGATTTTGAAAGTCTTTTTTCACAAGGAAACAAAATGGTCTCTACCAACTGGGAAAACTTGGATTTCTCTGGCTTTCTCCAAAAGACATCAATCAAATTGTTTAAAAATCACTCTAAAAATTCTTCCAAGAAGGGAAGTCAAGGTCATAAAAGGCTATGGTTTTTAAGGGTATCTCCACTCCGTATTGTGTCCCACCACCACAGATTAACCCGGGGTGGGGAATCTGTGACCTTTTGACTGAATGCAAACTTTACAGAACAAATCTCCTTAATAAAAAGATTTGTTCTAAATGGCTGCACTTAAGGACCTAGATGGCCACATATGGCCTCAAGGCCAGCAGCAGGTTCCCCATTCCTGCATTAAATAATTTCCATGAGACTTAATCCAAGTGACTAGGGTGTAATATTTGATGGATGAATGAATTATAGCTTGAGAAAGCTGGTCTGATATGAGAAGACAAATAACAATATCTTACATTTGTCTAAAGGTTTAAAATTTTTTCCCCATCATGATCCTGTAAGGTAAATAGCACATATAAGCATCATCAGCATCAGCATCATCATCATCATTTTCCAGATGAGGAAACTGAGACTGAGAGATGAAATTATCCACAGTCATATGTCTAGAAAGTATGGCAGCCAACATCGGAACCAAGTCTTTTGACTCCAAATCCTACATTCTTACCATTGTACAGTTTTATGCTTTGAATATTGGCCTAATCTTGCCATTGATGACCTTTCTGCTGATACCTTTCGGGACCTTGAATAGGGAAGCAAAAGAAAGTTGTTTGGTGTAACACAATGAAATGGAAAAAGTCACAGAAAAAGTTATTGGCTTATGAATTTAGGCAAATCACTTTGGTTGCTTCTTCTGAAAAAGGGAGAAAATTATTCTTGTGCTACCTACTTCTCTGTAGTTTTATGACAAATGCAGTCTGATAACAAGAAATTCTCCATAAATGTCAGCTCCTAGTATTAATAAAGATTTAGGGTCATAAAATGTCTCCTGTGCATATGTTATCTGTCTCTCGAGTCAGAGGACCTGAGTTCTAATCCTGATTACTACTTGTGTGACTTTGACAAGTCACTAAACTTCCTTGGGCTTCCTCATCTGTAAAATGAAGGGGTTAGATTAGATAGCTTCTGGAATCCTTAGAAATCTGGGAGCTCATCTGATCCTCACAACAACTTTCTGAGTTATGGTAACAGAGCCTCGCACAGCAGACTTAAAGAAAGTCTCACCTGGAAAAACATTGGTGGCAATCTCACTTCCAATACTTAGTAGCTATGTGATCCTGAGCATATTATTTAAGTACTTTGAACCTCAATTCCCTCATCTGTAAAAGAGGAAAAATTAATAATCCCTAAAGTCAGAGAGTTTCTTGTAAAAATCAAGTGATATATCATATGCAATATTTGTAAATCCTAAAGCACTTTGTAAATGTTAACTATTATTACCATAAGCATTATTTCTATTTTACAGGTGGGAAAAATGAAACTCACATATGCTAGTGATTGAATGCAGCTAGGTGACACAGTGGATGGAACACCAATTCTGGAGTCAGGTGAACTCATCTTCCTAAGTTCAAATCTGGTCTCAGATATGTACCAGCTGTGTGATCTTGGGCAAGTCACTTAACCCTGTTTGCCTTAGTTTCCTTGTCTGTAAAATGAGCTGGAGACGGAAATGGCAAACCACTCCAGTATCTTTGCCAATGTGAAAAATATATATTTTTTTCTGTCTTGGAGACTCAGAGCTCCAACCCTAGCCTTCTGCTCCAAAGTTCTTCAGAAGGACATTACTGATAATGAGATTGCCCTTAAATCTTCTCTTCTTGGTCAAAAGCGACCCAAGCCTGAATTGATTTTATCCTACTCAGGCTTGGGTGGTGTTAAATTCTTCAGCCTAGATAGTTCAAGACTTGGAGTGGTCTGGTATGATGAGGAGTTGGTGTAATGTTAATGAGATTCAAGATCTTCCCTGCCCATTAATAGGCATTAGTGGAGCCTCATCACTGGAGTCTGACCTCATTTGAGTCCTCCTGAAGACCCTCCCCAAACTTCTCCTCTAGGCCACCCCTAGATTCTTCCCACAACCTTTCTTTATAGAAGACCACATCTTGCCTCCTTGAAGAGAGGGAAGGCCGGGAAGACTGGTCTAGCTGTGTCAGATTATTCTGGCCAACTTGTCTGATATAAGCATCACAGATACCAAGGCTTCTTAAGAGTCTTCCCATTAAGGCAAATCTTTAATAAACTATGCTTTACTTTGTCTGAGAGGAGACTTGAGTCGAATTCACTTGGCAGAACCCAGCATGTTGGTATTTTGGTGTCTCGCATACACTTAAGCCCTAAACCTCAACATTTTATATTTCCCTAACCTGTGACTTCTACAGGAGGGCAGTCCAGAACTGGGACCCCAAAGGGGGCTAGTCCAGAACTGGATCAATTTGAGATTTGGAGGTATGGAGATATATACCTTTTCAATAAGTGCTTATATCATCC
The DNA here is from genome assembly GCA_011680675.1 of Gymnobelideus leadbeateri. Lineage (NCBI taxonomy): Eukaryota > Metazoa > Chordata > Mammalia > Diprotodontia > Petauridae > Gymnobelideus > Gymnobelideus leadbeateri. Next base: position 448,354 of record WOXC01006994.1, on the reverse strand, counting down.
TGCCATCATTTTCCCTCCTGATAGAAGAAATACCAGTTCTGGACAAAGGAGGGCTAGGAGTCACAATGAAAGGCTTATGGCCTCAGGCAAATGCCTCATCAAATAGGAAGATTTAATCAGAGCTCAAGGAGGTTCCCTGAGCCTGTACCTCATCACAGCCATAATTGCATGACAAGCAAGCTTGTGAGAGAAATAAAAGTGTGGATACACATGAGACCTAATTTAGTTTGTCTTTCTGAGATTAAACTTTTGGGATAGACACCAAGAAAACCCCAACAGAGGTCACAGTGAGTTGGACAGGACTGAAATGACTGAACAACAATGAACAATGATTGATTAATTAGTGAATATCATTAAGTCATTCAGCCTCTGTCTGATTCAGCCTTTTCACCTGGGAAGAAAGGTGGAACAATGGTTAGAATACTGACTTAGAGTCAGAAAGAGCTGAGTCTAAATCCTGATTCAGACACTGTCTAGCTGTGTGACACTAGGCAAGTTGTTTACTGTCTTCAGGCCTCCTCAGTTTCCTTTTCTGTAAAATAAAGCAGTAAAATTTATGGTTTCTTTGGTCCCTTCCAGCTCTAAATCCTGAAATTCCACGACCTATTAAAAAAAGAGCACAAGGGGGCGGCTAGGGGCTCAGTGAGTAGAGTGCTGGCCCTGGAGTCAGAAGGACCTGAGTTCGGATCCGGCCTCAGACACTTAACGCACACACAAATAAAATAAAAACCTAGCCGTGTGACCTTGGGCAAGTTACTTAACCCCAATTGCCCTCCAAAAACAAAAAAAAAAGAGCACAGTTGGTATCAGAGATGAGATTGGAACCCAGGTTTCTCAAAAGAAGACAAATCTATTGGGTGACTGGCCCATGGGCCTAGCTAGTCCTATTGAAGAGGTTACCCATAAAGAGGGTTAGGATTGCTTCTGGAGACCCCAAAATACCAACACTCTGGGTCCCCTCAGCCAAAGAAAAGTAAAGTTTATTAAAAGTTTGCTTGTGGGGCGGCTAGGTGGCGCAGTGAATAGAGCGCCGGCCCTGGAATCAGAAGGACCTGAGTTCGGAGCCGGCCTCTGACACTTAATCCGCACAAACAAAAACCTAGCCTTGTAACCTTGGGCAAGTTACTTAACCCCAATTGCCCTAAAGGGGCGGCTAGGTGGCGCAGTGAGTAAGAGCACCAGCCTCGGAGTTTGGATGACCCGAGATCAGATCCGGCCTCAGAAAATGAGCACCCACACATAAATAATGACTAGCCGTGTAACCTTGAGCAAGTTACTTAACCCCAATTGCTTTATAAAAAAAAAAAAAAAAGTTTGCTTGTATGGGACACAGTAAGCTTGTGCTAGGTCATTCTGTGGCGCTCTCACTCTTCCATGGCGCTCTCACTCTTCCATGGCGCTCTCACTCTTCCATGGCGCTCTCACTCTTCCATGGCACTCTCACAAACATGAAGACAGGATGGGGTCTTATATACAGAAAGGTTGTGGGAGGAATCTAGGGGTGGTCTAGAGGAGGAGTTTGGGGCGGGTCTTCAGGAGGAGTTGATGAGGTCAATGAGTGCTTAAGGTGGGAAGTTGCTGGAGGCTACCTGGAGACCACAGACAACAGGGGCTAAGCCAGTTCAAGGGTAGATCGACACTTTGATAGGCTACAGGATGGGAGGTCTAGTAATAGACTTGCCTCATGCAAATGCCTCATCAAATGAGACAATTTAATCAAGAGTCCAAGGGAGGCTCCCAGAGCGTGTACCTCAAGGACTTAAGGAGAGCTTGAGGGGGCTCCCAGAGCCCATACCTCATCACTATGAGCATGTACAGAATGCTGCTGATGCAAGTCCCCATGTGGAAAAAGCTTAGGAGATGGCTTCTGGAAGATTAATGAATGATGGGGTACAGGCTCTAGGAACCCATTGAACATTTTGAATCTTCCCACTTGATCCACAGAGGCCACAAGCTTTCCATTATTAATATAAGTGAATCTCTGTTACCCTTAATCTAGCCTTGCTCTCCATTGTCTGTTATCTCCAGGTAGCTACTGCCTGCTCTTGATACTATCAAAATATCTATGACCAAAGCTGCTACCCTTAAACTAGCCTGGCCCTCCATCTTTTGTTACTTCCAGATTGCCTCTGACTTTTTCCCACCTTTGATGCCATCAAAATCCCATTCTCTTGGTTCCTGGAGTCTGACTTCAGTCCCATCAAGATCTTCCTTAGACTCCTCCTCAAGACCCTCCCTAGACCCCTCCTCCCAGATTACTAGACCACCCTCTAGAGCCCTCCCACAGTCATTCTATATATAAGATCCATCTTGCCTCCATGAAGGGGCTCAGATACAGTCTAGCTCAGACTCAGTCTGTGTCAGATTGTTCTGGCCCCCTTGTCAATACAGGGGTAACAAATGCTCAGGCTTCTTAAGAGTCTACCCAATATGGTGAATCTTTAATAAACTTTGTTTTACTTTGGCTGAGAGAAGACTTGAGTGAAATTCATTCAGCAGGACCCAGCATGTCGGTATTTTGGGGTCTCAAGCACCCCTGAACCCTAAAACTCAAAAATTTGATGACTTACAATGGAAATGTCTTGGAAAGACTTTAGAACATGTGAAAGATTCTATGGTGCTGTCATAGATGGTTCTAGATGGCTAACCCTATGATAAAAAAGGAACCTTTTAAATTGAATGAGCTGGAGTGTATACTTAAAAAGCACCATTCAGTTTCTTTCCCATCTCTTGGTTTAATTTCTTACCTAGTTTCCTTCTAACTGCCAGTCTTCCAGTGATAGTAGAGAGAATGTGATGAGGGGAGAGGTGCTGGGCCCACCTCATCTGAGAATGACATGTGGCTTGGTGAATACAGGTCTTCCTTCTTCACTTCAATCTTCATTATTTTGTTTTAGGTGGAGAAGATTAACCCAGAGGCTACAACTTTGTAAATTAAGAAAGGTCAGGAAAGTGAACTACCCGAAGTCCAAGAGACTGGAATTCCAGTCTATGCTGGACTTCCCATTCATCCCAGCATCAATAGCCTATGGAGTGACTTTTGACCATTGAGATTCAGCCCAGCCATAGCTTGAACAAGACCTCACTCAATAGCAATGCCACATTTGGACATGCCCTTTATGGGACCAGTGTTATTAAGAATTGTATTAAAGCTGAGTCCATTCTCTTACAAAACCAAAGTGGTTTAGGGAAGCAGTTACAACCAAGGTGTTGGGAAAAATTTTTTATACTCCTATATCTTAAAAACATATTTTCCTTCTTAAAAGCTAATTGATATTAATTGGGTAGATGGAACTAGGCTGCTAGTCACCCGTGTCTAGCAATTAGGAAAAACACTATACTAGGAGCTTGAGTCAATGGCATTAGAGAAGAGATACTACAACCCTTCCTACAAAGGTCTGGGAAATATGTAGCCAGTGTGGTGCTGAGATAGTGAGGACAGCGAGATATTCAGTACGCTGTCAAGAACAAACCAATGACTATGTTCACAGGTAAGTTTGGCTTCTCAGCAGTCTCCTTTCCTCAACCCAGTGAAAAATGTCTTGTGTCTACAATAGGCCAACCCAATGCTCAGCACTCTGTGAAGGTCAGGAAGTATAAAAGGGCTCCTAGCCCTCAAGGTGTTCAAAACCTAATTGGAATCATGATAGCTCACTTTTATCTAGTGTTTTGAAGTAAGACTTAAACCCTGGTCTTCATAAGCTGTCTTAGATACCTGCTAGCTGTGTGAAGCTGTACAGCTACCTCAGCTTCCTCATTTATAAAATCAGGGGTTAGACTTAATGATCTCTAAGGTCCCTTCCAGTTATGAATTATTGCTCCCATGATCCAATGCTCAATCCACTATGCCAAAACATTTTTTCTCATCAAACAGGGTTTAGTACTAATGGTATATCTGAATATACTTTTCCCAAGAAGAGAAGGGAGGAAACGGTGCTTGAAGAAGCAATAATTTTTAATGTAGAAAAGCTTAGATCCCAGTTCTTGAGTCTGAGTGTCTTTCCCAATAAGAATCAAGTTCTTTGGTGGGTTGGTGAGTGTATGTGCTCAGTAATACTTTCCTTACATCTCCTGATTCAGTGCAGTTATTCTGTTAAGAGGTGGACATCCCATGGGGCAACTAGGTGGCCCTGGAGTCAGGAGGACCTAAGTTCAAATCCGTCCTTGGATACTTAACACGAAAACTAGCCCTATGATCTTGGGGAAGTCACTTAACCCCAATCACCCTACCTTCCCCCTCCAAAAACCAAAAAACAAAAAGAGATGGAAATCCCATTCTGCCTAAGGGGTGGGGAACCTTTGGCCTCGAGGCCACATGTGGCCCTCTAAGTCCCCCAAGTGCAGCCCTTTGACTAAATCCAGGTCACATGTGGCCCTCTTGGTCCTCAAGTGACCCAGAATCCAAAATCCAAATTCAAGTTTGGATTTGGTCAAAGGGCGCCACTTGAGGACCTAGAGGGCCACATATAGCCTTGAGGCCATAGGTTCCCCAGCCCTGGAAGGAGAGCCCCAGGAATACCTTCTTTGTTTCTGAACTCTATTCTTCCTGACCTCTGAAGACACACGTTGCTCTCCATGACCTTTAAACCCAGCCATGTAGGCTGACATCCTGAAGAGCTGACTGCTTCCTCTCCGCCACCCTGCCCGGTTTCTTCCGCCTGGGAGCTGAAGATAAAACTGTGTTCTTAGTGCCACTTACCTCATCCCCAGCACTAAGGACTCAGAGTTGTCAGGGTATTTGTGGGGCGCGGGAAGCAGCAGGCGATGCAGCTTGCTCTGCCATCCACAGAGTACCAAGCACAAGTGAGGGGGAAAGGTTTATCAACAAAGCAGATGTGCCTCAAACATGCTGGAAAGCAGACAGAGGGGAATGGTGTCGCTCTTACCCACTCACTCCTCTGAAAATAACTTCATGAGACACCTGCCAAGTCTGGGGAGAGCTGAGGAGCAGGGTGAGGCTGGAGAGAATGAGGCTTAGTGCAGGAGGAAGTAAGTTATAGCTTGTTGCCCGACAACTGGTATCTATAATAATCCTTTCCATTTGTAGAGCATGTTAGACTCTTAAAGCACTTTTACCTTCGTTACCTCTTTTAAAACCCAGCACAACTCCGTGAAATAGGGATGACAGATGGAGAAAGTGAAGCCCAGAGATACCCAAATACAATGAGTTAGTGACAAAGCCAGGCTCCAAATCCAGATCTCATTTGATCCCCACATTAACCCGGTGATGTAAGTACTATTATTATCCTCATTTTATGTGTGAGGAGTATATAAAATATTTCATTTTACATATGAGAGGTTAGGTGACCTACCCAAGGTCACCTACCCTTCTAGGGCTTAGTCTGTTTTTGGTTTGTTGGTTGCAGTCATGTCCGACACTTCGTGACCCCATTTGGTGTTTTCTTGGCAAAGATTCTGGACTGGTTAGCCATTTCCTTCTCCAGTTCATTTTATAGATGTGGAAACTGAGGCAAACAAGGTTAAATGACTTGCTTAGGGTCACACAACCAATAAGTATCTGATGTCAGATTTGAACTCAGGAAGATGATTCTTCCTGACTTCAGGCCTGGCACTCTATCCACTGTACCATCTAGCTGGACCCAGAGTTCAGTCTATTTTTGGAGCATAATGGACTCATAGGATCAAAGACATAGAACTAGAAGAGGCCTCAGAGCTCATCTTGTCAAAACCCCTCATTTGAGAGATAAGGAAATTAAAGCTCAGAAAGGCTAATTGACTTAGCCACACAGGTTGTTATTGTTAGTCATTTCCAATACTTTGTGACCCCATTTGGGGTTTTCTTGGCAAGGATGCTGCACTGGTTTGTTGTTTCCTTCTCTAGCTTATTTTATAAATGAGGAAGCTGAGACAAACACAGTCAAGGGACTTGCCGAGGGTCACACAGCTAGTAAGTGTCTGAGATTTTAACTCAAAAAGATGAGTCTTCCTGACTTCAGGCCTGACACCCTCCACTGAGCCACCTAGCTGCCTAGGTAGTAAGATAGTAAGTGTCAAAGACATGATTTGAACCTAGTCCCCTGGACTCTAAATAGGGCACTCTTTTTACGATACTATACTGTTTCCCATGTTAATAGGATTAAGGAAATATTTAATAGCTCTGATCCCCAGCCCCCAAATCAAAAATGACCTTTCCCTCCTCAACCATCACAGTATACATTTATGCAGTGTTATCTAATGAGTTTGCATCATGCAGGTGTCCCATTCCTCCACACTAGATTGCAAATTCCTTTATAGAAAAGACTATATCTTATTTCATCTTTGCATCTTCCCAAGAAAGACTGTTAATATACTGTTGTTAGATTAAACTGAATACAACCATGAAAGAGATTGACATAGATGGCCATTTTCATCTGGAAACATCAATAGAGTTGCTTATAACCAGCACACTAAACCTTCTAAGGCAACTGTGACCTCCCCACTCTTCCAGTACCAAACATAGGGGAGCTATGTGTGGTAAGCCATGCTTACCAAGAAGTTAGAGGAATGTAGAGCTCTTTAGTCAGAGAAAGCTAAGGACTAACTTGAAAATTATCCTTAAGGTTATGACAGTCATGAGGTTGCTAAACACTTCTCTCTATCCACAAAGGACCAATTCGGAGAAGATTGAGTCAATTAAAGCTGGAGAAATCTTGTTAGACTTAGTGAAGAATTTTTTTGACCAAATGCATAATAAAACTCATGGTTAGACTCGAGAGGTTTGGGGTCCTCATACTTTAATAGACAAGAAAAAAATTAAAGGTCTTCTGAAACCCATGGTTTAGACCTTGGGTGTGAAACAGTTGTATTTCTAAAGCACCATAGGTAAAAACTTCAATCTAGTTAAAACATATTTTTTTTCATTTTACTAAAATAAATAATACTAGTTAGCATTTATTTAACACTTAATAGGTAGTCAAGTGGCTCAGTGGATATGGTACCCTGCACAAGTCACTTAACTCTGCCTCAGTTTCCTCATCTGTAAAATGAACTGGTGAAGGAAACGGCAAACCAATCCAGGATCTTTGCCAAAAAAACCCAAATGGGGTCACAAAGAGGACCTGACTGAAAAATGACTGAACAACAACATAGCACTTTAAGGCTTGTGAAACATCTCACATGAGTTATCTTCAGGTGCTATTATTATCCCCATTTTGCAGAACAGGAAACTGAGAATGAAAGGCCATGTTAATTAGTCAGGCACAAACAGGTAGTGAATATTTAAGGGGGAATTTGAACTCAAATCTTGCTGTCTCTAAGTCTCCACTATGCCACCTAGCGGCCTAAGGTGAAATGCACAATATTCCACTCATCCACCTGATATCAAGAGTAGAATTCCCCTCACCTCTCAGCAGAGATGGATTAGAAGTACAGAATGATGTTTGCTTTATTAGCTAATTTGTTCAATTGTTTTATGTAACTATATTTGTCACAACAGAGAACTTCTATGGATGACACGGAAGAATTCATGGATAATAACTTACATGCAAAAAAAAAAAGAAAAGGAAAGAACACCAATAAAACATTTAAAAATATATAGAAAAAAACTAAAAGTTTCAAGGGGGTCAGTTAGGTGGTGCAATGAATAGAACACCGGTCCTGGAGTCAGAAGGACCTCAGTTCAAATCCAGCCTCAGATACTTGACATTTAACTAGCTGTGTGACCTTGGGCAAGTTTTACTTCAGTCAATTGCCTTGCCTTCCTCCCTCAGAAAAGGAAAGGGAAAGAAGGAAGGAAGGAAGGAAGGAAGGAAGGAAGGAAGGAAGGAAGGAAGGAAGGAAGGAAAGAAGGAAGGAAGGAAGGAAGGAAGGAAGGAAGGGAGGGAGGAAGGAAGGAAAGAAAACAGAGCAATTTTATTATTACCATGCTAAATTTAATATACATTTTTTAAAACTCTCTAAAATAGTTCAGTTTCATATACAGTCTCCTTGTTTTCTTCTTTATACCCTGAAATGTTCTCATAAGCACACTGTTATTATAAAGTTCACAACCAAAAAAATTTTAAAGAAGACCAAAGAATATAAAAATTAATTCAATATATATATTTTTTAAAATCTAATATACTTCATATTTATTATGACCAGTTAAAGGGGAGGAAGGCAAAAAGGGAAAGAAGGAAAAATGTAAAGTGATAGGGGAGGGGGACAAGAGATGATGAGAGGAAATTAAATTGACTCAGAAGGAGACAAAGAGAGAAAGAAAAGGAAATATAAATGTAAGGACAGAGAGGCCCTTGAGAAAACAGAGTAGGGAAAAGAGCACCAGGCCTGTGATTCCCATGGAGTAGACACCCCCTCTTGTGGTCTCTTAGACGATTGCTGCAAAAGCCTTTGAAAGCTATGTTGTGTTTCTGTAGCCGTCAGTACCCAGAATATGACCTCTAGGTAATTTCCTTGCAGGCTGGACCAAAGTTTCTAAAGGACATCAAAAGAGAGGGGCTAGAAAGAAATCACTCCCAGTGAAGACATGGCATTTTCTCCCTTCTGGGGAGGAGTATTTTCAAAATCACAGTGTTCCAAAATATCTAAGCTTTTATGACCTCAAAGATTCTTAGAAAAAGATCATGGCCCAAAAGAAGTTTAGGGAAGAGTCACAGATGCCTATGTTAATTTCATAAACTCACTGCAACAGACACTTATTTGGTGTCTGCTATACACAAAGGGCAGTAAGATTGACTATTGGAGTTAATGTAAAAACTGATATCCTATACCCCCATCCCCCTACATTGCTTATGGATACAGATATTAATTCAGAACCTCACACTTCAGTAATCCCTCAGGTTCTGTGAGTCAATTCAAGTCTCAGCTCAGTCAGTGATTCACCAGACACAAAAACTCCTCTGCCTGGATTCTAAAGTCCTCCACAACTTGGTACCAACCTAATCTTCCAGTCTGATTAAAAAGTCATCTCTTTCATGAACTCTATAGTATGGCTAATTCGGACTTCTTACTGTTTGTCATAAATGATAGTCCATTTTCAGCCAAAATATCTTTATGCTGATGTCCCCCATGCTTAAGATTCACTCCCTCCTCATCTCTGCCTCTTAGAATCCCCATGTTTGCTTTGAAACCCAGTTCAAATGCCACACTTTACTGGAAGTCTTTCTTACCCCATCCCACACCCTCATACCCTATGCCAATTATACTGTATCTGTACTCCTTATATTTCACAAATGTGTATGTATGTATATATGTATATACATACATATCAATATACATGCACACACATTCTATTAAGAATTTTAATTTCTTCTTTTAAAAATTCTCTTTTCATAAACACATACACACACACATATATGTATATATATGTAAATGTTGTCTCCTCTGATAGAATATAAGCTTCTTAAGGTCAAGAACTGTTTTATTTTTGTCTTTGGGGCCTCAACATCTAGTACAGTGCCTGATACATAATAGACACTTGATAATTGCTTATTGATTGTTTGATTGTTGCAGATGAATGAATCAACACAAGACTGTATTCCCTATGGGACAAAGAAGATTAAATATGGAACCTTGAACCAGTGACTTCAGCCCTCTGGGGGAAAAAAAAGACATGCCCAACACACCATAGAGGAAAAGGGGACAGATCTCACATAGCTTCAGAAACTGTGTTCCAGAGATGTAAAGATCATACAAAATTCTCATCCAATAGAGCATTTCTTTTTAGGTTCTACTGTCATCTTCCCTATGATTGAGCCATGTGGTTGTCCCTGTAATTCAAGTCAATTTTTTTGAAATTTATGTTTCATATGCTTTTTTCACTTAATTAGCATTTTTCTTTCCCTCCTAACTCTCCTACATCAGCTAAAAAAAAAAAAAAAAACCAAAGCAACAAAAATACATACCAAAAAACCTTCTTAAGAAAAATGTGTAGTCACACAAAACAAATTCCTTCATTAGCCATGTCCAAAAATGTATGTCACCTTCTGCATCTATAATCCCACTCTGTCAGGAGTAGGGTAGCATGCTTCTTCAGTGGTCCTCTGGAATTGTCGTTGGTCATGGTGTTGAACAGAGTTAAGTCTTTCAAAATTGTTTTTCTTTATAATGTTAACATTGTATAAATTGTTCCCCTAGTTCTTTCAATTCATTCTGCATCAGTTCATAGTCAAGCATAGATATTTTCCCAATTTCCCCTGAAACTGCCCACTACATTCATATTCCATAATTTGTTAGCCATCTTCCCCAATAGGTGGACACTTCCTTAACCTAGGTTTTGCTACTATGAAAAAGAACAGTTATAAATATTTTATACATTTATAGATTACATGTACACTTACAGATATTTTTCCTCTTTCTTTCACTTCACTGGGGCATAAGCCTAGTTGTCATACCTCAGGCATATTTAAGTGGATTTTAGGGGATAGTTCCAAATTGCTTTCCAGAATGACTAGACCAATTCGCAGCTTCACAACAGTACCTTAATATGTCTGTTTGCCTGTAGCTCTCCAATATTTGCAATTTTTTCTCTTTGTCATTTTTGCTAATCTATGTGTATGAGGTGGAATTGCTTTAATTTGCATTTCTCTATTAGCAAACTGGAGCATTTCTAATATGTCTATTAAGAATTTCTGGGGCGGCTAGGTAGCACAGTGAACAGAGCACTAGCCCTGGAGTCACGAGGACCTGAGTTCAAATCCAACCTCAGACACTTAACACAGAAACTAGTCATGTGACCTTGGGCAAGTCACTTAACCCCAATTGCCCTCCAAAAAAAAAAGCAAAAAGATAAAGTATTTCAATTTCTTCTTTTAAAAACTCTCTCTTTATATTCTTCGACCATATATCAATTGAGGAATAGTTTTTATTCTTATACATTTAAATCACTTCCCTATACATGGCACTCTAAATGCCTTAGTGAAATTTTAAGCTTTAAGAACTGAAATAGTTTTTTTGATAGTTTAAAACTACACTAAGACTTTTGGAACATCCTACTTTAAATTAATTTGGATAAAAAAAAAAAAGGAATCTCCTTTGTGAGACCTCATCTCTTGATGTCTGATTCAGAAAACATGATTGCCATAGCTATAATGAACTCTTTCCTCCAGAAGGGCACTTAAAGATCATTTTACAGATAAGGAAGATGAGACCCAGAAAAACGAAAGGAATTACCTGAGGTCACATAACTAAACCATGGTACAAGTAATGATTCATTTGGACCCTATTCCATTCCAATAAGTATTAGTTCAGTGTGGTTGTATAATATATATTTAGTTATCTAATAATAGTACAAGAATAAACATGTAGTAATATATATTTTATATAAATCATATTGAGATAATTAGACAAGATAGTTTCTTATAGTAGGCGTCAAACCTTAATCCAATGTTAAAGTCACCCGCACAAGAATATTGACAAAGATAGGTCCATTTTTTTTGCTCAGATTTCATGTCCAAGCCTAGCATGGGTGGAGTGCCATGAAAAGCTCCCTGATTTGTTTTTGTATTTCTGTGCTACCTATACTATCTCCTTTTGCCCAACATGAGGAAAAACCCATACATTTTATGATCAGTTAGTCAACAGAGATATCCTGTGCTTCACCCAATCTGTGAAGACCCTGTTGATAACACCATTTTTTAGCCGGTAGGTCTATCGACCAATGAGACATTGTATTTTACTTTGATTCTTTTGGATATCAAACTCTATTAAAAAAAAAAAACAAGGATCTTGAAGGCATATCAGATCATGAGGAAGATCTGAGGTTCCATTCGTTGAAAGGGTCTGTTCCCTTGAATTAATGGATAATAACTCAGAGTTCTGCCTTAATGTATTTTGTTTTGTTTTTTCTTTGCATATTGGACCTCTTTGGACCCCACAGGTGGCAAAGCTGGGAGTAGAACCAATATCTTCTAGCCATGCTCTTTCCCTTACAACCTACTGGCTTCTCCTCAGCCTTAGTGAGCTTTAAAACAAACTGAACAGCTTTTGCCTATTATGTTAATGGTAATATCATATGCTGATGAAGAGAAGAGAGAGAAAAATTATTCCCAAATAAGAAGGCCTGAATTCTCCACACCATATGAATAGGGAACACAAAGGAGAACATGGCCTTACTCAGACTAATGCAGCATGTTCATTATATTTATTTTCCTAAACTCCAATTACTCATCCCCTGCCCAAGCTGTGACAGATTTTCCTTCTCAAGAGGACAGATTGCAGATGCAGGGGGTGGGGTGGGGGAGATGCTGGGCCCAACTATTTTCACAGGAGGTGAGCAGATAAAGCGGGCGTATAGTTCACATTTGTGATGTGTTCCAAAGGCCTCCTCCTACAAGTCAACCTGAAAATGATGGGCCATAAAATGACTCATGGTCACTCAATGAGAGCCCCATTCAATAGTTCAAGGCTTACTGGTGCTTGTTTCCAGGTGCAAAATAAGTAATTAGAACAACCAAGTCATCATGTTATTTGTTCAGCAGCTTTAGTTGTGTTGGATGATTCTCCATGACTCCATTTTGGGGTTTCCTTGGCAAAGATACTAGAGTGGCTTGCTATTTCCTTCCCTAGCTCATCTTACAGGTGAGGAACTGAGGGGAACACGATTAAGCGGCCTGCCTAAGGTCACACAGCTAGTAAGTGTCTGAGGCTGGATTTGAACTCATGAAGATAATTCTTCCTGATTCCAAGCCTAGTGCTCTATCCACTGAGTCATCTCACTTCCCTGAGGCCACCATGTCGTTACATGTCAAAGGTCTAATCTTTGTTATATAGTTCCAGCCAAAGTCAGGGGCCCCTAATGTGGCAGTACACAGTCTAACAAGGATTTACCTATGAAATAGAATTCTCTCACATCCATTGGAAGTCTCGACCCTCCACAGGCTATACTGTGAACAGGCATAGTCTGTCTTAATCACCCTGTTCCCCCAGGCACCCTTTTCTCTAGGATCATAGAATCCTGGATTCAGACTCTAAGGGGCCTTAGAATTCACAGAGTTCAACTCTCTCATTTTACAGATGAACAAACTGAGACCCAGAGAGTTTAATGACTAGCCTAGGGTCATGTAGCCAGTTGTATCTGAGGTGGTCTTCCTTACTCCAAGTCCATATCTCTCTCTGCTACATAACACTACCTTTAGGATTATCAGATAAGCAGCTATAAGGGGTCTTAAAGATGATCGAGTCCAAATTTTTACAGATGACAAAACTGAGGAATGGAGAAGGAAAAGGACTTATGTAAGGTCACATAGGAAGCAAGTAACAGAGCCAAAATTTAAACCCAGGTCCAATGTCCTTCCCATACAACCCTCCTGCCTGCTACCTCACCACTGCCCAGTCTGGATATGCCCTCCCCTAAAGCACACTAATAGTCTAGACATTTCTACCCCACTTCCTCCCATCAAAAATGACCCATCCTATGATACATCCCCTCCTTCAGGACCCTGTTATTCCTTTCCAAAGTGACAGCAATGTCTTAATTCATCTCCAATAATACATTAAGGATTAATAATGACTAATTTAGGGCAGCTAGAGTGCCAGGCCTGGAGTCAGGAAAACTCATCTTTCTGAGTTCAAATCTGACCTCAAAAACTTACTAACTGTGTAATCCTGGGTAAGTCACTTAAACATGTTTGCTGCAGTTTCCTCATCTCTAAAATGAGCTAGAGAAGGAAATGGGCAATGACTCCAGTATCTTTTCCAAGAAAACCCCAAATGGGTTCACAAAGAGTCAAACATGATTGAAAAATGACTGAACAAAAAAAATCAATGATTAGATTAACTCTGCCTTGAGATGTTAGCATTTTAACAGAAGATTCTGGAGATTCATGTCACAAGCAAAAGAAAGAAATCTCTAATGGTGGAATTTTAGGAAAGGCAACAAGTCAGATAAGCAAGAGATTTAGCTGCCTACTCTCCCAATATGCCATCAAATGAGAGGTAGATGTAAATCATTCAGTAAAACACTCTATAAATGGATATTATCATCACTGTTATTCTGGTTGTGTTTGGATTCTCTGTCCCTTGACCTTCTTACTCTCTTCCCTCTTAGCCCTCTCCACACACTAGTTTCAAATTTTAAAAAAAAAAAAAGGGAACCACTCCTACCCCCACATCCCAACAAACTGCTTGTTCCCACTTTAAACATGCAAACCCACTCATAGAAATGTGTACGCAGGTGGTCTTGACAGAGCCCATACCAGAGTGTTCTCAATTGTTGGTACGAGCTGTACACCCTGCTTGCCTTTCCCCTCTTCCTGGCTGCCTCCTCCATGTATACAGGCACATATGTATGCACATCCCCACACTGCATGTGGATATACCCACTCCTGAAGCAGAATCTAAAGAGTAAATCTGTACCAGTAAGAAAAGTGACAATGTGGTGCGGTGGGAAGCGTACTATATTTGGAGTCAAAAAAGTTGTGTTTGAATTCTGGGTCTTTCACTTATGACTTGGGTGACATAGGACAAATCATTCACTTTTTTCCTTCTTTCCTTTTTCTCTCCTTCTTCCTTTCTTGTCTTCCTTTCCTTTCCTTTTTAATATTTGAGATCAGGTCTGTCTATGTCACCCAGGCTGGAAGTGCATTAGCCAGGTCTGATGCCATTATTGATCAGAATGGAAGCTTGTACCTACTCTCTCCATCCTCTGATGATTTGCCCCAATTTAGGCAGCCTAGTATCTTAGTGTACACGCCCAACTGGCCAACTGCAGGTCCTAACTCTCAAGTTCAAGCAACCCCAACAGCATGGATCACAGGCATGCACCAGGCCTATTTCACTCTTCTCACCTATAGAATGAGAGCTGATTTCTAAGATCTCTCCAGCTCTAAATCTTTTTTTTTTTTTTTAAAGCAATTGGGGTTAAGTAACTTGCTCAAGGTTACACGGCTAGTCATTATTTATGCATGGGTGCTCATTTTCTGAGGCCGGATCTGATCTCGGGTCATCCCAACTCCGAGGCCGGCGCTCTTACTCACTGCGCCACCTAGCCGCCCCTCCAGCTCTAAATCTTAAGGGTTTCTCATTACATTTATACTATAAATAGCTTTGGTGGGGCAGGCTGCTTGCTCCCTGCCTGTCTGGTTCTTCATCTTGGTATCTATAACCCTTAGCTCAGTGCTTGATACATCTTAGTTACTTTATAAATTGCTTGTTTCTACAACTAATCAGGGGCTATGGAGCAAAACCGATCTTGGGACTATGGCCTCAAAACTGTAGCATTTTTACCCACTACTCTATTCTGTCAGGGCAGCTAGGTGGCTCAGTAGAGAGTGCCAGACCTGGCAACTCACTTCCCTGGGTTCAAATCTGTCCCCAGACACTTACTAGCTATTTGACCCTGAGCAAAACACTTAACCCTGTTTTTGCCTCAGTTTCCTCATCTGTAAAATGAACTGGAGAAAGAAATAACTAACCCCTCCATCATCTTGCAAAGAAAACCCCAAATTGGGTCACAAAGAGTCAGACATGGCTGAACAACAGTCTCCTCTGTCTCTTTGCTGTCTGACACAATAGCAGCTCAAAGTCTTGACAAGTTTCTTTTTTAAATTATTTTTTTCGACAAACAAGCACTTCTTTTCTCTCCTCATTAGAAAAAAAAGAAAGAAAAAACATCCTTATAGCAATATTCATAGTCAAGCAAAACAAATTCCTATGTTTATAATGTACAAAAATGTCTCGTTCTGTACTTTGGCTCCATCACTCTCTGTCAAGAGGTGGGTAACCTGCTTCATTATTGAACCTCTAGAATTATTGGTGTCAATGAGTTTCTTAAAGTGGATCAAAAAACTACTTTGCTCCAGAAATTTGCGTATATAACCTGCGTCCCTGAAGCAAAGCTCTAAATGAAGAGCGACCAAGTTCAGGCAGCAGTTTCTCACATTTCAGTCTTTGGCTCATGTTCTTGTTGTATCCAAACCTGAACCCAAATCACATGCCCCCTGATTTGATTGAAACAACAATAAGGCACAAATTCCTGGGTATTGTCCAAGGCTTAGTCCCCAAACCCCCTACTTCTTGAATTAGCATTCTGTATATCATCACTATGTACAAAGATCAGTCCTGGGCTTATGGTACAAGTTTATCTAAAGTTTATCTAAAGAGACTACCCCGTATTCATAACATACCCTAGCCTGTCCCCATTACCCAATGTCCCTCCACCCTGTACTCAGAACATGATCCCTAGCCTGTATATCACCCTGTACCCTCCACCCTCTTCTGGGAGGGACCCCCTTTCCAGGAAAAGTGGCACCCTTGTTCCCCTGAGTAATTAGCCCTGAGCTATAGATCTAATCAATGGCAGTTCTTGGCTTCTGTATATCATTGCTTATGCTAGCTCCCCTCCCCAATAGTGGTTTTTGTAGGTTTAGCCTTTATAAGCACTGTATGTACCCCAATTTGGGGCTGCCTGATTTGAATTTATACTCCAGGCACTTGGGCACTTGATCAATAAATCCACACCTAAATTTACCTTGAACCCAGGTCTCAGCTTGCTCTTATTCTCTGCACAACATTTTCACTACCAGGTTTCCCTAGGAATTTGACTTATTTCACTTCCACCTCTATCCCAATTTCTCCCCTAGAAACATGAAAATAAACCTCATTTCCAGGTCTATAGAAAAGGTAGAATTATTCTCAGTTTTCATGAAATCACTTTGGTTAATAATTAACAATATAGGACAGAGTTTTTTCAGTCTGACAAAATCACAAAACACAAAATTCTCAAAACTAGGTCCATAAGTAGCAATATAATTCTTCTTTCCTCTCCAACAGGCCTTCATTTCCCCAAGAACTATTCTAATAGGGCTGATGTGGCCTCCCAAAGAGGGAAGTACCTGGGGTCTCCCAGTCCTCCAAATTTATAAAACAACCCGCTGGTTAAAATATCTATGAAAAGGATAATAATTTGAGGTCCTTAGAAAGTCAATCCCTTTTCTGAAGACTGTAATTCACTGTATTAAAGAGGGCAAGGTCTAAGTTTACTCTTCAATATTGTGGCTCTGTCCTTGCAGATTCTTGACTCAGCTCCATATTGGTCCCAAAGTTGCTCTGTTGGTTCCACAATCTGGAATTGTCTGCGTTGTTTCTCTTCTTCTCTCCATACATAGTGCTTTGTACATTTTAAGTGCTCATTTTTTTTCCCATTCATTCATTCATTTATTCCAAAATGCCTATTGAACCTGAGTGCTTTACATTTTTAGAGATTCATTAACCACAGGGTAGAACTATATGTCTGGAGAATGGTACAGATTGAGAGGAGAAGCCAAGATAGCAGAGTAAACGCAGGGACTTGCTTGAGTTCGCCCCCAAACCCATCCAAATACCTGTAAAAAATGACCAAACAAACTCTAGAGCTGCAGAACCCACAAAACGACAGAATGAAACACATCTCCAGCCCAACATCCTGGAAGACCCACAGGAAATGTATATTGCACTGGGCTGGGAGCAGGGCACACAGTCCCATGTGGGCTGTGCCAAGTGCTATGCAGCCAGAGCTCACCTCAGGGGACTAAATCTCTGGCAGCTGTGGAGATTTCCAGACTTCTCAACCCACAAATGCCAAGAATAGCATGGAATGTCAGTGGGGAAGCTCTGTGGGATCTGGGTGAAAAGAGAAGCTCATGGTCTGTCCCCAGTCCCAGGCTAGCAGAGGTGGCGGTAGCTGCAGCAGTGGCTGCTTCCAGGGCTCTGGGCCCACAGATCATGGTAGATCCAGAGGCTGATACAAAACCCCAGAAACCTGGGACAGTACACTCACCCCTACCCCCAGTCCCACCCCCACTCCCACAGAAGCAGAGTCCTGCCTTGACTGTGAGTTAGAAAACAAGTATTTGGCTGAGAAGATGAGCAATCAGTGTAAAAAAAAAGTCAGACTAGAAAATGATACAGATCCGTGACACATGTGGGGTTCACCAGGGGAGAAAGGATTAACTCTGTGGCAATACCAAGTCTTTCCTCTTGAGGGGAATCTCAGCTACAGAAAAGCACTATAAAAGTGTATAGTCCCTAAAGTAAATGAAGCTTACCAGGAAGAGACAGTGTCAGTTTTCCAAGGGTTTTCCAGACCCCAAGGGCTTTTACCTTTTGGAGACAAAAGATATCAATGATAGGGCAGCTAGGTTGGGCAGTGAATAGGGCACTGGCCCTGGAGTCAGAAGGACCTGAGTTCAAATCCGACTTCAGACCCTTAGTAGACTAAACGTGTGCTTTGGGCAAATCACTTAACCCCAATTTCCCTCCAAAAAGCAAAAAAAAAAAAAAAAAAAAAAGGTATCAATGATAAGGTAGTTCATGGGGCAAATGGAGGCACAACTGAGAAGAAAGAAGAGTTTCGTGTCTTGTTTACAGGCTTTTTGTTCCCTTTGTGTTTTGCATTTTCTATTGACTGAAATAAAGTCTATCCATTTTAACTGTATTGTTAGCCTCAGTGCCCTTATAAAAGCTAAGAACTTCTTCCATATTTTCTGAAGACCATGGGATTAGGTTGGATTGGGAACATGAGTTGGGTTGGGAACAAAATGAGGCAAGTATCAGTGTACCAAAAGGAGGCCTGATATGTCAAAAAGGGAAAGACA
Organism: Gymnobelideus leadbeateri; assembly: GCA_011680675.1. Taxonomy (NCBI): domain Eukaryota; kingdom Metazoa; phylum Chordata; class Mammalia; order Diprotodontia; family Petauridae; genus Gymnobelideus; species Gymnobelideus leadbeateri. Next base: position 429,845 of record WOXC01006994.1, on the reverse strand, counting down.
TATGAAAAACCCCCAAGACTGATGGTCCTATAAATCCTTAGTCACAAGTACCATATAAAACATCATTTTACCAGTTTCCTCATACTCTCTTCTGCCACTATGCATTCATGTCATCTTTCCCTTCTTTCTGCCTCTTCATCCATCTTTGGGCCTGTTGTATTTTTTCTTTTAGCCCCAGAGAAGATGTCATCTCCTACATGAAGCCTCCCTTGATCTTCCCAGTTGAAAGTAGTCACTCTCTCCCTAAAATTTCCAAAACAACTTTTTTTTTCGTTATTTTTAATGTGCTTTGTTTTTACATTACAAACATTTATAGACTACTCCCACTTTCTGAAGGTTCTCCTGTAACAAACTAAAATGGTGAAGTAAAACTAAGAATACAGTGACCTCATCTGAAAGTGCATGCAACATTTCACATCACTAGTATTTTTTTTAATTATCAGAAATCTATTTCCCTCATTTTCCACCCCCCTCCCCCATTAGAAAAAATAAATAAATTTCTTGTAATAAATATGCAAAGTCAAGCAAATAAGTTCCTTAAGTCTCAAAATTGCTCATTCCCCCTCCCCAGATCTCTTCCCTGCCCATTATTACTGTCCATTTATAGCATACTTATTTGTATAGAGGTCATCATTTTGCCCTGACTCTATCCCCATTGAATTGTAGGGTCATTGAGGTCAGGGACTGGGTCATTTAAAAAATTTTATGTTTGAGATTATACTTTCTGAAGTAAATATTTCTGCATAATAGCTAGTCTGATAGCTACTAGCTAATGGAACTGGAGTACAAGAGACCACTCCCTGCATTTGGAATAACATCAGTGAGGGAAGGAGCCACATGAAGAAAGCTTAGAACCACCCCCCTGCCCCAATCACCTTAAAGGTACTAGAGAATCCTGGGGATGAAGTGAGATATAAACTACTTGGTCTTCAAGTGGTGGGAGCCAGTGTGCTCTGTGTTACATATACAAAACCTCAGCAAATATGTAGATTATCATATGTATGGGCTAAAAAGCAGTGGTTGGAGTTATTTATTTATGTACCTAATGTTCTCAATTGGAACAGAAGAGAAAGGGTAATGTTGTATGAAAGGCATAAAATAAAACATACATTCCCAGACCAAAACAAAAAAAAATTGTTTTCCTAATGCTTTGCATTAGAAGACACTTAATAAATGCTTGTGGAATTCAAAGGAATACTAAAGGTACAGGTGGAGCATCTAGGTCACACAGTGGATAAAGTGCTGAGTCTAGACTTACACTCATCATCCTGAGTTCAAATCTGACCTCAGACAATTACTAGCTGTGTGACCCTAGGCAAGTCACTTAACTCTATTTGCCTTAGTTTCCTCATCTATAAAATAATCTGGAGAAGGGAATAGCAAGTTACTCCAGCATCTTTGCCAAGAAAACCCCAAATGGATGGGCAGAGTCAAGATGGCAGAGTACAAACAGCACTTCCTCGCAGCTCTGGCTCACAACACTTCCAATCCATGTAAAAGGGGACTCTGAACAAACCTTGGAGCTACAGAAACCACAAAATGACACAGAGAAGCTAACTTCCCGCTGAGGACAGCCTGGCAGCCCAGCAGGGAGAGGGCAGCCCAGTGCTCTGGGAGCCAAGCCCAGGCCCACATGAGCCAGAGGTTTTAGCCCCAGGGAAGCTCAACCAGCAGCTGTGGCATTTCCAGAATTGTCAACACATAGATGCCATGGACAAAGTGAGAAGTCAGTGCAGTATGGACTTTGGGACCTACTAGTTGGGAGAGCTCATTGGCTTTTGCCCCCAGGGTGAGAAACCACTGAGATGCTCTGGAGCAGCGAGCACCACATTGCAGCTTCAGCTCCTGGCCTGCAGACTATAGGGGGATCCAGCAACCAGTCTGGGGGAGGTAATTGCTCTTGCTTTAAGCTTCTTGGATCTGGATTGCAGTCTGGGTTGTAGGTCTTGGGGTGTGTGACCAGCTTGCCAGAGTGTATGGAGGCTTCAGAGAGAGCACCCAACTAATACCTCAGGCAGCTGAGAAAACCCCAGCATTTGGGATGGAAGCTCCCCTGTCTGGTGGCAGAGTCCTACTGTGGCAACAAGCCCAAAAGTCAAATAAATGAGTGGCAACATGCCTAGGCAAAGGAAACAAAATAAACAGAAAAATTCAACTTTAGACTTCTATTTTGGGAGCAAAGAGGATCGAAGCATGGAACAGGAGAAGGACTTGGAGGTCAGAACTCCTGCACCAAAAGCCCCAAATGAAAATATGAGTGGGTTACAGGCCATAGAGGACCTTAAGAAGCAGATAAGAGAAGTGGAGGAAAAATTGGGAAGAGAAATGACAAAGATGCAAGAAAAGTATGAAATGAGAGTCAACAGCCTGACTGAGGAAAATAACACCTTATGGTGTATGAATACATATGTGAGTGTGTGTATATATGTGTACAGGTATACGTAGACAGAGGGCACAGAACCAATTGAATAGCAAGGGTTAATACTTAAAAGGTGAAATTAAGAAGTGAGAGAGGAATATGAGAGGAGATGGGGAGAGACAGAATGGGGTAAACTATCTAGAAACTATATAGAAGAGGCAAGGGAAAATGGTTACAAAGGAGGGGAAGAACAGGAAGGCAAAAAGGCAAAACCTTATTCTCATTGAATTTGGCAGGGAGAGAATGACATACATACTAAATAGGATATTTCACCCTACAGGAGAGTAGGGAGGAAGGAGATGAGAGGGGGGATGATGGAAGGGAGGGCAGGCTGGGGGGGAGGAAGTTGGAAGCACCCACTATTGAAAAGGGACAGGATCAAAGTAGGGAATAAACCAAGTGGGAGGTGGGATAGGAGGGAGGGAAATACAGTCAGTCTTTTACAATATATCTACTATGGTAATGTTTTGCATAGCTACACATGTACAATATATACTGAACTGCTTATCTTCCCAGTAAGGGTGGGTGACAAGGGAGGAAGAGAATGAATCTGGAATTCAAAGTTTTAAAATCAAATGTTTAAAAATATGTAAATACTATTATTAATAATATTTTACATATAATTAGGAAATAAGATATGCAGGCATTGGGACACAGAGATTCACCTTGCCCTACTGGAAAAGCCGAAGGGGGTATGGAAGAAGATATGGGAGAGAGCAGATTAGATGAGGGAATATCCTGTGGGATGCTATTCTGGGGTAGTAGGTAGGGAGAAAATGGGGAAAAATTGTAACTCAAAATCTGGCGGAAATGAATGATGAAAACCAGAAGTTAATAAAGCATTTGAAAAAAAAAAAAAACTCAAATGGTCCAAAGAGTCAAACACAACTGAGTAAAGGATAACAAAGGTACAGGTAGTTAAGAAATTAGGTAATCTAGATACATGAAGAATCTAATTTTGTCCAGTTTGGGAGGTGTCTGCTACTGACTCCCTTCTTTCCTGTTCCCTGACCACTCTGTTCTTACTCCAGGACCCTTTCCCAGCTGCCTAAAAAGTCTATTCTCTCTGGCTCTTGATTTGAGCCTATTCCCTTGGCCTGCCAAAGAGTTGGTCCTCTTTCTAATTCCAATCTTCTTAAAAAGTTTTCTCTTTTATTTAGCTATCTTCCTCACTCCCTGCCTCTTTTCTCTAGCTCCATGTATCTGGCTCACCTCCCATTTTCTTCTTGAGCCTTCCCATTTCCCTCCTAAAAGATAAAAGGACACACCTCACTTCAGGTTTCTCCTTCCCATTCAAATGCAGCTATTGGAGATGAATTCACTCCCACCAAGTATGAGGCTTGCTAGCTGAAATAGGGAGTGAGAAGAAGCTGGGAAGGGCCTTAGTGACTCTCTAGCCCTTTGTCTCCAGCTTGCTCTTTGGGAAGCAAATATAGACATAAAGAGTATGTTTCCAAACCCCACTGATCCCAATGGCAGCAGATCAAAAGCAAGAGGAAGACTGGCAGGTAAACATGGCTTGTTAGAGAAAGGTGGGTAGGAGAGAGAGGAATGGGGGTGTGAGGACTCCCAAGAGAATGACTTTTACACTGAAATTCTCCCCAGTGGGAGGAAGGAGGGGACTGGGGAGTAGGACACTGAAAAGCCAATTTTTTCTAAGAATCACAGCCCACTCAATTTCAGGCAAAACTCCCCACTGTCTCTCTTCCCCACCTCCTCCTCAAAGCCAAGGACCTGGGCCAGGTTATAAATCCAGAGCACAAAGAGAATAACTGAAGGGCCTTATAGCCTTGATTCCTAAGGTTAGAATAAAACCAAATATGTATGTGCTGGATAGGAGAAGGGGGCTGGAAAGGGAGCTGGGGAGGGATGGAGGGAGGCACATAAGGCAGCAAGGGAGGGAGAACAGCTTAGAGTGTGGAGGGGTGAGAGAAGAAGAAATCCCTCTTTTAAGTCTGCAGAAACTGCAGGGAAACTGCAGGTCTCAGTATCAAAAAGATTAGAATGATAGAAAAACACTGAGAGGCTGAGTGGCCTAATGGATAAGGAGCTGGCCTTAGAGTCGGGAAGACCTGAGTCCAATTTCTGACTCTGAAATATATCGGCTGTGTAGACACTGGGCAAACCATTTAATTTCTTGACTCTAAATTGGGGAGGGAGGAAGGTCACATACTGCATGGGTAGAGGAAGTTCCTTACTGGAAAATTCCCTATACTAATTCAATCTTAGGGTTCCCCCTTGTAAAAACTTGGGGAGGAAGTGTTGCCACCATAAAACAACTTGTAATTTTTGAATCACAGAATCTTACTATTGAAAGAGATCCCTGAGATCATATAGTTCCAACCCATCCTAACAAGGAGTCATCAAAGGTTGGCTTAAAGATCTCCCCAGAAAAAACTCATCACTTTGCAGAGCTGCTTATTCCACTTTGAAAAATCTCTGGTTGTTAGTAATTTTTTTTCTTCTATGAATGCCAAATCTATCTCTATGTAATTTACATTTGTTGTTCCTAATTCTGCCATCTAGGGCCAAGCAAAACATCCCTCCTAATCCCTCTTCCACATACACAGCACTTAAAATAATAGAATATGGTGACCATGTCCTCTCCAAATCTTCTCTTCTCCAGGCTAAACCTCTTCAGGTTCTTCAAATGATCCTCTTCAGTCCTCTTATGCCTTACTGACTTTACCATCCCAGGATCTGCTCTAATTTGATAATGTCCCTTTTTAAAATGAGGCTCCCAAAGCTGGAAGACAATAGTCTGGATGTGGTCTGATCAAGGGGATCATGACCTTCTTCATTCTGGAATGCCACATACCTGTGGATGGAGCCCAAGACTCCTTGCTGGCATCAAAGAAAGGATTTAAGAGATTATCTAAAGCCATCTTCCTTATTTTATAGAAGAGGAATCAATCTATCTATCAACTTGCATTTTAATCAGCTTCTATGTTTTCAGTACTGTGCTGAACACCGGAGATACAGAAACCAAAATTGAACCATCCCTGTCCTTAAGAAGCTTATATTCTATCAGAGGAAATAATATGGAGACATCAAAGGACAGTGCATAGGAAATATATACCAAGTATTTTTGTGTTTCAGTCATGCCTCATATGGGTTTTCTTGGCAAAGATATTGCCATTTCTTTCTCTAGTTCATTCTACAGATGAGGAAACTGAGGCAAACAACATTAAGTGACTTGGCCAGGGTCACATAGCTAGTAAATGTCTGAGGCCAGATTTAAACTCAGGAAAATGAGTCTCCCGAAGTCCAGACCCAGCACTCTATCCACTGTGCCACCTAGCTGACCTATATATCAAGTATATATAAGGTAATTTCATTAGGAGACTACAGCAGCTGAGAAGCAATCAGGAAAGGCCTCTTAGACAATGCAGTGCATGAGATAAACTTTGAAGAAAGGTAGAGATTCTGGGGGAAGAGACAAGGATGGAGTACATCTCATCATATGCCCTCCTCCTCTCAGAAAGCAGGTTGGCAGCAAAACAGGAAGTAATCATCTTGAATGGAAAGTATTTGATTTAAATAGAGATGCTCTGCCATTTGGCAATTATTCAACCTACTTAGTGCCACTGTTCCTAGCTCTTTGATTTTTTTAATTCAATAATCCTAATGATGTATCAGCAATTTTGAGCCATCTATCATTGTGTTATGAGACCTTGGAAGAAGAATAAATTAGACTAAAATGGAGAGTTAGGCTGGATCCCAGGACCTGGGCCAATAAATGAAATGTTTTACCAGATTTCCAAGTCCAGTCATATTGTCAGGTAAAGATGACCTTTCTATCACAATATAAAGGCGAATGTCCGCTCTGATTTGATTTAGGGCCATGAACAAAATTAGTCTTCTGGGCTGACCCATGGCATTCAAGTAAAGGTTGCCCAATTTGTGCATTCCAGACACTCTCATTCTTCCCTTTTGATGCCCTTTTCATTCCTTTTAGACTCTTCTACCTCCTGAACTGATCTGATAAACTCTTCTATTTTAATTCAAACCAATCCACATTTATTAGATACCTAGGATGAGCAAGTCTCTGTGGCTAGGTGGTGGGTGTCAAGGACTATATCAGAGACAGAGTGCTGGACTTAAGAGTCAAGAAATCCTGGTCAAGATTCCTTTCTTAGAAATATGCTAGGTGTGTGACCATGGACAAGGTACTTAACCCCTCTGGGCCTTAGTTCTCTCATCTGCAAAGTAGGGATAATAATATCACCTACCTAGATTTTTGTAGACATCAAATGATATATATTTAAAATCTTTTGCCTACCTTAAAGGTATATAAAGTCAGCTAATTATCATTCTTATGTGAAAGTAGCATAGTATAATAAACAGAAAGCCGACCTTGGAACCAGGGAGACCTAGGTTCCAGTCCTGTCTCTTGATATGTGAGCCTGAGAAAGTAACCTCACTTCTTAGTGATCTTGGTAACTTTCTAAGACTATACAAGTTACATAGAAGATGCAGAGCTACAGTGACAGAGGGAGTTTAGTCATCCAGGACTTCCCTATATCAATTAGCTGCAGGTCCAGTCTCTGTCCCAATCATTCCTATTACTCATCAGGCCAGAAGAAAGATAATGTAGCGATGCATTGCTAATGGCTGAATTTCAGGAATCAGTGAGGAGGCATTTAAGGATAAGATCATCTTTGTTGGTGCCCCTTATTCTGCCAATAGACAGCACAACTCTGACTGCCATGTCCCACCAGTATTCCCCTTTAGGAAAAATTAGAAGGGTTATCAAGAGAAGGGGATTTTTTTCGCACCCCGAATACTGAAAAGTCAAATTTACATTAAAATCGTCAATATTCATTTGGGTCATTTACTCAAATAGAGCCCTCTTTTACCAGAGCTAAAACACTTGATTAGAGTGTGAGTGTGGGTGTAGTGGCAGTAGCCCAGCAAACACTTTGGCAGAGTTGGGGGTGGGGGGAAACCATGGAGTAGAGAATATTCAGGGAAGCAATGGATATGGACTAATATCGGCCTGAAAGCCTACATTAAATTCTAAAGATATATCTATCTTTTGTGATCTCATCTTCCTGCTGTCTTTTAAATTTGGCTGTTCCCCAGAGAAGTAGTCTACAAATGGGGATATTTGAGGGAGGGGGGGATATTTGACCCAGGGCACATAGTAATTTGCTTTTAGGCTGCCAGCATCTTGAGGAGGCATGCTTCCCCTAGTGCTTGGCATCTTACAATAGCTCTGCTAGACCACATCATGTGTGATACAACTAGCCCCCACTACCATGTTCAAGGTCTTGCTTACCCTTCTTCCAGGTTTCACCTTCTATCCCCACCCTGCCACTAAGGGAGCAAAAACCAAACTCTCTGGGGTTCAGGTCACCTCCTCCTCTCTGGGGTTGAGGTCACATCCTCTTCTGGTGTGACTGCACTCCCTGTTGTACTATCTCTACTCCATATGCCCACCCCACCCCCAACTCTGCCAGAGGGTTCTCTGTACTGTCACGCCCAAATTCTAAACAGTATTTTTGGTACAGGTAAAAGAATTCTTAAGTTGTAGCCGTTTAATGATTCATTATCAATTGTATGAATAAAGGCATTTGTAAGTTCATCACATTGGTATGTAACACAAAACTGTAAGAGACGGCTAACATTCTGGATAACTGTCAAGATCCCAAAAAAGTCTTGAGAAGCTAGAGAAATTGGTTGATTTGAATTTCAAGAGGGTTAAATGTAAAATCTTTTTTTTTTTTTTTAGGGGGAAGGTAGGGCAATTGGGGTTAAGTGACTTGCCCAAGGTCACAAAGCTAGATTTGTGTTAAGTGTCTGAGGTTGGATTTGAACTCAGGGCCTACTGATTCCAGGGCCAGTACTCTATTCACTGTGCCACCTAGCTGCCCCAAATGTAAAATCTTAATACAATTATCCCTTCCACATTGCAACTCTCTCCATCTTGGTTTCAATATACTGCAGGTTGACATAAGAAATTAAATGGCAATTTGGGGGGAGTTTTGCAGAAGCTGCAGATGTGATGCAAAGGCCAACAGACAACACAGAAAAAAAATCTAGAAATTCAGAAGTGTATAAAATATATGTATAATATTGTATAACATCAAAATATTTTAATGTAATAATTCATATTCATAATTAAATATAATAATTCAGATTTCTTCTCTAGTATGAAGGGAGAGCCAAAAAATTTTATGTAGATTTTCCAGTTTATGGAGGTGCCACATCCCTAACCCCCAAGTACAAGATGAGAGAGGCATGGCTAGGCAATACTTTGAGGAAGATCTGGACTTAATGGATTCAAGTTCTTTATAAGTCAGCATTGTGATGGAGAAAGTAAAAAAAAAAACTAAGTATAACTTTAGGCTCCATTAAGAGAGGCATTGCCTTTGGGAAAAAGGAGTTGATAGCCCCACTGTATGTTGGCCTGGTAGGGCTATATCTGGAGTACTGTGTTCAATTCCAGGCTCCATAGTTTAAAAAGAACTTGGAGTCAATGGTATGCAGGAGCTAATTTGAACCACTTCATGAAAGCTGATTGTTAAATTTTCAGTATGGTTATTTATGCCTTGGAAATCAACAAATGCTGCAAGTCAGGGTTTGGTTTATTGTCTTACTGGTTGTCTAGACTTAAGAAAGGGCAACTAGGTAGTGTAGTATAGAGTACTAGACCTGGACTCAGGAAATACAGGTTTAAATCTAGCCTCAGATACTTACTGACTGTGTGACCCAGGGAAATCTCTTAACCTGTCTGCTTCAGTTTTTTCATCCATAATAGAAGGAAAATAAGAGCACTTAACTCCTGAGATTGTTAAGCCTCAAATGAGATAATATTCGTAAAGTGCTTTGTAAACTTTGAAGTGCTACATTAGTGCTACTTAGAAGATGCTAATTTGCATTTGCAAAGGGAGTTTCCTCATCTGGGAGATTACTATACCTATGAAATCTCAGGTCCAGTCTCTATCTGATAGGATGCTAGAAGTGGAAGGAACCAAATAGATCATCTATTCCAACTCCTCCATATGATAGATGAGGAAGTGAAATCCCAGAGACCTGAAGAGATATGCCTAAAGTCACACAGCTGAGCCAGGACTAGAATCTGGGTTTCCTGATCACCAATCTGATGTTTCTTTCCACCATAACATTTCCCTTATCTAGCACCTCCTATCAGAGGGTCCTGAGCTAGGCATCTTACAGAGAGCATTATATTACCCATCCATTTAAACATTGGTAACTAACCCTAAACTGGCAACACTGATGCAGTTGAATCTACATAGGGAATAATGCTGGGCAGCTGGCACTGTGGATAGAGTTCCAGGCTTAGAGTCAGGAAGACTCATCTTCCTGAGTTCAAATGTAGCCTTAAACACTTACAAGCTGTGTGACCCTGGACAAGTCACTTAACCCTGTTTGCCTCACTTTTCTCATCTGTAAGAAGAGCTGGAGAAGGAAATGGCAAACCACTCTAGTACCTCTACCAAGAAAACCCCCAATGGGGTCATGAAGAGCTGAGCATGACTGAATAACGACAGAATTAAGAAAAGTGATGGAGAAAATGTGAACAGCAAAAATTAAGCTTTAAAATACTTAAAACATGAAAGACTCATGAATATACATTGACAAATATTTAAAATATAAAGGGAGAGATAAAAGGATAGAGGCAGGGAGGGAAATAAGGAGTGAGTCAAAATAGGAGGGCAATAGAAAAGCCTCTCAGATAAGGAAAAGGGAAAGACAAGTAAATGAAAAAGCTTAAGAACACAATGAACACATACTATGGATCAAAAGACCCTGAAATAGAAAAACAAACAAACAAAAAACCTCCAACATTGGCTTAAAAACTGAAGCTGGGCACGAGATCACAGATCAGAGCTTGAAGGGACTTCTGGTCCAACAGCCTCATTATATAAGTGAGGAAGCTGAGACTCAGAGAAATCATATAATTTGTCCTTAGTTTCATAGGGCATAAGAAGCAGAGCCATAAATTGAAACTAAGGATTCACACTGAATTAAAATAAAAGGTTGGAGTAGAATTTATTATTCCTCTAGTGAATTCAAAACATTAGGAATGACAATAGATATGGCTAAAATGGTAAAAATTGATATGTTTAGGCAAGGAGCCAAGATGGCGGAGTAGAAACAGCTCTTGCAAGCCTCTCTGCCCCCAGATTCCCCACAAACTATGTAAAAAAGGACTGTGAACAACTTCTGGAGCCCCAGCACCCACAGAACGACACAGAGAAGCTAACCTCCCGCTGAGGACAGCCCAGCAGCCCTGCAGGAAGGACCAGCGCAGGGGTCTGGGAGCCGGCAGCGCGGAGAGCTCAGGAGCCGAGCCGAGCCGAGCCCAGGTCCGCGTGAGCCGAGGTTTTAGCTCCAGGGCGGCAGGGCCAGCAGCCTGCTGGAGGAACCCCAGAACACCAGGAGCTGTGGCGATTCCAGAATTATCAACATACACATGCCTAGGACAAAGTAAGAGGTTAGTGTCCTATGGACTTTGGGACCTGTATTTGGGGAATGCGTCAGCTCCCTCCCCTGGGGGCTAGAAGCTGCTGAGGAGACACGCCATTTTGTAGTTTTCAGAGGCATTTCCGGCTCCCAGCCTACAAATCGTGGGGAGATCCAGCGATCAGTCTTGGGGGGTAATCGCTCTTGCTTTAACCTCCCTGGATCTGGATTGTGATCTAGGGTGGAAGTTGTGGGTGGGTTTACAGCTTGCCAGAAACGGAAGTTGCCCCCCACACGTTCGGGACGAAAATTCCTCTATCTGGCCTTAAAGCCATAGCGTGGCAACAAGCCCCAAAGTCAAGCAATTAAGTGGCAACATGCCAAGGAAAAGGAAACAGAAAAATGCAACCCTAGACTCCTATTTTGGGGGCATAGAGCGGAAAAGGACTGTGAGGTCAGAAGTCCTGCTCCAAAAGCCCCAGGGGAAAACATGAGCGGGTTGCAGGCCATAGAGGACCTTAAGAAGGACTTTAAAAATCAAATAAGAGAAGTGGAGGAAAAATTGGAAAGAGAAATGAGAAGGATGCAGGAAAAGTATGAAATGAGGGTCAACAGCCTGACTGAGAAAACAACACCTTAAAAAATAGACTAACTCAAATGGCAAAGGAGGCCCAAAAGGGCAATGAGGAGAAGAATGCCTTAAAAAGTCAAATTTGCCAGATGGAAAAGAATCTCAAAAGTTCACTGAGGAGATTCATTCCTTCAGAGTTAGACTGGAGCAAATGGAAGCTAATGACTTTATGAGAAATCAAGATGCTGTTAAGCAGATCCAAAACAAATGAAAGATTAGAAGGCAATGTGAAATATCTCATGGGAAAAACCACTGACCTGGAAAATAGATCCAGGAGAGACAATTTAAAAATTATTGGACTACCTGAAAGCCATGATCAAAGAAAGAACCTAGAAATCACCCTTCAAGAAATTCTCAAGGAAAATTGCCCTGATGTTTTAGATCCAGAGGGCAAAATAGAGGTTGAAAGAATCCACAGATCACCTCCTGAAAAAGATCCCAAAAAGAAAACTCCCAGGAATATTATAGCCAGGTTCCAGAATCCCCAGATCAAGGAGAAAATACTACAAGCAGCCAGGAAGAAACAATTTCAATATTGTGGAAACACAATTAGAATAGCCCAGGACCTGGCAGCTTCTACACTGAGGGATCGAAGGGCATGGAATATGTTATTCCAGAGGGCAAAAGAACTGGAAATGAACCCAAGGGTCACCTACCCAGCAAAACTGAGTATTTTGTTTCAGGGGAAAATATGGTCATTCAGTGGAATAGAGGACTTTCAAGCATTCTTGAGGAAAAAACCAGAATTGAATAGAAAATTTGACATCCAGACATAAGAAGCAAGAGATGCCTGAGAAGGTAATCAGGGAAAAGAAATCAAAAGGAACTTATCAAAGTTGACCTATTTACATTCCTATATGGAAAAGCAATAACTGTGACTGATGATATCTTTCTCACTATGAAAATAATGGAAGAAGGGGGTGTGGTCATATGAATACATATGTAAATGTGTGTATATGGTTACAGTTATATATGGATAGAGGGCATAGGTTGAATTTGTTGGAAGGGAGAATACTCAAGGGATGAAATTATGAGGTGAGAGAGGAAAGTGGCAAGAAGAGATGGGGAGAGACAGGGTAGGGTAAACTATCCCATGTAGAAGAAGCAAGGGGAAGTGGTTGCAAAGGAGGGGGAGAATAAGGAAGGCTAAAAAGACAAAACCACATTCCCATTGAATTTGGTTCAGGGAGAAAATGACATACATACTAAATGGGATATCTCAACCTGCAGCAGGATAAGGGGAAGGGGGATGAGAGGAGGGATGATGGATGGGAGGGCATCCTTGGGGGAGGGGAGGTTGGAAGTACCCACTATAGAAGAGGGACAGGATCATGTAGGGAATGGGACCAGGTGGGGGGTGGGATGAGTGGGAGGGAATTATAAGCAGCCTTGTACAATATATCTACTATGATAATGTTTTGCATAGCTAGACATGTACAACATATACTGACTTGCTTATCTCCCAAGAAGAAATGGGTGACAAGGGAGGAAGGAAGTGGATCTGAAATTTGAGGTTGTAACATTAAATGTTTCAAATATATATAAATATTATTAGTAATACTCTTTTGCTTGTAATAGGGAGATAAGATGTGCAGGCATTGGGACACAAAGATTCACCTTCCTCTAATGGAAAAGTCGATGGGGGTATTGGAGAAGGTATGGGAGAGAGCAGATTGGAGGAAGTGATATCTGGTGGGACTACTATTCTGGGAGGTTGGGTAGGGGAATAATGGGGGGAAAATGATTGTAACTCAAAATCTGGCGGAAATGAATGATGTAAAACAGAAGTTAATAAAGCATTTGTTTAAAAAAAAATTGATATGTTTAAAAGAAGTAGAGATAGGATTCAAACTCAGTTTCTCTTTCTCCGAGTCAAGCATTTAATCCACTGCACTGAAGCTACCAGTATAATTTATCTATTGAGCTTTGGAGGGTCTCTCTGATGGTTCTAACACATAATCTGGGTCCAAGGCTTCATGATCAATCATACCACACTGCAATCCCATTGTCCATGTTATAACTCAGTGGTCCTTCCCCATTTATCTTACTATGGGTCTCTTCTGGCATATTTCCCATAACTTGGCCAACTGCCTTTTTCTCAAATGCCCTTTGATAGCATGACATACTACCATTTTTTTTGGCAACTTATGTTAATCTCTCACAGCTACACAATTCATACCCACATTCCCATCCCTTTGGCTCCTTTAGGAAGAGAATAATTCAGGGGAATACGAAGGAACAAACCCAAGCTCTTTCAAATAGGAGTTACATAATAAGAATGCATATTAACATAAAATTAAGCATCATCCTTCCATCCTAGAATTGTACTTCCCCCTCAGAAATGGTATCATTTGGAAAGTTGGAGACAAAGTACCTTTTTCAACCATGTCCAGGAATAATTCACTAATATTCTGCTAACTGCATGGCCAACACGTAGTTCTTTTATTGATACTCTAATAGACCTGTTGGCACAGGTTAAATGACATCCCAGTCCTATAAAGGACCTTATCTTGATTTACATAGAAAAGTATAAGTCCCCTAAGGAGCATCCCTCTAATAAGGTATTATGTGGCTCATTACATCCCCATTCAAAGTAGAACTCTGCAGAAAATCACTTAAAACTTAGGTTTGGTTCATGTCCAGAGTCTTCTCAAAAGGGAACAATAAGGTCCTTTCTAAATAGGTATTGAGTGTACAAAGTAGACTGTGCATAGGACAGCTATTTTCTCCAACAAACACACACACACACACACACACACACGCACACACACACACATTTAAAAACATGGAAGATTAAGAAATATACATTTACAAGGACTTAAAATATGAAACAACAGCCCATAACTATTATTATGATCTTCCAGGAGGTTAATGTTTAAAACATCAAAACATGAAACAATTTAGTTTTTTTTTTACCTTCACTTTGGCTCTGTACTGTCCAAACAACTCACTCAAGAGTCATCCTCCTGATGTGATCATCCAAAAAGCATTGTAGAAGGTACAGAAAGTACTTGTTATAAGGCAGTCAGCATTGAATGATGAACCAAGATATTGGAATTTGATTTTCCAAGATAGCCATTAGGCTGAAAAAGTCCATCTCTCAGGATTTCCATTCAATCACCTGTGTTCAGAATTAGCAGAAGAAGTTAATAGTCCCAGGCTCCTCTAGCCTGCCATAAACAAGTAACTTCAGGGGAACAGGAGGAAGAAAGAGAAGATGTTCCTGGTTCTATATATTCTTGACCAGGAGGCTTAATCACATATTTGTTGGAAGTGGTCATGGTGCAGGCACAGACCCCTACGGGAAGTACCCTACTCAGGACATAGTTTCCACAAGTGATCAGGGTCCAGACCTTGCCTCTTGCATACTTTCTGGGACAGCAAATGTTACAATTATATAGAGTTGCCTGGGATAGAACAGGGCATATTCCAAGTCTGTTCAGATCAGCAAAAATTTCTCAATAGATGAAGCAAAGCAAAAGTTTTTGTCATCTTGGGAAGCAGAATCAAAGGACAGAGGCACAGAATCAAATGCTGGAAGGTGCTTTATAGGGAGATTAGAGTAAGAAGTGAGAAAGATTAAAGAGCCTACAGAACTATTTTAATAGATACATTCAAAGGTGAATCCCTGAAGCTTATGAGGCAAAAATCTCCAGAGAATTCAGGGAATGATAAAATATTAACTAAAAAGGATTATCAAAAATAACACAAATAAGCAGAAAAAAACCTTCCATCTATTAAACCATCAATTCCATGATAGTAGGAACTGTCTTTTGCTTTTATTTGTAACCCTCACACTGTACGTAATTTCAAATCTAGCATAAAACTCTTACTATGTGACCCTTGGCAAGTCTCTTAACCTCTGCCTGCCTCAGTTTCCTCAACTGTAAAATGGGAAAAACAGCACCTACTTCCCAGGTGTTGTGAAGATCAAATAAGATAATATTTGTAAAGTGCTAAACATAGTACTTGGTATATAGTAGGAACTTGAAAACTGAGTATTTCTTTCCTTCTGTATTCCAGTGAAGAAAAAAATACATACATGGAAAAGTGAAAACAAAGTAAATAGAAAGTACTTAAAAAACCATAGTTCTAAGGCTGGATGAAACCTCAGAGGCCAATGTCATCAGCTGTGAGTGGATATCCTTAACTCCCCCAACTGGGGGTTAGATCGTCCCAGATCCTATTGTCTTAGATAAGACTTTTCCTGATCCTTTTAGTCCTCAGCAATATCACTAGAAATTACCTTATATTTAATTTTGTTATATTTTTGGTTATTGATGTGTGTACATGCTATTTTTTCCTAATAGAATGCAAAAACTTACATTGAGGAAAGGGAACGTTGCTATTTTTGTCTGTACCTATTACAGAGTCTGACACATAGTAGGTACTTAACTTAGTAAACAATTATTAAATTGAACTGAATTGAAAAGACACAAGGCAGGATTAAATAAAACTCATTTGGTAAAAAATCTTAAAAATTTTCCAAGCAATTATGACAGAACCAGAAAATAGAGTTCAGAGAGATAATTTAAAAATCACTGGATTACCAAGCCAATGCCAAAAAAGCACCATTTTCAGCAAATTGATCAAGAAAATGTCTGAGAAATAGGAAGATTAAAATGACAATTTGATAGAATTTGCAGATAATTCTATCAGAAAAAAAGCCAGTTCAAGTCACCCAGAAGCATTATCTTCTATTGAAATTCTATAAATTTATGGATAATGAGTCTCATAAGTAACAGAGAAAAAAAAAAGCATCACCAGTTGAGTTACTCACATTGGAAGCATACAGACTTATTCATCCATCACAAGAAAACTGACCAAAAGCTGAAGCATGATTCTCAAAAAGTCACAGGAAATAGGATCTTACATATTTAGCTTCTCTAAAGGTAAGAAATATGTGTGTGTATATATATGTATATATGTGTGTGTGTATAATTTTTTAATTTTCAATTCTCAAGGGTTTTCATAAAATGAAAGGAAAATTTATTGGAAACTTTGATGTGCAGATAAGTCCACTAAGAAACTTCTGATTAATTCCAGGAGAGAACAAACCAGTTGGGAAAATTAGGCATTAAAATCAACAGCAAACTTTGAATCAATAAAAGGGGATTCCACATAAAAGTCCTACAGTGCTATTAAAAAAACAACAACAAAACAGAGAAAGTGTTATAACCTGAATCTGGTTTAAGTAACATGGAGAAAGAATTGGGATGGGGAAATATCAACAGTATTACTCAAGGTAAGCAAAAATTCAGAATTATTGTTAAGATCTGCATCAAATGAAGTGGAGAATTACAGTACACACAGTTGAAATATATTGTACATGCTTTTAGAGCATCATATATAATGTTTAAAATCTTTTTCAGGGCGGCTAGGTGGCGCAGTGAATAGAGCACCGGCCCTGGAATCAGAAGGACCTAAGTTCGGAGCCGGCCTCCGACACCTAATCCGCACAAACAAAAACCTAGCCGTGTAACCTTGGGCAAGTTACTTAACCCCAATTGCCCTAAAGGGGCGGCTAGGTGGCGTAGTGAGTAAGAGTGCCGGCCTCGGAGTTTGGATGACCCGAGATCAGATCCGGCCTCAGAAAATGAGCACCCACGCATAAATCAAATGACTAGCCGTGTAACCTTGAGCAAGTTACTTAACCCCAATTGCTTTAAAAAAAATAATAAAATAAAATAAAATCTTTTTCACTGAAAATACAGTTAAGCAAGCAAAGCCACCCATCCAGATCATTATTATTTGATATAAACCTAGAAATTCTACCTATAGCCATAAGTTGTTTTTTTTTTTAAAGAAATTAAAGAAATAAGTGTTGAGAAAGAGGAGATTAAATGTATCTCTGCATGGGAAATGTGATGAATTATTTAGAAAACTCAAGTAAACCAAGAAATACATTGATCAAAGTAATAGACAACATCAGCAAAATAGCAGGATAGATGATAAACTCACAAAGCCATCACTATTTCTATATCCCTCCAAAAAATGTTAATGTGATAAAGAGAAAAGTTATTTGAACTAATAACCATGTTTAATAGATAACCTACAAAGACACAGAGAATTTATGTAAGTCTAACTTAAAATGATTTTTTTTTACAGAAGCAAATGAAGGAGTAACATTTTAGATTTCTTTAGTATTTATATTTTGGTCAAGAAATTATAGTAAAGATGTCAGTACTTTCCAAATCAATATATAGATTTATAACAATCTATAGATTCATCACAATCTATAGATTCATTTATCAAACTGAAAAAATAGATCAGCACAAAAAATTAGATAATAATGAGCTGAAGCACGTGTACATAGTAGCCTAGTTTTTGATTAATCTTGGGATGCAAAATTCTGGGTAGAAGGGAAGGATATTCATCATGGTACCAAAAAGAAAAATTAAGCCGATACCAGTTTGTTTAAAAAAGGGGGGGAAGGGAACCAAAATTTTATATTATACACCAAAACATTATTTAATTCCATTAAAAAAAACTCAAGTACAAGGGATTTGTACATTTCAAAACTGGAGAGTGATGATAAATTATTAAGCTTTGACTTGTAGGAAATTTTAAGAGAAAAAATAGATTAATTTGATAAATAAAAAACTTTGTCCAACAAAAAGGAATGCACTCAAACCAAATGCATTCCAGAACAAAGAAATAAACTAGGGAAAATATTTCTATCAAATACTTCCAATAAGAATCTGATATTCAGAATTGATTCATTATGTTAGTTTCATAGAAATGTATCAGAGTAAGAGCCATTCTCATATTGACAACTGGGTGAAGAATATGAAGAAGCAAGTCCTGAGGAAGAAACAACATTATCAGTAATCAAGTGAAAAATTATCATTTTTCTAATAATCAGAAAAATTAAAATTAAAACGACTCTCAGATTCCAAATGACCCCCACAAAATTACTAACAATAGCATAAAGCAAAATTCAATTCTGAAAAAATCCTAATAAGGACAGACATGTTATCACACATCTGGGATAGAACAACCTTACAAACATGCATGCCCTTCGAACAAGCTGGGACTATGACCCAAAGAGGCAATTTAAAGGGATAAAAATTATGTATATGTAATACCACGCAAAAATATTCCTAGTATCTCTGCTTATAATAGTAACAAACTAGAAACCCTTATAAGATTTCCACCAATTGGAGAATGACTCTGATATAGTGGCTAAGGGATAAAAATTATCAAGACTAAACAAAATGAAGGACTAGACTTGAAATGAATGTTAGTTTAGGCTTAAGATGTAAGGAAGGGGGCCCCTCAGTGGAATGTCTGTGAGTCTAGCTATTTTCATATTAAAGAAGTACTATTTTAAGCACACCATCAAGGGTATAGGGAAAGACAGGACAGGAAGGGAAATGGGGTCATTAATCCTAGCAACTGACATATAAGTTATACCAAACACCTCAAGGAGGATACTAATGAGAAAATAGCCTCAAGAGTGACCACAGGAATGCAGCAACAGCAAAACTCAAGATAAGGTGAACTAAGCATGAACCAAAGCCTAGACACACAGGCACAGTAGGGGAGTTGCCAAGACAACAGAACTTAAGAGTGGTCATGTGCAAGGTCATACCAACTGTGATAAACATAAGCTAACCGGAAACATCTTAAAGGGAGTGTCTGAATGAAAGGTGGGGAAATAGGGGGAGGAAAGTAAATAATGTCTGTGAACATCATGAGATGGGAAGTAAAAGGGAGGTGGATTAATGTCTGTAAGGGTATGAAGGGGCAGGGGAAGTTGAATTTTAGACTTGAATGAATGGGTAAATAAATAAACATTTATTAAATATCTACATGTAGGGGCTATGTATTATGTACTGATTATACAAATATAAAAATGAGATAGTGCCTCTCCTCAAGTAACTTCCATTCTAACAGAAGGAGGTGACACATATAGGGAAACAGTGTCTAGGAAACGATTTTTTTTTGTTAAGGAGAGGCACAGGAATGTAATCATAGGGTGGTTGATGTCATGTCCTTTCAGAAGCAATGGTAGTATTGATGTGAGTTTTATTTCCAGAGCTGAGACATGGGAAGGGAGGGGTTGCATGTATAGCAACAGTACAAATGGTTAGATACCTGAAGTGAATGTCTGGATGCGATGTGAAACATGGTTTGGATCAGGTTACATAGAGTGGTAGGTTAGGTGAATTTTCTTTTTCACCAGTTAGAACTGTATGACCCCAAGGCTAAGTTTCATAGTCTAGTGAATTAAAGAGGTTGGGAACAGATGCTGTTCTTATAGTTAGTGTTCATCCTTCATTCTGAAAGAGGACGAATGACATCAGGAGGGTGATATCTTGCCTTGCAAGTGAATTGGATTTAAATGATGCAGGGCTGTACAGGAGGAAGAGTGAATGACAGAATCTATGGAGGTTCAGCCCAAAGCATAATCTCCCAGGTAAAGGAAGAGGCCAGCAGCACAGCAGAGGACAAGCTCTGAGCTACCTATATGAAAGTATATCTGTGAGCCATAACCAGCCCCAGCTGGAGGGATGTTGGGAAAGTGGATCACCAGCAGCTGTGGCGTTCCCAGAATTATCAACCCATAAATGCCAAAGACAAAGTGAGAGGTAAGTGGACATTGGGAACAGGGGGTCCGGGAATGCAGTCTGACCTCTGCCCCCTAAAGGGAGAAACAGTTGAGGTGCAGTGGCCACAGCTGCCACCATGTGGCTGTTTCAGAGCTCCTGGCCTACAGATTGTAGGGGGACCAAGCAACCAGTCTGAAGGGTAATCACTCTTGCTTTAACCTCCTTGGATGTGGATTGCTGTCTAGGGTGGAGGTCCTGGGATACATGACCAGTGTGCCAGAACGTGGCAGAGGGCACCCAACTAACAGCTCCGGCAGCTGAGAAAACCCCAGCAATTTGGGACAAAGCTCGCTTTTCTGGAAGCAGAGGTTTGCTGTGGCAAAAAGCTCCAAATTCAAGTAACTGAGTGGCAATATGAGCAAATGTAGGAAGCAAAGCAATCACAGCAATCCAACTTTACAATCCTAATTTGGGGACCAAAAGGATCAAAGCATGAAACAGGAGGAAGACAGTAAAGTCAGAACTCCTGCACCAGAAGCTTCCCAGAAAAATACAAGCTGGTTACAGGCCATAGAGGACCTTAAAAAAGATTTTGAAAACCAAATAAGAGAAGTAGAGGAAAAATTGGGAAGAGAAATGAGAATAATGCAAGAAAATTATGAAACGAGAGTCAACAACCTGACTGAGGAAAATAACACCTTAAAAAATAGACCAACTCAAATGGCAAAAGAGGCTCAAAAAGGCAATGAGGAGAAGAATGTCTTAAAAAGCTGAATTTGCCAAATGGATAAAGAATCTCCAAAGCTCACTGAAGAGAATCATTGCTTCAGAATTAGATTAGAGCAAATGGAAGCTAGTGACTTTATGAGAAATCAAGATACTATTAAACAGGTCCAAACAAATGAAAAAAATACAAGGCAATGTGAAATATCTCATGGGGAAAACCACTAACCTGGAAAATAGATCCAGGAGAGATCATTTAAAAATTATTGGACTACCTGAAAGCCATGATCAAAAAAGGAATCTAGAAATCATCCTTCAAGAAATTCTCAAGGAAAATTACCCTGATGTTTTAGAACCAGAGGGCAAAATAGAGGTTGAAAGAATCCACCAATCACCTCCTGAAAAAGATCCCAAAAAGAAAACTCCTAGGAATATTATAGCCAGGTTCCAGAATTCCCAGATCAAGGAGAAAATACTCCAAGTAGCCAGGAAGAAACAATTTCAATATTGTGGAAACACAATCAGGATAACAAAGGATCTGGCAGCTTCTACACTGAGGGATTGAAGGGCTTGGAATATGATATTCTGGAGGTCAAAGGAGCTGGGATTAAAGCCAAGAATCACCTATCCAGCAAACTGAATATCATGTTTCAAGGGAAAATATGGTCATTCAATGGAATAGAGGACTTTCAAGCATTCTTGAGGAAAAAACCAGGGTTGAATAAGAAATTTGACATTCAGATACAAGAAGCAAGAGAAGCATGAGAAGGTAAACAGGGAAAAGAAATCATAAGGAACTTATCAAAGTTGAACTATTTACATCCCTACATGGAAAAACAATAATTGTAACTTATGAAACTTTTCTCAGTGTGAGAATAGTTGAAGGGAATATATATATATATATATATATATATACATATATATATATATATATATATTTACATATACATATATATGTCTATATAGGAGGGTATATGGGTATATGAATATATATGTGATTGTGTGTATATATGTGTACAGGTATACTTAGAGGGCACAGGGCCAATTTAACAGGAAGGGATGATAATTAAAAGGTGTAATTGAAAGATGAGAGAGGAATATAATGAGAGGAGATGGGGAGAGACAGAATGGGGTAAATTATCTCATATAGAAGAGGAAAAGGGAAACTGTTACTATAGAGGGGAAGAACAAGAAGGTAAAAGGGAATGGGTCAACCTTACTCTCATTGAATTTGGCTTAGGGAGGGAATGATATATACACTAAATAGAGTGTCTCACCCTACAGGAGAGTAGGGGGAAGGGGATGAGGGGAGATGATGGAGGTAAGGGCACGTTGGGGGAGAGGGAAGTCAGAAGCCTACACTTTTGAAAAGAGACAGGGTCAAAGTAAAGAATGGAACAGGTAGGGGGTGGGGGGTGGGATAGGATGAAGGGAAATATAGTCAGTCTTTACAATATATCCACTATGGAAATGTTTTGCATAGCTACGCATGTACAACCTATGTTGAATTGCTCATCTTCCCAGTAAGGGTGGGTGACAAGGAGGAAGGGAAAGAATCTGGAATTCAAAGTTTTAAAATCAAATGTTTTAAATATATATATATATATAAATATATATGTATATATGTATATATATGCACACATACATACATACATATATATGTATGTATGTATGTATATACATATAAAATTTTTTTCACCTGAAACTGGGAAATAAAATATACATGCACTGGCACATAGAGATCTATCTTGCCCTACTGGAAAGTTGGAGGTGGGGGGGGGGGGGTGGAGGAAGGCATAAGAGAGAACAGATTGGGGGAGGGGATATTCAGTGGAATCGATCTTTTGGAGTGGTGGGTAGGGCAAAGATGGGGAGAAAATTTGTAACTCATAATCTTATGGAAATGAATGAAGTAAACTAAAAATAAACATAAAATTTAATTTAAAAAAATAAGTATATCTATTCCTGAAGTTTTAGCCTTAATTATAAGTACTTTAAAAACTACTCAGATAAATACAGATTTCTCCATTCTTCTAGAGACAGCAAAAGGGAGCTGAGAGTATGAATAAAATAAGGTATATGCGTTTAATGGAGTTGCTGCTGTTTGTCCTTCATTTCCAAAAAGGACCAATGACATCATGGGTGATGTCTTGACTTGCTTGTGAATTGGATTTAAGTGAGGCAGAGCTGCACTAAGTCATCCCTCTCTCTCCAAAGTGCAGTGGTGAGATGAAAGTCGAGATGACTGGTGATGGCCTGGGATATAGTGGATGACCTTGGCACCTTCAATGTCCAACCAAACTCTAAGCACTCCACAGCACCTGTTTGAGTTATCTCAGAAACAAATTGCTCTCATCCACCCCTTCTGACAGAGGAAGTCTTCACACACTTGTTGTACGCACCCCCGCTAACTCACCAATGGGTTTGAGGCCCAGTGGTTAGCCTCAATATGTTTTAACCTATCTGCTGAGAGCGTTTAGTAGGGTATGTCTGCTGGGCATGCTGGGCATAGAGTGAAAGGTGAGAGTTGAGTTACAGGTAGACACCAAAGATGATAAGCAGACCTGAAAAGGTTTCAATCAACAAGACAGCAGAGGTGCTAAGATAATGTTAATATGAAGATTTTTTTTTTTAATGGGAAGACATATGAAGTGGTACAAAAGTGAAGAAATAAAACTGAATAGAAAATATACATGTTTATTACAACCACATGATTAAAGACAATAACACCAACAAATTCATATTGAACACAGAATAAAGAGGATCTCAAAATACCAGGAAACAATGACAATTACATTGGTAATACTATAAAGTCAGTATATAGACTCCATAAATATAGAAGTAATGATTGATAAATAATGGAAGGCAACTAGGTGGCATAGTGGATAGAGTGCTGGGCCTGGAGTAAAGAAGACTCTTCTTCATGAGTTCAAATCTGGCTCAGCCACTTACTATCTATATTACCCTGGGCAAGTCACTTAACCCTTTTAGCATCAGTTTTTTCATCTATAAAATGATCTGTCAAAGGATCTGGCAAATCAATCCTATATCTTTGGCAAGAAAACCCTAAATGAGGTCACGAAGAGTTGGACTCATCTGAAAATAACTGAACAACAACAAAATGATGGAAATTAGTCACACATATAATCATTTTTCAACCCCTTACATTTTTTGTTTGTTTGCTGGGTTATAATTGAACTGAGAAACTAAATCTGAGCAAAGCAATTTATTGATAAATGCATGCAGTACGCAAGTAAATCTGGTCTTTAGTTCCTCAGTAAGCAAAAAAAAGACCATGATGTGGGGTTTACATGATTTCTTATTGTTTAGGGAAGTTAAAAAATAGAACAAGATGTGGGTGGGATATAGGATCAAGTCATCTAACTTTTATTGGTGGACAGGATGAGACTTTCTTCTTGTCTCTATGGAATGCTGATTGGTTGTGTCCATCTGCATCCTGCAAGGACAGTTAGTGGTGCAGAGATAACAGTTTCCTTGACACAAAGATTTATGGGCAGACTGAACTTCTGAACTTAATTCAGGAACACTGAAACATGACTTAGGCAACTATACAAAATGTCAACAGAGAGAATGAAATAAATTACAAAATAGAAGAGTTTATAGTTGATTCTAGAGGGGTAGCCAAAGGAAAGAAGGTAGAAGTGAGAAGCCCTGTTTATCATGACATGTCTGAGTGAAATCTACATAAATTCCCCCCAAACATCTGTATTACATTTTGAAGCAATGGAGTCAGTTGATCCATCCATCTATTATTCTACATGTGAAAGTTTAATAGAATTATACAGACTGCTCATTTGATGGATTTTCTAACTCTTTATAATGCAAACACAAATTTTGGTGTGCATGACACTTTTGGGGGATAGCACATATAAGTTCTGAACTCACTTTTTCAACCTCATTCAAGTTAGCAAATTTTATCCCCAGAGCTCACCTGGCTTCATTTCCCCTCAAGGTTCTAAGAATAATCCTGAGAGGTTGGAAGATGTCTCTCTAGTACTGTTATTCTCCAGTGTCCATGTGGTATATTCTCTCTCTATGTTAATTGACCAGTTACCATGTCTTCAATATCATTTAACTAATTATTGCTGCCCCCAATATAGATTTGGTCAATTGATCTCCCCTGTATATCAATTAACCAATTAACATGAATGAGTTGGGGTTGGGGGTTTGTTTTTGGTGTTTTTGGAGAGGAGAAGGCAAGTCAATTGGGGTTAAAGAATTTGCCCAAAATCACACAGCTACTAAGTGTGATCAAGTGTCTGAGACCACATTTGAACTCCGGTCCTCCTAACTCCGGGCCAGGTGCTCTATTCACTGAACCACCTAGCTGCCCCCATGAATGAACTTTTGCAAAGGGATATTTACTGAGCATTTATTTACTTATTTATTTACATATTTACTTAGCAAAAACCAAACAAAACATCCAAAACCTGGAGCCCACTCTACTATCACCTTAATCCCCAAGGAGAACATACTCAAAGTGTTTGCTATAAAGCATAGCTCCTCCACCCCCACCCCCAACCCCAGTACACATTTGGATATGACACAGCTAGTGGATAGACTCTGGACAAGGACAAGCACATTACCAGGACAAGGAAAGTACATTACATCATTCATCCATTATCTAGGAGCATTAAAATTCATCAGAGTTCAATTGACTGTCAGTATGGTTTCAACAAGGTAGCTAGGTTGCACAGTATATGGAGTTCCAGGGCCTGGAGTCAGGAAGACTGATCTTTGTGAGTTCAAATCTGGCCTCAGACACTAGCTGTGTGACCCTAGGCAAATCACTTGATCCTATTTGCCTCAGTTTCCTCACCTATAAAATGAGCTAGAGAAGGATGTGGCTGGCAAACCACTCTAGAATCTTTGCCAAGAAAACCCCAAATGGGGTTATAAAGAGTTGGACACAACTAAAATCTACGCCTTCTCTTGCATGGTATCTTGGAGGCTGGGCTGATTTGCCCAAATAGCTCACTCCTCCGGGTCAAATCCTTACCAGGTTTAGCTATGGATAACTACCAGCAGACTCTGCTATGGGCTCTAGCTACTGGATTTCTGATGTCTCTCCTGACTTTTCAAAGCACACAAGGTTCTAATCTGTTTTATTCCATCTCTGATATTCGATAACCTAAAATCAGGGGCAGCTAGGTGTTGCAGTGGATAGAGCACCGACCTTGAAGTCAGGAAGACCTGAGTTCAAATCCAGTCTCAGACACTTACTAGCCAGGTGATGCCATTTGACCCTGTTTACCTCAGTTTCCTTATCTGTAAAATGAACCTGGAGAAGGAAATGACAAATCACTCCACTATCTTTGCCAAAAAACAAAAACAAATAGGTCACAAATAGTTATACACAGGGTAAAAGGACTAAATAGAAACATGATCAAGAAAGAGTGCACACAAAAAGAATAGAAGAAACATATCATGTGTTTCAGACTACCTGGTGGCCCTCAGTAAGAAAATAAGGAAGCAGCAACTTTCAAGCTGATAGTATCTCTCCCTGCCCCCACCCACCCACCCAGCAGGTCCTACAGCATTTCTTCCTGCTCCTCATTTGAAAACTACCAGGATTTGTGCCTTTTATATGCATTCCTTTTTCTGGCTCTGCAGGCAATAAACAGGATTTTCATCAAAATACTCTGCATAATCTGAATGGAGAAAGGTCCCCTTCAATACACATGGCCCAGCTCAGCAGACAGAACATGGTGTCTATGCTCTGAGGACTAGGGCTTTATTGGCCACTCCCCCATCACATTTCTCTGTAATCTTAGTAATAGCAACAACAACAATGATTCTTTACACTCTTCTCTGAAGAATTCAACAGGAAGCAATGAATTTTTTTTGGTCACAGCAATTCATGGAGCACCTCTGATAAAGTACTGGAAATATCATTTGCACCAATGGCAACACAGATTCTTGTAGGGTTTAAGTACCTATCTTCTGTAATTTGATCTTCCCAAATATTTGAAAACATCTATAATGTAGCTAGTCTCAAAAGTCACCAAAAGCCTGGTTTCAGTGTCTCCTCTGATCCATACTAGCTGCAAGACCCTTGCATAGGCATGCAAAGTTTGTGGCCTTACTATCTCAGCATGCCCTCAGGGACATTCTTACTGTCCCTTTCTTTTCCAGTTTCCCCAGAATGTGCAGCCTCACTCCCACCCCTTCCCTATGAGCCTTGGGCGAATCACTTAATCTCTGTCTCCAGGCAACTCTAAAACTAAATTTCAGAGGAGTACAGATCTTTAATCTGTATCTGTGAAAGGAATTTCCTAATTGAATTTCCCTCTGGGAAAGATATCAGAAGCCTGCTTAAAAAAAAAAAATCTGTAAAGTTAGTAGGACAAATATTATCCCTGTTTTACAGATAAAACCAAATGCTCAGAAATTTACCCAAGACCACACAACTAGTGAGTGGCAGAACCAACACTCAAACATATTCTGATTTCTACACCACAGATTTACATTGACCTAGATTCACATAGGAATATTTTCTTGCTTGGCCATACATTCATACTCACTTGATAAATAAAAACCTTTCCAATTGGATGGACTGAATTTTATACAATAATTAAACAGATTTTACAATTATAACCACTTTCATACAATTGTTGTGAAGGTAATCACAATTGACAATTGATAATGGCATCACAAACTGGGAAAATCTGATTCTTGAGAAGTTTACAGGAACAAGATATTTTTTAAAAGAAAAGGCATATTTTGTTGACATATTTTATTTTTACATTTTAGTTATCCTTCCATCTCCCTCCACTACCACCATTGATTCCTCCTTCTGTAAGACAGAAAATATAGTGAATCAAAACCAACAAACCAACACAATGATAACTTTTGACAGATTGTGCAGCATTCTACAACCATGGTCCCTCACCTCTTTACCAGGACAAAGAAAGTACATCATCCATTCTCCAGCAGCATTACAACTCAATTGCTTCTCAGTATGATAGTTTCATCAGGGAAGCGAGGTGGCACAATGGATAGTGTGCTAGGCCTAAAGTCAGGAATTTTTGTGACCATTGGTCTTGAGCAAATTTCTGAGTGTTTGGTTTTATTTGTAAAAAAAAAAAAACAAATCATAGGAATAATCAATAATTTCTTTAAATATAATGACAACAGTGAGACAATATACCAAAATTTATGAGATGCAGCCAAAACAGTAATTAGGGGGGAAAAAAATACATATATATATATATACACACACATATGTATATATGTGTGTGTATATATATATATGTATTTCTACATGCTTATGTCAATTTAAAAAAGAAAAGAAAAAAAAAGCTGACCAATGAATTCAGCATGCAATTTAAAAAAACTGGAAAAGAACAAATTAACCCTCCCCCTCAATTAAACACCAAATTGGAAAACCTAAAAATCAAAGGAGAGACTAAAATTGAAAGTAAAAAAATAAACTAATAAATAAAACTAGGAGCTCATTTTATGGAAAAATAAATAAATAAATCACTGGTTAATTTGTTTAAAAAAAAAAAAAGGAAAGAAGAAAATCAAATTACCAGTTTCAGAAATGAAGAGTGAAAACACCACCAATGAAGATAAAATATAAACAAGTGTTGGAGCCAATTTGCCAAATTATATGCCAATAAATTTGACTAAGTGAAATAGATGAATAATTACAAGAAATACAAATTGCCCAGATTTACAGAAGAGAAAGTAAAATATTTAAATAACTCCAACTTAGAAAAAGAAATTGAACAAGTCAGCAATGAACTCCCTAAGAAAAAACCCCCAGGACTAGAAGGATTTACAAGTGAATTCTACTAAACATTTAAAGAATAATTAATTCTAATAACATGTAAACTATTTTGAAAAATAGGTAGAGTCCTACTGAATTTCATCTATAATACAAATACAGTTTTGATACCTAAATCACAAAGAACAAAAACAGAGAAAGAAAACTATAAACCAATTTTCCTAATGAATATTGATGCAAGAATTTTAAATAAAATAATAGGAAGAATATTACAGCAGTACATCACAAATATCACATACTATGACCAGGTGGGATTTATACCAGGAAGGCAGAGCTGGCTCAATACTAGGAAAACTATAAATATAATTGACCACATCAACAATAAAAACAACAAAAAATCATATGATTATCTCAATAGATGTATAAAAAGCTTTTAACAAAATACAATACTTATTTCCATTAAGGGGGAAAAACACCTAGAAAGCATAAGAATCAATGGAGTTTTCATTATGTATCATTAAAATGTTAAGTAGAATCTATCTAAAATCAAGAATAAGCATTATTTCTAATGGAGATAAAAATAGATCTTCCCAATAAGATAAGAGGTGAAGCAAAGATTCCCATTATTAGTATTCTTATTCAATATTGTGCTAGAAATGCTAGCTATAGCAAAAAGACAAGAAAAAAAGAAATTGAAGGAACAAGAATTGTCAATGAGAAAACAAAACTATCACTCTTTGCAGATGATATGATGGTATACTTAGAGAATCCTAAAGAATCAACTAAAAAACTAATTGAAACAATGAAAACTTTAGCAAAGCTACAGGATATAAGATAAACTGCTATAAATCATCAGCATTTCTACATATTACCAACAAAGTCCAATATAGAAAAGGTAGAGAAATTCTATTTTAAATAATTGCAGACAATAGAAAATACAAGGTAGTCTATTTGCCGAGATAAATGCAGGAACTATGTGAACACAATTACAAAACACTTTTTACACTAATAAAGACTGCTTTAAACAACTGGAGAAATATTAACTGCTCTTAGGTAGGCTGAGCCAATATAATATAAATGGCAATTCTACCTAAATTAAGTGAGCAGAACCAGGAGAACATTATACACAGTAATTTAATTAATTTACTTATTCAGTGCCATACCAATCAAAGAATTATTTTGTTGACCTAGGGAGAAAAATGATTACAAATAAAATTCAAATAGAAGAACAAAAGGTCAAGAATACCAAAGGAATCAATGGGAAAAAAATGTGAAGAAAGGTGACCTAGCAGTACTAGATTTCAAACTATGTTACAAAGTCATAACAATCAGAACAATATGGTACTGACTAAGAAATAGAATGGTTAGATATATAATGCACAGTAGCAAATGACCATATTAATCTAGTGTTCAATAAACCCAAAGATGCAAACTTTTGGGACAAGAACTCATTATTTGACAAAAATTGCTGGGAAAATTGGAAAGCAATTTGGCAGAAGCTAAGCACAGACCAACATATCACACTATATACTAAAATAAGGTCAAAATGAGTATATGATTTAGACATAAAAATGATATAACTAATTAAGAAAGCATAGAAAAATTTGCCTGTCAGATCTATGGATAAGAAAAGAATTTATGACCAAATAAGAGACAGGGAGAACCACAGGAAATATAGCAGATAACTTTATTTTTTTTTTAACAAATGCTTTATTAACTTCTGGTTTACATCATTCATTTCCACCAGATTATGAGTTACATTTTTCCCCCATTTTTTCCCTACCCACCACCCCAGAATAGCAGTCCCACCAGATATCCCCTCATCCAATCTGCTCTCTCCCACATCTTCTCCCATACCCCTTTCGACTTTGCCATTAGGGCAAGGTGAATCTCTGAGCCCCACTGCCTGGACATCTTATGAAACATTTAATTTTAAAACTTCGATTTTCAGATCCATTCCCTTTCTCCCTTGTCACCCACTCCCTCTGAGAAGATATGCAATTCAGTATGTGTTGTACATGTATATCTATGCAAAACATTACCATAGTAGATATATTGTAAAAGACTGCTTATATTGCCCTCCCACCTGTCTCACCTCCCACCTGGTCCATTCCCTACTTTGATCCTGTCCCTCTTTGATAGTGGGTACTTCTAACCTCCCTTCTCCCCAGAATGCCCTCCCCTCCATCATCCCCCTTCTCATCCCCCTTTCTCCTACTCAGGAGAGTGAGTGAGGGTAAGATATTCCATTTAGTATGTATGTGATTCTTTCCTTGAGCCAACTTCAATGAGAATATGCTTTTGCCTTTTTGCCTTCCTGTTCTTCCCCTCCCCTGCAACTACTTCCCCTTGCCTCTTCTGCATGAGATAGTTTGCCTTACCCTGTCTCTCTCCATCTCCTCTTGCCACTTTCCTCTCTCACCTCTTGACTTCACCCCTTAAGAATCATCCCTTCCTTGGGGCGGCTAGGTGGCACAGTGAGCAGAGCACCGGCCCTGGAGCCAGAAGGACCCAAGCCCAGATCCAGCCCCAGGCACCCAACACACAAACAAAAACCCAGCCACGTGAACCTGGGCAAGTCACCCAACCCCAATTGCCCTCCAAAAAAAAAAAAAAGAATCATCCCTTCCCATCAAATTCAACCTGTGCCCTCTATCCATGTATACCCGTGAACATATGCCATGTACCCTTCTTCAATTATTTTCATAATGAGAAAGGTTTCATCAAACACAGCTATTGTTTTTCCATGTAGGACTGTAAATAGTCCAACTTGGATAAGTTCCTTTTGATTTATTTTCCTTGATTACCTTCTCAAGCATCTCTTGCTTCTTGTGTCTGAATGTCAAATTTTCTATTCAACTCTGGTTTTTTCCTCAAGAATGCTTGAAAGTCCTCTATTCCACTGAATGACCATATTTTCCCCTGAAACAAGATACTCCGTTTTGCTGGGTAGGTGACCCTTGGCTTCAATCCCAGCTCTTTTGCCCTCTGGAATATCATATTCCATGCCCTTCAATCCCTCAGTGTAGAAGCTGCCAGGTCCTGTGCTATTCTGATTGTGTTTCCACAATATTGAAATTGTTTCTTCCTGGCTACTTGGAGTATTTTCTCCTTGATCTGGGAATTCTGGAACCTGGCTATAATATTCCTAGGAGTTTTCTTTTTGGGATCTTTTTCAGGAGGTGATCTGTGGATTCTTTCAACCTCTATTTCCCCCTCTGGGTCTAAAACATCAGGGCAATTTTCCTTGAGAATTTCTTTAAGGATGATTTCTAGGTTCTTTCTTTGATCATGGCTTTCAGGTAATCCAATAATTTTTAAATTATCTCTCCTGGATCTATTTTCCAGGTCAATGGTTTTTCCCATGAGATATTTCACATTGCCTTCAATTCTTTCATTTGTTTGGATCTGTTTAATAGTATCTTGATTTCTCATAAAGTCACTAGCTTCCATTTGCTCCAGTCTAACTCTGAAGGAATGAATCTCCTCAGTGAGATTTTGAGATTCTTTTTCCATCTGGCAAGTTCGACTTTTTAAGTCATTCTTCTCCTCATTGCCTTTCTGAGCCTCTTTTGCCATTTGAGTTAGTCTATTTTTTAAGGTGTTATTTTCCTCAGTCAGGCTGTTGACTGTCATTTCATACTTTTCTTGCATCTTTTTCATTTCTCTTCCCAAATTTTCCCCCACTTCTCTTATCTGCTTCTTAAGGTCCTCTATGGCCTGCAGCCAGCTTGTATTTTCATTTGGGGCTTTTGGGGCAGGAGTTCTGACCTCACAGTCCTCCTCCATGCTTTGAGCCTCTTTGCCCCTAAAATAGGAGTCCAATGTTGAACTTTTCTGTTTATTTTGTTTCATTTGCCTAGGCATATTGCCACTTAATCACTCAATTTTTGGGCTTGTTGCCACAGTAGGACTCTGCCACCAGACAGGGGAGCTTCCACCCAAACGTGGGGTCTTCACAACTTCCACCAGTTGGGTGGGCTCTGTAAAGCCTCCACCCATTATGGCAAATTGGATACCCACCCCAAACATCCCCCCCAGACCACAATCCAGATCCAGGTGGTTTAAAGCAAGAGCGATTAACCCCCAGACTGATTGCTGGATCTTCCTACAGTTTGCAGACCAGGAGCTAGAGCCACTACTGACGCTGCAAAATGGCTTCTGTGCAGCTGTTTCTTCAGCAGCTTTTCGCCCCCTGGGGAGGAAGCCATGTGTTCCCCAAATACTGGTCCCAAAGTCCATAGGGCACTAACCTCTCACTTTGTCCTAGGCATATTTGTGCTGATAATTCTGGAATTGCCACAATTGCTGGTGTTCTGGGGTTCCTCCAGCTGGCTGAAGGCGCAGCTGCCCTAGGGCTAAAACCGCGGATGTGGGCTCGGCTCTGTGCGCTGTGCTGTTGGTTCCCAGCGAGCTGTGCTGCCTGCTCTCAGAGTGCTGTGCTGCCTGCTCTCAGAGCGCTGCACTGGCTGCTCCCTGCAGGGCTGCGGGGCTGTCCTCAGCAGGAGGTTAGCTTCTCTGTGCCGCTCTGTGGGTGCTGTCGTTCCAGAAGTTTTTCGGAGTCCCCTTTCACATTGTTTGAAATTTGTGTGGGGCAGAGCACATTCCAGATAACTTTAATTACATAAATTTAAAAGCTTTTTGTATAGACAAAATCAATGCAGACAAAATTAGAAGGAAAGCAGGAAACTAGGAAAATTTTTATTTTTCAAACATGTAGGGAATTTATATGAACCGTTTTCAGAAGAAGAAATCAAAGCTCTGTGTAGTTATATGAAAACATTTTTCAAATCACTATTGATTAAAGAAATGCTAATTAAAATAATTCTGAGATACTGCCTGACACATGAAATTGGTTAGAAAAGGAAAAGGAAAATGCTGAAGAGGATTTGGAAAAATTGAGACTAATATGCTAATAATGTATTAATAAGCACTAATGCACCATTTTTGTAGTTGTGAACTGGTTCAAATATTCTGGAGAGCAATTTAGAGTCCAAAGGGCTATAAAACTGTACCTACCCTTTTACACAGCAGTACCATTACTAGGTTTATGTCTCAAAAAAATCAAAGGAAAAAGAGCTATAGCAAAAAACATGTATAATAGTTCTTTTTTTGGTGGCTAAGGATGGAAAACTGAGGAAATGTCCATCAACTGGAAAATGGCTGAGCAAGTTGTACTATATGAGTTTAATAGAACACTATTGTGCTATAAGAAATGATGATCAGGATCATTTACAAGATGACTTATGTGAACTAATGTAAAGTGAAGTGACCAGAACCAGGAGAACATTGTACACAGTAATGGCAATATAGTAACAATGATCAACTGTAAGACACTTCCCTACACTGATAATATAATGATCCAAGACAATGGATGTGATGTTTTCGTGTTTTTGCTTGCTATATCAAACCTTGCAATCTTACTGAAGGTCAACTCTTGATGTCCGCTAAAATTCCCAGACCTTTTTCAAATAGACTTTTTTATATAACCACAACTCCGCCATCTTATATCTTTTCAAGATGGATGAATCCCCCCTTTCCACCATGAGGATATTTTTTGCCTAAAGTCTAGAATTTGTCATCTAGATCCAAGGGAATCTCACCCCTATATAGTGTTCAAGGAACCCTGACAGATTCTTACTAAACAGATTTTCTTTTTCAATATTCCTTATCCATTCACTAAAACATCTGTTATAATAACACTTCCTCAGGAAAGACACTGTTGCAGTTTCCAAGATTACAGCTTATCTTGTTACATTTTAAATTGATTCCTTCCTTTTTAGGGCGATACCCTACATTCCTTGCTGGCATTCAAGGAGAACTCTTCTTTTATCAGCAATACATTAATCATATATATTCTATGTAGATTTTTAGCTTCCATTTTAGGAGGTGGCATTCCTAATTTGTCCCCAAAAATGAGAGCACATTTTACTTGGATTCAGCAGCCATCAATACGTCATCTGCATTCTATAAGAGAATTGTATTTATGTCCTTTTTCTTTGATAGTTAAAAATGAAATGTTTATCTATTCTTGGAGAAGCAAGCAGAGTGGTATGATGAAAAGACTACTGAATTCTGAGTCAGAGGATGTGGAATCAAATCCTGATTCTGCCATTAAACTAACAAGCATTAATTACCCTTAATTAGTGCAAGTCAGTTGTACTCAATTCTTCATTTGCAAAATGAAGAGGTTGAGCCAATATAATAAGAAATGATAATACTACCTAAAATTAAATTTACTTATTCAGTACCATACCAGTCACATTACAAAAGGATAAAATTATAAAACTAGGGGAAAAAAGATGATAAAATTAATCTAGAGGAATATAAGATTAAAAATCTGAAAGGAGATAATGAGGATGAAAATGGAAAAGAAGGGGGCATAGTAGGACCAGATCTCAAACTATAAACAAAGCAGTAATCATCAAAAGAAATTGGTACTTGTTAAGAAAAAAGGTAGGTTAATCAGTGAACACATTAGGTATATGACACACTAAAGCAAACAAAGAGCCCTGCTGCTGGGTTAAGAGTTCACTATTTGACAACAACTTTGGGGAAATTGGACAGCAGTCTTTCATAAATTAGTTTTAGATCAACAACTCACTCCATATACCAAGATAAGTAGCAAATGGATACATGACCTGGATATAAAAGGTCACAAGAGATTAAAGAAGATTAAATGGATAATTTTGATTACATAAAATTGAAAATTTTTGCATAAACAAAATCAATAAAGCTAAAATTGGTCAGGAAACAGTTAATGAGTGGAAAAAAATTGTAATGTGTTTCTCTGGCAAAGGTCATATATCATAAGATATATGAACAACTGATTCTTTTGTTTGTTTGTTTGTTTGTTTGTTTGTTTTTTGCTTTTTGGACTGCAATTAGGGTTAAGTAACTTGCCCAAGGTTACACGGCTAGGTTTTTGTTTGTGTGTGTTAAATGTCTGAGGCCGGACCCAAACTCAGGTCCTTCTGACTCCAGGGCCAGCGCTCTACTCACTGCGCCACCTAGCCGCCCTGAACAACTAATTCTAATTTCTAATAAGAGAGATTTGCCAAATG
Organism: Gymnobelideus leadbeateri; assembly: GCA_011680675.1. Lineage (NCBI taxonomy): Eukaryota > Metazoa > Chordata > Mammalia > Diprotodontia > Petauridae > Gymnobelideus > Gymnobelideus leadbeateri. The sequence goes on along the minus strand of WOXC01006994.1, from coordinate 394,267 downwards.
ATAAGTGGTCAAAGAAGATGAACAGGCAGTTGTCAAGGGAAGAAATCGAAGCTATCTATAGCCGTGTAAAATACTCCACTAATAATAAGAGAGGAAATTAAAGCATTTTCACCTCACACTCATGAGATTGGAAAAGTTGGCACAAAGGAAAAGGACATATTCAGAGGCTACATGAAAACAGCCACATTGCTGCATTGTTCATGAAACTGAAAATTGGTATAAACATTCCGGTATAAACACAATTCAAAATTATGCCCCCAAAGTTATTAAACTGTAGATAACTTTCAACTCAGTGACACCACTAGTAGGCCAATGACCCAAAGACATTAAAAAAAGGAAAAAAATGTTATAGGAAACTATTACAGTGGAATTAACAAACCAAGTAATTATATCCAGGCAACAATTTGACAATGCATGTGGTTGCAAAACAAACCAGGACTAAGGCTCTGGGTAGCCAAGGACACTAAAGCTTGATTTCTCACAGTCTTTATACAATTTGGAGGAAGTGAAAAACAGGAAAAACAGGATTATAGTAATTAAGATACCTGGCTTCTCTTTGATAGATGGGAGTCAGGAAATGCTGAGGTGAGAAAGAGAAAGGTGTTCTTGTGACATTCTCTAAGTCAGGTCACAGTGGGAGGGGGTATCACACTTATGAAACCTCCTAAATTAGAGCACTTACATGAAGTTGAAACATCATTTCACAAAATAGTGGATGAAAGCAAAATGGAGTCACTAACACAACAAAACTTTAATAGACATTTCTCAAACATTTTAACAAAAAAGTTCTCATCAGTTAGGGAAAGGCTATGGGAAGGGTAGAGACAAGATGGCAGAATAGAGACAGGAATTCACCTTAGCTCTCCTAGGTTTGTCTCCAAAAAATTTCAAAATAGGGGCGGCTAGGTGGCGCAGTGAATAGAGCGCCGGCCCTGGAATCAGAAGGACCTGAGTTCGGAGCCGGCCTCCGACACTTAATCCGCACAAACAAAAAAAAAAAAAAACCTAGCCGTGTAACCTTGGGCAAGTTACTTAACCCCAATTGCCCTAAAGGGGCGGCTAGGTGGCGCAATGAGTAAGAGCGCCGGCCTCGGAGTTTGGATGACCCGAGATCAGATCCGGCCTCAGAAAATGAGCACCCACGCATAAATGATGACTAGCCGTGTAACCTTGAGCAAGTTACTTAACCCCAATTGCTTTAAAAAAAAAAATTCAAAATAATGCCTCAAATCTAATTCAGAAGATTCAGGAGCAACAAAAGATCAGGCTGAACAATTTTCCAGCCTAATACAACTTAGAAGGTTAGCAGGAAAGGTCTCTCACACTGGGATCATGGTTGACTACAGTACCAACATCAGGTCTTGAAGGCAGATGCATCAGTGGTGGCAGTAGCTTTGGGAGCTTTCACGTCACAGATGGCAAAGGGGTTCAACAACTGGTCTGAAGGAGATTATAGGGGACCATTTGCTGGCTGCTGAGTTCAGGTCCTTGTTGCAATGTCCATATACATTTTTGGTTTGCAGTCCCAGGGTAAAGAGGAGCACTAACATTTGGGACCTCAAGGGAACAGGGGCCCTGATCACAGTTCCAGGGTGAAGAAGAGTGCTCACAAGGTAGCTCACAAGGAAACAGGGACCCTGGTTTTAATTGCAAGGTAGAAAAGAGCACTGGCTATTGCAGGTGCAGGCAAGCAAGGAACCTGGTCACAGTTCCAGCTCCTAGAGGAGTGCCAGCATTTATGGTTTTAGGGGAACAAGGTCCCTTCCTGGATAAAAGTCAGAGCACAGGCTAGGAGAGCCATGACCACAACTCTCATTATATCATACTACTTTGGAAACATGAGAAATATATAGAAGTAGCTGTGAAAGCAGCAGCATAAACGATCTGAAGCTTGGGACAGTGCCCCCACCACACCTAGAGAAAAGTCCAACTTTAAAATAAAGTTAAAAGTCAAGAAATAGAATAGAAAAAAAGAGTAAATAACAAAAAAAGAACTTGGCCATAAAAAGTTACTACAATGACAGGGAAGATTAAGACACAAACTCAGAAAAAGATGACAATGTCAAAATAGCTGTAAGCAAAGCCTAAAAGAATAAAAAAGGGTGTGTGTGTGTGTGTGTGTGTGTGTGTGTGTGTGAATTAGATACAAGCCCAACAAGAATTCCTGCAAGAGCTCAAAAAGGAGTTTCAAAATCAAATCAGAGACGTAAATGAAAAATTGGGAAATGAAATTAACTGAAAACTAAGTAATCTAATCTTAAAGAATAAGTGGGTCAAAGAAAAAATCATAAATACAATCAATAATTTGTTTAAAGAGAATGACAACAATGAGACAACATACTATAATTTATGAACTGTAGCTAAAGCAGTATTTATGGGGAAATGTACATCTCTAAAGGCTTACATCAATAAAATATGGAAAGAGCAAATCAATGAATTGGGAATACAACTAAAAAACCAGGAAAATAACAAAACCCCAGTTAAACACCAAATTGGAAATCCTGAAAATCAAAGGAGAGATCAATAAAATTGAAAGTAAAAGGGGGCAGTTAGATGGTGTAGTAGATAAAGCACCAATCCTGGAGTCAGGAAAATCTGAGTTCAAATCCAGCCTCAGACATTTACTAGCTATGTGACTCTGGGCAAGTCATTTAACCATGATTGCCTTCAAAAAAAAAAAAAAAGAAAGTAAGAAAATGACTGAATTAAGAAATAGAACTAGGAGCTGGTTTTATTGGGGAGGAGGGAGAAGAATAAAATAGATAAACCATTAGTTAATTTGATCCAATGTGATTTGATTTTTAAAAGAAAGCAGAAAAATCAAATTACTAGTATCAAAAAGGAAAAGGGTGAATTTACCACCAATAAAGATGTCTACCGGGGCGGCTAGGTGGCGCAGTGAGTAAGAGCGCCAGCCTCAGAGTTGGGATGACCCAAGATTGAATCCGGCCTCAGAAAATGAGCACCCAAACACAAATAATGACTAGCCGTGTAACCTTGAGCAAGTTACTTAACCCCAATTGCTTAAAAAAAAAAAAAATGTCTACCTGACAAGACAAATCCAGGAACTATATGAACATAATTATAAAACACTGCACACAAATCAAATCAGATCTAAACAATTGAAGAAATATTAATAGATCATGGGTAGACCGAAACAGCATAATACAAATGACTTATTCAGTGCTATACCAACCAAATTACCAAGAAAGTATTTTCTAGAGTTAGAAAAATATAATAGCAAAATTCATCTGGAAAAATAAAAGATTAAAAATATCAAGAGAATTAATGAAAAAAAGTGAAATACCAGATCTAAAATTGTATCACAAAGTGATAACCATCAAAACAATCTGGTATTGACTAAGAAATAGAGTAGTGGGGGTGGCTGGGTGGTGCAGTGAATAGAGCACTGGCCCTGGAGTCAGGAGGACCTGAGTTCAAATCCGGTCTCAGGCACGTAACACTTACTAGCCGTGAGACCTTGGACAAGTCACTTAACACCAATTGCCCCTACAAAAAAAAGAAAAAGAAAAAAAGAAAAAAGAAGAAATAGAGTGGTGGATCAGAGGAATAAATTAGGTACACAAAACACAGTAATAAATGACAGTATTAATCTAGTGTTTAACAAACCTAAGATCCAAACTTTTGGGATAAGAATTGACTATTTGAGAAAAATTACTGGGAAAAAATATCCATCTTACATAGTGTAATGCTCTCTATCTCTTGTTTGGTCATAAATGCCTCCCAGTATATGTGGGATAGGTGACTATCCTCACCCTTGGTCACAGAGCTTGTAAGTATCTGTAGCAGCAAGCACCCCAATATCCCCAGGGTGACTGCCAACACAGGTTCTTAGATCTGCTTTTCAAAAGGAAAGCAATTCAGAATGGGTTAACAAGCTTACTTTAATCAAACAAACATACATTACCTAGTTCAGGGGAAAAAGGTCAGCACCCCAACTTCAGAGTTACAGAACTTACAGATCAAACAGACAGGCTTCCAAACTGTCCAACCATTATATCAATACCAAATCACAGTTACCAGAGAGGGAAGCATCAACATCTGGGTTTTCAAAGCCGGGGGGCTCTCAACAACGGCTTCCCAGAGTCTCATCTGGTCAAATCACACAACACTTCTCAAAGTGAGCCCCAAAGCAAAGCCTCTCCTCAGGGCTTATATAGCCTTCTCTTGGCTCAGAGAATGTAACAACCTCCTTGACCCACTGCCCAATCACAAAGTATCAAGGTGTGGGCTTTCCTGAAAAACAAGCCTCCCACCACAGGCTCCAGGTGCACTTAAGCTAGGGGCAGGGAAGATCTTTAAATCTGCATTTCCATTACATTCGGCCCCAAGATCTTTCATGCCCATAGCATACACAATTTACATTTGAATTAGCTCTAAACATCTCTTAGGTCACATTTTCCAGGTACATAAGAAAATCACAATATAATCTCAAAATACAATAGTCCAAGTCTTCCACTCATGGGGCAAATGTTAACTCAGTCCACTTATCAGTAAAATCAAAAAATAGTCACTCTTAAGTTAACTCAATCAGTTACATCAGTTTTCAAAGTACAAGTCTTCCACTCATGGGGCAAAGTCTTGATTAGCTCAATTAGTCTCTTATCTGTAACAATATCTCAAAGTACAATTGGTTACTTATTCAGTAAAGTCTTACTAAGTATGCCCATAGCATAGACAATTTACATTTCAATTAGCACTAACCATCTCTTAAGTCATATTTCCAAGGTACATCTAAAGTTCCCAAAGTGGCCACTGGGTCTTAAACAAAGTACATTGCATTATCACATCAATTCACAAAATACAAAGCATTATCACATAAAGTTCTCTTGGGGGGGGGGGTGTCCTTCCCACAACACTGCTCCAGCCCCTGCTTCCAAGTCCAGAGAGGGAGCTGGGCAACAAAACCAAAGTGGGGTCCTTGGGGTCCATGGCACTTCACCCCACCCACCAGTCACAAGTCCATCCTCCCCCTGGGTCCCAAACTGTGGGATGCAACAAGGAAACACATTCAGTGCCCCTGCTTTGCCTCACAGTCCTTATCTTGTCCTGTGGCTGAACTCCAAACTCCTGGGTTCCTTCTCCTCCAGCAGAAGGCAGCAGCTCCAGGTTTCTCCACAGGTCTCCAGGCAGGCAGCTCACCATTCCTGCTCTCACCTCAGTGAAGTCAGCATGCAGGCCATTCTCTCCTGCTCCATGGCTCCACAGAATCACAGCTACCACAACTGGGAAACAAACAATTATCCCAGCCCCCATACTTTCCTTTTACTCAGCAGATCCCATCCCTCATCGCCATTTTGTAGCAGCAAGCACCCCAATATCCCCAGGGTGGCTGCCAACACAGGTTCTTAGATCTGCTTTTCAAAAGGAAAGCAACTCAAATGGGTTAACAAGCTTACTTTAATCAAACAAACATACATTACCTAGTTCAGGGGAAAAAGGTCAGCACCCCGAACTTCAGAGTTACAGAACTTACAGATCAAACAGACAGGCTTCCAAACTGTCCTACCATTATATCAATACCAAATCACAGTTACCAGAGAGGGAAGCATCAACATCTGGGTTTTCAAAGCCGGGGGGCTCTCAACAACGGCTTCCCAGAGTCTCATCTGGTCAAATCACACAACACTTCTCAAAGTGAGCCCCAAAGCAAAGCCTCTCCTCAGGGTTTATATAGCCTTCTCCTGGCTCAGAGAATGTAACAACCTCCTTGACCCACTGCCCAATCACAAAGTATCAAGGTGTGGGCTTTCCTGAAAAACAAGCCTCCCACCACAAGCTCCAGGTGCACTTAAGCTAGGGGCAGGGAAGATCTTTAAATCTGCATTTCCATTACAGTATCTGAGACAGTATCTGAACTCAATTTTCCTAACCATTGGTCTAGAGTTCTATCATCCCCACTGGCTACTGTTCCATATTTCACCCCTTTTTATGGCTAAACTACTTAAGAAAGTCATCTATAATTAATATCTCCACTTCCTTTCCCTTCACTCTTTTCTTAACCCCCTCTCATCTGGCTTCTGACTTCATCATTCAACTGAAACTGTTATCTCCAAAGTCACTATTGATCTCTAATTGCTAAATCTAATGGCCTTTTCTCAGTCATCCTTCTTGAACTCCCTTAGCCTTTGACACTATCAGTCACTCTCTTCTTCTGGATGCTCTTATTCTTCCTGGAGTCAGGAACATCTGAGTTTAAATACAGCCTCAGACATTTACTAGCTGTGTGATTTTGGGCATGTCCTATTACTTGTCTGACCATTTTTCTTTCTCCTTTGCTGCGTCTTCACCAGGTCATGTCTAGTGTCCTAGGGTTCTGTCCTGAGTCTTCTCTTCTTTTCTCTCTCTACTATTTTGCTTAACGATCTCATCAGCACTTATGATTTTAATTATCATATTTATGCTGGTGATTTCCAGACATACTTATTCGGTCCTAACCTCCAATTTCACATCTCCAACTGACTATTGGACATCTCAAAATCAGATGCAGCTGGGTAGTGCAGGGGATAGGATTATGAGCCTGGAGACAAGAAGACCTGAGTTCATATTTGCTCTCAGCTACTTCCTAGCTGTGTGACCCTAGACAAGCCACTTAACCTCTATGTGATTAAGTTTCCTCAACTACAAAATGGGGTTATAAAAGCACGTTCCTACTAAAGTTGTTGTGTCAAATGAGATTTGTAAAGCATTTAGCACAGGATTTAGAATATAGTAGATGTTTAATAAATGCTTGCTCTCTTCCCTTCAAAATTGATATCCTGTAGACATCTTTAAAACCACATATCCAGGGGCAGCTAGGTGGCTCAGTGAGTAGCGCGTTGGCCCCGGAGTCAGAGGGGCCTGAGTTCGGATCCGGCCTCAGACACTTAATGCACACACAAACAAAAACCTAGCTATGTGACCTTGGGCAAGTTACTTAACCCCAGTTGCCCTCCAAAAAGCAAAAAAACAAAAACAAACCACATATCCAAAACTGAACTCATCTTTCCTTTAAAATACCACCCCCCTTCAAAATTTCTCTTTTTATTGTTGAGGGTAGCACCAGTCACACAGACTGATTACCTTTGTGTCCTCCTAAACTCCTCCCTCACTCTCTCTCACCTTGCATATCAAATCTGTTGCTAAAGTCTACCAATTTTGTTTCTATAGCATCTGTTGCATATGCCCTCTTTCTCTTTGGATACTGCTGCTATATAGTGCTATACAGAGGGATAGGCCCTCATCATCTTACCTTTGAACGATTGCAACAGCCTGCCAGTTGATCTGCCTGCCACATCTCTCCGCACTCCAGTCCATCCTCCATTCATCTGTCAAATTAATCTTCCAAAAACACAGATCTGACCATATTACTCCCTCCTATTCAATAAACACCAGTACCTTTCTATCACCTCCAGGATCAAATATAAAATCCTCTGTTCAGCATTCAGAACCCAACACAACCTACCCTCTATCTTACAGTCTTGTTAAACCTTACCACTCGTCATATCCAGTGATTCTCATCTTCTTAATGCTCCTTGAACAAGATTTGAACAAGCCATCTCTGAACTCTGGGCATCTCCACTGGCTATCTTCTATGCCTATAATTTTCTCCCTCTTCATGTCCACCTCTTGGCTTTTCTGACTTCCTTCAAGTCCTAAAATCTTCCTAAAATCTCACCCTTCCATTGTCTTCCCTGCTCCCCCTTAATGTGGTGTCTTCCCTCTAATGATTTTTTTTCCAATTTATTCCACTTATATCTTGTTTGTAAATAGTTATTTTCATGTAGCCTCTCCCTTCTCATAAGGGATCTTTCATTAGATTGTGAGGTCCCTGAGAGCAGGAACTTTCTTTTGTCTTTTTTTTGCATCTCTAGAATTTAGCAAATTGCCCAGCACATAGTAAGTATTTTAAAATGCCTATTGACTGATTATAAATGACTGACTATCCACTATACCATGCTGGCTCTCCAAAGCAATAATGACACTTGCCCCTGAATCCTATGAGTTCATTCCAGGTGTATGTTAGTTAGAATTACTGGTTAAGTGAAAAAAGCAAAAGTAGTTCTCAGGCTTTAATTTCCCAGAGAAAGGGAAGGCGATCTGGTTTTTAAGAGAAAAAGGACAAGGAGTTCCTTTTCAAATCAGATAAGAGGGGGAAATCCAACATAGAATCACTCTTCCCATTGTCTCAGGTGAAATTGAAAGAAAGACTGAGGCAGTGAATTCCAAGCAAACTGATTTATTAGTAAGGCTAGCAGTTATACAACGAATCAGATCCCAGACCCCTCAGCAGGCATAAGGGACTCAAATGGCAGTTAACAAAGCTATCTTATAGTCAACAATGAGGAGAAATCAAGTTACACAATCTTCAGCAACAATGGTGCCTCTTCTTTCTGATTAGTCAAGCGTGACAAAAACAAAGGGTATTAACCACAAGTGGTACCATTATTTCCTGGAACATTTTGCAATTAGTATGATCTGATTTCCCTGAAATCATATGAACAAGGTTTTGTACAAGAACTTTAAGTCACGGAATGAATGCTGTTCACAAGATAGAGTTAGTTTGATTCTTTCACAATAATAAAAAGCAGTGCCAAGAGATAAGCAAGAAAGAAGAAATTCTTTACCGTGACAAAAAAAAAGCTTCTTAAACTGCAGACTACATAGATAGCATTGCACTCTCTATTTTCCCATGGTAGGGATGAATAAGAGTATTATTTATTCTGTTATGCCTCTTTATATCCCAGTTTGGAATGCCAAGGCCAATTTGGCCTTGCAAATACATGTTTCTTTGCTACAAAGTCAAGTTAGGTAACTGTACAAAAGATCGTTATGAACATTTCTTCAAGGACCAGGCTAATTTATTGTAGAAGAAGAAAGGGACGCCCGTGCAGACCTGCTGTAGATTGTGTTCTTTTTTTTTTTTTTTTAAAAAAGCAATTGGGGTTAAGTAACTTGCTCAAGGTTACACGGCTAGTCATTATTTATGTGTGGGTGCTCATTTTCTGAGGCGGATCTGATCTCGGGTCATCCCAACTCCCAGGCCGGTGCTCTTACTCACTGCGCCACCTAGCCACCCCTTTAGGGCAATTGGGGTTAAGTAACTTGCCCAAGGTTACACGGCTAGGTTTTTGTTTGTGTGGATTAAGTGTCTGAGGCCGGCTCCGAACTCAGGTCCTTCTGACTCCAGGGCCGGCACTCTATTCATTGCAGATTGTGTTCTAACAAAATTTGGTTCTGAAATGACAGACTGACTTTGCCTGTTTTTTTTTTTTTTTCCCTGGCTTAGTTTATCTTTATCCTGGATATAATAAGGGCAGCTGGGTGGTACAGTACATAGAGCATTGAGCCCAGAATCAAGAAGACTTGAGTTCAAATTTTACTTCAGATACTTCCTACCTATAGGACCCTGGGCAAGCTACTTAACATTAGTCTCCCTCAGTTTCATCATCTGTAAAATGGGGATACTGATAAATAACATCTACCTTCTAAAGTTGTTGTGAGGATCAGATGAGATTTTTATAAAGTACTTAACATACTACCTGGCATATATTGGGTCCTTAATAAATCCTCCCGTCTTTCCTTCCTTCCTTCCATTGCTCATTTATATTGGTTCATGCCATCTGAGAGATAAAATTAGTCAGGCCTGTGCTCAACCAATCAACAAGCACTTATTAATCACCCCCTATATGACAGCCACTGGGGAAAGAGAAAAAAAAATGAAATAATCTCTATTCAAGATGTGAAGGCAATTAGAGTTAAGTTACTTGCCCAAGGTCACACAGCTAGTTAAGTGCCAAGTGTCTGAGGTAGGGTTTGAACTAAGTTCCTTCTGACTTCAGGGCTGATGCTCTATTCACTGTGCCACCCAGTTGCCCCAAATATCTATTCTCAATATACTTAGATTCTATATGGGATGTAGTAATTACACATATAAGCACATACAAACTAACCTGTATATTTTCTATCTACATTAATTTTGTATATGTACTAGAAGGATCTAGTTATAGCTAAAAAGATCATTAGAACTCTTCTAGCACAACTCTAATTTTACAGATGAAGAAACTGAGGCAAACAGCTGAAATGACTTTCCCAATATGCCATGGCTAATAAGTAATGGTGCTAGGACTGGAATTCAGGTTCTCTGACTCTGAAACCCAAGCACTTTACACTATATCACATTTCCCCTTGCTGAGAAGGGGTTAACAAACTCAGATGGATATATAGAAGCTTATTCACATTGCTCTGCTTCTTGGAGAAGTAGCAGCTAAGGAAAGGTGAAAGTAGGGCCCAGTGCAGAACAGAAAGGAAGGCATAGCTCCAGCCTGAAAAGAGACAACAAGATAATATGGATGAAGAGCAAAACAGGAAAAAAGGATCTGTGGTCCAAAAACTCAGCAGGAGCCAAGTCTTTGAATAAGCAGGTAGAATGGAAGTCTTTGTGGAACTTTTGTGGTTAAGGAAGAGGTAGTATAAAATTTGCGCTATTTTCCTCTCTGAGGTCATGCAATATAGTCAGCTCCAACTTCACCCTCATGCCATCCTCATCTCCTAACAGAATGGAGAGATCGGTTATGTTAAAATTCAAATGTTTCTTTTTGAAGAGAAAGCTTCTACTCAAAATCCCTATTGAGGCACCAAGGGGCCTTTTGATTCTTGAAAGTTGTGCTATAGTGTAATAGCAACCACACTAGCACATAGGGTGGTTTGCTAGCACAGGTTCTTTGATCTGCTTTTCTAACGAAATATAGCTTTAAAGGGGCTAACGATCTTACAGAAAGATAAGTAGAAAGAAGTGAGTATCCAAGAAAGAATCCAGTAAACAGAACTCTAACTGTAAACAACCACCTTCATACACCAATATCTGAGCAGTGAGGGCTGGGGGCAACTCTTAACAAAAGGCTACTCAGAATCTTGTCCAGGGAAACAAAAGGTCCTTCTCATCAGTGAACCCCCAAAGTAAAATAGCTAGAAGGCATCACAACCCTGGGGACTCAGTGCTTAATTGTCTTAACACCAAGAGGTGTGAAAGCCTTCCTACAAGAAGCTTCCCTGTTAGCAAGCCTCCCCCTAAGCGAGCTCCTCCTTCGGTAAATTCCTCCCCCAATGGGCTCTGTGTGACTCAGGATGTATCACAGCTGTGATTGAAATATCTACATACCTTTAGACCTGGGAACATAGCCCTTGTTCAAAGGAAAATGGGACACATGTAATCACATAGGTCTATCAATGGGGAAGATCTTATTTTCCATTAACATTACATACAGGAAGAAAAGCTCTAGCACCTTCTATCATGCTAAAGATGTAGTCTCATTGACAAACTGAGTTGGCTTTTCCAGGAACAGCCTAGGTCAAGAAAATAACCACATTTTCCATTTTTATACTGGGTATCCAAAAGTCTTTATACAGAGACTCACTAACAAGAGAATGGCATTCATATGATCAATTCTTTGGACAATTTTCTCTCTGTATGTATGTATGTGTGTATATATGTTATGTATATGCGTCTGTATGGTGTATATATAATGTATACATGCACACATATATACATATATATCTGAGAACATGTATATATACACAAAAAGAGAATAAACATGAAACCACTTGAGAATATAAACATATAGACATATATACACATATATATAACACATATATGTATGTATATATAACCATCGAGCCCCCCAACACTTGAAGGGGGCCAAAACCTTGCCTAACCAAACAGAAAAAAACACCTTTGGCTCAAATTGGATTGGTATAACCATCAAGCTTTTCATGCTCTCTGAGTGAACCTGAAACTCTCCTGCTGGATTTAGCTGCCTAGGAACATTCTTCTGACAAAGATCAGGCACCTTGAATCAGACATTTCCCTTATCTTATTGTTTTATGGCCCTTCCTTAAAGACACTATCTTGAATAACGGGACCATTCTTATCTTGATGTTTTATGGACATTATCCTGTTATGACACCCATGTTTTATGACAAGGCCATGGTTATGGTTGACAGATATGGAAACTATAATTTTCACTGACACAGGCATCCTGAGTCAGGGGGGTAAAAGGGGTGGGGAATATTTCCTTGCTCTAGCTCTAAGGGTGAAAAGTCTCCTTTAGCAGACTTTTCTTTGAGCTAGATTATTCTGACTCCCATACGTATGTTTTTGCTGTCTTAAAGGAAATACACAGCGTATATATGACCTAATTTATTTGTCTCCTTTTAAGTCAAACTCTGAAGATTAACTAGGTATAGGTATAGGTATGTGTATACACATGTGTGTATGTGGATGTGTGGATGTGTGTATGTGTGTACATATATTTATATATACACATATATGCATGTGTGTGCATATAAAATAGCTTCTAAGTTTTCAATAGGAATTTAAAAAATAGTTCCTAAATGAGAGTGACCTTTAAATTTATGATGTTAATTATAATATAATAGAGAGGGGAATGGACCCAAACTCAGAAAACCTGGGTTCAAATTCCTGTTCTGATATTCTATACCTGTGTGACCTAGAACAAAACTCAGTCCTTCCAGGCTTCAGTTTCCTCAGCTATAAGATTGAGAGGATTAGACCAGATCAGGGCTTTTTAATCTGGAGTTTGGGAACTTTTGAAAAAATTATATAACTTTTTTCTGATATGAATTTTAACTAGCTGCCTAGTCATCTAAAACCCTTAACAGCACCAAGGTGCATGATGATGAACTCACCTAGGGACTCCACATATTCCCTCCATCTCCCTGACTCTTCAATAATCTAGGAATTTGTATATAGATTTTCATTTTCTCCCATTCAACTAATCACTCTCTTTATATTCTCACGATGGGTTGACCATCAAAAGGGACTACTCATGGGATCATTTTCTTAAACAATTTATATTGCTTAAATAAAAGAATAGAAACAGAAATATTACTCCCATGTAACATAGATTACAGCCTGTTTAATCCCTAGATTTCACCTGCCCCAGAGTAGAAACCCCTTTCTCCTTCCAAAGTACTACCAATATATTTGAAAGTTTTCAGGATGCCTCTGACTATAAGTGGCCCTCAGGGTTCTGTCCCAGGCCCTCTTCTCTTCTGCCTCTATTATACTCTTTCACTTAGTAATTTCATCAGCTCCCATGGATTTAATTATTATCTTTTTGCTGATGATTCTCAAATCTGGTGAGGTATCACCAGTCCTAATCTCTCTGCTGACTTCTAATCTCTCCTACAGTATAGTGACACACAGTGCTAACATTCTTGTCTATCTACTCTCTTGTCTACCTGTTAAATGTAAGATGGACACCTACAGTTAATCCAAGACTGGTTAGAAAGCCTTTTAGGGGCAGAGCCAAGATGGCAGAGTAGAAACAGCAAGTCCAGGGCACTCTCCCCCCAGATTACCTCAGGACTATGTAAAAGGGGACTCTGAACAACTTCTGGAGCCCCAGCACTCACAGAACGACACAGAGAAGCTAACTTCCCGCTGAGGACAGTCCAGCAGCCCTGCAGGAAGGGCCAGTGCAGCACTCTTGGCAGCACGAGGAAAGCTGAGCCCAGGTCCTTGTGAGCCGCGGTTTTAGCCCCAGGGCAGCCGGGCCAGCAGCCGGCTGGAGGGACCCCAGAACACCAGGCTGTGGCGATTCCAGAATTATCAACACAGATATGCATAGGACAAAGTGAGAGGTTAGTGCCTATGGACTTTGGGACCAGTTTTTGGGGAATGCATCGGCTTCCTCCTCTGGGGGCTAGAAGCCGCTGAGGAGACGCCATTTTGTAGTTTTCAGTGGCAGCTCCAACTCCTGGCCTGCAGACTGTAGGGAGATCCAGCGATCAGTCTTGGGGGTTAATCACTTTTGCTTAAACCTCCCTGGATCTGGACTGTGATCTGGTGGGGAGGTCTGGGGTGGGTATCCAGCTTGCCAGAAAGCTGTGAATACCCCAACGTTCGGGACGAAAGCTCCCCTGTATGGTGGCAGAGTCCTACTGTGGCAACAAGCCCAAAAGTCAAGTAATTAAGTGGCAACATGTCAAGGCAAAGAAACAAAATAAACAGAAAAACGCAACATTAGACTCCTATTTTGGGGGCAAAGAGGAGCGAAGCATAGAAGAGGAAAAAGACTGTGAGGTCAGAAATCCTCCTCCAAAAGCCCCAAAGAAAAATATGAGTGGGTTACAGTCCATAGAGGACCTTAAGAAGGACTTTAAAAATCAAATAAGAGAAGTGGAGGAAAAATTGGGAAGAGAAATGAGAAGGATGCAGGAAAAGTATGAAATAAGGGTCAACAGCCTGACTGAGAAAAACAACACCTTAAAAAATAGACTAACTCAAATTGCAAAGGAGGCCCAAAAGGGCAATGAGGAGAAGAATGCCTTAAAAAGCCAAATTTGCCAGATGGAAAAAGAATCTCAAAAGCTCACTGAGGAGATTCATTCCCTCAGGGTTAGACTGGAGCAAATGGAAGCTAATGACTTTATGAGAAATCAAGATGCTGTTAAGCAGATCCAAACAAATGAAAAAATAGAAGGCAATGTGAAATATCCCATGGGAAAAACCACTCACCTGGAAAATAGATCCAGGAGAGATAATTTAAAAATTATTGGACTACCTGAAAGCCATGATCAAAGAAAGAACCTAGAAATCACCCTTCAAGAAATTCTCAAGGAAAATTGCCCTGATGTTTTAGACCCAGAGGCCAAAATAGAGGTTGAAAGAATCCATAGATCACCTCCTGAAAAAGATCCTAAAAAGAAAACTCCTAGGAATATTATAGTCAGGTTCCAGAATCCTCAGATCAAGGAGAAAATACTACAAGCAGCCAGGAAGAAACAATTTCAATATTGTGGAAACACAATCAGAATAGCCCAGGACCTGGCAGCTTTTACACTGAGGGATTGAAGGGAATGGAATATGATATTCCAGAGGGCAAAAGAGCTGGGACTGAGCCCAAGGGTCACCTACCCAGCAAAACTGAGTATTTTGTTTCAGGGGAAAATATGGTCATTCAGTGGAATAGAGGACTTTCAAGCATTCTTGAGGAAAAACCAGAGTTGAATAGAAAATTTGACATCCAGACACAAGAAGCAAGAGATGCCTGAGAAGGTAATCAGGGAAAAGAAATTAAAAGGAACTTATCAAAGTTGAACTATTTACATTCCTACATAGAAAAACAATAAGTGATTGATGAAACCTTTCTCAGTATGAAAATAATGGAAGAAGGGTTTATGGTCATATGAATACATATTTGAATGTGTGTATATATGTTTACAGTTATACATGGAGAGAAGGCATAGGTTGAATTTGTTGGGAAGGAATGATACTTAAGGGGTGAAATTATGAGGTGAGAGAGGAAAGTGGCAAGAGGAGATGGGGAGAAACAGGGTAGGGTAAACTATCTCATATAGAAGAAGCAAGGGGAAATGGCTACAGGGGAGGGGAAGAATAGGAAGGCAAAAAGGCAAAACCACATTCTCATTGAATTTGGTTCAGGGAGAGAATGACATACATACTAAATGGGATATCTCAACCTGCAGCAGAATAGGGGGAGGGGGTGAGAGGATGGATGATGGATGGGAGGGCATTCTTGGGGGGAGGGGAGGTTGGAAGTACCCACTATAGAAGAGGGACAGGATCAAGTAGGGAATGGACCAGGTGGGGGGTGGGATGGGTGGGAGGGAATTATAAGCTGCCTTGTGCAGTATATCTACTATGGTAATATTTTACATAGCTATACAGGTACAACACACACTGAATTACTTATCTTCCCAGAGGGAATGGGTGGCAAGGGAGGAAGGGAATGGATCTGAAATTTGAGGTCTTAAAATTAAATGTTTCAAATATATATAAATACTATTATCAATACTCTTTTGCATGTAATTGGGAGATAAGATGTGCAGGCATTGGGGCAAAGAGATTCACCTTGCTCTAATGGAAAAGTCGAAGGGGGTATGGGAGAGGATATGGGAGAGAGCAGATTGGAGGAAGGGATATCTTGTGGGACTGCTATTCTGGGATGGTGGGTAGGGGAAAAATGGGGGAAAAATTGTAACTCAAAATCTGGCAGAAATGAATGATGTAAACCAGAAGTTAATAAAGCATTTGTTTAAATAAATAAATAAATAAGAAAGCCTTTCAGACATCTCCATTGGATGTCCAGTAGACATCTTAAATTCAACATATCACAAACAGAACTCATTATCTTTCCCCCTAAACCCTCCTGACTTCCAAATGACCTACTATTGTTGAGGTACCACCATCCTCCCAGCCTCCTGTGATGGCAACCTCTCCTCCTCATCATCTCTCTCGAATCCCATATCCCATCTATTGCCAAGACCCATCAATTTCACCTTCGTAATATTTCTCTAATATGTGCCCTTCTCTTTTCTGACTATTGATTAATGACATCTCTTTTATAGGTCCTTGTTACCTCATGCCAATAGCCTGCTGATTGGGCTGCCTGACAGAAGCCCCTCCCGACTCCTGTCTATTCATCATGCAGCTGCTAAAGTTATTTTCCTAAAATACAGACTGCACCATGTTACCATGTTCAATAAATTGTCTATCTCCTCCGGTATCAAATACAAAATCTTCTGTTGGCATTCAAAGCCCTTCATAACCTTGTTTTTCTATACCCCCATCTTTCAAGTCTTCTTATACTTTATACTCTTAAAATACCCTGAGGTCCAATGATACTGGCCTACTTGCTCGCCCACAAATAAGATATTCCTCTTGGTTCCAGACATTTTTTTCTTGCTGTCCCCCATGCCTAGAATACTCTCTTCCTCATCTATGCCCCCTGTTTCTCTGACTCCCTTCAAGTCCCAACTAAAATCCTTCCACAGAAAGCCTTTCCCAACCCCCTGTAATGTTAGTACCTTTCTTCCATAAATTATTTCATATTTGTTCTGTACATAGCTTGCTTGTACATATCTGTTTCCCTGTTATTTCCCTTACTGTGAATGTCTAAAGGGCAAGAATTGTTTTTTTTGTTTTTCTTTGTATCCCCAGCTGTTTAGAAGAGTGCCTGTTCCACAGGAGGAGCTTAATGCTTACTGACTGACTTTAAACTACACTTGAAGGGGCAGCTAGGTGGTACAGTGAATGGAGCACCAGCCCTGGAATCAGGACGACCTGATTCAAATCTGGCTTCAGACACTTGACACACTTACTAGCCTTGTGACCTTGGGCAAGTCACTTAGCCCCAATTGCCCTCCAAAAAGCAAAAAAAAAAAAAAAAATCTTAAAAAATAAACTACATTTGGATACTCTCTTTCCACCTTTACCCTTTCCTATTTCTTCCCCATTTTCTACTCTCTTTATTGAAGGTAGTGTAAAGTCCTAAAATAAATCAGACTCATAAGTGGAAGAATAAAGTGGTCTTAATTGAGATAACAAGGTAGTGAACCTACCACCCTGGGGGATGTTCCACCAGGAAACTTACAAGAAAAGTTCTTAAACTTTTAGGAGAAAAGTAGGAGGGAGTTGGGAGGAAGGCCTGTTCATGAGATGCCAACCATCCTCAGCAAACCCAGCAAGGAAAACCACTTTGTTCTGGCTATTTTGTCCTTCATGCCAGGAATCCCAGTGGAAAGGAATAAGGAGGTCAGAAGCTACTTTGAAAGCTAGTCTGGCCCAAGCTGGCTTCCTTTACAAGAAAATGTCCCAGAGTGGGGACTGAAGGTGTGGCTCAACTCAACCTAATTAAAATATCTTAAGGATAGGAATGCAAGGACATTACTGCAATTCTGATATTATTAGGATCATTAAGAGTGAGTGGCAGGTAACATTACATTTTATATTAACAATTTTTCTGTCATTATGATGAGGTGCAGACTCTGGGAACCCCCTTGAGCTCTTCTTGAATCTTTGAGGTACAGGCTCTGGGAATCCCCCTCGAAATTTGATTAAATCTCATCTCATTTGATGAGGTATTTGCATGAGGCCTTAAGCTTTACTTTGTAGCTGGGCCCAAACCTCTGCTACTAGACTTCCCACCCTTGAGCCTATCAAAATATCAATCCACCCTTGAACTGGCCTAGCCCACTGGTCTGTAGTCTCCAGGTAGCCTCCAGCAACTTCCCACCCTTAATCACTCATTGATTTCACCTGACTTCTGAAGACCCTCCCCAAACTCTTCTTCTAGACCACTGCTAGATTCCTCCCACAACCTTCTATATATAAGGCCCCATCTCACACCATGTGGTGTGAGAGTGCCATAGAATTTTCTAGCACAGATTTACTCTGTGTCCAATACAAGTGAACTTTTAATAAACTTGCTTTTCTTTGCCTGAGAGAAGATTTAAGTCGAATTCATTCAGCAGGACCCAGTGTGTTGGTATTTTGGGGTCTTGACTACCCTTAACCTCTTCCATTATATTAATGATTTTTTTTCTGTTAATAGCAAAATAACCAAAGTGACTCCATTTTGCAAAGTCCCTGGTCCTTATCTACCTAAGGGTTGCAACCCCTTCTACAGCCCTATAAATTTTGCAAGAGCCAAAATTCACACTTACTGATTCTATAACTTCTCCCCAAATTAAAGAATGTTTTAATTGTATACTGTAAACATGGGCTCTATAATGACTGTACTAACTCCTTGGATATATCAAAGTTTTCCTTTTTCACAGAGGAGATAGACAATGCCATAGCACTGATGGGGTACAGGCTCTGGGAAACCTCTTGAACTCCCAGTGAATCTTCCCACTTGATGAGGCATTTGCCTGAGGCCATAAGCCTTTCACTATCACTAGGCCAAAATCTCTGTTACTTTTGAGTGGAATAAAAAGTGATGATTTATCAAAAATTTAATAATAGATTGCCTGGACCCCAGACTTAAGTTTCTATTAATTAGATGTGTGAGAGAGGTGAAAACTTCTCAGAACCCTAAGATTTGGTAAGATTTACAACCAGTAGTGAGAAGCCCAGGCTTGAGTTTAAGAATTTGGGACCCTTGCCCTGCTTTTTGGTACTAAGTTGAAGTTTTGTCAGCTAAGCATATGTGTGGGAGGGAAAAGTGAAAACTCTTCAAATTTGACCACAGGCCCAGAATTCCCAGACTTGAGTTTCCATTGACCACCATCTGACCTGTACAAATATAAAACTGGAAATCCTGTTGCCAAACTCCAGACAGGTCACCATGACCTAAAATCCCCATGTTTCATAAAGTATCTTTTGTTTTACATTTTTCTTCTGCTTTTGAAGAGGTCATCATAAAATGTTGAGGTATAGTGTTAGGGGTGCACAAGATCCCAAAATACCAACACGCCAGGTCCTGCTAAATGAATTCATCTCACATGTTCTCTCAGCCAAAGAAAAGCAAAGTTTATTAAAGATTCTCCATAATGGGGAGACTCAAGGAGCCTAGGTATCAGTGTTGCTTGAGCAGGCCAGAATAATCTGACACAGAATGAGTCTGTACTAGATAATTCTTGGGCATTCTCACACCTTGTGGAGGCAAGATGGGGTCTTATATACAGAAAGGTTGTAGGAGGAATCTAGGGGTGGTCTAGAGGAGGAGTTTGGGAAGGGACTTCTGGAGGAGTCAAATGAGGTCAGACTCCAGTGATGAGGGATTAAGGGTGGGAGGTAGCTGGAGGCTACCTGGAGATGAGACAATGGAGGGTATGGGAGGATCAAGGGTGCGGGCTAGCTGGACAAAGGAGGGCTAGGCTAGTAACAGAGGTTTGGATGAGCCACAATGAAAGGTTTATGGCCTCAGGCAAATGCCTCATGACTGTGGGAAGATTCAATCAGAGTTCTAGGGGGTTCCTAGAGCCTGCACCTCATCATCTCTATATTGATACTGCTGACATCTTACTTGCTGTGTAGGTGGGTTTGTGGTTAGTTTTTAATCCTGTCAAAATGAGATTTTGTCAGTCAATTCCCTGTTTCTTATATCTGGAGTAAAATTAGATTGTGAGCCTAAGCTCCTAATTATTGGGAGTGAAGGTCAGTGGTGGTGGGGAAAAGGGGGTCTTTTGGGTATATAAAGGCAAGCTCTGCTCTTTGTTGGCCTCTCCTACAAGACTGCCTCTGGTTGGATGACACCCCTCCTTGCAAGGTTGTTGTAAATAAGTCTTTCTGTCTTTCCTAGAGAAACCTCTGAGTTATTGATTTTATTTGAATAAGGGTCTTTTGTGCCACACACTCTTAACCCAATCTAGCTACTTCCCACACTTGATCCTATCAAAATATCTATACCCAAATCTGTTACCCTTACACTAGCCTAGCCCTCCTATGGTCTGTCATCTCCAGATAGCCTTCAGCTATTTCCCAGCCCTAATCCCATTACTGGAGTCTGACCTCAGTCCTGTCAAGATCCTCCTTAGACTTCTCCTCAAGACCCTCTCCAGACCAGACCGCTCCTCTAGACCACCCCTAGATCCCTCCCACAGTCTTTCTGTATATAAGGTCCATCTTGCCTCTTTGAAGGAGCTGAGATTCAATCTAGTGCAGACAGTATGTGTCAGATTGTTCTGGCCTGCTTGTCAATACAAGTGTCACAAATGCTTAGGCTCCTTAAGAGAACCCATAATGGCAAATCTTTTAACAAACTGTAGGGGCTATGGGATTTAAAGATCTTCCATGCCCCATTGGACTTGCTGACAGCAGGAAGGGGTGGGGCAAGAGGAAGTGGAAGCCAAGCTAGAGTTCCTGCAGTGACTGGCAGTAGTTGGTGGCAGCAGCAGTGGCCAGCAGCAGCAGCAGCAGTAGCGGTAGCCACCAAGGTGGAGGTGGAGGCATGAACCGCTTTTTTGAATTTCTGCTAAGGACTCCTGCTGAGGACTGCCAGGGGGCAGTCTGTGGGGGGCCAGAGTGGCTGGGAGCACTCTTCCTGGACTCTGAGCAGTTGCTGTGAGTGGGGAGAGGTGGACCTTTGCCTGAGGTAGCCTGTTCTGTTTTGAAGGCTTGAGAATATGGGTGTTACTACCACATTAACTATGTGTGCCAACTTCATAACTACTGTGATGGCTTTGACTTTCTGGTTTTGTGACTCAGTTTTCTGGTATCTGAATAAATGTTCTAGCTTTATTCCCCATGTAGAGGGCCTGGTATATTTTGTGATTAATAACCATATCAGCATATTTATAGTTACCATAGGCATTGTGAATATTGCATTGTTGATACACAAACTTTGTTATACTTTGAGAGAAGGCTTGAGTCAAATTCATTTGGCAGGACCCCAACATCCCCAGGGTGGCTGCCAATACAGGTTCTTAGATCTGCTTTTCAAAAGGAAAGCAACTCAAAATGGGTTAACAAGCTTACTTTAATCAAACAAACATATATCATTGAAGAAAGAATATTCTTTCATTTTTTTGTAAGTTGACTCAACCCTTAAGGCACATGAACTAAAATAACTGAATATTGACCCCAGAATTGACCCTCTTGCATGACCAAGTGTGTTATGGCTACATTTCAGTTCCTGGAACTAGCCATTCCTGGAACAATAAACAATGCTGATGGGAAGTGGCTATTCTCCCAGCATTACTGATTGATAACTGTATTTTTTCAGCCTCACCTGGAATTCACACAAGGAAGCCAAACTGTGTGAAACAACTTATGAAAGTTTTAACTTCTTTGTTCTCCCTGCATAAAAACTCCCAAATCTCTCCCTCTCATTGGGATCTCACCCATGGAGAGGATCCTCTGCCTGGGACTTTCCCGGCCGGGACTCTGAGGCTGTTCCCCGGGATCCTCCAGCCACTGCAAGGATGAGTTGGTGCTCCCCCGGATCTGTGATGTTTTCTTTAACTTTCCCTTCTGTACTTATTATTATTATTATAATCCTAATCTGTGTTATAGTTCTCTTGATCTGTTGGTTTCATTATTGTACTACTCCTATTCCTTTCCTATTCTGATTATTAACACATTTTAGCCTTAAAACTGAGTGCAGCGAGTCATTTGTGGGTGCAAATCTGAACCTTTAAAAATCTACCCAAAACATAAATTGGCGTCACGAACAGGATTTGCTGCACAAATGCCGTTGTTTAAGAAAAATACAGTAGCACTCTAGGTCACAGAAATCCCGGGCTGGGATGAAATCCCGTATTCCTCTGGGGCCCAAGCATGGGCACAAGGTACTGGCCTGTGTGAGGATTGGGGGAATCGAGTTAAGAACGGGATGCCACCCCAGTTAGCAGAATGTTTATCTACCATACCTATTGTAAAGGAAAGGAACTTTCTGGTGTTAGCACGCGGGCTGGGCTATTCTCACAGTTTACCGAAAGGTGTGTGAAGCTTTGAATAAAAAGACAGAAGAGAAAGTATCAATGGAAAAAGAACTAGCTGACCTACAGGGTCGATTGTCGATGCTACAATGTCAGAACTTTATTTTAGGGGGATCAGGCTCGTAACTATCAGTCTGTGGCAGAGAAGGCTGCAGTTAGAGTGGCTCAGTACAAGTACAAGAATCGGCGGGGGAAGGTAAATAAAAGGAAAGTGCATGCTGTAGTGGCCTCAGCAGGAATAGACTGGGATCCTGATCGCTGGGATGGAGATATATGGGATGAGAATAGTGATGAATGGGAAGAAGTGATAGAGAAAGAAGTACCTGAAGTAAAGGAGGCAGCTCTCCCTCCTTTAGTCGGAGAAGAAAGGAAGAGGATGGGCTGGGAGGTCAGCCCCGCATAGGAAATGTGACTGAGGATTTCTCACAAAGAGAAATTACTGACTTGTTGAGCAGTTTCTCGCAGAGATCTGGCGAACCCCCTTTGACTTGGCTTGTCAGACTCAGTGATAGTGGAGCTGGAGGAGTGTGGCTTGATTCCAAAGACTGTATGAAATTGATTAGCCTCTCCTCTAATTCTTTTGTACAACAGACTTTTAGAAATCATGCCCAGGCTATGCCTGGAGGAGTCCCACAAGATTCCTCCCTGTTAGAATTAGTGGCTATGGGGTTGAGAACACAATACCCTGACTCTTCAGTGTGGCCTACCAATACTCGTCCGTGGTATACTTTAAAGGACGGGATTCAAAGATTGAAGGAGGAGGTAATGAAACATGCATTGATGATGGGAGATGTGGATTCATATACTGAGTCCCCGGTGCTGGCCCTACACCGGGACCCCTTGGTAAAAACAGCCCCTCCTGCATACAAACATCTGATTCTAACCCTGTTGCTGGCCTCTACAGGGGAAGCACTAGGACAAGTCATTGATAAGCTAGCACAATTGGGAGATTTAGGAGAATTTAAGGAAGGAACAGATTCTACTTATAAGCAAGATTGGGGAAAAGTCCAAAGGCCAGGACATGGTGGTAATATACGTCTCTCCAGGAAAGAGATGTTTTCAGCCCTTTTAAAGGCTGGAGTTAATCGGGAAGACATAGATGGCATCAGTACCTCTGACATGTATCAACTGTACAATTGAAAAGTTGGCCAGAATGAGAAAGGGAAAGTGTCTGCTTTAAATGTAGAACCAACTGCCCCGCCAGCTTCTGACAAACTATACCCTTCCCTTGATCACTTTAAGGGAGAATAGGAAAAAGGCCAAGCCCTACGTGTCCATGCATTGCACACAGACCATAGACCCCATGTACCATTAACAATATATTGGAAAAATGGCTCTACAACTAAAGCTAACGCTTTAGTAGACACGGGGGCAGAGGCCACCTTAATTTATGGAAATCCTACAAAATTTAGACATGGCATTCCAATTACGATATCTGGATTAGGAGGAGCAGAAGTACATGCTAAACAAGTGAAGGTAGTAATGAGAATAAGGCAATTTCCAAAAAGAGAATATACAGTAGTAGTGGTTCCCATCCCAGAATATATAATTGGAATAGATATACTAAAAGGGGTGACATTGCATTTGCCGGACAGGCAATACCAATTTGCTGTAAGGATTCTAAAAATTAATGTGGTAACAGTGGGGAAATTATTAATGGTCCCTGTCACTGTACCCACCCCATCTTATGTGGTTAGTCAGAAACAGTACCGCATTCCTGGGGGACAAGATGAGATAACTAGAACTATACAGGACTACATACAAGCAGGAGTCTTAGTGCCTACTAACACTGCATGGAATAATCCTGTGTGGCCTGTTAGAAAGTAAGACGGATCGTGGAGAATGACAGTAGATTACAGACAGTTAAACAAAGTTACTCCCCCACTGTATGCAGCAGTGCCAGACACTATTACTTTAATTGAAGCAGTTCAAACCTTTCCTGGAGTATGGTATGCTGTAATAGATCTAGCAAATGCTTTTTTCACCATTCCAATAGCAAAGGAACAGTGGGATCAATTCGCCTTTACCTGGCAGGGCAGGCAGTACACTTTCACTAGGCTCCCACAAGGATATGTACATAGCCCCACCATTTGTCACCGAATAGTGGCGGAGCATTTAGATGAACTACAGTGGCCAGAAGTTAAAATAACCCATTATATAGATGATATAATGATTCAAGCTTCCTCTCAGGATAAAGTGGAGCAAAGACTCCCCATGCTTATTGATCACATGAAAAAGAAAGGGTGGGAAATTAACCCAGCCAAGATCCAAGGACCTGCTCAGACTGTAAAAATTTTAGGAATAGTGTGGAATAAGGGACATAGAGAAATCTTACCTAAGGTACAGCAGAAGATTTTAGATTTCTCCCCACCTAGGGACAAGAGGGAAGCACAGAAGTTTATAGGATTGTTTGGATTTTGGAGGCATCATATCCCTCATTTAGGACAAATATTGGGGCCATTGTATAAGGTAACCAGGAAAAAGTATACATTTGAATGGGGAGAAACTGAACAAAAAGCCTTTGAGGAGGCAAAGATAGCTATACAAACTGCTCTGGATTTATGGCCTGTTCAGACTGGCCCACTAGAACTTCAGGTGACCTCTCTAAATGGATATGCAGACTGGAGCCTGTGGTAAAAGCAGCAGGGAAGAAATGTACCTTTAGGATTTTGGTCAAGAAAATTACCCCCTGCTGGCCAAAGGTATACTCCCTTTGAACAGCAATTGCTCGCTGCATACTGGGCTTTAGTGGAAACTGAACACCTAACATTAAATCATGAAGTTATATTAAGACCCTCTATTCCTATAATGAGCTGGGTATTAGGGACACCAGCATCCCATAAGATAGGTCATGCTCAGGAGTCCTCTATTATAAAGTGGAAATGGTATATACAAAATAGAGTTAAGACAGGAAAGAACGGGGTATCTGCTCTTCATGAGCGAGTATTATATCTACCAGCCAGTACTGACATTCATGAACCTTATACTACTCAAAAGGTTCAATCTCCTGTGAGTTGGAATAGTGGATTTGACTCCCTCACATCAGAACAGAAAAAGCATGTTTGGTTCACAGATGGATCTGCTAAGTATGTAGGATCCAAAAGATTCTGGAAGGCCGTGGCATATAATCCTACCACTCAGATGATACTGGAAGTATCTGGGGAAGAGAAAAGTAGTCAGTGGGCAGAGTTGCTGTTTATCAGGCCCTGGAACACGAACAGGGGCAGCAGTGTCATTTGTTCACTGATTCATGGGCTGTTGCAAACGGTCTTGCTGTCTGGATGCCAGTTTGGCAAATTAATAATTGGAAAATACAGGATAAGGATGTGTGGGGTAAAGATTTGTGGATAAAGGTATGGGATTGGTGTAAAAATACTAATGTGTCAGTTTTTCATGTAGATGCTCACACTACTGTGGAGACACCGGAACGTGAGTATAATGCCCACGTGGATGGGCTAGCCAAGCTACAAAGCACACAGGTGACACCACCCTCCTTAAATGATGATGAGGCTCTAGCAAAATGGATCCATGCAACCGCAGGACATTTGGGAGCACTGGCCTCCTCCAGGTGGGCACAGTCATGAGGAATTAGTTTACCCTTATCACTCTTCAAACAGATAGTGGACTCTTGCATACAATGTCAAATGTTTAGGAAACGACCAATTCCCAGTGTCATCACTGGGGAGTTGGCCCGAGGAACATTGCCTGCTCAAATTTGGCAAATTGATTATATTGGACCTTTACCATTTAGCCAGGGGTGCCAGTATGCCTGCACTTGTGTGGATACATATTCTGGAATCTTAGTAGCGTGTCCCTACAAATGGGCAACCCAAAAGAATACCTGCAAGACATTGGATATAATTTCCCTGTATTATGGCAAACCTTTACAAATCCAGAGTGACAATGGCACCCACTTTAAGGGAAAAGAAATGGAACAATACTGTCAGTATAATAACATTGAATGGATATATCACGTCCCCTACTACCCCGAGGTTGTGGGGCTAATTGAAAGAATGAATGGATTATTTTTTTGTCATCTCCATTCTTTTTTTTTTAATTAATTAAACAAATGCTTTATTAATTTCCGGTTTACATCATTCATTTCCACCAGATTATGAGTTACATTTTTCCCCCATTTTTTCCCTACCCACCACCCCAGAATAGCAGTCCCACCAGATATCCCCTTATCCAATCTGCTCTCTCCCATATCTTCTCCCATACCCCCTTCTACTTTGCCATTAGGGCAAGGTGAATCTCTGAGCCCCACTGCCTGGACATCTTATGAAACATTTAATTTTAAAACTTTGATTTTCAGATCCATTCCCCTTCTCCCTTGTCACCCACTCCCTCTGAGAAGATAAGCAATTCAGTATGTGTTGTACATGTATATCTATGCAAAACATTACCATAGTAGATATATTGTAAAAGACTGCTTATATTTCCCTCCCACATGTCTCACCTGCCACCTGGTCCATTCCCTACTTTGATCCTGTCCCTCTTTGATAGTGGGTACTTCTAACCTCCCCTCTCCCCAGAATGCCCTCCCCTCCATCATCCCCTCTCTCATCCCCCTTTCCCCTACTCAGGAGAGTGAGTGAGGGTAAGATATTCCATTTAGTCTGTATGTGATTCTCTCCTTGAGCCAACTTCAATGAGAATATGCTTTTGCCTTTTTGCCTTCCTGTTCTTCCCCTCCCCTGCAACTACTTCCCCTTGCCTCTTCTACATGAGATAGTTTGCTCTACCCTGTCTCTCTCCATCTCCTCTTGCCACTTTCCTCTCTCACCTCTTGACTTCACCCCTTAAGAATCATCCCTTCCTTGGGGCGGCTAGGTGGCGCAGCGAGCAGAGAGCCAGCCTCGGAGCCAGAAGGACCCGAGCTTGGATCCGGCCCCAGACACCCAACACACAAACAAAAACCCAGCCATGTGAACCTGGGCAAGTCACCCAACCCCAATTGCTCTCCAAAAAAAAAATAATAATCATCCCTTCCCATCAAATTCAACCTGTGCCCTCTATCCATGTATACCCGTGAACATATGCCATGTACCCTTCTTCAATTATTTTCATAATGAGAAAGGTTTCATCAAACACAGCTATTGTTTTTCCATGTAGGACTGTAAATAGTCCAACTTTGATAAGTTCCTTTTGATTTATTTTCCTTGATTACCTTCTCAAGCATCTCTTGCTTCTTGTGTCTGAATGTCAAATTTTCTATTCAACTCTGGTTTTTTCCTCAAGAATGCTTGAAAGTCCTCTATTCCACTGAATGACCATATTTTCCCCTGAAACAAAATACTCAGTTTTGCTGGGTAGGTGACCCTTGGGTTCAATCCCAGCTCTTTTGCCCTCTGGAATATCATATTCCATGCCCTTCTATCCCTCAGTGTAGAAGCTGCCAGGTCTTGTGCCATTCTGATTGTGTTTCCACAATATTGAAATTGTTTCTTCCTGGCTGCTTGTAGTATTTTCTCCTTGATCTGGGGATTCTGGAACCTGGCTATAATATTCCTGGGAGTTTTCTTTTTGGGATCTTTTTCAGGAGGTGATCTGTGGATTCTTTCAACCTCTATTTTGCCCTCTGGATCTAAAACATCAGGGCAATTTTCCTTGAGAATTTCTTGAAGGATGATTTCTAGGTTCTTTCTTTGATCATGGCTTTCAGGTAGTCCAATAATTTTTAAATTATCTCTCCTGGATCTATTTTCCAGGTCAGTGGTTTTTCCCATGAGATATTTCACATTGCCTTCAATTCTTTCATTTGTTTGGATCTGCTTAACAGCATCTTGATTTCTCATAAAGTCATTAGCTTCCATTTGCTCCAGTCTAACTCTGAAGGAATGAATCTCCTCAGTGAGCTTTTGAGATTCTTTTTCAATCTGGCAAATTCGACTTTTTAAGGCATTCTTCTCCTCATTGCCTTTCTGAGCCTCTTTTGCCATTTGAGTTAGTCTATTTTTTAAGGTGTTATTTTCCTCAGTCAGGCTGTTGACTGTCATTTCATACTTTTCTTGCATCTTTTTCATTTCTCTTCCCAAATTTTCCCCCACTTCTCTTATCTGCTTCTTAAGGTCCTCTATGGCCTGCAGCCAGCTTGTATTTTCATTTGGGGCTTTTGGGGCAGGAGTTCTGACCTCACAGTCCTCCTCCATGCTTTGAGCCTCTTTGCCCCTAAAATAGGAGTCCAATGTTGAACTTTTCTGTTTATTTTGTTTCATTTGCCTAGGCATATTGCCACTTAATTACTTGATTTTTGGGCTTGTTGCCACAGCAGGACTCTGCCACCAGACAGGGGAGCTTCCACCCAAACGTGGGGTCTTCACAACTTCCACCAGTTGGGTGGCCTCTGTAAAGCCTCCACCCACTCTGGCAAGTTGGATACCCACCCCAAACTTCCCCCCCAGACCACAATCCAGATCCAGGCAGTTTAAAGCAAAAGTGATTAACCCCCAGACTGATTGCTGGATCTTCCTACAGTTCGCAGACCAGGAGCTAGAGCCACTACTGACGCTGCAAAATGGCTTCTATGCAGCTGTTTCTTCAGCAGCTTTTTGCCCCTAGGGGAGGAAGCCACGTGTTCCCCAAATACTGGTCCCAAAGTCCATAGGGCACTAACCTCTCACTTTGTCCTAGGCATATCTGTGCTGATAATTCTGGAATCGCCACAATTGCTGGTGTTCTGGGGTTCCACCAGCCAGCTGAAGGCCCGGCCACCCTGGGGCTAAAACCTCAGATCTGGGCTCTGCTTTGTGGGCTGTGCTGTTGGTTCCCAGCTAGCTGTGCTGCCTGCTCTCAGACCACTGTGCTGGCCGCTCCCTGCAGGGCTGCTGGGCTGTCCTCAGCGGGAGGTTAGCTTCTCTGTGCCGTTCTGTGGGTGCTGTGGCTCCAGAAGTTGTTCGGAGCTCCCTTTCACATTGTTTGAAATTTGTGTGGGGCAGAGCACATTGGAAATGCTGTTTCTACTCTGCCATCTTGGCTCCACCCCGAATGAATGGATTATTAAAGGAAAGGCTAAAGAAGTTAGGGGATAATACATTACATAAATGGAAGGAGAACTTATTTGAGGCCCTCAAACAATTAAATAATAGACCCTTGGCCTCAGGGGAAGGGACTCCTCTGTCCCACATGATGACCCCAAATTTGCAAATTAGAAATACGACTAGTATTCCCACTATTAAATGGTGGAAAGTACAGGAAAATGCACGACCCCCTTGGCAAGACTCCTTAGGGTCTGCAGGATATGATTTGTACGTTATACATGATGTCCAGATAAAACCCCAAGGCCAATTGTTATGTAGGACAGGGATTGGTGTCCAGCTGCCTCTAGGATATTATGGCCAGTTATTTACCAGATCTGGGATGGCCACCAAACATCAAGTACGTGTGCTTGGAGGAGTTATAGATAATGACTATAGAGGAGAGATTAAAGTATGCCTACATAATCCCCACACTGAAAATACCTATTTTTGTAAAACTGGTGAGAGGATATGCCAGATGGTTATCTTACCTTACTTGACTGGAATGTGGGTGGAACATGCAGACTCCCCAAATACTACTATAAGAGGAGATAAAGGATTTGGGAGTACGGATGAAATACAATGGAAACCGGAAACCATAATTCCGGGAGCAAAAGTGTGGGTCAAAAGACACCCCTCTGATAAGCCAAGACCTGCAGAAATAATAGCCCAAGGGAACAACAATACAGCTATTGTTTGTTACTCAGGAGATGACAGGTGGTATCATGTCCCACTAACTCAAATGTTTATTCGAAATTAAGTGTTTTCTAGGATATCTCCTCGGAACCGAGTGCTGGCATGGATGCCTGGAGCCCGACTACATCCCAATGGGACCAGGATAACACTTCATTGGAGAAACCACCCCCTTCTTCGACAACAGGGAACCTTCATATGCCCTCCTAACCAAAATTGTATAGTTGTCAATTGGACAGCCAGCAATGCTACCCTTATGCTTCCCCTATTTTTGCAGCTTTATATGGAAAAGCCCCCATCTCTCTTAACATTTGTTCTGAAATTAACATTACATGCTGTATAGTTGGCCTTCCATTCACCATACCCGACCAGAGATATCAAGTGATGAGGAACCAATTAAAGAATAATTGCACTACATGGAGTATAGATAACACCACCCAGATAATTCATGTTAATAATAGTCATAGACACAAGTATTTATTTTGTCAAAATGCCACTGAAATTACGAATCGAACAACATGGGTTCAATACCTTTTACTGTTACCCAAGGAGGAGCCGCTCTCCTCCCCCCCTTCCTTGATTCGAGTCCCAAAGTCATGTATTAATGTATCTATGAATCACCATAAGCTTGTATTCCACTATAACGTCACCTTCCCCCTGTTGCTAGAATGTGGTAGGAAGAAACGTGCCTGGTATGACACATTACTTGGTGGGGCTGGAACTGGTTTGGGCATAGTAAATTCCATTGACCTAGAGGCCTTGGCCAGCAGACTGCACAGTGCTGGACAAGATGTGTCTCAGGCATTAACAGTAAATGCTAAATGGTTGCCCACGATGATTCTACCACACCAATTGACTCTGAAATACCAAGGCCAATTTTTAAATGTTTTTAATGATTCTATTGTAGCTTCACTCTTTTTTGATGCTAATGTGACTAGATTGTTTAATTGGACAAAGTGTTCTCTATAAAACATGTATACTCTAATTCAGAAGGAAAATGCTCAACGAATATTGTTGGATGGAGATACAAATATTTGGAATCAATCGTTTCCTAATGATAAATACTGGAAGGGGATACACCCTGAACATTCTAAATGTACCAGTGCTTGGTGTACCGGAACTGTGTATTATTATAAAATACAACATTGGGCTATAATGTGTCAATTTCATGTGATTCCTTTTATACTACATCAACTCTTTGCTTTATCCCATATATATGGGAACTATATAAATACTTATAATATTACTTATACCCTGCAAGATTGTATTCAAACTGATTAAGGGATGATATGTGGGATGATGTCATGACAGATGGAGCCCTGTCTTCTCTCACACTCATCTAATTTGTGTGACTTAACCCTGTACCCCCAATCCAATTTTTCTATGTTATATGAAGTAGAAGCACAACATATTTGCCTAGTATCCAATAATCAAACTGATTTAGCTTCTGTATCACAAGTCACCCCCTTTTCAGGATGTTTAACTAATATTTCTTTCTTACACTGGCAGGGTGATGATTTTTACTTTTCCCCTGACACTGTATCAAGCATAAACATTTCTTGGGTACACAAAGCTTTACCTCTACCTAATGCAGATCTATCTTTACAACCTCTTATTGCTCTATTAAATAGTTCCCAAGTCCTAAAAAAACTGTTGGATTCTATTTCCCCAGAGTGAATGGGTGACAAGGGAGGAAGGAAATGGGTCTGAAATTCAAGGTCTTAATATTAAATGTCTCAAATATATATAAATACTATTATTAATACTCTTTTGCTTGTAATTGGGAGATAAGATGTGCAGGCATTGGGACACAAAGATTCACCTTCCTCTAATGGAAAAGTCGAAGGGGGTATGGGAGAAGGTATGGGAGAGAGCAGATTGGAGGAAGCGATATCTTGTGGGACTGCTATTCTGGGAGGTTGGGTAGGGGAATAATGGGGGGAAAATGATTGTAACTCAAAATCTGGTGGAAATGAATGCTGTAAAACAGAAATTAATAAAGCATTTGTTTAAAAAAAAACTGTTGGATTCTAACCAAAGAGCACTCAATGAACATTGAATCCAAACCCATATAGTTGCAGGACAGTTGTTAGAGGCCTCTCATTTAGTTATTTCCGATACTAATCACCATTGGTATGATTTTTTATTTAGGTCCAGTACTGCTACCAAATATTTTAATACTTTAGCTATTCCTATGCTTTTATTGTTTTTAACATTATTATTATTATCTCTATGTAATCATTACATGTATGTAAAAATGAAGCAAATTTATAGTAACTTTACCCCTTTAGTTCACTCCCCTTATGTGTCTCGTGACCTTAAGGCCAAATGAAGAAAGAATATTCTTTCATTTTTTTGTAAGTTCACTCGACCCTTAAGGTACATGAACTAAAATAACTGAATATTGACCCCAGAATTGACCCTCTTGCATGACCAAGTGTGTTATGGCTACATTTCAGTTCCCGGAACTAGCCATTCCTGGAACAATAAACAATGCTGATGGGAAGTGGCTATTCTCCCAGCATTACTAATTGATAACTGTATTTTTTCAGCCTTACCTGGAATTCACGCAAGGAAGCCAAACCGTGTGAAACAACTTATGAAAGTTTTAACTTCTTTGTTCTCCCTGCATAAAAACTCCCAAATCTCTCCCTCTCATTGGGATCTCACCCATGGAGAGGATGCTCTGCCTGGGACTTTCCCGGCCGGGACTCTGAGGCTGTTCCCTGGGATCCCCCAGCCACTGCAAGGACGAGTTGGTGCTCCCCCGGATCAGTGATGCTTTCTTTAACTTTCCCTTCTGTACTTATTATTATTATTATTATCGTAATCTGTGTTATAGTTCTCTTGATCTGTTGGTTTCATTATTGTACTACTCCTATTCCTTGCCTATTCTGATTATTAAAACATTTTAGCCTTAAAACTGAGTGCAGCGAGTCATTTGTGGGTGCAAACCTGAACCTTTAAAAATCTACCCAAAACAATCATTTACCTAGTTCAGGGGGAAAAGATAAGCACCCCGAACTTCAGAGTACACAGAAAGTAGTTTCAAACAGAGAAACAGACAGATCAAGCAGACAGGTTTCCAAACTGCCCAACCATTACATACAGCAATACCAAATCACAGTTACTAGAGAGAGAAACATCAACATCTGGGTTTTCAGAGCCAGGGGGTTCTCAACGGCTGCCCAGAGTCTCATCTGGTCAAATCACATAATACTTCTCAAAGTGAGCCCCAAAGCAAAGCCTCCCATCAGGGTTTATATAACCTTCTCCTGGCTCAGAGAATGTAACAACCTTCTTGACCCACTGCCCAATCACAAAGTATCAAGGTGTGGGCTTTCCTGAAAAACAAGCCTCCCACCACAGGCTCCAGGTGCACTTAACCTACGGGCAGGGAAGATCTTTAAATGTGCATTTCCAGTACAGTGTGTTGGTATTTTGGGGTCTCGAGTGCCCCTAAACCCCAAACCTCAATAGCACAACTAGATCAGGAGGACTTCTGAAGCCTAGGGCTGCTTGACATACCAGTGATAGTTACTTTTCAAGATGCCTGCAACTGTTGGAATTGATGGGGAACTAATAAAGCTGCCCCTCACCCCAATATTCTAATTTCCTTACCAGTCCCACTGAACAGCAACCATGTCCTGATTTAACCACACTATCTGGCTTTAACCAAACCACAGGCCCCAAACTCAATCATAAGCCCCCCTAAATAACAGGCCCACTGCCCCCTACCCTGATTCAATATCCTAACTTCTTCATATACACCTCCCTGCCTCACCAGAACAACAGATGTGTGCAGGAACTCATATTTCTCATATTTCACAGAAACAGCAGGCATGTCCATGTGATGGCATCTCAGTCACTACCTCTAGTTAGCCCCTAAACGCATTCCCCATATTTCCCACAGAAATAAGAAGTGTGCCCATGCACTCAATCACAATCACACCACCACAATAGCCAGCCAATCAGAAAGCAGCAGGACCTGGATGTCCAAGCAGGATGAGAACCCCAAAACAATAGAAGGAACTTGCCCTAAGTAGGCACCTGTGCAAAAATATAAAAAGCTATCCTTTAGGTGAATTTATGATGTAGGGGGGCTTGTTATAATGTCATTATCATACATACAAGCTCTGCATTACCCAAGGGTTTTTCTGTATGCATTGTGGGTAATCACATATGCAGTTCCACTGAGGCTGAGACCCCTCTTTCATTACCTAATCCTTTAACACACCCTTTCTGCCTCTTTAATATTCATAATTTCTGTTGTGTAATCAACATCATTACACTGTAAAATTTGCCAATGTTGGCTTGCTAAATTACTGGATCCTCTTGGAACTCAACCTGTTAGAGGTATTATTCTCAATAAAAGCCTTTACTTGAATTAGAGGTGGTCTGACTGAGAATTCATTGATGTCACACACACACACACCCATCTCCCCTCCCCTTGCAACAAACCATGGAACCACAACAGTAATAACATGCAGGCATACTCTGGGTGGTTGCTATTTGTTTAACGTCATAGTAATGCTGTTCTAATTTCCCCTCCAACTTTAGTGCCTAGATTTGACCCTATACTTCTCTTTCTCCCACCTCTCTCCCCTCTCACTTCTCCCTCTCCTCATTCTCTATCTCCCATCCCTCTTATCTACCTGTTATATGGGAGCTGGATACCTTCAATTAACTCAGGACCAGTTTAGAAAGCACAGTAAAAAAATTATTATCATGTTTGTAGCTACTGAGGCTAAAAGGTCACCAGGGTGTCACCTTCAGGGTCTGAGGAAAGAACTCCCCAGGATGTAGAACTTTATGGTGTTTGTCTTTCTCTGCTACCCAGTACTGGAATGGGATGAATCCTAGGTTCTTCCACAGGTCCCCTACCCACCCACCCAGGTATCTGTAGCATTGTCTGACTACCCATAAATCTAATGCTGATCAGGGTGAGGTAGAGGGATGAGCAGAGCCCCAGGCTCCCCTGTGTCCCTTCAGAACCTTCAACTTGACCTTCAAAACCAAGAGGACAAGCATCCTGCTTCACTATTGCCTTGGAAGTCAATTCATCCAAAAGAATTCAATGCCAAGGACACATCAGTATTTAATTGCCTTACCCCTCTGCAGTTTTTCCAGCTGACTAATGTAGTCACACCTCCTCAATATTACTTTTAACAAATACACATATTTTATATACAAGAAAATTCTACTCTCTATGGCACCTAAGTATTATCTTATATTGTCAAGTTAAATGTTTTACAATGAAGGCTCAAAGTTTCAAGCATAAAAGAGCACACAAAGGCAACAGTTTTCAAACATGGGAGAGGGTACAATTTTGGAAACTTTCCCAGTCTTCACTAATGCCTTATCCCTCCTCTTTCTGAGTTCCATTTTTAGCCAGCTTTTTTTCCCAAGTTTTAAGTGTTAATATAATTAATACCTTCATTTTATGGTGTATTATTGATCATTTCTTTGTGCAGATTTAATCCATTAATTCTATAGTTTTATTTTTTTTAAAGTATTAAAGGGCTTCTGGTGCCATCCCAAGCTGATTTGTGCAGTGAATTGACCCACAAAAGTCACGCATGACTGCTGCCTCAACAGTACTAAAGACTATCTGTCCACCAGAGTATCCTGTACTTTAGGACCAGATTTGTGAACCATTTTTATATAGTCCCTTGCCATCTCTTATAGTCAGCCTTCATTACTTACATTTCCTTGAATCTTGGCATATATTCTTTCTTTTAAATCTAAGTTAGTGAGTTTCCTGTGCAAGTAGATGAGAAACTAAGGGTTTAAAAAAGGGGTACGGGGTGGTGAAACTTATATTTGAGGGCAGAACATAAGGTAAACTGAACCAAGTTATTCAAACTCTTGCCCTGGGAGAGGATGAACAACCTTACCCAGTTATCCAGGGCAGAATAAGGTAGGAGGCCCTTACATCATGAAATAATAAAAACTGCATCTCTCAGAGAAATGATACAGAGAGAAAAAACCCAGAATATTCTAAAAATGAATTAGGGAGGGCAGTCCTTGGCCAAATCATTAAGGAGTTCAATCCTTTTTGGAGTAAATCCTCTTACCTCTTTCTCTATCATTTCAATCCCATCTCGGGCAGGGGTCCCACTGCTTTCCTGTTGTTCCATAGCTCCCTGGGGAGGAGTGGGGGTGGCAGGGAGATGACAGTCTATAATTGAAATTCAACACTAAAACTTTCAGACATTGCTTTTTTTTTTTTTGGCTAAGATAGTGTTTTCTTTCTTCCTCTCCTTCCCTACCTCCCTCTTTCCTTCTCTTCCTTCTTCCTTCTCTCCTTTCTTTCCTTCCCATCTTCCTTCCTTCTTTCCTTCATTTCTCCTCCTCTCCTTCCATCCCTCCTTCCTTCTTTCCTTCCCTACCCCTCCCTTTCTTTCTTCCTCTAAACACTATTCCCTCAATGAATGAAGATACCAGGGTCCTCTCAAATCATACCTCTGGGGCCAATGGCATCCCTAGTGCAAACTCTCAAAGAGGAAAGTCAAAGACCAAAAAGCAAATGTAAGGAATACCTGAAGTTCTTAGGTAAATGAACTGTATGTTTTCTTTTAAAATGCACAGATTAGGGGCTGCTAGGTGGCACAGTGAATAGAACACTGGCCCTCGAGTCAGGAGGACATTGAGTTCAAATCCAGACTCAGACACTTAACACTTACTAGTTGTGTGACCTTGAGCAAGTCACTCAACGCAAATTGCCCTGTCCTCCCCCTCAAAAAAAAAGCAAAAAAATAAAAATAAAACAAAATGCACATATTAGAAGTTTACTGCTGCATATGCAATCTTCTTTTTGACTCTTTGTATACAAGAATGTTCATGTTTTGTTGGTGGTTAAATTCATGATTAAAGAGGAATATATTCAAGTTATACTTTAAAGGTTTAAATAAAATTAACTTAAATATAAGTAGAACCATGTGAACTCAATTGTTTGTATTGATGTTCAATTTTTTTATTTGATTTTTTTTTCTTTAGGAAGTCAATCTTTTTGTTAATTCATTTTTAGTTTTCAACATTAATTTTCATAAGATTTTAAGTTCCAAATTTTCTTCCCATCTCTCCCCTCCCCTCACCCAAAGAGAGTGTGCATTCTAATTACCCCTACCCCCAAGCTGTTCTCCCTTCTATCTATGCCTATGCCATTCCCTTCTATTATCCTGTGTAAAACCAAGCAGGAGCAGCTTTCCAGATGACTGCTGCTGTGAACGGTTTTCAAGATTCTGATTACACAGTACAGTGAACTCTGCATTTATTCAGTAACAAATTAAGGCAAAACATTCACAGAAATCAAAACACAATATTCACAATGTCATGGCTTAACAACTTATCACTAAAGTGGCCACATAGATTTCATCAAAGTAGGCACATAGCTTTAAGCAAAACATAACACTCATTTAGTAACACAATCATTTATTAAGCCCTTAATTCAATTATCCTTAAGGAGGCAAGCCTCCTTAATTGACACAAAGTACAAAGGTCAAAGTCCTCCACCCCTAGGTCACATTGTCTTAATCTCTTCAATCAAAAAGTCCTCTTTCTTCATAATCGGAAAATTCCTTAACTCAATCTTCTAAATATAAAGGTCAGAGTTCTCTAGTATCCTATAGGGCAAGATAGATTTTTTTTTTTGCTTTTTGGAGGGGGGAAGGCAGGACAATTGGGGTTTACTGGCTTGCCCAACGTCACACAGCTAGTAAGAGTTAAGTGTCTGAGGGCAGAGTTGAACTCAAGCCCTCCTGACTCCAGGGCTGGTGCTATATACACTGTGCCACCCAGACACCTCTAAGATAGATTTCTATATCCCATTGCCTATGTATGTTATTTCCCAGTTGCATGTAAAAACAATTTTAACATTAGTTTTTAAAACTTGGAGTTCCACATTCTCTCTCTTCCTCCCTTCCCACCTATCCTTATAGACTAGGCAAGCAATTTGATATAGGTTATACATGTGTAGTCATGCAAAACACTTCCATAATAGTCATGTTGTAAAAAATTAACTATATTTTCCTCCATCCTATCCCACCCCCTGCTTATTCTGAAGAGGTTACCCATAAAGAGGGTTAGGGTTGCTCTGGAGATGCCAAAATACCAACATGCTGGGTCCTGCCAAATGAGCCAGGTCCTGAGGAATGAATTCCACTCGTCTTCTCTCAGCCAAAGAAAAGTAAAGTTTAATAAGAGAAGTGGAGGAAAAAATGGGAAGAGAAATGAGAAGGATGCAGGAAAAGTATGAAATGAGAGTCAACAGCCTGACTGAGGAAAATAACATCTTAAAAAATAGACTAGGGGCGGCTAGGTGGTGCAGTGAGTAGAATGGTGGCCCTGGAGTCAGAAGGAATTGAGTTCGGATCTGACCTCAGACACTTAATGCACACACAAACAAAAACCTAGCCATGTGACCTTGGGCAAGTTACTTACTCCCAATTGCCCTAAAAAAAAAAAAAAATAGACTAACTCAAGTGGCAAAAGAGGCTCAAAAAAGCAATGAGGAGAATGCCTTAAAAAGCCGACTTTGCCAGATGGAAAAAGAATCTCAAAAGCTAATTGAGGAGATTCATTCCTTCAGAATTAGACTGGAGCAAATGGAAGCTAGTGACTATATGAGAAATCAAAATGCTGTTGAACAGATCCAAGCAACTGAAAGAATAGAAGGCAATGTGAAATATCTCATGGGAAAAACCACTCACCTGGAAAATAGATCCAGGAGAGATAATTTAAAAATTATTGGACTACCTGAAAGCCATGATCAAAGAAAAAACCTAGAAATCATCCTTAAAGAAATTCTCAAGGAAAATTGTCCTGATGTTTTAGACTCAGAGGGCAAAATAGAGGTTGAAAGAGTCCAGAGATCACCTCCTAAAAAAGATTCCAAAAAGAAAACTCCTAGGAATATTATAGCCAGGTTCCAGAATTCCCAGATCAAGGAGAAAATACAACAAACAGCCAGGAAGAAACAATTTCAATATTGTGGAAACACAATCAGAATAGCACAGGACCTGGCAGCTTCTACACTGAGGGACTGAAGGGCATGGAATATGATATTCCCCAGGGCAAAGGAGCTGGGATTAAAACCAAGAATTACATTCCCAGCAAAACTGAGTATCTTGTTTCAGGGGAAAATATGGTCATTCAGTGGAATAGAGGACTTTCAAGCATTCTTGAGGAAAAAACCAGAGTTGAATAGAAAATTTGACATTCAGACACAAGAAGAAAGAGATACTTGAGAAGGTAAACAGGGAAAAGAAATCAAAAGGAACTTATCAAAATTGAACTATTTACATTCCTACATGGAAAAACAATAACTGTGACTGATGAAACCTTTCTCAGTATGAAAATAATTGGAGAAGGGTATATGGGCATATGAATACATATGTGAATGTGTGTACATATGTTTACAGGTATACATGGACAGAGGGCACAGGTCGAATTTGGTGGGAAGGGATGATACTTAAGGGGTGAAGCTAAGAGGTGAGAGAGGAATGTGGCAAGAGGAGATGGGGAGAGATGGAGGTGGGGGTAAACTATCTCATGTAGAAAAGGCAAGGGGAAGTAGTTGCAGGGGAGGGGAAGAACAGGAAGGCAAAAAGGCAAAACCATATTCTCATTGAGTTTGGCTCAGGGAGAGAATGAAATACATACTAAATGGGATATCTCACCCTGTAGAAGAGTAGGGGGAGGGGCATGAAAAGGGGGGAGGATGGAGGGGAAGGCGTGCTGGGGGGGAAGGGGAGGTTGGAGGCACCCACTTTTGAAGAAGGACAGGATCAAAGTAGGGAATGGACCAGGTGGGGGGTGGGATGGGTGGGAAGGAAATATAGTCAGTCTTTTACAATATATCTACTATGGTAATGTTTTGCATAGCTATACATGTACAACATATACTGAATTGCTTCCCAGTGGGAGTGGGTGAGAAGGGATGAAGGGAATGGATCTGGGATTCAAAGTTTTAAAATTAAATGTTTCAAATATATATAAATACTATTATTAATACTATTTGGCATGTAACTGGGAGATAAGATGTGCAGGCATTGGGGCACAGAGATTCACATTGCCCTAATGGAAAAGTTGAAGGGGGTAAGGGAGAAGATATGGGAGAGAGCAGATTGGATGAGAGGATATCCTGTGGGACTGCTATTCTGGGGTGGTGGGTAGGGGGAAAATGGGGAAAAAATTGTAACTCAAAATCTGGCGGAAATGAATGATGTAAAACCAGAAGTTAATAAAGCATTTGGAAAAAAAGGTAAAGTTTATTAAAAGTTCTCTTGCATTAGACACACAGTAAGCCTGTACTAGGTCATTCTATGGTACTCTCACTATTCTATGGCTGGTGCTCTCACTATTCTATGGCACTCACAATATTATGGCATTCACATGGCGTTCTATGGCGCTCTCAAACATGAAGACAAGACAGGGTCTTATATACAGAAGATTGTGGGAAGAATCTAGGGATGGTCTGGGAGGAGTTTGGAGAGGGTCTTCAGGAGGAGTTAATGAGGTCAATGAGTGGTTAAATAGCTGGAGGTTACAGATAATGGTGGGCTAGGCCAGTTTAAGAGTGTATTGATATTTTGATAGGCTCAAAGGTGAGAAGTAGATGAACTATGGAGGGCAAGGCTAGTAACTAGGCTAGTTTTAGTAGTTTGCAGTTAGTAACTAGGCTAGAGGTCTGGGCCCAGCCACAATGTAAGGCTTATTGCCTCATGCAAATGCCTCATCAAATGAGATGATTTAATCAAGAGTCCAAGGGAGGTTCCCAGAGCCTGTACCTCAAGGACTCAAGGAGAGCTTGAGGGGGCTCCCAGAGCCCATACCTCATCAATTCTATTCTCTCCTTTAACCCTGTCCCTTCTCAAAAGTGTTTGTTTCTGATTATCCCTTCCCCCAATCTACCCTCCCTTCTATCATACCCCTTCTGTTAGACCCTTTCCCCCGGCTTTCCTGTTGGATAAGATAGATTTGCCATGCCTTGCCCTATTGAGTGTGCATGTTATTTCCTCCTTAAGCCAAATCTGATGAGAGTAAGTTCATTCATTCCCTCTCACTTCCCCCTCTTCCCCTCCACTGTAAAAGCTTTTTATTGTGTAGAAACTGCTAAATTTTGTGTTATCCTGATGATATTTCCACAACACTTGAATTGTTTCTTTCTGGCTGCTTGCAATATTTTCTCCTTGACCTGGATACTCTAGAATTTGGTTTCAATATCCCTGGGAGTTTTCTTTTAGGGATCTCTTTCAAGAGGTGATCAGTTTGATTCTTTCCATTTCTACTTTACTCTCTGGTTCTAGAATATCAGGGAAGTTTTCCTTGATAATTTATTAAAATATGACGTCTAGGCTCTTTTTTTTGATCATGAATTTCAGGTAGTCTAATAATTTTTAAATTATCTCTCATGGATCTATTCTCCAGGCCAGTGTTTTTGCACTACCAAAGAAATTCCTATTTTTTTCATTCTTTTGGTTTTGTTTTATAATGTCTTGATTTCTCACAAAGTCATTAGCTTCCACTTGCTCCATTCTAATTTTTAAGGAATATTTTCTTCAGTGAGCTTTTGGACTTCCTTTTCCATTTGGTCAATTCTATTTTTTTTTTTAAACAAATACTTTATTAACTTCTGTTTTACATCATTCATTTCCGCCAGATTTTGAGTTACAATCATTTTCCCCCCATTATTCCCCTACCCAACCTCCCAGAATAGCAGTCCCACAAGATGTCGCTTCCTCCAATCTGCTCTCTCCCATACCTTCTCCCATACCCCCATCGACTTTTCCATTAGAGGAAGGTGAATCTTTGTGTCCCAATGCCTGCACATCTTATCTCCCTATTACAAGCAAAAGAGTATTAATAATAGTATTTATATATATTTGAAACATTTAATGTTAAGACCTCGAATTTCAGATCCATTTCCTTCCTCCCTTGTCACCCATTCCCTCTTGTGAGATAAGTAATTCAGTATATGTTGTACATGTCTAGCTGTGCAAAACATTATCATAGTAGATATATTGTACAAGGCTGCTTATAATTCCCTCCCACTCATCCCACTCCCCACCTGGTCCATTCCCTACATGATCCTGTCCCTCTTCTATAGTGGGTACTTCCAACCTCCCCTCACCCCAAGGATGCCCTCCCATCCATCATCCCTCCTCTCATCCCCCTTCCCCTTATCCTGCTGCAGGTTGAGATATCCCATTTAGTATGTATGTCATTTTCTCCCTGAACCAAATTCAATGTGAATGTGGTTTTGCTTTTTTAGCCTTCCTTATTCTCCCCCTCCTTTGCAACCACTTCCCCTTGCTTCTTCTACATGGGATAGTTTACCCTACCCTGTCTCTCCCCATCTCCTCTTGCCACTTTCCTCTCTCACCTCATAATTTCATCCCTTGAGTATTCTCCCTTCCCAACAAATTCAACCTATGCCCTCTATCCATATATAACTGTAACCATATACACACACATTCACATATGTATTCGTATGACCACACCCCCTTCTTCCATTATTTTCATAGTGGGAAAGATATCATCAGTCACAGATAATTGCTTTTCCATATAGGAATGTAAATAGTTCAGCTTTGATAAGTTCCTTTTGATTTATTTTCCCTGATTACCTTCTCAGGCATCTCTTACTTCTTGCGTCTGGATGTCAAATTTTCTGTTCAACTCTGGTTTTTTCCTCAAGAATGCTTGAAAGTCCTCTATTCCACTGAATGACCATATTTTCCCCTGAAACAAAATACTCAGTTTTGCTGGGTAGTGACCCTTGGGTTCATTCCCAGTTCTTTTGCCCTCTGGAATATCATATTCCATGCCCTTTGATCCCTCAGTGTAGAAGCTGCCAGGTCCTGGGCTATTCTGATTGTGTTTCCACAATATTGAAATTGTTTCTTCCTGGCTGCTTGTAGTATTTTCTCCTTGATCTGGGGATTCTGGAACCTGGCTATAATATTCCTGGGAGTTTTCTTTTTGGGATCTTTTTCAGGAGGTGATCGGTGGATTCTTTCAACCTCTATTTTTCCCTCTGGTTCTAAAACATCAGGGCAATTTTCCTTGAGAATTTCTTGAAGGATGATTTCTAGGTTCTTTCTTTGATCATGGCTTTCAGGTAGTCCAATAATTTTTAAATTGTCTCTCCTGGATCTATTCTCCAGGTCAGTGGTTTTTCCCATGAGATATTTCACATTGCCTTCTAATCTTTCGTTTGTTTGGATCTGCTTAACAGCATCTTGATTTCTCATAAAGTCATTAGCTTCCATTTGCTCCAGTCTAACTCTGAAGGAATGAATCTCCTCAGTGAACTTTTGAGATTCTTTTTTCCATCTGGCAAATTCGACTTTTTAAGGCATTCTTCTCCTCAATGCCCTTTTGGGCCTCCTTTGCCATTTGAGCTAGTCTATTTTTTAAGGTGTTGTTTTCCTCAGTCAGGCTGTTGACCCTCATTTCATACTTTGCCTGCATCCTTCTAATTTCTCTTTCTAATTTTTCCTCCACTTCTCTTATTTGATTTTTAAAGTCCTTCTTAAGGTCCTCTATGGCCTGCAACCCGCTCATGTTTTCCCCTGGGGCTTTTGGAGCAGGACTTCTGACCTCACAGTCCTTTTCCGCTCTATGCCCCCAAAATAGGAGTCTAGGGTTGCATTTTTCTGTTTCCTTTGCCTTGGCATGTTGCCACTTAATTGCTTGACTTTTGGGCTTGTTGCCACACTATGGCTTTAAGGCCAGATAGAGGAATTTTCGTCCCGAACGTGTGGGGGGCAACTTCCGTTTCTGGCAAGCTATAAACCCACCCACAACTTCCACCCTAGATCACAATCCAAATCCAGGGAGGTTAAAGCAAGAGCGATTACCCCCCAAGACTGATCGCTGGATCTCCCCACGATTGTAGGCTGGGAGCCAGAAATGCCTCTGAAAACTACACAGTGGCGTGTCTCCTCAGCAGCTTCTAGCCCCCAGGGGAGGGAGCTGACGCATTCCCCAAATACAGGTCCCAAAGTCCATAGGACACTAACCTCTTACTTTGTCCTAGGCAAGTCTATGTTGATAATTCTGGGATCTCCACAGTTCCTGGTGTTCTGGGGTTCCTCCAGCTGGCTGCTGGCCCTGCCGCCCTGGGGCTAAAACCTCGGCTCCTGTGGACCTGGGCTCGGCTCGGCTCCTGCGCTCTGCGCGCTGCCGGCTCCCAGACCACTGCGCTGGTCCTTCCTGCAGGGTGCTGGGCTGTCCTCAGCGGGAGGTTAGCTTCTCTGTGTCCTTCTGTGGGTGCTGGGGCTCCAGAAGATTTTCAGAGTCCTTTTTTACATAGTTTGTGGAGAATCTGGGGGCAGAGAGGCTTGGACGAGCTGTTTCTACTCCGCCATCTTGGCTCCGCCCTCGGTCAATTCTATTTTTTAAGGCATTCTTCTCCTCACAGGCTTTTTGGACCACTTTTCCCATTTGGGTTAGTATATTTTTTAAGGTGTTATTTTTCTTCAGTACTTTTGGGGTCATTTTTGGCAAGCTGTGGACTCATTTTTCATGATTTTCTTGCATCAGTCTCATTTCTCTTCCCATTTTTTCCTCTACTTCTCTTATTTGATTTTCAAAATCCTTTTTTTTTTCTTTTTGCAGGGGGAGGGCAGGGCAGTTGGGGTTAAGTGACTTGCCCAAGGTCATACAACTAGTAAGTGTTAAGTGTCTGAGGCCAGATATGAACTCAGGGCCTCCTGACTCCAGGGCCAGTGCTCTATTCACTGTCCCACCTAGTAGCCCCTCAAAATCCTTTTTGATCTCTTCCATGACCTGCAACCAATTCCTATTTTGTTGGAGGCTTTTGATGCAGGAGCTTTGACTTTGTTGTCTTCCTCTGGTTATATGCTTTGA
Source organism: Gymnobelideus leadbeateri (assembly GCA_011680675.1). Lineage (NCBI taxonomy): Eukaryota > Metazoa > Chordata > Mammalia > Diprotodontia > Petauridae > Gymnobelideus > Gymnobelideus leadbeateri. The sequence continues at coordinate 349,475 of WOXC01006994.1, read as the reverse complement.
TCTTCCTTGTCACCATAATAAGATTCTATAGTCTGACTTTTTTTCCCACTGTTTCCTCATCTTGCCAGCTAATTACTTGACTTTTTATCTCTTTGTTAAAGAAGGTCTCTGCTTCCAGTACGGAGGGGGTACTGTCCCAAACTTCAGGGGGTTTTTGCAGCTGTTTCCAGAGATACGTCTAGGGACCTGTAAATTTTCAGTTCTTCCAAGGTGGTATGATCATAGGACAGGAGTTTACCTCTTTCCTTGTCTGTGCTCTGGTCTATTAGTGGCCACAAGCACACTTTTCTGCCTTGGAATTGTGAGGAGGACTCTCTCTCCACTACCACCATAAGCTCTGCTATGCTAGTACTCCTCCTCACCCCAGGACCACCATCCAGGACTGTGACCTAGATCCAAGCTCAGGCAAAGCAAGAAAATCCTGTCTCAACACCAGCGAAGAGATTCCATCACTCCCTCCCTGATCAGTCACTTGATCCCCCCATCATCTAAGGGTTTAGAACTCTGAAAGCAGCCACTTTTGCTGTTGCTGCCACCACCACCTGTCTTGCTGAGGCCAGCCCTCACTCCTCTCTCACCCACATCCAGCAGACCATTCCCACTGACCTTTTAAGTTGTTTTTGGAGTTTGTGGATTTAGAAACTGCCACAGCTACCAGTAATTCAGTGCCCTGAGGCCTGCTTGGTTTGCTGGGGCTCTGTCTGTACTGGCATGGCCTGTGCTGGTCTTTACTCCATTCTCAGCCTACTGCAACAGACCTTTCCTGTCAACCTTCCTTCTAGGTTGTCTTGGGCTGCAAATTAATCTGTCATTTTGTGGGTTCTAAGAGTAATTTTTCACAGGTATTTGGAGGGGTTTGGGGGAGATCTCAAGCAAGTTCCTGCTTTTACTCTGCCATCTTGACTCCACCCTGATATTCAATATTTTAAAAATAAAAGTGGGGACTTTCTTAGCTATTTTTTACTGGCATGTTACAGCTCTAGTTAGGGCCTCTAGTAAGGGGAATCATTCATTTGGTAATAATCAATTGAAATGTTTATTTAAGAAAGCTTAGGGAACCAGGCTACTCCAGGATGAATAAAAGAAACAGTTATGGCCCTATAAAACAAATGAACTGCCACTCTTGACAGGAGAAGAACTGTATTTGTGAGCCAGAATGGCTATTAACAAACGAGAGCTCACATTTAAAACCCATTCTCTATTCCAGTCTCCTCCTTAACCTCCATTTTCAATGAGAGATAAAACCTTCCAAGGATATATGAACAATTTTCAGTTGCAAATGAACAGATAGATATAGTGGGAAATGTATCTCATGGCGGGGATAATAGTAACAGCATTTAAATAGCACTTTAAAGTACCTCACTGGATCTGATGGGCGAGGGTTGGGGTCACGGTTAGCTCCCACTTACCATTTCTTGCTAATGGTAAGAAAAAAAATGAAACAAGAAGTAACATTGTATAGTGGCATGGGGATAAAGAATTGTGCTTCCAGTCAGGAAGAGCTGGGTTCCAATTTTGCTTCTGCCATATACTCGTTGTGTGAGGCTGGATAAGTCATTGGACCTCACAATGCCCCAGGAAACTTTCTAAAAGTTGTTAGTCACCGTTGATAGAGGGGTCTCTTTCCTTAAAATTCCCAGTGTAGAAATCACAGATCTGGGGCAGCTAGGTGGCGCAGTGAGTAGAGTGCTGTCCCTGGAGTCAGAAGGACCTGAGTTCAGATCCGGCCTCAGACACTTAACGCACACACAAACAAAATCCTAGCCGTGTGACCATTAATGTTGGACAACTATGGATAGATAGGTTTGATGATGTCATTTTTGTGTGGTTGTACGGTTTTCTGAATTTTAATTAAGAATTATGTAAAATGAAGCAATCCATTAGAACAGGTAACAGAGGGGAGAGACTGAGTATGCACTCAGGCTATATCCATCAATTCATTTGTTCTAGTCCCTTGCTAAAGAGTATGTATGATTGGAGGCTCCCGGTTAGTTCATAGTAGCTAGAGTTATGAAGACCTGAGTTTAGACCTTAATATCTGTGTGCTCTCAAGCAAGTCATTCATTCTTTCTGGGTCCAAGGTTCTTCATCTGTGAAATGACAAGGTTGGTTTTGATCTTTCACATCTCAGCCAGCTCTGAAATCCTATATTCTCTTAGAACATAGGAAGGGGATAGGAAAGGGCTATGATAAAAAGGATGGGGAACTTAAATAGTAGCATGTTTCTGGAACATAGTAGGCACTCAATAAATGTTTGATGATTAATTGATGAATATATAAGAAAAGTCATACAACTAAGCATATCCTATGACCCAGCAATCCTACTATTGGGCATATACTCCCAAGAAAATCAAAGACAATGTTAGGATCCCCATGCTGAGATCACCTCTCTCTTTTTACTCCTCTCTTTTAACTATTAGGAGACATACTGTTTTCCAGAGCTAAGATGAAGCAAGCAAGCTGTGCCTTGAGTTTGACATAACAGCAATCTTTTATGCTCAAGATCTGGATGGTATCAGCCTTGGGAAAATATGAATATTGTTTCACAGTAGCACCAGTTGGCCCCTGAGTTCAGACAAGCAACTATAGTACCTTCCAATCATGAAATCCTACTATATCAAACTTGACTCATTGTTGCTGTTACCCCTCACTATCATGACTATAGTTTACTGCCTAGCTCCTAGTATATATTACTGAGATTTGCCAACACTAAAGTAGGTCTCTTATGAGAGGGGATCCCAGCACATGTTTCTAGTTTCCTCCTCCAAAAAAATAAAGTTTAAAAGTGCTTATGACCACTGTTACCTCTTTGGTTTTATTTTGTTTTCTTTTTTTAAATTTTATTTTTCAGAGTTAACTGTGGTTGTAATAACCTATGTGAACTCTTTGGTATTTTTAGAGGTAATAGCAGTTGCAAAACCTCTTTGACTCTTTAATCATTTGTTCTCAGGTTTGACAACAGAAACAAAATTCTGGTATATGCCAAAATATTTATAGTAGTACATAACAAAGAACAGGAAACAAAATGAATGCCCATTGTTTGGGGAATGGCTGAAAAACAATAGCTGTATGTGAAAGTAATGGGAATTATAATGAAGTAAGAAATGACTCATATAAGGAATTAAGAGAAGTATATTTAAATTCAAAATAAAAACAAATTTAAAATCAACAACCATGTGGTAGGTGCCTACTGTGTGCCAGGCACTGTGTTATATTCAGGAAAAATTGGACATAATCTCAGAGGGATGGTAGAAACATTAAAGGGGACTGAGAAAAACTTCTTGCAAAAGGTAGAATTTTAGCTGAGACTTGTATAAAGTCAACAGAGTGGAAGAAAGCATGCTAATAAATTCCCTTACTTTCAAATCCAGCCTCCTATCTTTGACCCACAATCATCAGACCCTCACTGGCTGGGATGCCTCTCCTAAACAGTCAATTACTCCCCATGAGCTTTAATTTCTTCCACTGTACAGAGATTAAGCTAGTTGATCTCAATGGTCCTTTTCATCTCTACATCTATGATGCTATGGAAAAGAAGAGGAAGATGAAAAATAGTATTGGAGAGGGGAGAGAAGGAAAGAGACAGAATGTATACTGTGTATAATGAAGGAATCCTAACAAAACTGCCCCAGGCCCCAGCATTCTCAAGCAGTCAAACTCAATACAGCCTTGCACTCAACCACAACCAAGTCTTCCATCTAGCCCAAGATAGGGCCATAATACCTCACTATCCATCTTGACCATGATGTGGATACAGAGGTGTCCTAAGGGTTAAAAATAATATTAAGGGTTGCTTTCTCAGTCCTTGGGAGGCCCTCCTGAGCCTCCAAGCATCTTAAAGTAAACTGCCCCCTTATCTGGGACCATAAAACTTCCTTGTCACCCCTCCATCCTGGGTCATAAAATTTTCCTCATCTTGTCCCTAAATCTCCAGTCCCCATTAGAAACCCTAAAATAACATAACCATCCTATAGGCTGTATAGCTTTCTGGCTATATAAATCTGGTCTTTGTCTTATATCATTGCCTTTGTTTAGCTTCTTGCTAAGTCTCAGGCCCTCATGCTTTTGCATTAATAAAACTCCCTTTGGCTAAAGAGAAGGTCTGATTGAATGCTTTCAAAAAATCTGAACCAGCTCTCCCCACTCTGACCTCAACAACTAGACAGGACCATAATAGCTAGCCAATCAGAAAGCAAATATCCTGGTCTATAACCTGGTAGTACTGCTTTCTGGATCTCTGAATTATTAGCTAATAAATCTCCTCTCATTAACAGTTTTGAGTTCAGAGGTGGAAGAGCAGGTTCAGGTGTCAAAGAATTCACTTAGGCCTCTTTTGATTTTATGTGAAAAAACATCACAGTTCTCAGCAAGAAAACTAAATGAGACCCCGATATTTAGGGGGAGTTATGCTTATATATACATGTTTAGGATGATGATATAATTTTAGGGTTTCTTATAGGGGTTGAAGATTAGGGACAGTATAAAAACAAAAAAGGTGAGGAAAATGGTTGCTTACAAGATAAGGAAAAAATAAACCCATACCTCATCAGAGGTATCTCTCTCTATTTACAAAATCTTGTCAAAGCTCTGTTTCTTTGAACTCAGGTATTACTTTCCTGGGGAATAGATGTTTTCCCCAAACTCCCAGTTACAGACTGAATTTATTCTCTATCCAGTCAACCCCAACCCAAGCCCAGAAGTAATTTAATCTAAGGAAGGGAGACCCATTGTGTTCTGCTCAGGCTTGGGTGAAGACATTCTTCTGTTTAGATAATCCAAATCCTCCTGCTATTCTGATAAAAGGGGTGTTTCCTCTATTTTGAGGTAAGATAATAATGGGGTTGACAGTGTATGAGTCCAAACCAAGACCTTTGCCCCTTATCCTAAAAATAATTTTGGTTTCATTTGTCTAAAGGTCCTGGAAAACCCCACCTTGAACTCTCCTTGCATTTCCCCACTAGATGAGTTGGTTTCAGGCTATAATCCCCTCAACTGGCCTTTCATTACCTAAACCCAATTCAGTTACCCTTTACCTAACTGTGCCCTTCATTTAGGAGAATCAAAAGAAAGAAATCAGTGTCACAAAAACCCATAGAGAAGAGAGTACCAGGAGAAGATGATGATTGACATTCTCAAAGGCTGTAGAGAAATCAAGATAGATGAATACTAAAATAAGCCTATTTGATTTTTCAAATGGAAGACTGTTGTTAGTTTTAGCTGAATGATGAGGTCAAAAACCATGATACAACGGGTTGAAAAATATTTTCTGAGAAGAGAAGTGGAGGTATCAAGTGCAGAACATTGTCTGTTACCTCTGGATTGCCTCCAGTACTTCCCACCCTTGATCCTTTCTAAACCCCATTCTCTTTGTCCAGATCACCCCAACCTACTGCTCACTCCCATCAAGAACCTCCCTAGAAACTTCCTCCAGTCACCCAACTTCTTGGCCACTCCAAGATCCCTCCCACAGTCTCTTTGTATTTAAGATCCATCTTGCTTTATGAAATTGCTCAAATTCAATCTGATCCACTTGCATTAGCTATACAAATGTTCAAATTCCTTTAAAGTCTGGCCAGTATGGCAGATCTTTAATAAACCTTTTCTTTGACTAAAAGAAAACTTGGATTGAACTCATTCAGGCAGGACCTGTGTATTGCTATTTTGGGGTTCCAGCACCCCTAAACCTCAACAGGTGACATCAACCCCTGTTGAAATGGTATATAAACTGTGCATCCAAACCCCAAAATGAGCTCAGTTCCAACACTGCAGCTCTATGAATATGCATGCCACCCTCTTTGAGAGAAATATAATGATGGACACAACCTAATCATGTCCCTTTATTAAACCAAAACTCTTTCCCAACTGAGTGAGGTTAAAAGTCATGACTTCTCAAAGATTTAATAATAGATTGCCTGGACCCCAGACTTAGGTTTCTATTAACTAGATGTGTGTGTGTGAGGTGGAAACTTCTCAGTTAATATTCTAAAATCTAGACAAGACTTCTACCAAAGACTTAGCAACCTGAGCTAGCAGCCTGGGACCCTTGCCTTGCTTCCCTGGTCTTAAGTTGAAGCTTTTGCTAAGCTTAGCTAATGTGTAGGAGTGGAAAGTACATATTCCTTAAATTTGGCCATGGATCCAGCCTTGTTTCCACTGACCACCAACTGACCTGTACAAATGTAAAACTGGAAATCCTGTTCCAGAACTCTGGGCAAGTCACCATGTCCTAAAATTCCCATGATTCATAAAATATTGTCTGCTTTCATATCTATATTGATACTGACGACATAATTTGCCTGCTGTCATGTACATATTAATTCTGCTAGACATGTATCTTCTGCTTTTATATCCATTTTTTATACTGACATTTCGCCTGCTATGCCAAAAGATTTTTGTGGTCAAGGTTGTGAGCCTCAGTTCCTAATTAATAGGAACAGAACAGAAAAGGGGGGGAAAGGGGTGGTCTTTTGGGTATATAACTGAGCTTTATATTTTGTATTTTGCCTCTCCTACTTGACTGCCTTTGGTAGTGAGACTGCCCTTCTTGCAAGAAGAAATAATTAAATCCTTCCTGTCTCTACTTGGAGATATCTCTGTTTATTTTTATTTGGGCAAGGGTCCTTTTGTCTCACACACAACCACAGTTCTTCTCCATAGCTGGGAGGAAGGCAGGGAGAAGGGGTGGGAGTCTTGCCTTTTGATAGGTATTGGCCCAAGCCGAGACTTTTTCTCTTTACCCCAAAAGAATCTGAGTCCCATTTGTCCACAGGCCCTGGGAAAGTCCCCACCTTGAATTCTCCCTGAATTTTCCCACTTGATCTGGCTTTTTCATGCCCAAATCTGTTACCCTTAGCCTAGCTTAGTCCCCCATTGTCTGTTACCTCCAGATGGCCTCTGACTGCTTCCCACCCTTGATCCCATCAAAATACCATTCTCTTGATCCCTGGAATCTGACCTCTAGTCACCCCAGACTACTTGGTCACCCCTAGATCCCTCCCAAGGTCTTTCTGTATATAAGATCCATCTTGCCACTATGAAAGTGCTCAGATTCAATCTAGCTCACATTCAGTCTGGCCCATTGGTATTAGTGTCTCAAATAATCAGATTCCTTAAGAGTCTACCCAATATAGTGAATCATTAATAAACTTTGTTTTACTTTGGTTGAAAGAAGGCTTGGGTTGAATTCATTCAGGCAGGACCTGGAGTGTTGGTATTTTGGGGTGCTGAGCACCCCTAAACCTCAATATTTCCAACCCCAACACTTTGACACACGCAAGATTATGGCTCCAGGTTTATGGGTTATTGTAACTTCTGTCATTTCCCTCCCCTGTCCCAATCCTAAGCCCTTTGCAGCTTTCCATTGGCACTGAACTCTATCACTAAAGAAGACTTAAGGTGAGCATCAATGACTTTAGGCATTAGGAAACCCTCCTGCCCTTTCAAACCCTAGCAGCCTGGCCTACCCTCAAATTCCAAACTAAAACTACTCTATTGGGAACCTACCTAATGAAACGTGGAGTGGAATAATAGACAAACCGAGACCACTGAGGCAAGAAAAAGAAAAAAAATTTATTACGAGTTCGAACCCGGGCCCAACCATACATTTTAGATGGAGGACCCCGAGTGTTTCCTCGGGTGCTCTTTTATACAGTTAAGAGCTTGTTGATTGGCTTAGTAAGTCCAGCTAAGTCTTAGATACAAGGATTTGGTGGAAAATGATTGGCTGGCAGATTTAGTTGAGTCTTGGAGACAGAGGCTTATTGCCAAATTTAGGGCCTATAGGGGAGGGGTGAGAGCCAAGTAGGTTTCAGGTGGGGGTCTGCAGGGTGGTTAACTCAGTTCCCGGTACTCCTGGGTCAGCATGACATTGTGGTTAACGTTGGGACAAAGTGGTTATGGTTGAGAAGACATGTGTTCTTTGTGAGACCAAGTTATGGAGAAATATCCTGCCCCATAGGTCTGGGAAAGTGTACATTCCCAGCAAAAATAGACTATGAAGAAATACTTTGTCTCTGGCCCAAAATATCCTGTCCCATGAGTTGGGAAAACATACTTTCTCAGCAGAAAACAAGTTATGAAGAAATACACTGTCTCCAGCCTTAACTTCCCTAATTTCTCTTTTACCCCTCCGATCTCTCTCTTTACCCCACTTCACCTAACCCCTAATTCAGTGGTTTAATCCTCCCTTGGAATGGGCCCAGAACATGTTTTATTGTTTCTTTTCTCCAGTTCTTTCATGTTTTCTCTAATAGCTACTCCCTCTAGCCATTCATCATCCTGTCTGAACTCATTCCACTAAAGTGGGACCTATAGCTCCACATCTCCAGGATTTACTGATTTCCAGCTCCCTTGCAAAGCTTCTATCTTTCCTTTCATCATTAATAATCTTCCCACCCACCCAGGGTCACATCTGGGATTCAGCTGAAAACCTTCCTAGTTGTACTGGGCAGCTTCTCTCCTCTACTCAGGTTTATATATTCCTTTTTTCTTTTGTTCAGATGAATATGTAAGGAGATTTAACTAGATTTTGTAAAAAAAAAAAAATTTACGTCAGAATCATGCAAATAGTTGAATTGCATAAACTTAAACCTGAAATTGGAGTTTAAGACTACTTACCCAACAATTACATGAACATTAACATATTTAAGATCTCAATTTACATTATTATTTCTCATAACCATGTTCAAATTCACCTAAATTTTTGAAGAGAAGGTAGTTCCCCATAATCTATCATAAGATTATAGACTTTGACTAGAGGGACTTTTAAGACCAGTTTATCTCACCCTCTCAATTTACCAATAGGAAATAGACTCAGAGAAGTTAATCACTTTCCCCAAGGTCATATAGGTACTAAGTGGGGAAGCCAAGATTCTAACTGAAGCTCTCCAACTCCAAATTAAGCTTTTTTTTTTTAACTACTCCACCACCAATTCCTTCCCATTCTGGGTAATCTATTCGCAATTGAATTCTAAGGCTCTTTAAAGAATGGTTTTGAAGAGGGAAGGGTGATAAGGAGGGGGGAGGGTAAGACGTTCTGCCAGGGACCCTGATCACTATCAGTGACCAGAAACCCTGCCATTCAGTCTGGAAGGAATTCACCAGGCTCAAGCAAACTTTGAAGCCGAAATTGTAAAGTTTATTGTTATGCTGCACAAGTACAGCAGGCTAGGATTCTTATGGAACCTGCAAACTTGCAGAGATCACAGGCATAATTTTAAGGTGTCAATTATGCTAACTAGGTGAGTAAGGGTGGGATCAGGGAGGAGATTAGGAGTGGTCAGTGCTCAAAGGACTATGCACTTTTAATATCAACTGCTCAGGTTGATTCACTGGGAAGTAGCTCAAGGAGGGGCTAGCTGGAGGTGTGGTTTTAGGCCTCACATGTCACTAAAGAGTGCCCAGTCTGCCGCCCACCAAGGTCATCAGAGACTGTGTGGATCTATAATTGACTAAGGAGTTACCCTATAGATAAGGTATTGAAGAATTTATGGTGCAGCTGGCCACTCTAACTAAGGGAGATAACATTTACATAACTTATTGTTTCAAGCAGAGATAAACAGGTCATGAGTTGTTGCTGGGCAGATTGCTGGAAGGGGGAAGGGGCAGAGTCAATGCTCTGAGGCTGGGGGGGTGAAAATGTGATTGTACAGACTGGTTTTACAAATTGATTTTACAAACATAGATCCCAAAGCACCCCATTTACAAACTGATGTTACAGATTGATATTACAGACATACATACATCCCAAGTACCCCATCAGTTTTGCTGCTGGGAGAATTCTCTGGATAAAAGGGAAGTGAGAAGGGACTGTGTAAATGATACAAAAGACTTTGAAGTTTTGGAAATTCCTCAGATACTTGGGTGTGAGGATGAGGAAATTTAGGGACACGAGAAGAAGGTGAAAGAGAAGGCCTAGTACTAAATGAGAAATATTTGAACTAAGGAGAAAAATAACACTTAGAATTAAGTAACAGATATGGGTAAGCTAGGTGTCAGTCTGGGAACCACAAAATGTTGAGGTCAGGGAACCAAAAGTTCTTGAGGTATAGGGTTAGGGGTGTTCAAGACCCCAAAATACCAACACACCAGGTCCTGCTGAATGAATTTGATTCAAGTCTTCTCTCAGCCAAAGAAAAGCAAAGTTTATTAAAAATTCACCAGAACAGGGGCAGCTAGGTGGTGCAGTGAGTAGAGCATTGGCCCTGGAGTCAGAAGGACCTGAGTTCGGATCTGACCTCAGACACTAATTGAACACACAAACAAAAACCTAGCCGTGTGACCTTGGGCAAGTTACTTAACCCCAATTGCCCTCCAAAAAAAAAAAAAAAAGCTCACCAGAATGGGTAGATTCTTAAGGAATATCAGTATTTGTGATGCATGCATTTGACAAGTGGACCAGAATCATATCACAAAGATGAGCCTGTACTAGAGAATTCTCTGGCTTTCCTTTTTCTCATGGAGGCAAGATGGGGTCTTATATACAGAAAGGTTGTGAGAGGAATCTAGGGGTTGTCTAGGGGAGAAGTTTGGTGAGGGTCTTCAGGAGGAGTCAAATGAGGTCAGACTCCAATAATGAGAGATTAAGGGAGGGAAGTAACTGGAGGCTACCTGGAGATGAGACTATGGAAGGCTAGGCTAGGTCAAGGGTGTAGCAGATTTGGGTATAGATATTTTGGGAAGATAAAGGGTAGGGGCTAGCTGGATAAAGTAGGGCTAGGCTAGTGACAGAGATTTGGGTGGAGCTAAAATGAAAGGCTTATGGCTTCAGGCAAATGCCTTATCAAATGGGAAGATTCAATCAGAGTTCAAGAGAGTTGCCAAAGCCTATATCCCATCAACAATGCATGGATCTGGAGTCAGAAAGACCTGAGTTCAAATTGATGAGGTTCAGGGTCACCCCAGAATTTTGGGGTGCAGGATTGTCCCAAAAGAATTCTCTCAGGGTATCTCCAAATCAAGTATAGGCATTTATTGAGGGTAATACATAACACAACATAGCAAGCAGGGCTCCTCTGCTCCTTAAGGAAGATGCAACTCAAGGGAAACCCCAGATTATGGCAGCTCCCCTCCCCCAAGGGGGAGGGCAGAAACAGAGACTCTTAGGGAAGGGGGTGGGGATATGAGGCAATCAGGGACAGTTGTTTCAGAGTTTCCTATTCCATAGTTCACCCCAGGGTGGAGGGGTGAAGCCCTCCCATTTTATTGACCAGGTTACTTGAATCTCACTGTCTCCTAAAATTACTTTAGTTTGTATACACCCAAGCTGAGACCTTGTCCCTTTACAGCAAACACATTTGGGTCCTGTCTGTTTGAAGGAAGAATGATGGGAGTACAGGCCCAAACTGAGACCTTCACTCCTTACTCCAAAAGAATTTGAGTCCCATTTTTCCATAGGCTCTGGAAAACTTCACCTTGAAATCTCCTTGAATCTTCTCACTTGATGACTTTTTACGCCCAAATCTGTTACCCTAAAACTAGCCTCACCTTCCATTGTCTGTTGCCTCTGGATTGCCTCTCCCTACTTGATCCCATAAAAATCCCATTTTCTTGGTTTCTGGTATCTGACCTCTAGTTACCTCAACTACTGGCCACTCCGTCAATACCCTCCCTAAACCCCTCCTCTAGTCACCCCAGAATACTTGGCCAACCCTAGATCCCTCCCACAATCTTTCTGTATATAAGATCCATCTTGCCTCCATGAAGGGGATGACAGAAATCTAGTGCACATGTATTCTGTGTCAGATTATTTCTGGCCCTCTTATCAATACAAGTTTCACAGATACTTAGGCTCCCTAAGAGTCTACCCATTATGGCGAATCTTTAATAAACATTGTTTTTCTTTGACTGAGAGAAGGCTTAAGTCGAATTCATTTGGCAAGATGCAGAATGTTGGTATTTTGGGGTTCCAAGCAACCCTAAACCTCAACAGTAATAGGCTTCTCATTAACCACTCTATTTGAATCTCATCAAAATTTGGCCTTTGCTGCTTACTAGCTGTGTGACCCAAATCAAGTCACTCAACCCTGCTTGCCTCAGTTTCCTCATCTGTAAAATAAGCTGGAGAATGAAATAAGAAACCACTCCAGTGGTTTCCAGTTTACTAGGGAAACATAAAGAATAGGGCACGACTGAAATGACTTGAAAAATAGCAATTCATGTATATCTTATTTGCTGGTTCTGTTACTTCCCTTTGTATTAGCTTGCCTAAGTCTTTGAGAGGAACTCTTTTATTTATTAATTTTTTTTTTTATCAAATGCTTTATTAACTTCTAGTTTACATCATTCATTTCTGGAAGATTTTGAGTTACAAATGTTTTCCCAGTTTTTCCCCTACCCACCACCCAAAAATAGCTATCCCACTGAATATCCACTCCTCCAATCTGCTCTCTCCCATATCTTATCCCATACACCCTTCAACTTTCCATTAGGGCACAGTGGATCTCTATGTCCCAGTACCTGTATATCTTATTTCCCAGTTACATGTAAAATAATATTAAATAGTATATAAATATGTATATATTTCAAACATTTGATTTTAAAACTTTGAATTCCAGATTCTTTTCCTTTCTCACTTGTCACCCACCCTTACTGGGAATATAAGCAATTCAATATAGGTTGTACATATGTAGCTATGCAAAACATTTCCACAGTGGATAGATTGTGGATAGACTGACTATATTTCCCTGCCTCCCATCCCACCTCCCACTTGTTTTGTTCTCTAGCTTGATCCTGTCCCTTTTCAAAAGTGGGTGCTTTCCTCCCCAATTGATAAATGGTCAAAGGATATGAACAGGCAGTTTTCAAAGAAAGAAATCAAAGATATCTATAAGCATATGAAGAAATGCTCTAAATCACTATTAATTAGAGAAATGCAAATCAAAACAACTCTGAGATACCACATCCCTCCAGTCAGATTGGCTAAGATGACAAAACAAGAAAATGACAAATGCTGGAGAGGATGTGGACAAATTGGAACACTAATACATTGCTGGTGGAGTTTTGAACTTATCCAACCATTCTGGAGAGCAATCTAGAATTATGCCCAAAGGATTATAAATAATTTCATACCCTTTGACCCAGCCATACCACTTCTAGTGTTATATCCCAAAGAGATCATAGAAGTGGGAGAAAGACCCATATGTACAAAAATATTTTTAGCAGCCCTTTTTGTTGTTGCAAAGAATTGGAAACTAAAGGGGTACCCATCAATTGAGGAATGGCTAAACAAGTTGTGGTATACAAATGTAATGGAATATTATTGTGCTATAAGAAACAAGGAGGTGACAGATTTCATAATTACCTGGAGAGACTTATACAAACTGATGCTGAGCGAAAAGAATAGAATCAGAAGAAATTTGTATACAATCACAGACATACCATATCTGTGATGACCAATTATGACAGACTGGACTCTTTTCAGCAATGCAGTGATATAAGTCAATCCCGAAAGACTCAAGAAAGAGAGAAATGAGCCATCCAGAGATATAACTAGAAAGAACTGAACCTGAATCCTAATGGAAGCAAACTAAATGATCTTTTTCTTTTCATTGTTTGGTTTTATTTCTTCCTTACCATCTTTCATCCCACCTAGTACAATACGCCTTTGTAATTGGAATAATGTCTAATATGAATGCATTTGCAGATCTTATACTGGACTATATGCTGTTGTGGGGGGAGGGGGGAGGGAAGTGATTTGGATTTGAAAATCAAGGAACTATGGAATTGAATCTTGTTAACTGAAACTAAACTAATAAATTAATTAAAAAAATAAATGAGATAAAAGACATGAAAAAAAAAAGTGGGTGCTTCCGACTTCCCTCCAGCCCAGCCTGCCCTCCCTTCCATCATCCCCCTCTCATCACCTTACCCCTACTCTCCTGTAGGGTGAGATACCCTATTTAGTGTGTATAGCATTCCCTCCCTAAGCCAAATTCAATGAGAATAAGGTTGAACCATTCCCTTTTGCCTTCCTGTTCTTCCCCTCCATTGTGACAATTTTCCTTTGCCTCTTCTATATTAGATAGTTTACCCCATTCTGTCTCTCCCCATCTCCCCTCATTATATTCCTCTCTCACCTCTTAATTTCACCTTTTAATTATCATCCCTTCCTATTCAATTGGTCCTGTGCCCTCTATCTATGTATACCTGTACACATATATACACATTGACATATGTATTCATAGGCCCATATACCCTCCTATACATATATGTGTGTGTGTGTGTGTGTGTGTGTGTGTGTGTATACATTTCTATTCCCTTCAACTATTCTCATACTGAGAAAAGTTTCATAAGTTAACAATTACCATTTTTCCATGTAGGAATGTAAATAGTTCAACTTTGATAAGTTTCTTATGATTTCTTTTCCCTGTTTATCTTCTCATGCTTCTCTTGCTTCTTGTATCTGAATGTCAAATTTTCTATTCAACTTTGGTTTTTTCATCAAGAATGCTTGAAAATCCTCTATTCCACTGAATGACCATATTTTCCCCTGAAACATGATATTCAGTTTTGCTGGGTAGGTGATTCTTCATTTTAATCCCAGCTCCTTTAACCTCTGGAATATCATATTCTAAGCCCTTTGATCCCTCAGTGTAGAAGCTGCCAGATCTTGTGTTATCCTGATTGTGTTTCTACAATATTCAAATTGTTCCTTCCTGGCTGCTTGTAGGATTTTCTCCTTGATCTGGGGGATTCTGGAACCTGGCTATAATATTCCTAGGAGTTTTCTTTTTAGGATCTTTTTCAGTAGGAAAGCAGTGGATTCTTTCAACCTCTGTTTTGCCCTCTGGTTCTAAAACATTGGGGCAGTTTTCCTTGAGAATTTCTTGAAGGATGATTTGTAGGTTCTTTTTGATTGTGGCTTTCAGGTAGTTCAATAATTTTTAAATTATCTCTCCTGGATCTATTTTCCACGTCAGTGGTTTTCCCAATGAGATATTTCATATTGCCTTCTATTTTTTTCATTTGCTTGGATCTGTTTAATAGTATTTTGATTTCTCATAAAGTCACTAGCTTCTATTTGCTCCAATCCAATTCTGAAGGAATGATTCTCTTCAGTGAGCTTTTGAGATTCTTTTTCTGTCTGGCAAGTTCAGCTTTTTAAGGCATTCTTCTCCTCATTGCCTTTTTGAGCCTCTTTTGCCATTTGAGTTAATCTATTTTTTAAGGTGTTATTTTCTTCAGTCAGGTTGTTGACTCTCCTTTCATAATTTTCTTGCATCATTCCCATTTCTCTTCCCAATTTTTCCTTCACTTCTCTTATTTTGTTTTTAAAATACTTCTTAAGGTCCTCTATGGCCTGTAACCAGTTCATATTTTTCTTGGAAGCTTTTGGTGCAGGAGTTCTGACTTCACTGTCTTTTTCCTGTTCCATGCTTTGATATTTTTTGTCCCCAAAATAGGAGTGTAAAGTTGAATTGCTCTGCTTGCTTTGCTTCCCTTGTTTGCTCATGTTGCCACTCAATTACTTGACTTTTGGGTTTTTTGCCACAGTAGGACTCTGCTACCAGACAGGGGAGATGCATACTAAATGCTGGGGTTTTCTCAGCTGCTGAAGGTATTAGTTGGGTGCTCTTTCTGAAGCCTCCACATGCTCTGGCAAGCTGGTCAAACACCCCAAGACCTCCACCATAAATTGCAATCCAGATACAAGCAGGTTAAAGCAAGAATGATTACCCCTTAGACTGGTTGGTTGGTCCCCTTACAATCCATAGGCCAGAAGCTGAAGCAGCCATGTGTGACTGTGGCTGTAGGGCCACAGTGCCTCAGTAGCTTCTCCCTTCAAGGAATAAACATTGGACGGCACTCTTGAACTACCAGATCTCAAAATCCCCACTGTACTGAACTCTCACTTTGTCCTTAGCATCTATGGGTTGATAATTCTAGAAATTGCCACAGTTGCTGGTGATCTGAAGTTCCTCCAGTAGGTGGCTGGTCAGGCTGCCCCGGGGCTAAAGCTTGGGCTGCTGCAGGGCTGGGGTCGGCTGCCAGAGCACTGCACTAGCCACTTCCTATCAGCCTGCTGGTAACCTTCTCTGTGTCATTTTGTGGATTCTGTAGCTCCAAAGTTCTTTTAATTTTCCTATGTGGACATGTCTCTGGTATTCACCTGAGGCATCAACCCATCCCAATCAACAAGACTTTCATTGTAGCCTATGCCCAATTTCCCAATTCTCTGTTACCCCTAACCTAGCCCAGGCCTCTATGGTCTATTACCTCTAGATTGATGGGATACAGGCTCTGGGAACCCCCTTGAACTCTGATTGAATCTTCCCATTTGATGAGGCATTTGCCTGAGGCCATAAGCCTTTCATTATAGCTTCACCCAAACCTCTGTTCTAGCCTAGCCCTATGTTGTCCAGCTAGTTGCCACCCTTGATCCTCCCAAAATATCTACAAATATATATCCCAGCACCCCTAAACCACTACATAGTTACTAAGAGTCATACACAACTCTTTGTTGTTCTTCATTATCAAAGAGGACCAAATGACATCCCTATGTCAGAGTGAAGTCACAGTATTTCTGACTGTGGCTGATCAAACCAATATGAGCTTGGAATGTTCTACCATAGGGCAGGCACAAATAGTTCATGTGAACATTTGGGGTGGATTCTCTATTTGTACATCTTGAGTTTCTTTTGAACTACTTTGATTCTGCTTTGCTCGCAGATCACAGCACCTTATCTCAAGGGCATACCATGCTGGATGCTCCTGTGCCAGTGTCTCCCATATCATTCAAACAATTCCAAAGTTGTTAAGAGAGACCTTGAGAGTGTCCTTGTATTAATTTTTCTAACCACCATATGAGGTCTCCTGAAATTGTCTTTTAGGCAAGCATAAGTTTGGCAATTGAACAACATGACCAGCCCATCAGAGTTATACTCTCTGCAACAGTTTTAATGCTTAGCAGTTCAATTCAAGAAAGGACCTCAGTGCCTGGTATATTGTCCTTCCAGGTGATCTTCAGAATCTTCCTAAAACAATTCAAATGGAAGTGATTCAGTTTCTTGGCATGGTGCTGGTATACTCTGAAGGCTTCACAGGCATACAACAATGAAATCAGCATAACAGCTCTGTAGACTTTCAGTTTGGTAGTCAGTCTAATACTTCTTCTCTCCCACATTTTCCTGTGGAGCCTCCCAAATACTGAGCTAGCTCTGGCAATGTGTGTGTGTGTCAACCTCATTATCAATATGTATATGCCTAGAAAGTATATTAGCAAGGTAAATAAATTTATCCACACTATAAAAAACTTCTCCATTTGCTGGAACTTATGGTTCAACATACAGATGGTGTGGTACTGGCTGATGGAACACCTGCATTTTCATGGTGTTAATTGTTAGGTCAAAATTAGCATAAGCAGCAGAGAGTTGATCCATGCTTTGTTGTATCTCAGCTTCAGAGGCTGCATTGAATACAAAATCATCTTCAAGCAAAAAATCATGTACCATTTGGTCTTGACTTGTAGCCTGTTCAAGTTGAAGAATTTTCCATCAGTGCAGTAGCTGACCTTGATGCCATTTGACAACAAGAAGGCATTTGACAACATGGTCAAAAACATCATGCTAAAGAGCATGCCTTGTTTCACTGCATTAATAACTGGAAAAGCAGGAGAGCATTCTCCATTATCCAAAACCCAGGCAAGCATGCTGTCATAAAATTGACATACAATGATGATGAATTTCTCCAGGCAACCAAATTTTAACATAATTTTCCATAAGCCCTCATGACTGACAGTATCAAAGGCCTTGGTCAGATCTATAAATGTTGTGTACAAGCCTCTGTTCTGCTCCTGGCATTTTTCCTGGAGTTGTTAGCCTGCAAACACCACCTGGATTGTTCCTCAGCTCTTTCTGAAGCCACACTGGCTCTCAGGAAGATGAGAATCTTTCGGGTGGAGAATCAGCCTGTTAAGGAGGATTCTGGCAAGAATCTTGCCAGGAATGACTAAGAGAGAGATGCTTTTGTGATTGTCACAGGACAACCTATTTCCTTTACTTTTATAGAGATGGACAATGGCGGCATCCTTGAACTCCTGGGGGATAATTTCCTCTTGTCATATAACCCAATGTCATGCTAGAGGAGCCAAATGATACTCAAAACCTCTTTTTCAGTTGAAAGTTTGACTAGATAGGGATTGATTTCAACCTGAAGTTAACAGTCAGTGGATTCAGCATTGATGGATAATGATCTGTTGAGAATACTATGGAAATGTTCAGCCCATTTCTCCAGGATCATGTCTTTATCGCTAATTAACATGGCTCCATCAGCACTGAGTAGTTGAGATGCACCATAGATCTGTGACCCATAAATACCTTTCAGGTAATCATAAAAGCACTTTGGATTGTTACTATCAGCATAAAACTGAATTTCATCTGCCTTCTTACTAAGTTAAAAATCTTGAACCTCTCAACTTGACTTGTGCTTTACTTTTGATGGAATTAAATGCTGCTTTCTTAGAGGCAGATAAACCATCCTGCTGGTAAACCCCGTAGAGTTCTCATTTTTCATTTTTGTCAAACCAGTCTTGATGTTTGTGAGTGTTCTGACCCAGATAAGCAAATGCAATGCTATCCACCAAATCTCTGGAAGCTGCCCACTCCTTTTCTTCTCCGATGTTGACAGTTGTATGTTAGTTCAATTTCCCTTCCAAATTATAGATAAACTATCCATGCTCAGAGAAGTGCTCTAACCTATTGACATTAATTCTTCCAGTAGTCATTTGGCCTTGTGGTGGCTGCTTTTCTTGAATGTGAATGTTTAGCTTGGAGAGGATAAGTCCATGATCAGTCCACCATTCTATACCACACATTGCCTTTGTCACTCTCACATCCTATCTGTCTCTTCTCCTTACAATCACATAGTCTATGAATGGAACTCAGTATTGGTGATGCGAAGGTCATGAGATACATAAGTCTTCAATAGTAAGTGACCATTGCTATTGTAGTTTCCTACTCCATTCCTTCCAAGGACTCCCTGCCATGTCTCATAATCTGAACATACTCTGGCATTAGAGTCATCCAAAATTATAACATTTCCTCTTGTGGCACATTGATAAAGGTCTCTGGGTCTTCATAAAATTTTTCTTTGACCACATCAGGGTTCATCGTGGTAGATCATATGCACTGATGATGGTGGCGTGGCATTTTCTTGCAAGTGGAAATCACATGGTCATGAACCTGTCTGTCATTGACTCCTTTTGGTAGTAAACAACTACTCCTTTTGGCTAGTGAACAAACAAAAAAGTTTGTTGACTAGATTAGTTTGACAAAACCTTCACCAACTTCACAGACCTCCAGAAAACCATGTATCTAGCTTTGACTTCAGTAAGCTGGCCTTCATTTGCCAGCTTTGTTTCACTCAGGGCTCCTATCTGGATGCAATATCTGCTTAGTTCTCTCACAACAAGAGCTATTACTCTCTCAGGTCTGCTGGATTTTGTGTTGTCTATAAATGTATGCACGTTCCATGTACAGATGTTGAGTGGAATTCTTTGCCTAAGTTTTTGTACATTCTTTGGAGTTTCAATCACAGGGTGGAATTCTCACTTGCCATGATAATCAGGCCAGGGTTGGGTAAGTAAACGACTTTTAGGATACCTTTTCCAGCCCTTTCCTCACAGCAGGAGGTGAGCAGTGCAATCCTTAAAAAGTTGTACAGGCACCTGGGGGCTGCTGAATCCCACTTCCAATGAGAAGATGACTCTATGACCTGGGCTGCCTGTGTGCTGGGTTGTGACCACAACTCTCAGTGTATCCACACCTGCTTCTTTGCCACCTGACTGTCACTATAGGAGATAGTGATAGATAAAAATGGTGAAATGGTATGGGTGATATCTTTTGATTAATATGGAAGTTGGATTTAAGTGAGGGAGGGTAGCCAGAAGTTGTCAGCCTCACTCTCTTTCCTAGAGTCATCACAGTCCAGTGGCAGGACAGAGTCAAGATTACTGGTAAGGGCTGGAGGTGCAATGGATGACCCTGGTGTCTTTGAAGTCTAACCAAGTTTCAAGTGCTCCACAGCACTTGCTTTAGCTGCCTTCATGGTGGTTGGAACAAATTGCTCTCATCCACCCATTTCACCAAGGAAAGACTTCTCACGCTTGGGATAGATACCCTGCTAATTCACCAACAGGATTGGGACCCCTCAGTTTCCCTCAACCTGGTTTGGCCCATCGGCCTAGTTTACTGTGGTGTGGCCACTGTGCATGCCACAGCTTCTTGGAGTCACAAGAGAGAATTAGGTGGGTCAGTTGGACACCAAAGATGGAGAGCAGCCCTCAAGGGCCCAGTAGCCCTCACACCAGAGACACTACTAGTCTTCCCTGAACATACCCTACACCCCCAGAAACAACTAAAAGAGCACCTGAACAACAACAACAACAACAACAACAACAACAACAAAAAGCATAGCTTCAGGCCTCAGAAAAAACCTGAACAATCTGGAGATTCTGACAAGGCTTCTCATAGGCAAAACTGTGTCAGAATGACAGAGAAATCATTCTTTATATCTTGTACATTCCTCTTGGGCCATAAAAGTTAAAGAGAAGATAGATCTATTATCCTATATGTCCTTCAGTGTCATAAAAGTTGAACAAATTTAGTTAAATAGAATCATAATTTCCCCTAAGGAAACAAACTTTGTCAAACAAACTCTATAAAAAACTAAATCAGGTTACAAATTAAAGTACATTTAGAGGTTTCACAAATAGGCTGATTGAGGTAGATTTACATGTCACCAAGGAGTCAGGGACAGTTCAGAATTCTTCCTCTGAATTCTTATCTAAGGAATGTTTAAGACTAAGTAAATTCTCATATACTATGGGTTTTGGTCAAGTGAGGTTAATGTTAAGACAGACTTAGTTAAGCAAGATGTGCAAGAGGAATGACACTGAGTCCCAAGTAATAAAAGGAAATAAAAAATTTGCATAAGATAAAAATAGACATTCTTTTTCACTTTTATTTTTTGGTCCAGACCTGTGATTTCACAGGCATAGAAACTCTGAATGGGTAAATTCCCCTTTCCCTACAGAGGTCTACCAGATGTTTTGTAGTTTTTAGTCTGAGAGGATTTCCTGGAGAGCTGACAAGGTTAGTGACTGACTTCCTCAGGGTCATGGAGAAAGTATCTCAAAGGCAGAACTGGAACCCCATTCTACTGGACTGCTGCCCCCTCTCTATCCACTATAACACAATGCCTCCCATTGTCTTGTGGGCATTATATTACACTTTAAGGTTCATATAATGTGATATATTAACTTTAATGTTTAAAGTGCTTTATATATATTTTCTCATCTGAGCAACTAACAACTCTGTTAGGGTAAGTACTATAGATTTTTCAATGTCCATTTTATAGAAGAGGAAACTTGTGAACAGAAAGGATAAGAGATTTGCCCATGGCAACATATTTAGTACGTACAAAAGTTGGGATTCAAATGCCAGTCTGCCTGATTCCAAGTCTATCTTCTTCACCAAGTTGCCCCTCATGCAATCTTAATCTCAACCAATCTTTTTTTTTTTTTTGGAGGGCAATTGGGATTAAGTGACTTGCCCAAGGTCACACAACTAGTAAGTATTAAGTGTCTGAGGCCAGATTTGAACTCAGGTCCTCCTCACTCCAGGACACTGGTGCTTTATTCACTGTGCCACCTAGCCCCCCCTTTCTCAATCAATCTTAAAATTGGTTAAAGAAACTGGAAATATTTAGCCCAGAGAACAGAAGAGGCTTTGTAAGGAACAACATGAAAAAGCTATGTACAAACAAGATACATATAGAATAAACTGGAGATAACAATTAGAAGGAAGACACTAACATTAATTAAAGAGCCTAAAACACAATATCTTTCCATTCCATTAACATGCCACAATTTGCTATTGTGCTTTAAGAAAGAAGGAAGCAGATAATTTCAAAGAGACATAGAATTGATAATGAAGTAAGATCCAGGAGAACAATGTATACTAACAACATCAAAATAAAGAATTTTGAACACATGTATAAATTGATGAAGAATGAAATGAGCAAAACCCAGAGAAAAATGTATACAATTACAACAGTGTAAAAAAAATTGAAGGCTGTAAAAACTTTTATCAAAGCAATGACCAAAGGAATAGTGTTGATCAAAGCATCCATGTTTCCAGAGGACCATTGATGAAGTGTTATATCTGCCTTCTGATAGAAATGATAGAAACAGGGGAAGAATAAACCTTTTTTTTTTTTTTAATACGGCCAATGAATTTGGTTTGCTAGATAGAAGTGATAGATATTGGGTACGGAATAAAGTTTTGGGTTTGTTTTTTTTTTTTAAGCACAACCAATGAATTTGTTTTGCTTGACAATGTATTTTGTTACAAGAATTTCTTTTGGGGGGGGAGGGGAAATGTTGGCAAGGAGAGAAAATAGATTTCTATTCATGAAAAATAAAAATTTAATTTAAAAAAGTAGTTTCATAGAAACAAATTTTAAAATGAGAAAACTAAGTCTGAGGGGTTAAGTTAAACTACTTAAACTAGGGAAAACATTAGCTAAAGATTAGGATTATTCAAAAGTGCAACAGGTTGCCTCCATCACTGGAGGCCGTGAGGCAAATGATAAATGACATTTTGCTAATTATATCATATATTAGATGCTTGCTTGGACGTGGACTGGTTTGAATGACTTTTGAGGTCACTTACTACTCTAAGAATCTGTAATTCTAGATGGCGGAGTAGAAACAGCATTTCCAATGTGCTCTGCCCCACACAAATTTCAAACAATGTGAAAGGGGACTCCGAACAACTTCTGGAGCTACAGCACCCACAGAACGGCACAGAGAAGCTAACCTCCTGCTGTAAACAGCCCAGCAGCCCTGCAGGGAGCGGCCAGTGCAGCGCTCTGAGAGCAGGCAGCACAGCACACTGGGAACCAACAGCACAGCGGGCTGAGCTGAGCCCAGGTCCGCGGTTTTAGCCCCAGGGTGGCCGGGCCTTCAGCCAGCTGGAGGGACCCCAGAACATCAGCAATTGTGGCGATTCCAGAATTATCAGCACAGATATGGCTAGGACAAAGTGAGAGGGGCAAAGAGGCTCAAAGCATGGAGGAGGACTGTGAGGTCAGAACTCCTGCACCAAAAGCCCCAAATGAAAATACAAGCTGGCTACAGGCCATAGAGGACCTTAAAAAGCAGATAAGAGAAGTGGGGGGAAATTTGGGAAGAGAAATGAAAAAGATGCAAGAAAAGTATGAAATGACAGTCAACAGCCTGACTAAGGAAAACAACACCTTAAAAAATAGACTAACTCAAATGGCAAAAGAGGCTCAGAAAGGCAATGAGGAAAAGAACGCCTTAAAAAGTCGAATTTGCCAGATGGAAAAAGAATCTCAAAAGCTCACTGAGGAGATTCATTCCTTCAGAGTTAGACTGGAGCATATGGAAGCTAATGACTTTATGAGAAATCAAGATACTATTAAACAGATCCAAACAAATGAAAGAATAGAAGGCAATGTGAAATATCTCATGGGAAAAACCACTGACCTGGAAAATAGATCCAGGAGAGATAATTTAAAAATTATTGGACTACCTGAAAGCCATGATCAAAGAAAGAACCTAGAAATCACCCTTCAAGAAATTCTCAAGGAAAATTGCCCTGATGTTTTAGACCCAGTGGGGGAAATAGAGGTTGAAAGAATCCACAGATCACCTCCTGAAAACGATCCCCAAAAGAAAACTCCTAGGAATATTATAGCTGGGCTCCAGAATTCCCAGATCAAGGAGAAAATACTCCAAGTAGCCAGGAAGAAACAATTTCAATATTGTGGAAACACAATCAGAATAGCCCAGGACCTGGCAGCTTCTACACTGAAGGATTGAAGAGCATGGAATATGGCTGGGTTTTTGTTTGTGTGTTGGGTGTCTGGGGCCGGATCCAAGCTCGGGTCCTTCTGGCTCCAGGGCCGGCGCTCTGCTCGCTGCACCACCTAGCTGCCCCAAGGAAGGAATGATTCTTAAGGGGTGAAGTCAAGAGGTGAGAGAGGAAAGTGGCAAGAGGAGATAGAGAGAGACAGGGTAGGGTAAACTATCTCATGTAGAAGAGGCAAGGGGAAGTAGTTGCAGGGGAGGGGAAGAACAGGAAGGCAAAAAGGCAAAAGCATATTCTCATTGAAGTTGGCTCAAAGAGAGAATCACGTACAGACTAAATGGATTATCTTACCCTCACTCACTCTCCTGAATAGGGGAAAGGGGGAAGAGAGGGGGGATGATGGAGGGGAGGGCATTCTGGGGAGAGGGGAGGTTAGAAGTACCCACTATCAAAGAGGGACAGGATCAAAGTAGGGAATGGACCAGGTGGGAGGTGAGACGGGTGGAAGGGAAATATAAGCAGTCTTTTACAATATCTACTATGGTAATGTTTTGCATAGCTATACATGTACAATACATACAATTGCTTATCTTCTCAGAGGGAGTGGGTGACAAGGGGGGAAGGGAATGGATCTGAAAATCGAAGTTTTAAAATTAAATGTTTCGTAAGATGTCCAGGCAGTGGGGCTCAGAGATTCACCTTGCCCTAATGGCAAAGTCAAAGGGGATATGGGAGAAGATATGGGAGAGAGCAGATTGGATGAGGGGATATCTAGTGGGACTGCTATTCTGGGGTGGTGGGTAGGGGAAAATGGGGGAAAAATGTAACTCATAACCTGGTGGAAATGAATGATGTAAACCAGAAGTTAGTAAAGCATTTGTTTAATTAAAAAGAAAAAAATCTGTAATTCTCCTTGAGAAGGAGAGATTGGATCAGATTTTTAGTGGTCAGGAAGGCACCATTCTCAAATCATAGCAGGAAAGCTTCCACTTTCCTATGCACAGGGCAAGCCTTGGTTAAGGCTTAATTTAGGCTGAGATCTCACTTAGGTTACCAACATTTACAAAACAATAGGTTTGTCCATTAATTGAGTATGTATTTGTGAAAATATTCTCCCCAGGAAACACTGTACTTTTGATTTTACATGGTGCCATATCATACCAAGGCCTGCTGGAGGTCTTCAGCAAATGCACATTCTATTCATACTGATTTTGGCTCATTACCCCATGTGGATTTAGTGGAATGACTAACCGATAAACATAGGGTATCAAATAAACATTTCAATTCTCTAAGGGGTGGCTAGGTGGCGCAGTAGAGCACTGGCCCTGGAGTCAGGAGGATGTGAGTTCAAATTCAGCCTCAGACACCTGACACACTTACTAGCCCTGTGACCTTGGGCAAGTCACTTAATCCCAATTGCCCTGCCCCCCCCTCCAAAAAAAAATAAAATGAACATTTCAATTCTCAAGACAAGGATTAAGACAGGAATAGAAAATCTAACAAATCTCTCTGGGGGAACTAGAGGTGTCCCCAGACATCTTTGCCAATGTCTTGCTCTTTGCTGGGCATTATACTGTTATTGCATTAGACTTGGCTTACTGATGGTTAGAATGAATCACTGAAAATGCCACAAAGGCCAATTTTGTTCACAGATTTCAAAGGGCTCCCCGTCCCCCCTGCCCTCCCACTCAGGGAATGGACAATTCTTTTTTCCTAGGCAGCCCTTCCCGAACTTGGGATTATAATGATTTATGAAGTCAATGACAGATCTGGGAGCAGATTCAATTGTCAGGAACAATGATGCCACCAACTTCACAACAAAGAGCTGCCTAATCATTGGGATCAGCCAATATGGCAACAAAATGGCTTATACTCCCCAGAGCAGATTGAGGGACCTTCCCCCTAGTCCTGACTTTTATCATTCATGTGCTGATTAAACTTTACAGGAAGGGAGAATGATGTTTTTGACTTACTCTCAGTAGCAAGCCTTTTCTGTGTTGTTTTTGTTTCCCCAGTAATGTGGATGGATTTACACAATCATTACAAGTCACATATGGTACAGTAGCATTGTAGACTGAAAGTTCAAAGGGACTTTAGAGACCATTAAATATAATTCCTGCATTTTTGTAGATAAAGGAACCTAGGTCAGAGTGACTTGCCTAGTGTCTGTCTTGAGTAAATTTAATCAAGGTACACTAAGTTACAGACTGAGCAAGATCAGCTTAACTGTTAAAAAAGTGGGTCAAAGTGGCCAGTAACCTTCAGAGAAGGACCCTCTTTATTAACATACAACAAAGAAAGAGTCCTAGGAAGCAGGGGGAAAAGGTGACATGGTATTTCAATGCATAAGCATCATGAGTTTTATGCCCAATTTTTTTGGCAAAAAAGTGAGGTACAACCATTAAAAAAAATTTGTTCCGGTATTACTTAAAAATCACTTATTACTATACTGTCTTTGGTGCAAGATTAGGATGCACAGAATACTCGTGAATATACATTAAAAATGAATACTGACAATGCACCTGTGCTGAGAATTCTAGGTTCATGGTTTGAAATGTGTGAGAGATAATCCCATACCCATATGATGCTAGTGAATACATTGGTGCTCTGTTTACCTTTTAAGTGGCTTGACGCAGAATTATGCCATGTGACTATTAGGAGATTAAAGGTTGTAATCCAATTTTTGGAATGAAAAAAACAGGATGCAACAACTAAGTGGCAGTGATGATTACATGGTAGGCTGTAGGGTTGGGGCAGTAACATTACAATTGGCTATACTGTGAAAGGCATTCAGGTGAGACTAAGCACACCCCTCTCTAATAATTAAGGAAAGTTCATTGTTCTATGGGACCCATTGGTATCTTTGTGTATCATTTGTCTTTGCTAGGGCATCACAACTAAAAAACATTCTGTCTCCTTGGAAGAGATGAAAACTCCCTTAACTGCACAAAGATGGGCAAGGGCAGATGGCACATCTTTTAAGGATGGTAGTTTTGTGGGGCTAACCAAACAGATATCCATGAAGTATCCTGGAGGATACAACATGAGGGACAGCTTTTCTTTTAAACTATCTTTAAGTGAACTCAACTGGATTCCTGAGCTCAACTCAAGCCAAGTAGATGCAGATCTAATTATAAAACCAACATCGCATAAAATCAGTTATATTGTAGACTTAATGCAATAAGAATCAATACAGAAGAAATTAGAGATAATATTAATTTTTATATTTTCAAGTCACACAGGTGATAAGCATCAAAGGCAAAATCTGAACCCTCCTCTCACCCCAGATACCATGATTTCCATCATTATCATTATCACATTTACATAGTGCTTTAAAGTTTGAAAAATGTTTCACAAGTGTTAACATTTGATCCTCACGGCAGCTTTGTGAGGCAGAGACTGTAATTACCCCGATTTTGTAGAAGAAGAACTTGAAACTGAAAGTAACTAAGGGGTCACGATCATAGTAAGTAAGGCAGGGTTTTAATCCCATTCTTTCTGACTCCAGCCCATCAGGCCACACTACACCTTAAATCAGAAAACAAGCTTCGTTGGGGCATGGTTTGTTTTTTGTTGTGGTTGTTGTTGTTTTGCCTTTGAATTCCCCAGCATCTAGTTAAGAGCCTGCCACATGAATAGAGCCTTAAGAAATGTGACGGATGGGGCCGCTAGATGGCGCAGTGAATAGAGTGCTGGCCCTGAAGTCAGAAGGACCTGAGTTCGGATCCGGCCTCAGACACAACACACATAAACAAACAAACAAAAAAAACCTAGCCGTGTGACCTTGGGCAAGTTATTTAACCCCAGTTGCCCTCCAAAAAAAGCAAAAGAAAAAAAAAAGAAATGTGACAGATGACACATTTGAGAGATGGGCTGACAGGGTTTAGAGATGTATCTCCAGTGAATATAAGTTCTCTAAAGTCAATAACTATGACCATTTTCTTCTTTGTGGCTCTAGCACAGCATTTGGCACATCATATATGTTAAATAATGCTTGTTGAATTGAATTACTGAATTGAGTGTAGTCTCTCTGGGTCTGAATTTCCTCATCTGTAAAATGAAGGGAGTGGGCTGGCTGCTTTCTCATTCCTTCCCACTCAAAATTCTATATTTCTATTTCTATAATAGTATAGACTCCTTGACAGAAGTATAAATTTAATTCTGAGTGCTGAAGCCAAAATTTTAGCAAGAACTCAATTCTCTTTTGTTAAGTGTAAAATAAGACACTACCCAGCGGATCTAGGAAGGAGCCTTTAATTTCATGAGTTCAAAGACTTCCTGAGTAATATTTAAACCTAAGGGCTCACTCACTAAAATTTATGGGGCATAGCCTTAGCTGGGCCCTCATGGCTGTTCAGTCATTCTACTTTACTTTCCTATTATGACTCACTATCTCACTCCCCACCATGGCTGTTCCAAACCCTTTCCTCTTTCCCAAAGATCCTAATCCCCACACTTAACAACTGATAACTTCATCTCATTCTTTATAGTGGAGGCTGAGACAGCCCTCTTAATTCCCATTTCCAAAAATCATCGCCTTTTCTTTCCTCCTTCCCTGATCACAGAAAAAGAGATATCACTATTCTTTGCTCTGGGAAAACCCTTTACTCATATTTTCTTACTATAGCAGAGGGAATGCTGGATAGAGTCAGGAAGGACTGAGTCCGAATGCCATCCCAGACATTGACTAGATAGATCACCTTAGGCAAGTCACTTACCCTTACTCAGATTCAGTTTCCTCATCTGTACAAAGCCTATAATGAGGATCAAATGATATAACATATTTAAAGTGATTTGCAAACCTTAAAATGTGATAGAATTGTGAACTATTGCTCTCCAGGACCCTATTCCAACAATCATTCCCCTTCCCTCATGGATGTTCAATCTCTTCCTTTCTATTGATTTATTTGGTGATAAATGTGCTATGAAGTTCTCGAACTTAAATAGCCTTTCCTTTACCCTCCTAGCTTTCCCAAGTATTGTCTTGTCTCTTTTTTCCTCCTTCAAAACTAAACTTCTGGAAAAAAAATGTTATCTCCACCAAATGTCTACAAAGGCTCAAGACTCATTCTCTTCTAAACCCCTTGTAATTTCGGGTTTAAGTTTAAGTTTAAGCACATTTTGAACAAATGTTAAGAAATGTTGACCAAAATTCTCAAGATGGAAATCCTCTCAAGTGTGTTTTGTTATTATTGTTCAATTATTTTTGTCTAGTCATTTTTGAGTCATGTCTGATTTTCTGTGACCCCATTTTGGGTTTTCTTGGCAAAGATGCTGGAATGGTGTCCCATTCAGCTCATTTTACAGGTGAGGAAACTGAGGCAAACAAGATTAAGTGACTTGCACATAGTCATACAACTAGTAAATGTCTGAGGACAGATTTGAACTCAGGAAGATGAATTTACCTAATTCCAGGCCTAGTACTCTATCTGATGGGGTGCTTGGGTGCCTGCACTTGGACTCCAATTCCAAAATCACATTTATCCCTAGTCTCAAAACACGATCCTTGGTAAGTTCTCCCCAGTCCAAAGACACTATGCTTTGCAGTTACTCACTAGTGGGCTTCAGCCAAATACTTATCTCTCTCCCTGATACAGTAGCAGACTGCACCAGTAAGAATTCCACAGGATTATCTATACCACCTCCCTACCTGATTATATACATTCTGGACTCTTCATTATATATAACTTAGGCTTTAGACATGTGTATACTCCCTACTTCTATCTTGTCAGACAAGATATTGATGGGTGGCAGACTGGGCATTCCTCAGTTGACCCTGACTGCCAGACAACTTAGTGATGCAGCAGGCCTAAAACCACACTTCCATGTGCTTCACTCCCCCCTCCCCTTTTGGGCTTTTCCCAGGTGAATTCTGGGTAAACAGCTTTCAGTTGATAGAAAAAGTGCAGGTTCCTTTAAGAACTGACCACCCCTTAACCACTCCATAATCCCAACTTGATCACCTAATTAGCCTATTTGGCACATGTTTTATCCCAAATAAACTTTAACTGTACCCCTTTAAGTTCACAGGTTCTTTAAGAACTTTTGCCTGCTGAAAAGTGTAAAAACAAATCTTTGCCACCTTGACTTAAAGAATACTTGAGTCCGTGAATGCATTCCAGATGATCCTGTCAAGTACTCCAGTCCTTGGGGGGGGGGTCCCCAAAGCCCCCTCAAACTGCACCATACCCATTGTGTCACTAGCTGCCTCATGCAGTACATATGTTTAGTATTGATATTACTTCATTGTTTATGGTACTTTTAAACAAAATATAGCTTCCCTGCTTATCCCTTTTAATTAGGTTTCTTTCTACTTTTGTTTTATCTGAGATCATGATTGTTATCCCTGCCTTTCTACCTTCAGCTGAAGTATAATAGATTCTGCTCTAGCAGATTTTAATTGGGTGTTCATCCCATTTATATTCACAGTTATGGTTACTAATTATACATTACCTTCCAGTCTATTTTCTTCTGCTGTAGGGCAGCCATACACACATAAGTGTACACATGAGACACAGGACAAAAACAAGAATGTCAAGGATTGGCTTAATAAATGTTTGATTGTCTAAGTGAGCATTATTATTCTTATGTGATGATTCTCCTTGGAAATGCTGGTGTCTTAAAATCTGTTATTAACCATTTCTGCCACCTTGGGTAGATGCAATGAATGGCAGTTGGTGGTGACTACTTTCCCAAGAAGAAAGCAAAGCCTTGGGGTCTGATAGAAATTCAATCCCTCAAATAAAGGAGGGGAAAAAACACTCATCTAAGGACAGGAAGAAACCTGGTTTTTCCAAGACACCATGGACTCAAGCAAGCCACAAGGTAATGCACTCCC
Source organism: Gymnobelideus leadbeateri (assembly GCA_011680675.1). Taxonomy (NCBI): domain Eukaryota; kingdom Metazoa; phylum Chordata; class Mammalia; order Diprotodontia; family Petauridae; genus Gymnobelideus; species Gymnobelideus leadbeateri. The sequence continues at coordinate 318,803 of WOXC01006994.1, read as the reverse complement.
TGGTCTCTCTCATCCTTGTTGTGATTGTTACTGGGCTATTGCAGAATAATGGAAGAGCTGATATCTGTCATCTACAAGTCTTGGCATTAAGATTTTCCATTACATACCCTACATGGAATTCTCTATCCAATGGGGTTAAATTACCTGCAAATGTTTCTAAAGCTACTGAGCTCTCTTTGTGGAGACACTGATCCCTAAACTGAGCCACTCAGCTACTCTGTATCCCCTCCTGAAAGGCTGCTAACATCTTCTCAGCATGGGAGTCAATGTATCTGGTTGGGGTGAGAACATTAGGCCATTGGTTCTGGGAAAAGTTGTTGCATCAATGTTCCCTGGGAGACCTTTGTGGAACTCTGTTTAAATTTGCTCATGTCAGGAGGAAAACATCGACCAGTCAACCTATAGGCCAGACTTTGATAGTGAAGTTAGGATTAGCAGAGGTCAGTCTATGATGAGAATTGCATGATAAATTGGAGTTTAAGAAAAGAACTTCTATAGAGCAGTTTGACAGCAGTATTAAGGCTAAGGAGGCAGACCGTTAGTACCGAGGAAATCCACTGTGACAAAGGAATCTCTAAGCCTGGAATTCAGGAAGGCTGCCTTTTAGCATATATCCCAGTACCCTATGCAAACAGCCACCTACTCTGTCTATATATAAGGCCATCCCCACCTGGCAAACACACATTCCCTTGATATTGAAAAGGAATTAGAAGAGAAGAGTGGGGTTCATTATGTTCCTTGTTTAGACACGGCTGCCACTGCTGGTTTCATTAAGTGCAGAATGAATGCTAATATGCATTGCTAGCTAGGATTTCTTTTTTTATGGGTTTCATAAACTCCAGCCATTTTTAGCCGTCTCATCTCTCCCGCCAGCTGAGGGAGCACATATTGTAGCACTGTGCAAGGGTAATTTGATGTTTCTGAAGTCAGTTCATCAGGCAGCCTGTTAAGTATGTTGGAAAGCAATGGTGCGCAGATTTAGATCACAACCCCCACACTGTCATTTCAGATATCAATTGCCAAATGCTGGACCAATTTTGCTCACTAGAGAGAGCCTACCTGGAGCCTCAGAGAATTTTATTCCCAGAGAGGGTAGGAGCACATCAAGGCATTTAAATGACAGGAAATAAGAGAATGCCAAGAGAAGAAGACTGGAAAACCACAAAAAAGAGAGAGAGAAATAAAGGGGAGAAGAGGAGGTCTAGCCCTGGGAGGGGGACGAGAAAAGCCCTTTTAAATTTGAATTTTAAATTGTTAGTTGGTATTAGCACACAGTGATTCATTGAGATCAAAACCAGTCATAAGAAAAATTAGTAAATAGGTGAAGGTTGTTTTCATTTTCAGAGCCCATTACAGTTTTTTTCCTTTCTTTCTAGTAGCATATAGGTAGTGCAGGAGATACAGCACTGGGCCTGGGGTCAGGAAGACCTGAATTCAAATCCTGCCTCAGACACTTAATAGCTGTGTAACCCTGGGACAAGTTATTTAACCTGTGCCTCAGTTTTCTAATTTGCAAAAAAGGAATAACAATAATACTTACCTCCCAGAATTGTTGTGAGGACCAAATGAGATTTTTTTTTATTAGAATGAATTTAGATTGGCTAAGAATGAATGTAATTAGCAATTTTTTTTTCCTGTTCTGGCCAGAAATGTTGAGAGCTTTCCCCTCCTAGATTGATATTTTTGTGATGGCAAAATAGTCCATCTTTTGTCTCTATTCTTACCTATCCCTTAGTCATTGAATGGGCATTGCCTCAAAGACCTTGGAAAGACATTATTTCAGAAAGGCCAAGGTCAGTCATGTTATCCCAGGCCATTGCCAGTCTTGATCTTGGTCTTGTCACTGGACTTTGATGACTCTGCATAGCTCTGCCTCATGTAAACCCAAGTCAAGGCAAGTCTTCTGTTGGTCCTCTGACAGAAGGAAAGCCAAACAGCAATTGCGAAACCCTTTAGCACAGTATCTGGCACATAGAACCACTGTGTAAATGTTAGTTATTTTATTGTTAGCCTTTTCCTGTGTACACAGTGCCTTTATTCTGCCCCTTGGGTATTCAAGGTCTTTCACTCCAGCAGGCCACTCAAGTTAGAGCTGTCTAATATAGCTTCATGTGCTAATCTATACATAGCTTTAGTGTGGGAAGGACAGCCCATAATCATATTGCAGAGGGAAAAAAAGATGAGGAATGACCCTAGGGAAGCATGAAAGGAAGAGAAAATAAAGGAGCCTGGGTAGATTTATATTAGACTTCTAAGACATACTGATTTGATGCCATTTGAGATGCAAAAAAGATATGAGAATCATTGGCCAAAGAAAAGGATATGTTTGTATTAGAGGGAAAGGGTGAGTAAATATGAGGTAGAAGGGCCCTGGTGATTAACAAAAAACTATTAAAATCAGCAGATACATCATATTATAGATGCAAGCTAATATGAGCATTTATTATTAATTATCAAAATAATCATGATCACTAGGTTATAGCCAATTAGAAGTTTAATGTTAAGCATGATCTCTGTGGTACTTTCTAGACCCTAAGTCACATGTCTATAGCCAATCCTAGAATCTTTTAGATTTACAGCTAGAAAGGACCTAAGAGATAATCTAGTACAACCTCTTAATTTTTACAAATATGGAAATACAGCTAGAAAGGTCAAAAGATTTTCCCCAAGGTCACACAAGTAGTAAGTGGCAAAGCCAGGATTTAACCCTGATGCTCTGATGTGCTAAGCTCTTGCCATCAGAAACATATGAATGAATAAATGGATAAATCAGTGAATGAAAGAATAAAAAACATTTCTTAAGTGCTTACTACATGCTAAGCACAATCCTAAGTGCTAGGGATACAAATACAGAAAGCAAAAACATTTCACTCAAGGCACTTACATTCTTATAGGGGAATAGTGGCAAGGAAAGGGTACTTAGCCTAGAGAGATGTCATGATAAAAATCTGTGATAACTCACTGTTTGGCAAAAACTGCTGGGAAAACTGGATAATAGTATGGCAGATGTGTACACAATTTAGATATAAAGGCTGATACGATAAGCAAATTAGGAGAGCTAGGAATAGTTTACCTATCAGATTTATGGAGAATGAAGGAATTTATGACTAAACAAGAGATAGAAGACATTATAAAATGCAAAATGGATCATTTTTATTACATTACACTGAAAAGTTTTTGTACAAACAAAGCCAATGCAACCAAGATTAGGAGGGAAGCAGAAAATTGGGAAAAAAATTTTACAACTGGCATCTCTGATAAAGGCCTTATTTCTAAAAAATACAGAGAAGTGAATCAAATTTATAAGAATACAAATCATTCCCCAATTGATAAATAGTCAAAGGATATGAGTAGGTAGTTTTCAGAGGAATAAATAAAAGCTATCTATAGTCATATGAAAAACTGCAAATCAAAACAGTTCTGAGGCATCACTCATACCTATCAGATTGGCTAACATGACAAAACAGGAAAATGATAAATACTGGAGAAGATGTGGGAAAATTAGAACACTAATTCATTATGGTAGAGTTGTGAACTGATCCAACCATTCTGGAGAGCAATTTGGAACTATGCCCAAAAGACTATCAAAATGTGCATACCCTTTGACCCAGCAATACCACTTCTAGACTGTATCCCAAAGAGATCATAAAAATGGGGAAAGGATCAACATGTACAGAAATATTTGTAGTAGTTCTATTTGTTGTGTCAAGAACTGGAAATTGAGGGGATGCCCATCAATTGGGGAATGGCTAAACAAGTTGTGGTATATGAATGTAATGGAATACTATTGTGCTATAAGACATGAAGAACAGGTAGACTTCAGAAAAACTTGGAAAGACTTATATGAACTGATGCTAAGAGAAGTGAGCAGAACCAGAGGAACATTGCACACAATAACAGCCACATTGTATGATGACTGACTTTGATAGACTTAGTTCTTCTCAGCAATGCAAGTACCTAACACATCTCCAAAAGACTCACAATGGAACATGCCATCCACATCCAGAGAAAGAACTCTGGAGTCTGAATGCAGATGGAAGCATGCTATTTGCTCTTTATTCTGTTTTGCTTTTTCTTTCTTATGGTTTTTCCTATTCATTCAAATTCTTCTATACAACATGTCTAATGTGAAAATATGTTTAATAAAAATATATATGTAGAGCCTATATCAGATGGTACACTGTCTTGGGGAAGGGAGAGTGGAGAGAGGTGGGAAAAATTTAAAACTTATGGAAGTGAATGTTGAAAACTAAATTGATTAATTAATTAATTAAAAAAAAAAAAGTTTGTGATAAAGGAAAGTGAGGCACAGAGTTCCAAGCATGAACAATTTATTAGAAAGGCTAGCAATTGCTAATAAAAAGGTTAAAAGCTCCTTATTAGCCTTTGTCCTAGTAGTTTGTCTGACAAACTTAGGGGTTAAGGGAGAGCATTTTTATTATAGTCAATTATCGTGGGCTGCTCAGTGTCCAGCATTAAGCATGGTGGGAGATGTGTATAAGAAATGACCAGACCATGTGGGTAGTTCAAGGAAGAACCATGAATTCCATTTAATGATTCTTTGAACAAGGTTTTTAAAGATCAAGGAGACCAAGACTCAAGTATTCTTGTTATCATCTCAGTCTGTCATATCCTGGGAGTAGCACAGAATTGATAAGGCTTTGTTATCTAGGTGCCAAAATGTCTTAGGAAAAGTCAATTAACGCCTATCTTGTGCATTCACATAACAAAGGATGCTCCAGAGAGCAGCTTTCAAGGCTGCAGCCAAAGCTGCATAGGAGCTGACCACCTAGGGGTCAATCTGAATCAAATATTTTGCCTCTCAACAGTCCATGAAGAGGAATCAAAAGCTATAGAATCTTGAGTAAGATGTTTTGATTGATTTCTGATTGGCTAGGGGTTAGCTAATATTGGAAGGAGGAAATTGGGTGATTTGCAGTACCAAGCTGCTGGGTGTGTTGTGGGCATGGCAGTCATCAAACTGTAAATACTCCTTCGAACTGATTGGTTTATAGCATTACAAAAATTGTGACAAGTGGGATAATTGACATCATGCAATTACTGAGCTTCCTGAAACTAAAGGAACTAACAGAAAATGTGGAACTTAACCTTAAATAGGGAACTTTCACTCACACAAAATCAAGGATTGGGCCAGCTCAGCTTGGCGGGTGCTTAGCTCTGCAGAAATAAGGAACTTATTCTTTTACTATATCAACTATAAATCTTTTCATTGAAAAGCTATCATAATTAGGCATTATAAGTAAAGGTAAATCAATAGGATAATCAATATTATCTTAATTAGGAATTATTTCTTTCACTGAGACCTTAGATTGAGACAGTCTTTCGAGGGACAATGGCAAAGTTGTTCTGATCATAGTGTCAGAACTGCAGAAATAAGGAATAAAGTTACATGTGACTGAGCAGCCTAAAGTGTTGGACCACATGAGGGTGATGCAGTGGGGGTGACAGACACTACAAGACTTCGAAATCACAGTGTATAATGATAATAGAATGATTCTGAAGTTTAAAGAAGGTGTACAGTTCTGAGTAGGAATTCTCTGTGTTCATGGAAGACAAGGAACAGGGGAAGACAGGAGCAAGAGTTCATCATTATCTATGTGTCTGGCATGACACATTTCACAATCTGGTTGCAATCTTTCTAAAGTGATTCTACCATACACCCCTTCTTTCATTCTATATCCCAATCCAACCCACTTGCCATTCTTCCATACACTACATTCCATCTCCTTTCTCTATCTCCTTTTGTTCACTGTCCTCCATGCCTAGAATGTTCTCCCTCCTCACCTCCACTGACTTTAGAGTCAGAGACCCCATGCTCAAATCCAACTGACGTTTGTTACCATTTAACTCTCTGAGCTTCCATTTCCTTGTCTGTATAATAAGAGGGTTGGGCCGGATGACCTCTAAATCCTAAAGCCCTTTAAAGTATAGAGTAAGTGCCACTTCCTCATGAGAATTTTCATATTCCCTTCTCCTCGCATTCTGTATATATTTGTATATTCTGTGTACATTTTATATATGCTTATTTGTTTTGTGTGGTTTCTTCTCCCCTTCTCCCAGTAGAATGTAATTTCCTTCAGGAAAGGGATTATTTCTTCTTCTGTTTTTATATTGGCAGCTCTTGTCTCAGTACCTGGCCTATTTTGTATGTTTGTGTGTGTGTGTGTGTGTGTGTGTGTGTGTGTGTGTGTGTGTGTGTGTCTTGAGGCAAGATTTCCCTTTACTCAAAGTTGGAAACAGGCAACTGGATACACATTTATAACAACAAAAAGGAGTTAATTGAAGATAGGGATGGGAGTCTCCACTGACCACAGCTAAAGGGAGTAGAGTAGAAAGGACAGCCAATTAGAGAAGTTTTTGTCATGAACCTGATACAAAACCTCAAGTCATCCACACAGTGGCTTGGACTAAAACTAGACAGGAAACATCTGTATGCCATAAGGACTGACTCTCAAGGAACTCATTCAAATAAGGGGAAACAACATGTAAGAGATGTCAGATGAAAGAGTCATGTGCTTCTTAGGGTACAGTGGTGGAGCAGATAGTAATCATTTTTATTAGTATTATTTCCATTAATACAACATATCAATTTCTACCTTTGAGCCACTTGATAGTGCCAAGGACTTTGGTGATGAGATGTTTGTTTTGTCTTTAGTAACTGTGGCTACTGAGGAGGCAGGAGCTATAGCATGTGAAAAGGCAATTGTCATCAAGCATGTTCCCTGTTGTTGTTTGTCCTTCATTCTTGAAGAGGACCAATGACATAAGGAAAGTGATGTCTTGACTTGCAAGTGAATTGGATTTGAGTGAAGGAGGGCTGTGCAAAGTCACCAGCCTCACTTTCTCCTCCAGAACCATCTGGATCCAGTGACAAGATATAGATCAGGATGATTGGAAATGGCCTAAGATGCAGTGGGAGACATTGGCCTTTTAAAGCTAAGGTCTTTCCCAGGTCTCAATTTGTCTGAGGCAATACCCAATCAGTGATTAAGGCTAGTTAAGAAATAAGGCCTGCTTCCCAACTAAGCCAGGGTGGAAACAGTCTGAGGATACTACTCTTAAGCTTTGGGATTTACCTTCCTCTCAGTGTCAGCTGGTTAGCAGTTGCTGGTAGTGCTGGTAGGAATGGTGGGACCTTTTACACAAAGTTTGTTCCCTTGGATAATCACTAGCAGACTGAAAGCAGGAACTGGGGAGGGAGCTCTTAACAGTTGGTCAAAGGCTGATATTAATGATATGGGGTATGGCAGGCCCTTGCTCCACAAGGGTTACTTTCCACAGTAGTGGCTATGAGGACCAGTCTGGAAGCAGGGTCCATAATCTGAGGGGCATGAATAGTCTGAATTTTGCCTAGGGCATTGAGAGGTTAAGTGGTAAGCCCAGGATGTGCTAGAAGTGGGACATGAACCCCAGTGTTACTGGCTTCTTAGACTAGTTCTCTAGCCCCTAAACCGTTCTGCCTCTCTTTTGGAAGAAAAATTGTTCATTTAATTATGAATTAAATCCAACCTTCTCTAAGAAAAAGACCTGGTGGTAGTTACCTTGATTGACATGAATTCTTTTCAAGTTTCTCAGAAACAGGGGATATGGGAAGAGGAGAGTGGAATGGGGGAGGGGGGAGGAGAAGAAGGAAGGGAGAGAGAGAGGGAGGGAGAGAGAGAGGGAGGGAGGAAGAGAGGGGGGGAGAGAAAGAGGGGGGAGAGAAGGGGGGAGGAAGAGAGAGAGGGAGAGAGAGAGAGAGGAGAGAGAGAGAGAGAGGAGAGAGAAGAGAGAGGGGGGCAAAGAGAGAGGGGGAGAGAGAGGGGGGGAGGAAGAGAGAGGGGGGGGAGAGAGGGAGGGAGAGAAAGAGACAGGGAGACAGAGAGAGAAAGAGATCGTGAATTGTCTTCCCTGCCCCCACCTTTAGCAAAAAAAAAGAAAAAGAAAAAGCAACTGCTACCCACTTAGCTTGACACCCAGCAAGGGCTGATGTGGGCTGAGACAACATTGACTCATCACCTTTTCCAGGGTAAGTCAGTTTGTCTGGTCTCATGAATATTTCTCTTCCTGATGAAAAAAAGTAATTTCAGTAAGTGTTCAATTTCATCAGTGCCTGTTTTCACATATAAAGGGCATCTTATAGGTATGCCCACAAAAGACCTGAGGCATGAGGAAAGCTATGGGATAAGAGGACTCTCAAAACATCCTGAGTAATTATAAACTATTAAGTAAAATTATTGAAAGTCATAAAGTTCAACACAAACAAGATTACTAACCATGCTTGATCTCATTCTGCTTTCTCTCCCTTCCATGCATTTGCAGACCTTGATGCCAGTAAGCATCCCTTCACATCTCTTCCTGTTGCCTGTTGCACTCTTTTCCTTCTTTCAAGGCTTAGTTCAGGCATTATCTCTTTCAAGAAGCCTTTTCTGATCCTTCCCAGCAAAAAGTGCTTCCTTCTCCTCAAAAATCTCATTCCTCTCTGTTTGACCTCCTCCATGCACTTAACACATTTAAATTAGCTTTGTGGCTAACTTCTGTATGACTTTCCCTCCTGCTAGATTGTAAACTCACTGAGGCCAGAAATTGTGTCCCTGTTCATCTTTGAATAGTATCTAGCAGCATACATGAAGCACTCAATAAATGTTTTTTTTTAGTTAAATTGGAAAAAAAGTATTCCTTAAATTGAATTAAGGTAAACAGAGTAAAAGTAGGGACAAAGTAAAATTACTCTAGGACAGATGTGCACTACATCATGATAATGAATTCCAAACAAAAGCCATGAAGTTAATTAATCTCTATTAATTAATAATTAAGTTAATTAATCTCTATAAATCTCTTGGTCAACCAAGAAGCAAAAATACTTGGGGCAAACCCAACTGTCTTTGGTATCAGACACTAGGCTCAGTGGGAAATATTACCCAAACCATGTAGAAAGGGTAAGTATAGATATTGAATCTCATAGATAGCAAAGCTTTTTCTAGAGGAACAGGAAGATAGTCATAGAACAAAGGTCTCACTTGAGGTAAAGGTGCTAAAACTGACCTGACCTGAAGAAGTGAAGAAGTATTAAGACAGCTGACGAGGTTCTTTCAGGGCGCAGGGGAAATAATAATAATAAAAATAATAATAATGGTTAACATTATTAAATATCATATCAGTCATAATCAATATGTAATTTGTATGATGTTGATATAGTAATATTTAATGATCTCCAATAATGCATTGCAAGTGTTTCTATAGCTCTTTAAATTTTATGAAGCATTTATGATTGTGACTGTAGTAATTGCTGAGATAACTATCTCCTGCCTCCAACCTCCATTTGTTCTAGCTAGAGTAAAACCCATATATCATCAATGAGAATGGACCTAAGGGTTACCCTCTACCTCAGAGGATGGGGTGGGGATGAAGAGAGGGTGGGGTTAAAGGTCTGAACTGAGCTCTCCTGGCCACTTCTGGTGACTTCTTACTCAGAGGTGAAGGATTTTCAAACTGGGATGACTCTGCAGCCAAATCTTATTGGTCCTCATTGCCATGGCCATGGGGGGGGGGGGGGGTATGCGAGAGGTCTATAACAGAGTACATTGAAGCAGGAGGAGCAGTCCACCCAGTAACCTTTAAAAAGAATGACTTCCTTCTCAAGCTCTCTCTCTTATCATATGCTAAGTGTGTTGGGACTCTCCAGGTCTATCCTTTGTGCCAAGTAGCTATCAGGGTCAATCTTACATGGCAGCAAGAACATGTACTTTCTAGAGGAGTCTAAGAGTGCCTCTTTGCTTTGTGTTCCTTTTCATAAGCATAGGTGAGACAGTGATGTCAAAATAACATATTTTAGCCTTGGTGGCTACCTTGTGGGTGTGAGAAAGATGCTTGTGGGGAATCACAAGACTTCCCAGGCAAGGTCAAGGAGTTAGCTCAAAGAAGATTGTGCCCTTTACTGCTTCCTCAGGATGATCTATCCTCAGGATAGAGTGGGCAGAGGAAGGTGAAGAAGTGGTTGTGGTGCTCACTAGGAACACCCACACTGATACAGCAGCAGGAGTGAGGTTAAACAGTTCTATCATTCTTGCCTGAATTAGGGTTATTTACATTCCTCATTACCCTACTTTCCCTCCTTATTCATAGTACTGAGGAGTGACCCAGCATGACCCCTCAGGTTTGAACCAGTTGTCCCAACTCAACCTTTCTAGTCCCCCTGGCCCCCCAGGTGCCAGGATGACCATTGTCTTGGTAAAATAAGATAAGCAAGCTTCCCCCACAGGTTGGGAGTGTTAATTATCTCCTGATAACATCTGTGGGAGGAAAACAAGATACCATAATAATCGTTCTTACATGAAAGGCCCAAAATTATTGAGAAGTCAATGTGACTTACTACCAGTGGCTACTTTCTCAAAAGAAGCCTCCAACAGGATAATGAGCCATAAATACTATGTGGTCAGATGTTACAGAGCTTGAGTGAATTGCTCTGACAATGCAGATATGAGGTGAAAGGAAAATGATTGCTCACCATTTCCATGAAATGGTTAATATTTTAATATTTTTTAAATATCAACCTCCCATGTGAGTATAGTAGGAGATATGAGTTATGGTTTCATTTCTTAAGCATTTGTCAATATGTTTTTATAAGTCTTTTTTTTTTAACATTTCTTTTGGTTTGGAGTAATTAAATAGCTGTTCTATACCAGGTCTGCTTTGCACACTTTCTAGAAGAGACCCTATTAAAATCTTTTGGGGAGATCCTAGACTTGAGTCAGGCCTACACTTCAATTACATGATTCTCAGCAGAGTTATACTCTTTAGCGGGGACATAATGATCCAGAGACAACAAGACAAAGCCAGAACTCTCTCCTTAGAGGCCAGGATCCCCCAAGGACTGGAAGAAGTTTTTACAAGCCTTCATACAAGATCTGAGGGCCCTTAGAAGAAGATGCCCAACCCCCCCCCCCCAACCATTAGTTCTCTTGTATGTACATAGGGAGATATCAAGGTTTTAGTTGGATGGAATACAATACAAAAATCAAGTTTTGTTCTTATTGTTACTTGCAGCTTACAGATTGTCATTTGGACCTTACCTTCTTCCTTAACTTTTGTTCTTGCTCAACTTCTACTGCATGCCAAAGACAGTTTGGGAAGCAAAGATGGGTTCATCAATGTAAATAATACCTAGAATTTGAATGCTATTCTTCTAAATACAAAACAAGTACTACATAGTCTTGTGAGATTTTTTTTGTGGGGAGCACATCTCCCCAAAATGAGGGTATAGAATCTCCTTAAGTCATTAAATGGATTATAAGGATGCTCCAACCCTAAATCAGATAATTGTTTGGGGAAAAAAATCATAAATCATCCCCAGACATAGATAGTCCAAATAATAGACAGCTTCAGTCTGGAACACTATGGTTGGTTTTTGCTGACTCCCTTTAACTAGGTGAGGTAACTCATATTCTTGGCTATGTTTCAAGAGTTATTGATCTGTACTTGTCAGGGAGAGGCTTTCTAATCCCTAAGAAATGGGAAGTAAATGCCTATCAGATAGTTTTTAATAATTAAAGTTTGAAACATAGCAGCAGAAAGTCAGCAACTCCATATGGTCACATGTTCCCAACAAGTAGAGTCTCCCCTCAGTGATGGTATGAGAGCCTATGGAAAATGAACTCCATGGGTATAAGGAAGATTTTTCTTTTCACTTTACTTGCTTTGTTGTTTGATTGAAGGTCATTTGTCTTGAACTACTGTATCATCTGGTTAGCTAGTTAAATATAATTTTATCAGTAGGGACTTATAAACTATGGTTTTGATTGAATATTGATCCACAAAGTGCCTCAACCCTGAGGTACCTTTTCTGAGGCACCCACATGTGAAAGGGAGTATTCTGGGTGCTATTCATCCATTCCCTGCAAGCTAGATACATTAGGCATTACTATACCCATTTTACAGGTAAAGAAACTTAGGTTCATAGAGGTTAAGGGACCTGCCTAAGGTCACAGAAGTAGTAAATAATAGAAGCAAGATTTCTAAACCCAGGTCTTTTGACTTCAAATCTAGTGTTCTTTCCCCTGTTGGAGTTATGTTGTCATCTTACACCAATTCAAATAAGATTAGAAGTTTGAAGATTCAGGGACAGCGAGGTGGTGCAGTGAGTAAGAGCATTGGCCTAGGAGTTGGGATGACCCGAGATCGAAACCAGCCTCAGAAAATGAGCACCCACACATAAATAATGACTGGCCGTGTAACCTTGAGCAAGTTACTTAACCCCGATTGCTTTAAAAAAAAAAAGTTTGGAGATTCTGTCGTTCATTTCAAAATCATTTATGAGTGCCTGCTGTGTACAAAGTACTGTGTTAGGGAGATTTCAAAAAGATGACTAATCCATATCTGCCCTCAAAAAACTTACAATCTGGCAGGGTAGCTACAACACATATAAACAAATATGGAAATTATATATTGACTATATAGTATAAAAGCCAACACAATAAAAGCTTAAGGACAGGCATAAAATTCTATTTGGGTTTGGAAAAACAAATGGTAATTTCCAACCATGACTGATCTGACAAAACTTCCTAGAGAAACTCGGTTTTCTTATCTAGGCATAATTACTCGTTATTTTCAGGTTTTGAATGCTGAGTTTCCATCAGTAAAATCAGAGTAAACAACATCTCCACCCTTTCCCCACAACAAATACCTTCCCCTTTTCTATTCCCTCATATAGCTGAATACCTTCCATAGACATCAGCACAACTCACCATTGGACCAGCATTGCACTAAAACCATCCTTAAAATTACAGATTTCCTTAACATTTTTTTTGTATTATGGATGCCTTTGGTGATCTGGTAAAGCCTATGGATTCCTTTTTAGTATAAAACTTTTTTTTTTAAACAAATACTTTATTAACTTCTGTTTTACATCATTCATTTCCGCCAGATTGTGAGTTACAATCATTTTCCCCCCATTATTCCCCTACCCAACCTCCCAGAATAGCAGTCCCACAAGATATCGCTTCCTCCAATCTGCTCTCTCCCATACCTTCTCCCATACCCCCATCAACTTTTCCATGAGGGAGGTGAATCTTTGTGTCCCAATGCCTGCAAATCTTATCTCCCTATTACAAGCAAAAGAGTATTAATAATAGTATTTGTATATATTTGGAACATTTAATGTTAAGACCTAGAATTTCAGATCCATTTCCTTCCTCCTTTGTCACCCATTCCCTCTTGGGAGATAAGTAATTCAGTATATGTTGTACATGTCTAGCTATGCAAAACATTATCATAGTAGATATATTGTACAAGGCTGCTTATAATTCCTCCCACTCATCCCACCCCCCACCTGGTCCATTCCCTACATAATCCTGTCCCTCTTCTATAGTGGGTACTTCCAACCTCCCCTCACCCCAAGGATGCCCTCCCATCCATCATCCCTCCTCTCATCCCCCTCCCCCCTATTCTGCTGCAGGTTGAGATATCCCATTTAGTATGTATGTCATTCTCTCCCTGAACCAAATTCAATGAGAATGTGGTTTTGCCTTTTTGCCTTCCTATTCTTCCCCTCCCTTGCACCCACTTCCCCTTGCTTCTTCTACATGAGATAGTTTACCCTACCCTGTCTCTCCCCATCTCCTCTTGCCACTTTCCTCTCTCACCTCATAATTTCATCCCTTGAGTATTCTCCCTTCCCAACAAATTCAACCTATGCCCTCTATCCATATATGACTGTAACCATATACACACACCTTCACATAGGTATTCATATGACCACACCCCCTTCTTCCATTATTTTCATAGTGAGAAAGACATCATCAGTCACAGTTATTGCTTTTCCATATAGGAATGTAAATAGTTCAACTTTGATAAGTTCCTTTTGATTTCTTTTCCCTGATTACCTTCTCAGGCATCTCTTACTTCTTGCGTCTGGATGTCAAATTTTCTATTCAACTATGGTTTTTTCCTCAAGAATGCTTGAAAGTCCTCTATTCCACTGAATGACCATATTTTCCCCTGAAACAAAATACTCAGTTTTGCTGGGTAAGTGACCCTTGGGTTCATTCCCAGTTCTTTTGCCCTCTGGAATATCATATTCCATGCCCTTCTCTCCCTCAGTGTAGAAGCTGCCAGGTCCTGGGCTATTCTGCTTGTGTTTCCACAATATTGAAATTGTTTCTTCCTGGCCGCTTGTAGTATTTTCTCCTTGATATGGGGATTCTGGAACCTGGCTATAATATTCCTGGGAGTTTTCTTTTTGGGGTCTTTTTCAGGAGGTGATCGGTGGATTCTTTCAACCTCTATTTTGCCCTCTGGATCTAAAACATCAGGGCAGTTTTCCTTGAGAATTTCTTGAAGGGTGATTTCTAGGTTCTTCTTTGATCATGGCTTTCAGGTAGTCCAATAACTTTTAAATTGTCTCTCCTGGATCTATTTTCCAGGTCAGTGGTTTTTCCCATGAGATATTTCACATTGCCTTCTAATCTTTCATTTGTTTGGATCTGCTTAACAGCATCTTGATTTCTCATAAAGTCATTAGCTTCCATTTGCTCTAGTCTAACTCTGAAAGAATGAATCTCCTCAGTGAACTTTTGAGATTCTTTTTCCATCTGGCAAATTTGACTTTTTAAGGCGTTCTTCTCCTCATTGCCCTTTTGGGCCTCCTTTGCCATTTGAGTTAGTCTATTTTTTAAGGTGTTGTTTTCCTCAGTCAGGCTGTTGACCCTCATTTCATACTTTTCCTGCATCCCTCTCATTTCTCTTTCTAATTTTTCCTCCACTTCTCTTATTTGATTTTTAAAGTCCTCCTTAAGGTCCTCTATGGCCTGCAACCCGCTCATGTTTTCCCTGGGGCTTTTGGAACAGGACTTCTGACCTCACAGTCCTTTTCCTGCTCTATGCCCCCAAAATAGGAGTCTAGGGTTGCATTTTTCTGTTTCCTTTGCCTTGGCATGTTGCCACTTAATTACTTGACTTTTGGGCTTGTTGCCACACTATGGCTTTAAGGCCAGATAGAGGAATTTTCATCCCAAACATGTGGGGGGCAACTTCCGTTTCTGGCAAGCTGTAAACCCACCCACAACTTCCACCCTAGATCACAATCCAGATCCAGGGAGGTTAAAGCAAGAGAGATTACCCCCCAAGACTGATCGCTGGATCTCCCCACGATTTGTAGGCTGGGAGCCGGAAATGCCTCTGAAAACTACACAGTGGCATGTCTCCTCAGCAGCTTCTATCCCCCAGGGGAGGGAGCTGACGCATTCCCCAAATACAGGTCCCAAAGTCCATAGGACACTAACCTCTTACTTTGTCCTAGGCGAGTCTATGTTGATAATTCTGGTGTCTCCACAGTTCCTGGTGTTCTGGGGTTCCTCCAGCCGGCTGCTGGCCCTGCCGCCCTGGGGCTAAAACCTCGGCTCACGTGGACCTGGGCTCCGCTCGGCTCCTGCGCTCTGCGCGCTGCCGGCTCCCAGACCACTGCGCTGGTCCTTCCTGCAGGGTGCTGGGCTGTCTTCAGCGGGAGGTTAGCTTCCCTGTGTCGTTCTGTGGGTGCTGGGGCTCCAGAAGATTTTCAGAGTCCTTTTTTACATAGTTTGTGGAGAATCTGGGGGCAGAGAGGCTTGGAAGAGCTGTTTCTACTCCGCCATCTTGGCTCCGCCCCCTAGTATAAAACTTTTAAATTCAGAAAATAAAATGCATAGGATTAGAAAGAAAGCCAAAAGTTAATGGAAAAAAAGATGCAATTTTTTTTTCCCATCCAAGTTTACCAACCCATGGTCTTTATACCCCAAATAAAGAATCTCTGCCATTAGAAGAATCCACTGACTTTCTCTCTTCTTAATAAGCCAGCTGCAGGTAAGCTTGTACACAATCCCTTCTTGATAATACTTATTTGCAATAAATCACAGACAAAGCATGTGGTTTACTTGAGCTGCCTAAACCTCAAAAGTCTCTTACCTTTTCATCTGGACTTTTGCCTAATTGCTAAAGCCCCTCATCTTCTTTCTATCCCACACTTGCTACCTCTATTCATTGGTGTTCATGTTCCTTTGTGAGTCAACAAGAATTTATTAAGTGCCTACCAGTGGAGTCATTTTTCTTCCTCTCTTTTCTGGCCTCTTAATTTGCTCTATTTAGACATTTCTATTTCTCTCCCACTTGACCTACAGATTTTTATTTTTCTAATATGAGTCATCTTTTGGCAATCCATTTGGAATCAGTTTTGCAATTAATTTTCTCTGGATTGCTTTGACAAGAATGTGCCTTATTTTTAATTGCTCCCCGTGTTTCCTTCATCTGGTTAGACTGTTGTCCTAAAACAGAGAATTAATATATGGGAATAATGCACACACTGAATAAATCATATATCTGTCCATGCCTGATTAGAGAGAAATTGGCTCTCATTGGCTCTCTCAAGGTCCTCAAGATCAGCAGCTAATTTTATAGGAAGATGTTAAAGATTTTGGAATTCTCAAGAATGAAAGAAACAGGTGACACAAGTGAGTTCTTCACTACATCATCCAATCTTAGAATAAATTTTTACTTTCTTCCCAAAAAACAGTGAAGTGGGCTATAATCTTAACTGATAAATTTGAATTATTGTTGTTAATAAGTATTATTAGATTTTTAGATGAAGAAACTGAAGCATAGAAAAGTTGTGACCTGCCTAAGGTCACACATTGGTAAATACCAGGAACAGGATTGGCTCCCAATTGTTCTGATTTCAAATCCAATGTTGTTTGCTAGATAGTATAGTGGATATGATGAGGTACAGGCTCTGGGAACCCCATGAACTCTGATTGAATCTTTCCATTTGAAGAGGCATTTGCCTGAGGCCATAAGCCTTTCACTGTGGCTTGGCCAAAACCTTTATTACTAGCTTGGCCCTCCATTATCCAGCTAGCCCCCACCCTTGATCCTCCCAAAATATCTATACCCAAATCAGCTGTTACACCCTTGAATCTGCCTAGCCCACCATTTTCTGTGGTCTCCAGGTAGCCTCCAGGAACTTCCCACTCTTAATCACTCATTTACTGGAGTCTCACCTGATTGACTCCTCCTGAAGACCCTCCCCAAACTCATTACTGGAGTCTGACCTCATCTGACTCCTCCTGAAGACCCTCCCCAAACTCATTACTGGAGTCTGACCTCATCTGACTCCTCCTGAAGACCTTCCCCAAACTCCTCCTCTAGACCACCCCTAGATTCCTCCCACAACCTTTCTGTATATAAGACCGAATCTTGCCTCCATGTGGTATGAGAGTGCCATAGAATTTTATCTCACCTCCATGAAAGGAGGAAGACCAGAAGAATGACCTAGCATAGACTCACTCTATGTCAGATGATTCTGGCCCACTTGTCCAATGCAAGTGTCACAGATACCTAGGCTCCTTAAGAATCTACCCAATATGGCAAACTTTTAATAAACTTTGCTTTTCTTTGGCTGAGAGAAAGCTTGAATCAAATTCATTTGGCAGGATGTTGGTATTTTGGGGTCTCGAGCACCCCTAACCCTATAATAGCCTCATCATTTTATGGTGACCCTCTTCAGATCGAGTCCTGGACTTGCAGTCAGGAAATCCTGAGTTCAAATCTGGTCTTATATATTTTACCTCTCTCTGCCTCAGTTACCTTTTATGTAAAATGAGGATAATAATAGACTTCTATCCCAGGATTGTTGTGAGGATCAAAAGATAATCTTTGCAAAACATTTTGCAAGCCTTGAAGTGCTATATAGATGCCAGGTATTATTATTTCCACTGAACCAACTGGGAATGCTTATTCCTGATGAAAAGACCAGAACGGAAGGAAATATTTTGAAATGGAAATGCAGGAATCTATAGGATTGTAGAAAACACACCCATGATTAATTAGAAGGGACTATGTAGAAATGACTTGTTTACAATGAGAGGAAAAGAAACAAATGCCTTCTCTGTTTCTTAATGATTACAAGGGCCATAAATAAAATTGAGTAAGATAGGCAGAAGACCTGGGGGTAATTTTGTTATATTTTGATGGTCTTGGGAAAAGATAGAAATGGGAGGGATAGGGGACTATACTTGAGTGAAAAGTAGGAGGTAGTGAAGGAAACTTACTCTCTCACATAATAATGACACATGATATGAAATATATTCATACAATGAGGAAAGAGTCAGTGTAAAGGCATTCCATAAACCATACTTTAATCTGAAATGGATAGAAATTTGAATATACATCTTTGAATATAGTGTAAATATACATTAAACTCAAAAGGGAAATAATAGAGGGATAGGGAAAGAGGAAAAGGACAATTAAGGAATTTAAGGAAATAATCATAAGCAAAAAACCTCCAACACTGGAGGTGGAATGTGAAAGAAAGATTAAAAGGAAAAGAAGAAAGCAAAAACCTGTTATGGGGGAAAGAGAAGGTGAGCAACCATGCATGAACAGACTATTTAATTTGTAGATCAAAAGTGTTAGGCAAACCCTTTTATTTTTAAAGGAGAAAGAGGCAAAGAAAGGGGGGGGGGTGAGGAAGTAGGAGGACAGGATAAAGGGAAGTGGGTAACAATCATAATTCTGAATGTGAATGGGAGGAACTCATCCATTTAAAAAAAGAGGGAGAGAGAATAGCACAAGGATTAGAAAGCAGAATCCAGTTATATATTGTTTACAAAAAATGCACCTAAGGCATAAATGCTCATGTAGACTTGAAATGAGGGGCTGAAGCAACATTTCTTATGCTTCAGGTGAATTTTAAAAAACAGCAATAGTTGGATTCATGATGCAGATAATGTCACATTAAAAACCTCACTAAAATACAGAAAAGCCAAACTAGTAAACACATCATTTACTAATCATAGTACAATAAATATTCTATTCAATAAATGCCTTTGAAGGAAGAATTAAAAATAATAGCAGACTAAATAATTGTAAAGAATTAATGGGTCAGAGAACAAATCATAGAAATGGAAAATGTCATCAAATAAAGTGACAATATTGGGATAACCTACCAAAAATTATGTAGCAAAGCTAAAACAGTTCTTAGGGAAGTTTTTTATATCTTTAAATGTTTTTATCATCAAAAGATATGCGATAGGCATATAAAAAGTCATGCCATAAAAAGATTAGAAAAGAAAAATATCCAGTATCTTTCAAATCTGTGACTAAGAGTAGTATTCTTAACTGAATAAGATCATAAAAGATTAAACACACAATTTTGACTGCACAAATGTAGAAAGCCTTGTTTGAATAAAATTAATACTAGAAAAGAAATAGAAGAATAAGAAAATATTTGCTTTGATATCACTGATAAAAGTATAATATCCAAAATATATAGAAAAGGACATGAAGAAGATGATGTCATGACTTACAAAAGAATTTAAATGGATTTAAGTGAGGGAGGGCTGTGCAAAGACACCAGCCTCACTTTCTTCTCCAGAGGCATCTCTGTCCAATGGCAAGATATAAGTCAAGATGACTGGAGAAGGCCTAGGATGCAGTGGCAGACCTTGGCCTTTTTAAGCAAAGATCTTTTTGAATTCTCACTTTAACTGAGGCAACACCCATTCAGTGATTAAGGCTGTTTAAAAAATCAGTCAAGGAATAAACACTTTTATCTAAACAAAAAACAACAACAAAAAATCAGTCTGGGAGGGGAAGACCCTCAGGTTTTCTAGCCAAAACAGAAACAATTATTGTTTACATTTAATCTGAGCCCTGGAGCTTCAAACTATGACCACCAAGTCATGCTTGGGCTGTGACCTATTGTTGGCCAATCTATAAGAGCCAGAGTGAATTGGGTTTAAGGCATGGTCATGAAGAAATAAATTTAGCCAGTAAACCCAAAGATATCTTGCTAGGTTTATTAACATTTAATTATCATTAAAATTTGCATTCCTTTGGGCAGAGAACCCAAAGGTTAGGAAATTATACCCCATGTAGACGGAGGGAGAAGAGAGTAGAGGAGAGGGTATGTAAGGAGAAGGAAGCTGAGTTGCCCAACTGGAACTGACCAATTGGATCCCCAGAGGGACAGCTGAGACTGCTCATAGTTTGTTGCTTTTGTCCTTTATTCTCAAAAGGACAATGGCACAAAGAAGATGATGCCATTGTTGAGGTTCAGGATTTAGGAGTGCTCAAGACCCCAAAATACCAACACACCAGATCCTGCCAAATGAGTTTGACTCAAGTCTTCTCTCAGTAAAACAAAGCATTCTTGAAAAAACCAGAGTTGAACAGAAAATTTGACATTTAGATACAAGAAGCAAGAGAAGCATGAGAAGGTAAACAGGGAAAAGAAATCATAAGGAACTTATTAAAGTTAAACTATTACATACCTACATGGAAAAATGATAATTATAAATGATGAAACTTTTCTCAGATTGAAAATAGTTTAAGGGAATAGAAATGTGTGTGTGTGTGTGTGTGTGTGTGTGTGTGTGTGTGTGTGTATACATACATACATACAGATATGTCTATATAGGAGGGTATAAGGGCATATTAATACATATGTGAATCTGTGTATATATGTGTACAGGTATACATAGATCAACGGCACAGGACCAATTTAATAGGAAGGGATGATATTTAAAAGGTGAAATTAAGAGGTGAAAATATAATGAGAGGAGATGGGGGGAGACATAATGGTATAAACTATTTTATATAGAAGAGGCAAGGGAAAATGGTTACAATGAAGGGGAAGAACAGGAAGGCAAAAGGAAATGGGTCAAACTCAATGCTCATTGAATTTGGCTTAGGGAGGGAATGACATACACACTAAATAGGGTATCTCACCCTACAGGAGAGTAGGGAGGAAGGGGATAAGAGGGGGTATGATGGAAGGGAGGGCAGGTTGGGGGGGAGGGAAGTTGGAAGCACCCACTTTTGAAAAGGGACAGGATCAAAGTAGAGAATAGAACAAATGGGAGGTGGGATAGGAGGGAGGGAAATATAGTCAGTCTTTTACAATATATCCACTATGGAAATGTTTTGCATAGCTACACATGTATAACCTATACTGAATTCCTTATCTTCCCAGTAAGGGTGGGTGACAAGGGAGGAAGGAAATGAATCTGGAATTCAAAGTTTTAAAATTAGATGTTTAAATGTATATATATATATGTGTGTGTGTGTGTGTGTGTGTGTGTGTGTGTGTGTGTGTGTGTGTGAGTGTGTATACTATTATTCACATTATTTTACATGTAACTGGGAAATAAGATATATAGACACTGGGGCATAGAGATCCTCCATGCCCTACTGGAAAGTTGGAGGGGTTATGGGAGAAGATATGGGAGACAGCAGATTGGAAGAGGAGATATCCAGTGGGATAGCTAATTTGGGACAGTAGGCAGGGGAAAAATGGGAAGAAAATTTGTAACTCAAAATCTTGAGGAAATGAACGATGTAAACCAGAAGTTAATAAAGCATTTGCTTTGGAAAAAAAAAAAAAGAATGGTATTAAAGGTGGAAAATAACTGAAGGCTACCTGGATATGACAGACAATGGAGGGCTAGACTAAGAATTCTCACTTTATATATTTGATAGGATCAAGGTGGGAAGTGCTGGACTATGGAGGGCTAGGCTAGCTTAAGGGTAACAGATTTGTGCATAGCAATAATGGAAGGCTTATGGCACCAGGCAAATGCCAGATCAAGTGGGAAGATTCAAGGAGATTTCAAGGGGTTCCCATAGCCTACTATGGGCATAAACCACAAAGATGTAAATGACAGAAACAAAGGTTGAATGCATAGCATAATTCCTTGCAATAACTAAGAACTGGAAACAAAGTGGATACCTATTGAGAAACTGAGAAAATCAAATAGATTCTTCTATTGATTTTATTTTGTAACTGATTTTATTCTGACATTCTGTATAACTGCCTAAATCATATTTCTTTGTCTTTCTGAGTTAAGGTCATAAATTCAGTCTTCCTGTAAATCACTGTTCTATTTTATGTGGAGTAAATCTGTTATCTCTGTACTACTAGTCATCCTTGTAGGATGCAAGTGGACACAACCAATCAGCATTCCATAGAACTCTCATCCTCTCCATCAACAAAGATTACATGACTTGATGCTATGTCCTGCCTACATTTTGTTCTGTTTTTTACTTCCCTAAACTATAAGAAGTTAATATAAGCCCCACTTGATGATTTTTTTTTTTTTGCTTATTGAGGAGATGAAGACCTGATCTGTGGCAAACTGCATGCCTTTGCCAATACATTGATTTACTCAAATTTGTTCCCTTGGCTTCCTCTCAATTCTAGTGCTACAATATTAATTGGGGAATGACTGAAAAAACTATGGTTTATGAACATAATAAAAATTATTTTTCACTAAGAAGTAAAAAAAAGAATTCAGGGGCAGGTAGGTGGCACAGTGAATATGTGGCCTCAGCCACTTAACACAAAAACTAGCCATGTGACTTTGGGCAAGTCACTTAACCCCAATTGCCCTCCAAAAAAAAAAAGGCAAAAAAAATTTTTTTAAGAATTCAGAAAAACATGAAAAGATTTGTATGAACAGTTGTAGAATGAAATAAGAGAATAAAATATACAAATGTGACAATGTGCAGCTATCCCTTCCTCATTTTGACTTTCCCCATCACAGTTTTAATATGTTGTGGGTCAACATAAGAAATTAAATGGTAATTTTTTAGGAGTTTTGCATAAGCCACAGATGACATGAAAAGCTCAGCATTTAATTTCTTATGACTAGGTATAGATATAATGGTCAGGCAGTTGAAAGCCTGTCTGCTGATATTTCTCTGTATTTGTTGTCTGCTTGTAAATTGTTTGTATTCTCTGAAGTTTGAGGTGCTGACCTTTCTCCCCTGAACTAGGTAAATGACATTTGTTTGATTAAAGCAAGGTTGTTGACCTATTTTGAGTTGATTTCCTTTAGAAAAGCAGATCTAAGAACCTGTATTGGCAGCCATCCTGTGTATGCTGGGGTGCTTGCTGCACAAATGGTACTCTTAAGGAGCCTAAATATTTGTGATGCTTCTGTTGACAAGTGAGCCAGACTGAATCTCCTCTAGATTGAATCTCAGCTCCTTCATGGAGGCAAGATGGATCTTATATACAGAAACATTATGGGAGGAATCTAGGAGCAGTCTAGAGGAAGAGTTTGGGGATGGTTTTGAGGAGGAGTCTAAGGAGAGACTGAGGTCAGACTTCAGGAATGGGATTAAGGGTGGGAAATAGCTGAAGGTTACTTAGAGATGAAAGGGTAACAGATTTGGGTATAGATATTTTGATAGGATCAAGGGTGGAAAGTAGCTGGATGATGGAGGCTAGGGTAGGTTAAAAGTAATAGATTTGGGCCTAGCAATAATGAAAGGTTTATGTCCTCAGGCAAATGCTTCATCAACTGGGAAGATTCAAGGGGGTTCTAAGAGCCTAAACCTCATCAGAACTACTGACAGTATAGAGAGAAAACAACTGTGTAAACTGAGTCCCATTTGGATCATGAAGACAAAGCAAAGCCTAGCAAGAGTTTTTGGTCATTGTCCAACTACTTCTAAGTGATGAGGTACAGGCTATGGGAACCCCCTTGAACTCTCGTTGATTCTTCCTATTTGATGAGGTGTTTGCCTGAGGCCATTATAGCTCTGACCAAACCTCTGTTACTAGCCTAGCTCTCCATTATCCAGCTAATCTCCACCCTTGATCTCAAAATATCTATACCCAAATCTGTTCCACTGTCTCTCATCTCCAGATAGTCCCCAGTTACTTCCTACCCTCAATCTCATCACTGGAGTCTGACCTCATTGACTCCTCCTGAAGACCCTCCCCAAACTCCTCCTCTAGACCACCCCTAGAAAATGTTTTACTATTTGATTGTTTACGACAATCAGTGAATTCTGCCGCAGAAAAGAAATGAAGCAAGTGTGTAAGCCTTGGCCAGCTAGGTGGAGCAGTGGATAGAATGCTGGGTCTGGAGTCAGGAAGATCTGAGTTCAAATTTGACCTCAAACACTTATTAGCTGTGTGACCCTAGACAAGTCGCTCAACCCTTTTAACCTCAGTTTCTTCTTCTATAAAACGAATTGGAGAAGGAAATGACAAAACACTCCAGTGTCTTTGCCAAGAAATGAGGTCACACAGAGTTGGACACAACTGAAATGACTGAACAACAATGACATGTATGCCTTGGTGTCACAGGGGTTGCTAAAGGTTAGGTTTGTTCCTGTGGGAAATATCTTTCTATGTGGTTAGTCTTGTCAGGATTTCCTGCCCTGACCTGAAATCTCTAAGACAGTGGAGGCCCATTTTAAAATGGAAACATTCTAATTCATTCTGCTGTTGTCAATTAAGAGGAAGTAACCTCAGAAATTACTTTATTTAGGGAGATGTTTTCCCCAAACTCACAGTACCCGTGTTCGTCTCCCTTCTCCATATCCTTGATTACTTGGTTTGCCTTAACTTTTCCTTTCTCCTGATGCCTCCATGCCCCCATTCAACATATTGTGCAGTTCAGTGATTGGCCTCTTTGTTGTTCCTCCCATAAATCCTCCATCTCTGGATTCTGCAAGCCCAGAATTCTCTCCCTTTTCATCTTCTCCTTAATACTAGACCCTTGCCTATTGGTTAATTAAAAGGAAAGAAGGGAAGAAATGGAAGAAGGAAAGAATCAGAGGAGAGGGAGAGAGAGAGAGATTCAAGCTCCTCCAGTACTAAACCCAATCTATATTAACCTGGGGATAGGCCTCTTGGAGGGAAGAACTCCCCCATCGTTATATGTATAGATCCCATATCTACTTATCTATGAAGATATTATATTCCTTCACCTGCTTTCCTTGAAGGTAGGAACATTGTCACTTTTATATTTGTATCCTCAGCACCAAACAGGGCATAAATTAAGTAGTAAATGAATATTTAGTAATATTACACAAATGTGTAGTATTATTGAGTAATAACTGTTTGTTCATTTACTATTTAATTTCTCCTTAGGTATCACCCTGGACCACATTTTCCTATCACACAAGCAGCTTCTCATCCAGGAGAACTCACATATCTCTCACTTTTAGTATCTCCAGCTATCCCACAATAATGAAGGTCCATTCTCTCTTTTTTTTTTTTTAAGCAATTGGGGTTAAGTAACTTGCTCGAGGTTACACGGCTAGTCATTATTTATGTGTGGTTGCTCATTTTCTGAGGCCGGATTTGATCTCGGGTCATCCCAACTCCGAGGCCAGCGCTCTTACTCACTGCGCCACCTAGCCGCCCCAGGTCCATTCTCCATTTGTCTGCTTTTTCTATGGTAATCCCTTTCCATTTGGTGAACAGCCTAGCCCCCTCCCTTGTCCTTCAATTGTCATGCTGGCAGCAGAACATTCTAAAAACAAAGACCATAATATTTCAAACACCATTGAGAGGCCCTCTCCTTTATGTCTTTGGGGGGAGTGGAAGCAGAAAAGGTGTGTCCACAAACTAAAAGTAATCTAGTAATTCCAATAATATTGAAGGGACATTTTACCCCTTTTGAAGACTGAAAAAATAAAGGCCAGAAAACCCACATAGGTCATTCTCAGAAAGATTCTATGAAGCCCATCAATTCTGGAATGACTAACCAAATTACAGTATATGAATGTATTATGCCATAAAAAATGAGAAAATGAATGATTTCAAAGAGTCCTGAGAAGACTTCTGTGAAATGATGCAAAGAATCAAATGTGACAATACAGGTAGGCATGTATTATTGATCCAGATCTGAGATTTTTATTAATGAAGGACAATGTCAAACAGGCCACTGACCAGTCACATGCAATCTATAACATTAACAAGCGGGTCAGTGGACCAGATTAAAATGTAATTGGGAAATGTTTAACAAAGTAAATAAAAGCATAATAAAATATAGATAATGTTAACATGTGGTTTTCTAAGTCAATATGTGTCCATAGGGATGTTTACATATGGTTTAGTGTCTGTGTTTTTGTTCACATCACTGATGTTAGGAGCTCAATTTCTGGAAATATCTTGTTGGATAAGGTATTTCTGTTTGTTACATTAGTTCTCAACCTGACCTCTTTGATTGCCCAGAGAGAATCTTACCCACCAACAGATATGCATGACTTGAGATCTAATAAAGTTTGTAGCCAAAACGAAAGAAAAATCAATAATAATGTCAGAGTCAATAAACATTTATTAAGTGCTTTCTATGCCAGGCACTATGTCTGGGAATACAAAGAAAGGTATGACAGTTCTTATCTTCAAGGAACCCATAATGGGGGAAGATAATACATAAAAAGAAACTGGCAGGGGGTGAGGTCTGGTGAGAATACACAGTATGGGAACATGACTAAGTTCTAAAGCAGGGGTGATCTGAGGAGGTGTGAGTTAAGAGTTGAATTATCTTATAGAAAGATGATCAGGGAAGAGGTCTCCAATGTCCAGTCTTAGAGAGAGGGAGAGATGCCAAAGGCAGAGGATATTAGGGAGGTATACGTTTCAGAATTTGTTTCATCTTGCAGAATGATGAGTTTCTAGAGATGGTGAAATTTAGGTCATCTAGGTGGAAAATGATGAGGTAAATTCCCTGGATGTTCTCTTCAAACTGAGAGTCTGGGACAAAGAAGGATCTGTTGAATGGTTAGATCAGAGATCAGTCTGCAAAGAGTTAAGAAAAGAGTGAGACTCATGATTTCTCCCATTGGTTCCAATTTTTCTTTACAACTAATGTAAAAATAAGTTCATTATGAATGTATATGTAGAGCCTATATTGAATTACATGCCATCTTGCAGTGGGAAGAGGGGAGAGATGGGGAGAAAATTTGGAACTCATAATCTTTTGGAAGTGAATGTTGAAAACTAAAAATAAATAAATAAATGATTTTTTTTTAAAAAAAGAAAGAGTGAGAAAAAAGAAATGGAAGGATCTATCGTAGCTGCTCTCAAGGAATTTAGACACAAAAGGGAGAAAAGATATAGAAGACTAGTTAGTGAGAACGGATGGATCTAGAGATGGTTTGGAGGGGAATGGGGAAGACATGGCCATGTTTTAAACAGGGAAGCAGTGACTAGAAAGAAAGCTATTAAAGATAAGTGAGAGAGTAGGGGTGATAGAGGAAACTAGTATTTCCAAATTACCAACAGATAATAATCTTCAGGATTCTGCAATGAAAAATTGAAATTCCTGGGAAGTCCCCAAATTATAAATTATTCTGTATTTTTCATAACATTTTATTTACATGTTACTAAATAATGAGAGGCCATAATTATTTTCCTGTGATTTTTTGATGTTGTTCAGTCATTTCAGTCATGTCCAACTCTTTGTGACCACATGTGGGGTTTTCTTGACAGAGATACTGGAGTGGTTTAACATTTCCTCATTTATGGATGAGAAAATAGAGGCAAACAGGATCAAGTGACTTACCCAGGATCACACAGCTTGTAAATGTCTGAGGCCATATTTGAACTCAGGAAGATGAGTCTTTCTGATTCCAGACCCAGTGATATATCCACTGTACCACCTAGCTGTCCCTTTTATGTGATAGGGTTATATTAAAAGTTTCAGGAGTTTTACTAAAAATCCATATCTTAGTAAATGTATGATTTATTATATCATAAACCAATATTTTATGACTCAATACATAATAATTGTAAAGCATTTTTCACATTGCCTAATATAGAGTAAGCACAGTATAAATGTTAGCTATTAAAACATATCTGACAATAGGCTAACTGCTTTCCTTTATTTTTTTTTTCAAAATACTGCTAATGGACTTCATACTCTCTATTCCTCATATGGATATCTTTTAAAAATGTGTTTGATAAATGAGAAATATTAAGTTTTTAGTTTTTACAAAGCCTTGTAGCCTATTCCAAATATTCAAACACATTCAAAAATGACAGTGAACATTATTAGGTAGTCTTCTAATAACATAACATTTGACCCCCTAGCAAAATGAACAATGCTACACAGAACCACATGGCCAAATTGCAATTTAAGGACTTACTTTGTTTCTTAAACTTGTATTTCTTGAAACACCACTCACAGAATTTATATAATAATACTATCTAGCATTTATATAGTGCCAACTATGCGTCAGTCATTGTGCTAAAAGCTTTACAAATATCTCATTTGATGCCCACAATCCTAGGAGGTAGGTACTCTTATTAAACCCATTTTACACATGAGGAAACTGAAGCAAACAGGTTAAGGGACTTGCCCAGGGTTATGCAGCTAGTGTCTGAGATTTGATCTCCAGACTTCCTAACTACAATAACTCTCTATCCAATGTATCACCTCGTTGCCTAAATAATATAAAATGTACTATGAGTATAAACTTACAAATATTCTTATTTACAAGAATGGCTCACTTATTAGCCCAGACTGGGTCATGAAAATATAATTAGGGGGCAACAAGGTAGAGCAGTGGATAGAGCACACTGGTCTTGGAGTCAGGAGGACCTGAGTTCAAACTTGGCTTCAGAAACTTACCAGTTGAATGACCCTGGGCAAGTCATTTAACTCAGATTGCATCCTCTCCCTTCTCCACCTGCCAAAAACAAACAAACTCACTATTATTGGAATATGGTGACAAATATAATATAAAGAGGGTGTGTTCATCCAAGAACATACTTAGGCATTTAGGTGGTAGTATCAGGAATTGTTCAGTTGTTTGAATAGTGTCTGACTCTTTGTAACTCTATTTGGGTTTGTTTGTGGGGTTTTTGGTTTTTGGGGGGGTGTTTTTGGCAAAGCAATTGGCATGGTTTTCCATTTCCTTCTCTAGTCCATTTTACAGGTGAGGAAACTGAGGCAGACAGGGGTAAGTGACTTGCCCAGGAGGAGTCTGAGGCCAGATTTGAACTCACAATGATGAGTTTTCCTGACTGCCGACCTGGCACTCTATACACTGTGCCACCTAGCTGACCTAGTGTCAGTACTTGAATTCAAATTCTCCCTTAGGCACTTACTAGCTGTGTGACCCTGGGTGAGTCACTTAACTTCTGTCTCAGTTCCCTTTTCTGTAAAATGAAGGAATTAGACTCAATGGTTTCTAAGACCCATAGCTATAATTTTCTATAGTACTTTAAGGTTGACAAAGCACTTTACATATTACATATGAGGAAACTGAGGCTGAGAGAGATAGTTGACTTGTTGAGGGTCACACAGCTAGTAAATGCCAGGGGCAGGATTCTAACTTAGTCTTCCTTACTCCAAATTAATTTTTTCTAGTTACTGCACTATCTACCTAGCTAGTACAGTAGATAGAGCACTAGGTCTGGAGTCAGGAACTGAATTCAAATCCAGCCTCAGGTACTTAGCTGTATTATCCTGTGCAATTCACTCAGTTGGCTAAAGGATCAGACTGACCCCTAAGGAGAGAAATTGAGAAACTAATGACTCAACAATTGCTAAAGGCTAAGGAAAAAGAAGTTAGCTTCAGGTTTCTTTCTTGTCTATTTATGTCAGTTCACCAGGCGTGATAAGAACTGGGTCCTCCCTGATGTCAGTATCTCTCCACTTTCTTTGGTAGATTTCTAAAGACCACAAAAATCACCCTACCTTGCCCTGCTGACCAGACATAGTTCCATATGAAGAAAAGAAGGGCTGTAACCAGAGAAGTTAAATGTCACTACATCATTGCTGTGTTTGAGCAAAGAAAATCTCCTTTTGTTAATTGTTCAATGACTTGTATGACCCAACATCAAACCTGAATTAACAAGGTGTTGGCACTAGGCCTGACCCTAATACTATAGTAGGAGAAGAGACAAGGACTCAGAGTAAACACTCTAAACTCAAAATGAAGATTGTATAGCTGGCTGGAATTTCCCTTGTGCCATATCTTAAAAACCTGAGGCCAGGCGATAAAGAGCATATATATAATAGTAATTCCTTTCATCACCAAAATGGTTATCTGTGAGAAAGGAGCTTGTGAAAGAATAAGACATTAACTAATAAACCCAGGAAGTAATTTAATTTCATTCTTTCAAAAGCGGGTAACCTAAACATAGGTACATTTGTTTAAGGCAAAAAAAATTTTTATTCTTTGCCCCAGTTCACATTTCCCTTCCCTGCTCCTATCTGCTGAGAGTAGTAGGGTTCCCAGTCTATCTGAAGACACCTAAAACCCATCCACATGGGTCTCTGCCTCTGATTACATTTCACATTTTAGCCCTCCCTCCAATTCTCATTTCCTTTATACTTTGACAAGTCATAAATTCTTTCAAAGGAATTTCCTCAATTGATGTACCCAGGCTGTGGAAGTTTCCTTCATTATTAACACAAGAAGAGTCCCAATATACAAGATAACCTATTTTTAACCTTTCTGGTGTAGACCTGAAAGTTTGGTTAAAAAGGCAAACAGGTTAAGCGATATATTAATTGATTAGGTGGTATATACAATAATATAAGAGAGTTGACAAAATGTCAATTGAAATTACGACCCAAGATATCTGTGTTTTCTTCACCATTAACATGCCATAACATAAGATGTGCCCATAAAATATTAAGAGAAAGTCCCATTATTCAAGCTAGTGTCTTAGATTAAGGGTCTCATCTTTAATGGCCATAAACAGAAAAAATGCTCTTAAGTCAGCCCCATCTGGTTTTGTTGCTACAGGAAGAGTTTACTCAGAGAACAAAGATGCTGTTAGGCCCAGGTTCTTCTGGTTGATTGGTTCAGGGCCTGGCCTTTATTGAGGGTCAAAATGATATTAAATGATTATCACTGGTATTACAGATATTACATCTTTTCTGTGGAAACATAAGTTCAATTCATCTCATATTATTCTTGCAGTGTCAAAATCTTGATATTTGACTATATCTGAATGACTGGCAGAATTTTTTACTTTTCTTCTGGATGTTTACCACCCTGTCTTCACATCAAAGGTTGTCTCTGGACCCAAATGAATTGTATCAGGCTAGTATAAATAAATTTAAACGGCCTCACCAAATTTGTTAAGCTTTTTTGTGACATATATTGCTTTTTTCTCTCCTCTTGCAATAAGACAATGGATCCTATCTCTAGCCAACATTATACTCTCAGTCATCTATGCCAGAAGTTTGATTAATGTTTACCCCAAAGCACCACAAACCAGTCTTAATCAATTTTTTGGCCCTCTGAGGGCCATAGCAATTTTAATGAATCCCCTGTATCTGATAAATTGGATTACTTAGCTCCAAATCTGCACACTGGAGGAATAAGAATTTAGCTCTGGGACTGGGAGTAGAGTTAAGGTGGGTGAAAGGAACCATGGCACTAAAGTATTGGTACTCAATTCCAGGGAAACTGTAGGGAAAAGGAAAGTGTGTGTGTGTGTGTGTGTGTGTGTGTGTGTGTGTATGTGTGTGTGTGTGTGTGTGTGTGTGTGTGTGTGTGTGTGTTGGAGGGGGTTGCAAAACAAATACAAGTTTCATCATATGTCCTGCTTTTGGGTTCTGGAAGTATGCGCTTAGAAGGAGGGTGTATGAGCCAAAGGACAGCAGGGGTTTCACTCAGCAGGACATCAGAAGAAACAAGAACAGGGGATGTTCAGGTCCTCATCACCTCTCAACTCAACTTCTGCCACAGCCTCCTAATTAGATTCCCAACTTTCATTCTCTCCCTACCCAGCTGCCAAAATAATCGATCTAAAGCACAAATCTGAGTATGTTACTTCCTTGCCAAAGACGCCTCCATGTCTCTGCATTGACTCTGGGACAGGGGTTCTTAACCTTTTTTGTGGCCTGGATGCAAGAGTGTGCTAGAGACAGTTAGTACCCACCAGAGTGAATCTAAATTTAATTCACACTGATTATTGGATTAATCATTAGACTCCATCTTGTTCTGCATTTTACAAGCTTATTCTTGTATTAATTTGTATTCCTGTAAAAAGCTTTGTTCTGAGGATAGTTCCCCATTTAGAGTTCTCTATTCCTGTCAGAAGCTTTACTCATGTTTCAGAGAATTTTACACAAGATAGTTGCTATCATAAGATGTTGATGTAGAATATTACATTAATCAAAAGCTTTCATAATATCTCAGCTGATAACTGAAAAGGAATGACTGTTGCCTGAGATTGTATAAACAGGCTATTTCCTTAATCCCTGACTCTCAGTTCCCTATTTTTGATAATGTCCGTGTCTTTGTAATTTTCATTATTCTTTTATGTTGCCCATTATTGTTTGTAAGAATGCTTTGTTAACTCCCAGATGACATCCTTGGTTTCTGGGGAGTCTTGGATCTTATTTATTGGCAATCGATAGCTTTTCTGAGCACCGAACTTTGTTTCCTCAGTCTTTATCAGTTTCAATCACTACACCAACTGGAGCCCATTGTTAAATTCTCAGAGTGAACATGTAAATATCAATGTCTGCCATCACACTGTTGTGTGAGTTCTTCCTGGTTCTACTGGCAAACTACTTCCAATAAACTATTCGGCATACATAGAGACAGGATTATAGCAGTTCATTCATTCAGATGGAGATACAGTCCACCACCAAGTAGAATGATATGTGTATCCCTTACAATGTGATCAGTAATATTTGTAGAGCTGTTAGGTAGCCCAGTGGATATAGTGCTGGGTCTAGAATCAGGAAAACTCATCATCCTGAGTTCAAATCTAGCCTCTGGTGCTTACTAGCTATGTGACTCCAGGCAAATCACTTACCCTTGTTTACCTCAGTTCTCTCATCTATAAAATGAGCTGGGGAAGGAAATGACAGACTATTCCAGTATCTTTGCCAAGAAAATCTCAAATGGGGTCACAGAATGTCAGATGTGACTGAAAAATGAGTGGACAAGAACAATACAATATTTGTACATTACATGAGATGAAGAAAATAAATGGGTGTTTCTTACAGTGCAGCTAGTTATACAAAGGAAAACAAAAAGGATACTTTTTAATGAGAACTTACATAGCTACTTAACAGGAGACAGAGAAGGAACACATCTTTGTTAGTATATCTGGTTGCACTAAATCAAAGGGGACCATATATCACTTAGGAGACCTGCGGAAGAAGGGAACATACATCCTTGGACTGTCTGACTCTTCCTTTGAAGCAATTAAGTCTTTTGTACCAATTGGGGAAGAAAGAAGACTCTGTTGGAAACCAGTTACACTGTAAACTTGTCCTGAAGTTTATGCAGGGGTAATACAAAGCAAAAGTCATGAATACAGAACATGAATACAGTTGTTTGTTAAACAGAACACTCAGCTCAAAAAATCCACTTTTAACCCTACAAAAATGACTTAGTTTAATTGTTTCATTGATTGCCTAGACTTAAGAAAGTGTTCATTAAGCAGATTAAGCTTAAAAGTGTGGGCGTATTCATTTTTTTTTCCTCCCGAGAGCTCTGCTGTTAATTTTTCAGCACACTCCTGTATGATTCTGTATTATTATTGCTTAAGGTCAACAGAAGTGCAGTAGAAAACTCGGGAATAAAGTCATCCCCAAGGTGGAGGCCTCATGCCTATAGACTAATAATAACAGAAATTACATAGCCTCCTAAGGTGTAGCAGCAAGCACCCCAATATCCCCAGGGTGACTGCCAACACAGGTTCTTAGATCTGCTTTTCAAAAGGAAAGCAACTCAAAATGGGTTAACAAGCTTACTTTAATCAAACAAACATATTACCTAGTTCAGGGGAAAAAGGTCAGCACCCCAAACTTCAGAGTTACAGAACTTACAGATCAAACAGACAGGCTTCCAAACTGTCCAACCATTATATCAATACCAAATCACAGTTACCAGAGAGGGAAGCATCAATATCTGGGTTTACAAAGCCGGGGGGCTCTCGACAACGGCTTCCCAGAGTCTCATCTGGTCAAATCACACAACACTTCTCAAAGTGAGCCCCAAAGCAAAGCCTCTCATCAGAGTTTATATAGCCTTCTCCTGGCTCAGAGATTGTAACAACCTCCTTGACCCACTGCCCAATCACAAAGTATCAAGGTGTGGGCTTTCCTGAAAAACAAGCCTCCCACCATAGGCTCCAGGTGCACTTATGCTAGGGGCAGGGAAGATCTTTAAATTTGCATTTCTCTTACATAAGGTTTGCAAAATGCTTTTCATCCATGACTTCGTCTGAGCCTCACAATGGCCCTCGGCCTACACCAGTGAAATTCCCAGTCCATCCCAACCCTATCTTGTTGTAATATATATATATAATATAATGTGTTGTACAGATTTCCTTTTCTGCTTTTTAGTATGTGTGCACATATACACATATATGTATATGTACACACATGTAATTTTATAAATTTTTATTTAAAACACATTAACGATTATTGCTTTAAAATATAGTTTGACGCTTGGTCATTAGCCCTTCTCTTACTTCTGTCTCCATGTTTGACTCTCTCAACCTTCAGCTTTTCTTCCCTCCTTCTATGCTGCTGCTTAATATCATCTTCCTCTTCCCAGTTCTTCTTAACATGGAATTATAGAGAGCATTGGAAGGAACCTCAAAAGGTGTCTAGTTCAACTCGCTCTTTTACCATAGAGGAAAATCAGGCCCAGGGTGATGAAGTGACTTATCTTTGGTCATTCAGGGAGCAACTATCAGAGGCAGGATTTGACTTCAGATCCGCTAATTTCAGAGCCAGGGAGCTTTCCACTATATCATGCTGTCCTACTTAGTCTTTGTATCCAGAGTAGGGTCCCTGCCTGAAAGAATACTGTCTCAGAGTTTGATCCAGTGAAGAGAAACTCTGGCATGACACCCGTGGATGGTTGAAGCCTTGCTAGAGATTAGCAGTTAAAAGCAGATGAAAATTCCAACTCTAATTCACTTTGCTGTTGTTGTCATTTCTCTTCTTCTGGATCCCACTTGGGGTTTTATTGGCAAAGATAATGGAGTGGTTTAGCATGTCATTCTCCAGTTCATATTTTGCAGATGAGGAAACTGAGGCAAAAGGGTTAAGTGACTTGCCCAGGGTCACACAGCTAGTAAGTGTCTGAGGCCATATTTGAACTCAGGTCTTCCTGGCTCCAGGCCCCTGCTTTTATCCATTGTGCCACCTAGTTGCCTCTCTAATTCACTAAAATTCTATTACTTCATTAATCATAAGATTTTCAGAGCAGAAAGTGATTATTAGCCAGGAAACTTTGATCTGCTCTCCTTCCAAACTGGAACTGTTTGCCCATCCTTATATACTTTGATGGCCTTCCAATCCCAGACCCTTACTATATTGGTGCTAGACTTCATGCAGTCTGTCCTACTGAAGCTCAAAACTCCCAAATTCAAGGGATTCACCAGCCTCAGTCTCCATTGTAGTAAGGATCACGGGCCAGGCTGCCTCTCTTTTAAAGAGAATAAAAGAGAACTCCTGATGATGGTTGGCTCAGACTCTTGTGAAAGGCCACATCCTCTTTCCAAAGGTCACATCTTTCCTAAGAAAAGGGAACTGACAGATCCTTTTGGCCTTTAATTTTTTTTAGTTTTTTTTTTCTTTCTACCTTTCTTCTGGAGATATGAGAGTGGCGGAGGGAGTGAAAGGAAGGAAGGAAGATATTCCTTCGGTCCCAGGAGTCATTCATGAATCCCTTGCAGAAAAAGCCATTAGAGTTTTCACCCATACACAATAGAGATCAGTTCTTGGCTTTCTCTTAACTTTCTTTCTTTTTTTTTTTTCCTGAGTTCAGGGCAGACAGGAAACCCAAGAATAGGACTTTCCTGATCTCAATTCAAATTTGATCTCAGACACTTTCTAGCTTTGTGACCTGTCACTTAACCCTGTTTACCTCAATTTCCTCATCTGTAAAATATGGTAGCAGCTACAGCAGTGGTAGAATGTATTGGAAAAGTATTTAGAAGTGATGCACATTCATCTATAAGGACCAAGAGAGGAGTTCCTGAATAGTATTGCTCCTGCACCTGGAATGGGGTGGGGATCCCAGCAAGGGGATCCCAGAATCTAGCCTTCTAGAAAGAGAAGGTAGATTTCATATATAGCACCAGTTTCCTGAGATGCCTGAAAAGAAACCCCACCTTCAAGAGTCCTGAAATTTGACTTTCTTTTTTTTTTTCAAAGCAATTGGGGTGAAGTAACTTGCTCAAGGTTACACGGCTAGTTATTTATTTATGTGTGGGTGCTAATTTTCTGAGGCCAGAACGGATCTCGGGTCCTCCTGACTCTGGGGCCAGCACTTTTACTCACTGCGCCACCTAGCCGCCCCTCAAAATGTTATTTTCCATAGATTTTAGAGCTGAAAAAGATATTAGAGGTTATCTAATCCGTCATCTGCATTTGACAGATAAACAAAGTTTATCCCTCAAGGGACTTACTGTAGCGGCAAGCACCCCAATATCCCTAGGGTGACTGCCAACACAGGTTCTTAGATCTGCTTTTCAAAAGGAAAGCAACTCAAAATGGGTTAACAAGCTTACTTTAATCAAACAAACATACATTACCTAGTTCAGGGGAAAAAGGTCAGCACCCCAAACTTCAGAGTTACAGAACTTACAGATCAAACAGACAGGCTTCCAAACTGTCCAACCATTATATCAATACCAAATCACAGTTACCAGAGAGGGAAGCATCAATATCTGGGTTTACAAAGCCAGGGGGCTCTCAACAACGGCTTCCCAGAGTCTCATCTGGTCAAATCACACAACACTTCTCAAAGTGAGCCCCCAAAGCAAAGCCTCTCCTCAGGGCTTATATAGCCTTCTCTTGGCTCAGAGAATGTAACAACCTCCTTGACCCACTGCCCAGTCACAAAGTATCAAGGTGTGGGCTTTCCTGAAAAACAAGCCTCCCACCACAGGCTCCAGGTGAACTTAAGCTAGGGGCAGGGAAGATCTTTAAATCTGCATTTCCATTACACTTACCCAAGATCACATAGGCAGAAAGTGTTAGAACTACAATACAAATTGAGGGTCTTTAATTTCAGATTTTTATTTTGTTTTGTATTTTTTAACTATATAACACTTACTATGGGTACTAATTAGACACATACAGATCACAAACCTTCCATACTTCAGCAGATGGTTTCAAAACCTTCTGTGAGTAGAATACTTAAATTTAATAAGTGGCCAACCAAGCATAGGGATGAGCTCATTGGGTAACTGGCAATCAGAAATAGAAGGCAATGAGGCTCTGTCCCAGGGTTGGGACCATGGAAGAAGCTTTAGAGGCACTGACAGTTCTCTTATGAAGAAGCTGGAGCAGATCTCAGTGATGCGAGAGAGCTGTATCCTGGTTATAGGATAGTAAGATAAGACCCCAAGGAATGAGGAGCATCTTGAGGGTAGTTTTGGTTCTGGTTCTATCAATAAAAATTGTTATTTTAAAAGACTTTACGTGAGATCATATAGAGATAAAGAGAAGATAAAGAGAGTAATGGACCCATCAGATCTAGCAGTAGGGAGAGTAGTAGGGCCATGGTCAAGTCTGGACTAAGGTGTGCCCTTAGTACTGATAGCAGCAGCAAGTGGTCAGGGAAGATCTGCGATGTTAGACAATGTACTTTGAATTTTAAACTATAGAAGAAAAAGAACTTGCTGATATTTTTCTTACTAGGTGAGAGGATCAGTCAAATGATATCTTTTCACTGGACCCAGATGGTTCTGGAGGAGAAAGTGAGGCTGGTGACCTTGCACTGCCTCCCTCACTCAAATCAAAGTCAACTGCAAGTCATGTCATCACTTCCCTGATGCCATGGTCCTCTTCAAAAACAAAGGACAGACACAATTAAGGGTTTATTATATGCCAGGCCTTGTACTAAGTACTGAGTACTTTTTTTAAAAGTGAACATCTGGTCCCCTCATTCAAGGAGTTCTATTTCTTTTTTTTTTTTGCTTTTTGGAGGGCAATTGGGGTTAAGTAACTTGCCCAAGGTTACACGGCTAGGTTTTTTTTTTGTTTGTGTGTGTTAAGTGTCAGAGGCCAGATCCAAACTCAGGTGCTTCTGACTCCAGGGCTGGCACTCTACTCACTGCGCCACCTAGTCACCCCTCAAGGAGTTCTATTTCTAATGTGGTAAGGCAATGTGTAGAGTAAGATATATATGGCATAAGAGGGAGGTCACCTCAGAGGGAAGGGAAGGAGGATGGATCTGATGCCCTGGAAACTCAGCCCAGTGGCATGACATCACCAGAATTTGCTCAGAAGACTTTTGGAGGTCATCTCAGCCTAAAAGTCCTGCTTTAGGATCACATTCCCTCAAATATCTGAGTTTAGCCCAAAGAAATGTGATTTGGGGTGGTGTCCTAGGGTTTTCTAAACATAAACATCTAACCTCAAGGACATTTGTCTGAATCTTCAATGTCTATGGTATTTCATTGACCTTGTGCTTTGTAGAAATCAGAAAAATGTGAGCAAGGATTGCCTTTTTTAAAAAAAGAGAGTCCTGTTTCTAGTTCATTTTATTCCCTCTCAATGAAGTGGATCAAGACTGAATAATGGAAGTCATTTGTTCAATCTATTTTATGCAGCCATGTGCAAAGGATGGACTTAAAAGACAGTGTTAAAAAGGGAAGCTGGAAGACAGTGCTGAGCTATTTGCAACCTCAGAAATAATGCCTCTTTGACTAGCAATGAGCCAACAGAAATCTCTAGGGGCAGACATTCATTTATATTCAACACACAAATGACAAGAGAGGTGGTATGGCATAGTGGATAGAGGGGCCAACTCTCAGAGTCACGAAGACCAGAGTTCAAGTCTTGCCTTTAACACATGCTAGCCATGTCATCATGGGTAACAAATTTAACTTCTCAGTGCCCCAGGAAATTCTTTATTTTTCTAAGCAACAGAGTAGTTGCCCAGCTATGTCAATAAAGGAAGGATTCACATTGGGAGTTCCACACACCACTTCAATCAGGAAGGCAAAAAAATGACCACATGAATAGTGGATATTTATAGAACAATTTTACTTTTTACAATTTTTTTTCTCCCAACAGATCTGTGTGGTATATTGCATAGTTAATTTTCCTCCATTTTGTTGCTTTTGTTCAGTCATTTCAGTCCTGATTCTTCATGACCCCATTTAAGGTTTTCTTCGCAAAGATACTGTAGTAGCTTGCCATTTCTTTCTTCAGCTCATTTTTCAGATGAGGAAACTAAGGTAAATAGGGTTAAGTGATTTGCCCGTGGTCACATAGCTAGAAAGTGTCTGAGGCTGGATTTGAGCTTAGGTCTCTCTGCATCATCTAGGGAAATGAAATGTTTGTTCAAGGTGTAACAACTAGTAAATGGAAGAGATGGGACTCTAACCCAGGTTTTCTGGATTAAGGATATACAATGTTCTTTTAAAAACCATCTGTTAAGCTTCTACTGGTTTTTAGGGTTTTTTTTTTTCAGTTATCAAGTTTGCTTTTTTCTCTCCCACATCTTCTTACTTGGAAAAAGAAAAAGAATACCCTTGCAAAAATATGCATATTCAAGCAAAACAAATCCTCATATCACCCATGTCCAAAAATGTATTTCTCATTCTGTATATTTAATTTATCACCTTTCTGTCAGGAAATAGGCAGTATGCTTCATTGTCGATCCTCCAGAATTATAGCTGATTGCACTGTATTGCTTGGTCAGAATTTTTAAGTCTTTCAAAATTATTTCTTTTTACAATGATGTTGTTATGTTATAAATTGTTCTCTGGGTCCTACTCACTTTATTCTGCATTCATAAAAGGTCCATAAAAATCTTCCATGTTACTCTGAAACTCTTTCACTATTTCTTATAGCACAATACTATTCCATTACATTCATGTACCATAATTGTCAATCCATTCTTCAACTGATGGGCAACTCCTTAGTTCCAACTTCTATGCCACCACAGTAAGAGCTGTTAACCATCTACTGCTGATATATAATACAGAAGGTGATGGAAGAAAAGTGGCAAAATAATGCAGTGAAGAGAACACATTGGCAGGGGAGTCAGAAAAATGGGTTCAAATCCTGCCTTTGTGAACTTGAACAAATTCCTTACCCTTTATGCTTCAGTTTCCTCATCTGTGAGATGAGAAGATTGGAACGTCCTCTGAGTACCCATCCAGTTCTAGATCTATGATAAGATAATTAAAACAAGACCCTCACCTTTATGGAACTTGCCATCTTGTAGTATATCAGGCATTGAGAAAACAATTTTGCTTCTAATAGAAATAGTACTGGATTTCTAATAGAAATGAGGAACAGGTAGAGATTTGATGACATAGTAGAAACAGGACTTCCCTGTGGCTCCTGCTTCCACCTCCTCCAAGACATGTAAAAAATGACTCTATACAAACGTTAGAGCTATAGAACCCACAAAGTGACAGAGAGAAACAGAAGACCTAACAGCTTCTACATTAAGAAATCACAGGGCTTGGAATATGATATTCTGGAGGTCAAAGGAACTAGGACTAAAATCAAGAATCACCTACCCAGCAAAACTGAGTATCATGTTTCAGGGGAAAATATGGTCATTCAATGAAATAGAGGCCTTTTAAGCATTCTTGATGAAAAAATCTGAGCTGAACAGAAAATTTGACTTTCAAATATAAGAAGCAAGAGAAGCATGAGAAGGTAAACAGGAAAAAAATAAATCATAAGGAACTTATTAAAGTTGAACTATTTATATACATTTACAATCTCCTGCTGAAGGAAGTCTGGCAGACTGGCAGGAAGGGTACATTGCAGTGAGCTGGGAGCCAAGGGAAGCTCTGCCTGAGCTGCAGTTTTAGCTCTAGGGCAGCCCCTACAAGCTGTGGCTAGAGCAGACTTCATAAGAGTAAATCAGCAGCAGCTGTATCGGTTTCCAGACTTCTCAATTCAGAAACACCAAAGACAAAGTAAAAGGTCGGTGTGGAACTTGGTTGTGGTGGGGGAGGGGGGTGTGGTAGGGGGATAGAAGACTGTGGTCTAGCTGCTAACCCCAGAGCCAGAAGCAGAGGAGGTACGGTAGCTGCAGCTGCTGCCGTGTGGCTGCTTCCAGAGCTCCTGGCCTGAAGATTGTAAGCGGACCAAGCAATCATTCAGAGGCCAAGCACTCTTGCTTTGACCTGCTTGGATCCGGATCAAGGTCTTGGGTAGTGGTGGTCCTGGAGTGTGTGACCAGTGAGTCAGAGTGTGTGGGGGCTGTAGAGAGGGCACCCAACTAATAGCTCTGGAAGCTGCAAAAACCCCAGAGATTTGGGACATAGCTCTCTCCATTCTGGAAGCAGATTTCTTTGGTGGCAAAGAGCTCAAAAGTCAAGTAATTGGCTGCCAAAATAAGCAAGCAATGGAAGCACAAACAGATGATAGAATCTTTTTTGGGGAACAAAAAGGATCAAGGCATGGAGTGGGAGGAAGACATCACAGTCAGAACTCCTGCATCAAAAGCCATCCAAGAAAAATATGAATTGGTTACAGGTCATGGAGGAGCTCAAGAAGGATTTTGAAACTCAAGTAAGAGAAGTGGAGGAAAATTGGGAAGGGAAATTAGAATGATGCAAGAAAATCATGAAAAGCAAGTCAACAGCCTGCTAAAGGAGACCCAAAAATACACTGAAGAAAATAATACCTTAAAAAATAGAATAACTCAAATGGCAAAAGAGGCCCAAAAAGCCAATGAGAAGAATGCTTTAAAAAGTTGAATTTGCCAGATGGAAAAGAAATTGCAAAAACTCACCAAAGAGTATAACTCCTTCAAAATTGGAGCAAATGGAAGCTAATGACTTTATAAGAAATCAAGATACTATAAAACAGATCCAAACAAATGAAAAAAATAGAAGACAATGTGAAATATCTCATTGGAAAACCACTGACCTGGAAAATAGATCCAGGAGAGATAATTTAAAAATTATTGGACTACTTGAAAACCATGATCAAAAAAAGAGTCTAGACACCATCTG
Organism: Gymnobelideus leadbeateri; assembly: GCA_011680675.1. Taxonomy (NCBI): domain Eukaryota; kingdom Metazoa; phylum Chordata; class Mammalia; order Diprotodontia; family Petauridae; genus Gymnobelideus; species Gymnobelideus leadbeateri. The sequence continues at coordinate 277,096 of WOXC01006994.1, read as the reverse complement.
TCAAGAAATTATCAAGCAAAATTTCCCTGCTATTCTAGAACCACAGGGTAAAATAGAAATTAAAAGAATTCACCAATCACCTCTTGAAAAAGATCCCCAAAAGAAAACTCCTAGGAATATTATAGCCAAATTCCAGAGTTCCCAGGTAAAGGAGAAAATACTGCAAGCAGTAAGGAAGAAACAATTTGAGTACTGTGGAAACACAATCAGGATAACATAAGACCTAACAGCTTCTACATTAAGGAATCATAGGGCTTGGAATATGATATTCTGGAGGTCAAAGGAGCTAGGACTAAAATCAATAATCACTTACCCAGCAAAACTGAGTATCATGTTTCAGGGGAAAATATGGTCATTCAATGAAATAGAAGCATTCTTTTTTTTTTTTAAAGCAATTGGGGTTAAGTAACTTGCTCAAGGTTACACGGCTAGTCATTTGATTTATGCGTGGGTGCTCATTTTCTGAGGCTGGATCTGATCTCGGGTCATCCAAAATCCGAGGCCGGCGCTCTTACTCACTGCGCCACCTAGCCGCCCCTTTAGGGCAATTGGGGTTAAGTAACTTGCCCAAGGTCACATGGCTAGGTTTTTGTTTGTGCGGATTAAGTGTCGGAGGCTGGCTCCGAACTCAGGTCCTTCTGATTCCAGGGCCGGCGCTCTATTCACTGCGCCACCTAGCCGCCCCAAATAGAAGCATTCTTGATGAAAAAATCTGAGCTGAACAGAATATTTGACTTTCAAATACAAGAAGCAAGAGAAGCATGAGAAGGCAAACAGGAAAAAAGAAATCATAAGGAACTCATTAAAGTTGAACTATTTACATTTTTACATGGAAAAACAATAATTGTAACTCATAAGACTTTTTTCAGTATGAGGATAGCTAAAAGGAATATATATATATATATATACACATATGTGTATACATACATATATGTATACATACAGATATATGTATGTATAGGAGGATGTATGCTTATATAAATATATATGCGAGTGTGGGCATTTGTATGTTTATATATACATAGACAGAAGGCACAGGATGAGTTGAATATGAAGGGATGATATCTAAAAAAATAAAATTAAGATGTCAGAGAGGAATTTATTGTGAGAAGAAGAAAGGGGGCAATAGATTAGGGTAAATTATCTCATAAAAAAAGAGGCAAGAGAAAACTGTTAAAATGGAGGGGAAGAGCAGGAAGGTGAAAAGGAATGGGACAACCTGATTCTCATTGACTTTGGCCTAAGGAGGAAATAACATACATACTCAATTGGATATCTTACTATACAGGACAATAAGGGAGTAGGGGACTGGGGGAGAGAGGATAGAGGGGAGGGCAGATTGGGGCAGAGTATAGTTGGTCTTTCACAATATAACTACTATGGAGGAGATTTGGGTAACTACACATATACAATCTATATTGAATTGCTTATCTTCCCAGTGGGGGTGGGTGAGGAAGGAAGAAGGGGGAAAAAATCTGGAATTCAAAGTTTTAAAAACAATTGTTTAAAATTATTTTTTTACATGCAACTGGGAAATAGGATATACAGGTATGGGGGTACAGAGACCCATCTAGCTGTACCAGAAAGTTAGGGACATGAATGGGGAGGATATAAGAGAGAAGAGGTATTCAATAGACTTGCTATTTTGGGGTGGGGGCAGGGGAAAGACAGAGAGAGAAAAAACTAACTCTAAATCTTGTGGAGATAAATATTGAAATAAATAAATTTTAAAAAATTAAAAATAAAAAAGAAATAGTGAGTTAGGAGGCTTGGGTTCCTAATCCCACTGCCACAAGGGATTTTAGTTATATGATCTTGGACAAGTCCCTTCCCTTTATGGGCCTCAGTTTCCTTATCTATAAAATAATGGGTCTTGACCAGGTAATATCTTCCAGATCTCAGGTTATTTTGATTGAGGGTATTAAAGATTCAGGACATCTTGGGATGTTGAAGACATGAGAAAATATAAGACAAAGCAATATTTTCCCAGAAGGGGCATAATACAACAAACCAAAAACAAGAAAAGAGGAATGTCTCAGATCCCTCTAGTCCTTATTCATTAGTAACCCCTCCCCAAGACTCAGGAACAAAAGAGAGAAAGTAAAAATTGTGGGGAATATTCTTGGAATAGCAAGAAATTAATATTGTTTGAGAGGACTGGAAAGGTAAGTTGAAAGCTGAGGACAAAAAAACATTGTCTACTGGAGAATTACGATTACTGAGACTTTTCCCTCAAACCTCCCTCCCTCTAATTTCCTTCCACTCGACCTAGTTTTGTTATTTGATACCTGGTAGAACAATCTAATCTCTCTTCCACTCGTTAACCCTTCAAATACATAAAGATGATCTATCATTTTGCCCTTACATTAGCATTAACAATTGTTCATATCACCCCTTCTTTTTGCTAGGCTAAACAACTCTAAATTCTTTAACTGGTTCTCATATCAGATGATTTTGAGTTCCCTCACCATCCTCGTTGCCTTCTTTGAGATGCACTCCCATTTGTGCAAGTATCTTCCAAAATGTGGGGCAAGAAGCTGAACAAAATATTCCAGATCAGGTCTGATGAAGTTATAGTGTAATTGAACCTGACTCCTCTTATTCCAGACACTATATTTCTTTTTTTCTTTAATTTCTGAATTTAAATACTAAAAAAGGTATATTTACAGTTGCAAATCAGAAAACAGAGAGAATGATAAAGACAGCATCCAAGACTCTAGAGGGCCACATGTGGCCTCCAGACCACACAGGTTCCCCACAGAGGCTTGAATGGTGGCAGTGGTGGTGGTGATGTTGGGTTTTGTTGTTGTTGTTTTAGTAACACAGGATATAATTCAGTCAGGCCATATGAGTTGATAACATTTAAGTCAGGTAGGTACTTTTTCATTTAAGCAAGGGGTTTAGGTCTTTCTTGCTAAGATTTCTTGAAGTTGAGATACAACCCATAGTCAATGATACTATAACTTATGAAGCAAAGAGAATTAGGAGCTGGGGTCAGCTTATCAGCAGTTGGAGTCAGAATAGATTCCCAGAAACTTAGAGTTTAGGATTTAGGCAGAAGTAGACACAGTAGATGGGAAATTAGTTCAAGAACAAAGGATATCATGGTCAGGAGAGAAAGGAGAAGCAGTACTATTTTTGCTTACCAGTTGGAATGGGGGGGCCTGGAAAGGCAGATCATCAACAGACAAAAGTGTGCTTCAGAGTTTTCAGTTTCTGTCTATAACTGGCCTAGGTTTTTTTTTCTGCTTAGCTTCAGCTTAAAAGGTAAAATCCATTAGGTCCACCCCACATACATCTCCACAGAGTTCCAAAAAATCCTATCAGAATTGGACTATAGAATAAAGCTTCTGGGCTCTCTTTTGTTGTAATTCTAGAAAGCATAGCATTAATACAAAAGGTTATGGATAGGCTAGACACTCCTACTCAGAAGGACTGTGAGAATTTTGTTTCTCATGGGAAACTCTGATCTTGTTCAGTTGCTATTACTATATCCTCATAATGTGTTACTTGTAAGCCTCATTTGTCTTCCAACTCTGTACTACCTCTATTTTTCTCTTATCTTCCCAACCCAGTTCAAAAAACTATAAAATGAGTACACAAAAGACTATAAAATGTATACACAAAAGAACATAAAATGTGTACACCTGGTTCAATGGATAGCTTGTATGTGGCATCTATTAATCTATCTATAGTCTTTCTCTTCTGTTAAAGTGGCAAGTAGGACTGACTCTATGTCACTTGTGTACCCTAGCTATCAGCACCCTGTCCTAACTATGTTTCACATAGCCTAGATATGGATTCAGTAATAGAAAATTGTCCTATATTGTTTAATTTGTTCTTTTTTTAAAATCTGTATATCCAGTCCTCATTATGTTGAGTGAGGTAATAAGGATTTTCTGGAATACTTTGCCTTGATTCCTTGGGGATAAGAAGCTATCAAAGGATCTTATATTAGATACTTTTCACTTGGAAGATTTCTATATTGCTTGTCTAGCATACCTCAATGGAGTTTCTCCATCATGAAATAATTGGTCCACTCACTGAGACAGGTTTTTTTCTCTCCAAATCTGAGAGTGAAGGACAGATGTAATTTGAACTCAGGTCCTCCTGACTCTAGGGCCAGTGCTCTACTCACTAGGTCACCTCGCTTCCCTGGGCACCATTCTTAAGATGTAGTATGACAGTGCAGAGTACAGGATTATCACCTCCCAAATTCTGAATACTAGACTTCTCTTAAAGAATTTAAGATCACATTAGTTTCCTTAGCAGTCATATCTCACTATTAATTCATATTGAGCTTACAGTCTACAAAACCTATAGAATTTCTCTACCCCTCTGTCATCTTGTACTTGCAAAGTTAATATTTTGAACTCAAATGCAAGACTTCTATTTCTTCAAATTCAATTACATTGTATTATCTTAATCTCAGTGTTCTAATCTGAGAATTAGTTCTTTCAGGAAAACAAAACAAAACAAAACTCTTCCCAGAATAAAGATAGTACATATGACTCTATACTTCTTTCTTGCAAATGGATGACACTGGCCACAAGTTTGAACAACAGAACAGGGGGTATAGCTCTGCAGAATGCTATCACAACCCCCTTTAAAAAAAAGGGCCATTATCTGGGTTGTGCCAATGGTGATGAGTAAAGGAGAGTCCAGATGCTATAGGAAATGTCAAAATATGGTAGAAATGGGTCATCTGGTTTACAAGATGTATGTTTGAATGAACATTGACAGAGAGCAACAAAGAGCATTACCTTTAATATCCGTACTCACAGCAATAAACTGAGCATTGTAATGATCATAAGCAATGATTTTTTAATATTGATCTAGTTCTCCACAATTTACAAAGATCTTCCATATACATTATCTCTACTATCAGGGATGTATGAGGTGTTCAAGGAGAACTAGCCACCTTTGGTGTGAGGGCTTGCTTGATGAGCCCTTTTCAGAGTTGTTTATCCACCTTTGGTGTCCACCTTTCATCCAACTCTCACTTGTAGCGCCAAGAAGCTATAACATGCTTAATAGCCACACACCAGGAAACCATCTCAGTAGACAGGTAAAACCATGTTGAGAATAACTGATGGGCTTCAGACTTGTTGGCATGTTAAGGGGGTGTCTACACCAAACATGTGAAGACTTTGCTTTGCAGAATGGACAATTTATTCCTGGTGATGAAGGCAGTAGCAGTAGACACTGTAGAATACTTAGAGCTTGGCCAGATATTAAGGATACCAAGGTCACACACTGCATTCTGGGCCATTTCAAGGTCATCCTGACTTCTGTCTTGCCACTGGACTTTCATGACTCTGGAAGAGAGAGTGAGGCTGATGACTTTGTTCAATTCTACATCACTTAAATCCAACCCACCCTCAAGTCAAGACATCATCCCATGAGGTCACTGGTCCTCTTTGAAACAAAGAATGAATAACAATGATACTCATGATAACATTATGAGATTAATAGCTGTAAAGCCACACACAATCAGCTTTCCAGAGGACTGCTGCTGTGAACAGTTTTCAAGGTTCTGATTATATAGTATAGTGAACACTATTTATTCAATAACAAATCAGAGCAAAACATTCACAGAAAATCAAGGTATAGCATTCACAATGTTTCAACTTATTAACAGAAAAACAAAAAAAAAAACAACATTCACAATGACATCACTAATATGGCCACATAGATTTTACGAAAGTGGTCACAATACTTTTCAACAAAATACAATTATTTAGTAACTCAATCATCCTTAAGGAGGCTTGCCTCCTTAATCATTCAATCATCTTTAAGGAGGTTTGCCTCCTTAAGGGACACAAAATACAAAAGTCAAAGTACTCCACCCCTGGGTAGTACATTCATTTAGTCAATCACAGAGTCCTTAATTCAATCACAAATAAATTACAATTCCATCAGTTACTACTCAGCAGAAAATAACAATTCAGCAGACAGGGCTTCCAGCTGTCTGACCATTACATCCATACTTAGTTAGCAGAGAGAAAAGCACCAACATCTGGGTTTTCAAAGCTGGGGGGGGGGGGTGGAGTGGGGAGGTCAGCTACCCAGAGTCTCATCTGTCCAAATCACACATTCCCAAAGTGAGTCCCAAAGCAAAACCTCACATCAGGGTCAGTCTCAGTATTCACGGAGAGGTCTTTTCATCTTGACTTGGAGAAGGCTTTCAGCTTTCATGGTTTCCCTTCCATGGTCCCATCTCCTACCTGAATTCACCAAACTGTCACCTGGGTTCAAAGGCAGACAGCTTCCAGCTCCTTGTACAGCTCTCTGTGCAGTTCCTGTTCCACACTGAAACTCAGTGTCCAGTCCACCTTAAATCCTTCACAGTCTCTGTTCCTGGGAAGTCAAGGCTTAACAAAGCCACGAACAGACAAAGTAACGATACCACAGTCATGCTTCTGCTGGCAGCTCCTCAGAAACTCAGGCTAGCCCTCAGAAGTCTTTAGCAGAAGTTTCAGCTGGTCCCCAGAATCAAAATCACTGCATCCAGGTTTTCAAAATAAACGTTATTCTCTCCAGGCTGGGCCTCTCTTCCTCAGCCTCCAGAACCTGGCTCTAAGAAGATCTGAAATTCCAGCTAGAGCTTCTCCTTATATACCTATTAGCTCCTCCCTGTTCTGTTCCTTCCTGTTACATCAGCAAGTTCCTGTTACATCATCAACAGGGGTTCATATCTTCTGTTTCTTTACCAGATGCTTAATTTGAAACTAGGTGCTAAGTACCTGTCAGCTTAGCAATACAAAGGGATCTTTAAATTTCATTAATATTATAGTAGCCTACTTGTTTTATAGAATAGTAAATTAAGCGTTAGAGAAAGTGATTTATGTGAGACCACACACATCATTGGCACAGAGACGACCCAAACCCAGTTTTTCTGTATCCAAGTCCATTGCTCTCTTCACTAGGTTTGTAGTGCTGTCACAACTAGGTAGACAGAGTCCACAATGTGTGGAATCAGGAAAGGCAGCTATTACCAATAGAAATATAAAATAAGAGAACCAAGTGAAACCTATTCATAGCAAAGTAATATGGCCAGGAATCTGGTTACTTGAATAAATTCCCCTGTTTTTCTGTTTGTTTTCCCCTATGTTTTATGTTTCTCCTATGTTGTATGTATAATTTAATTTTATTGTTAATTCATTTCAGTTGTGTCTGGTTCTTTGTAACCCCATTTAGGTTTTTCTTGTCAGAGATACTGGAGTGGTTTCCTATTTTCTTCTCCGGCTCATTTTATAGGTGAAGAAACTGAGGCAAAATGGGCTTAAGTGATTTGCCCAAGTTCACAAAGCTAGTGTGTTAAATTATGATTTAATAATAATAATAGCATCTATATTGTGCTTCAAGTTTTTCTTAGCTCAGTATATGTTATCTCATTTGATTCTTACAACAACCTATTATTATCCCTATTTTATGATATTTTATGAATGAGGAAATTAAAGCAAACAGAGGCTAAGTGACTTGTCTCCAGTCACTCAGCTAATAAGTGTCTGAGGTAGGCTCTGAACTCAGGTCTTCCTGACTCCAGATCTAATACCTTATCTACTGGATCACCTAGCTGACTAAGTATCTGTGACATAATATTTCACTGGGCTATAAGCTCTGATAAATCTTTAACACACAAGGCTGGAGGAGAATGACCCTGTAATACAAAGACAGAGATACTAACGTGCTTGACAATACACTCTGAGTCCTTTCCTTTCCTTGTAGACATGCATGTTTCTGAGATCTCAGAATCTTTACCCGAGGCTGTAGAACCCTGCCTCGGGAGGAGTGGGGAATTGTAATTCTATTCTTCTTGCAGTATTTGCTTTCAGCTTTGATCAGGAGCTTCTTAGGTTAACCTTTGTTTTAATTCTCTTCATTTTACTGATAGTTAAAAGGTCTCTTTCAGCCCTGCCAAGAACTAGGACAAATGGTTTTGGAATGTTGGGTAAATTTCACAAAACATCCCAGAGCAAATAGTAGAAAACATACCCTCATATCAAATTCTTAAGGTGAATCTAGTCGGATGAAGACATACCTTGAGTCATAGAGCCTAGGTAAGGGGTAGAGGCAGAAGTATGTCACATGGTAGTTTTCTATTTTTTTTTTGATTAATGGAAATTTTCAGGAGCCAAGATGGCCTGACCTCAGCAAGTCAGCAGTAGTGGTGGAGCAGGTACACAGAAACACCAGGACCCCCCACATGCTTTTGCATAGCCAGGAGAACCAGCAGACTCCAGCATCATGAACCACGATGTGCTTCACCATAGTCCCAGGCAAAGAGGCCACCTCCAGCAGCCAAACTCCACATGCTTTAGTGTAGCCCCAAGCAACTAGGTAGATGCTGACCTTACAAGTACCTAAATAAATAGACAGTTGCCATTGCTAGGTAGTTGCCACATGCTTCAGCATAGCCATATACAAACAGCCACCAGTAGCCAGACTGCCATTGCTTCAGTGTAGCCCCAGGGAAATGCAGAAACACCCCACCAGCATCAGACATGTCAAACCCACTACCAGAACCCCAGCTCAGCACCAGGTAAGCTGTCAGATACCTACAGTCTCCAGCAGCAACAGCCACTCCCACCCCACCCCTTCAGCACATCAGACATGAGAGGTGGGCCTCAGGGCAATATTACTGCAGCACAAGGTAAACAGTGCCCAGAGCCCCTGGCACAAGAAGCCTGAGACAGTGCCCCTTCCACCCTGGAAGAGGAGCTCAAATTTAAAAGAAAGGGAAAAGGGCAAAAAAGAAGAGCAAAAAATAACAACAACAAAAAATCTGACCATAGAAAGTTATGGTCACAGCAAAGATCAAGACACAACTCAGAAGAGGACAACAATGTTAAAACACCTATGTGCAAAACCCCAAAGGAAAATAGGAAGTGGTCTCAAGCCCAAAAAAGAACTCACAGAAGAGCTCAAAAAGGAGGTTAAAAATCATATAAAAGAGGTAGAAAAAAATTGGGAAAAGAAATGAGAGAGTTGCAAGAAAATTATGAAGAAAGAGTCAATAGCTTGGAAAAAGAAAACAACTGCTTAAAAAGTAGAGTTGGTCAAATGGAAAAGAAAATACAAAAGCTAATTGAGGAAAATAATACCTTAAAAGTGAGAACTGGGCAAGTGGAAGCTAATGACTCTATAAGACATCAAGAATCAACCAAACAAATTCAAAAAAATGAAAAAAAATAGAATAAGAGGTAAAATACTCATGGGAAAAACAACTAACTTGGAAAACAGATCTAGGAGAGACAATATTAGTATCATAGGACTACCTGAAAGCCATAATCAAAAAGAAGATTGGCATAGCATCTTTCAAGAAATTATCAAGGAAAACTGCCCTGACATCTTGGAACTAGAGGGCAAAATAGGCATTAAAAGAATCCACTAATCACCTAAGGAAAGAGATCCAAAAATAACTCCAATGAACATCATAACCAAATTTCAGAACTATCAGATCAAGATAAAAATACTGCAAATGGACAGAAAGAAACAATTCAAATATCCCGGAGTCACAACCAGGATTACACAGGACTTAGCAGCTGGAACATTAAAAGATAGGAAGTCATGTAACATGATACTCCAGAAGGCAAAAGAGCTAGGACTACAACCAAGAATCACTTACCTGACAAAATTAAGCATCAAGGGAAAAATAGTCATTCAGTGAAACAGAAGGATTTCAGCTTTCATAAGGAGAAGACCAGAATTAAACCAAAAATTTGATCTCCAATATCAATACCCAAGAGAAGCATAACCAAGTAAAAAGGGGGAAAATTAAGGGATTCAATAGAGCTAAACTGTTTACATCCTTACATGGGATGATGATACTTGTATTTCTTAAAAACCATCACTAATAGTACAACTAGAAGGAAAATACATAGACAGAGGGTATGAGTATAAAGTGAATTTGAGGGAATGATATAAAAAAAAATTAAGGGACGAGAAAGAGGAATACACAGAGCGCAGAAGGAGGGGAGAGGTAGAATGGGGTAAATTATTTCACATGAAGAGGCACAAAGACCTATTACAATGGAGGGGAATGTTGGGGAATGGGCGATAGGCATAGCTTGAACCATATTCTCATCAGTATTGGTTCAAAGAGGGAAAAAATATACATTATATATATACCAATACTGATGTATTGGTATTGGTTCAAAACATTGGCTCAAAGATGGAAAAAATATATGTTGTATATATACCAATACTGATGAGAATATGGTTCAAGCTATGCCCATCGACTGTGTAATGGGGCAAAAAACCCCTCAAAATCATATGTAAAAAGGCAGAAATATTAAATGTATTCTTTTGAGATCATAATGCAATAAAAATTACATTTAACATAGGATAGTGGAAAGACAAATCAAAATTAATTGGAAATTAAATAATCTAATCCTAAAGAGTAAGTAGGTCAAAGAATAAATCATAGAAACAATAATTTCATTAAAGAGAATGACAAAAATAAGACAACACACCAAAATCTATGGGATTTAGCCAAAGCAGTACTTAGGGGGAAATTTATTTCTCTAAATTCTTACATCAACAAATAGAAAAATAACAGAGACAAGCAGACTACACCAGAGAGAGAAGAAGCCCCAGCCTGCAGACTTACCAAGGATGAATTGCAGTCATCTTGCCTTCATCTCATGAGGGGACAGGAGGAATCATTGGAGCCAGGTATGAGAGTTGGGCCCCTAGCAGAGACAGCAGCTTCTCCTGCAGCATTCGGCCCCCAGCCTGGAAGTTGAGAAACTGACTGCCTGTATAATACAGGGGCTAGAATGGCAAAGTAAATTCTAGTTGCTTCAATCCTCCCATCCCTCCTTCATGAAGTAGAAAACCCAAAGATAAGCCTCCCACCCAGACTGAAATCCCAAGTTAATGGAAATAGCCTCAGGCTTGGGACTCTCCAAGAAGGGGTGTAACTGAGACAGCCAGGAATCTGAAGAAAAGAGAGGGAGGGGTCCCAACAAGCCCCACCTCACCTCACCAACAAAAGCCTGCTTATATCCCAGGGGTATAGAGGCAGAAATCTGAAGTGGTCAGATTGATTCACCTCCACAGACTACTCAATGCTCATCTACATTCCTCTCTGACATTCCTGCCTTAGCCACAAACTAGACACCCAGAGGCTACAGCATTCAAAGTCAACAACCAGGCCCTTAGCTCATAGCCTGAGAAATTAAGAAATAGGAAATCACAATGGGAAGGAAGGAAGCTGAGAAGGAGAAGGGGAAGGCAAGAAAATTGATCCAAGCTTATTATGTAGGTCAAGAACAACCAAATACACAGGACAATTTGGACTCTCTACCCACACCTGAGACCACAGAAGGAAATATGAACTGGTCTCAAGCCCAAGTAGCATTCTTGGAGGAGCTTAAGAAAGATTTTAAAGACCAAATCAGGGAGGCAGTGACCAACTTGGAAAAAAGTCTCAGTGAAGTAATTGGAGAAAATACCTCCCTAAAAAAGGACCTTCAAAAACTAACTGAAGACTATAATTCGCTAAAAATCAGAATCAATCAAATTGAAACTCAGAACTCTATGATGCACCAAGAGCCAATCAAACAAAACAAAACGACTGAAAAATTGGAAGAAAATGTAAAATATCTCACTGGAAAAACAACTGACCTAGAGAACAGATCCAGGAGAGATAACTTAAGAATTATTGGTCTACCAGAAAGCCATGATGAAAAAAGCAGCCTAGACAACATCCTCCAAGAGATTGTCAAATAAAACTGCCCTGAGGTCCTGGAATCAGAAGATAAAATAGTTATCGAAAGAATTAACCGGACTCCTCCTGAAAGAGATCCCAAATTGAAAACTCCAAGAAATATAGTAGCCAAATTCCAGAATTACAAGATTAAGGAAAAAAAAATCTGCAAGCAGCCAAAAAGAAACAATTCAAATATCAAGGAACTACAGTTAGGATCACACAAGACCTAGCAGCTTCTACTTTAAAGATTGAAGGGACTGGAATTCAATATTTCATAGGGCAAGAGAGCTAGGACTACAACCAAGGTTTAACTACCCAGCAGAACTGAGCATAATCTTTCAGGCAAGGCGATGGTTGTTTAATGAAATAAGGAACTTCCAGTCTTTCCTGATGAAAAAACCAGAGCTCAATGGAAAATCTGATCTCCAATTACAAGACTCAAGAAAGACAAAAAGGTAAACAAGGAAAACACAGACTCACACATACATACATACATGCACACACCCACACTCATACACACATGTTCACTACTTGGTATGCAACAAGAGCAAAATGTTCACATCCCTATATGAGGAGCTGATAACTGTCAATATCAAAATTTTTATGATTATCATGACCTTCAAAAGGGTTATACTTAGATAGAGGGTGTGGGTATGAATGCACTAACCTGAAGACTTGAAGAAAAAAAAATTATTAAGGGGATCAAAGGGACTGTAATGGGAAAAAGGAAAGGATGAGACAGGAAAAGGTAAAATATGCCATGTGAAGAGGCATTAAAACACACTATAGTAGAGGGGGAAGAAAGAGGGAGAGGAACATCATTTAAACACTATTCTCACTGGTTCTGGTTCAAAGAGGGATCAACTTAATCAGTGAAGTTTAAGATTCTAATGTGAATAGACACATAAATTCATTAAATAGAGGAAAAGGAGGGAGGGAAAGGAGCACTGTTTGAAATTTACTCTCATTGGTTTGGAGTTAAACTGGGAGTAACTTACTCTGATAAGTATAAAAATTTATTGGGTTCTATAGGTAGTGGAAGGGTAAGGGGCGGTTGAAAAGGAGGAGATTAAACGGGGGAATTAGAGGGGAAGGAAATACTAGTAAGGGGAGATGGTAGGTTAAGAAGGGGGGTCACTGGGTGGGAACACTGAGGGAGGGGGCGGTCAAAAGGGACAACTTCAAGGAGGTGAAGGGAGAAGAAAGAAACAAAAACATAAACAGGGGATAGAATAGGATGGAGGGGAAGAGACAGAGAGTCATCATTACTGTAAATGTGAATGGGATGAACTCTCCCATAAAACAGAGGCAGATAGCAGAAAGGATTAAAAACCATAATCCTACAATATGCTGTCTACAAGAGACACATTTGAAACAAAGGGATACCCACAGGGTAAAGGTAAAAGGTTGTAGTAGAATTTATTATGCCTCAGCTAAAGTGAAAAAACAGGGGTAGCAATACTTATCTCAGATAAAGCAAAAGCAAAAATAGACCTAATTAAAAGAGATAAGGAAGGAAACTATATCCTGCTAAAAGGCTCCTTCAAGAATGAAGCAATATCATTACTTAACATATGTGCACCAAGTGGTATAGCATCCAAATTCCTAGAGGAGAAGTTAAAGGAATTAGAGGAAGAAATAGATAGCAAAACTATACTAGTGGGGGACCTTAATCTCCACCTTTCTGAACTTGATAAATCTAACCTCAAAATAAACAAGAAAGAAGTTAAGGAGATTAATAGAATTTTAGAGAGACTAGATATGATGGATCTCTCGAGAAAACTGAATGGGGATAAAAAGGAATTTACTTTCTTTTCAGCAGTGCCTGGTACATACTCAAAAATAGACCACATGGGCGGAGCCAAGATGGTGGAGTAGAAACAGCTCATCCAAGCCACTCTGCCCCCAGATTCCCCCCAAACGATGTAAAAGGGGACTCTGAACAACTTCTGGAGCCCCAGCACCCACAGAACGACACAGAGAAGCTAAACTCCCACTGAGGACAGCCCAGCAGCCCTACAGGAAGGACCAGCGCAGTGGTCTGGGACCTGGCAGCATGCAGCTCACAGAGCTCAGGAGCCGAGCAGAGCCCAGGTCCGCATGAGCCGAGGTTTTAGCCCCAGGGCGGCAGGGCCAGCAGCCAGCTGGAGGAACCCCAGAACACCAGGAGCTGTGGCGACTCCAGAATTATCAACATAGACTTGCCTAGGACAAAGTAAGAGGTTAGTGTCCTATGGACTTTGGGACTGGTATTAGGGAATGCGTCGGCTCCCTCCCCTGGGGGCTAGAAGCCACTGAGGACAAATGCCATTTTGTAGTTTTCAGAGGCAGCTCCCGCTCCCAGCCTGCAAATTTGTAGGGAGATCCAGCGATCAGTCTTGGGGGGTAATCGCTCTTGCTTTAACCTCCCTGGATCTGGATTGTGATCTAGGGTGGAAGTCGTGGGTGGGTTTACAGCTTGCCAGAAACGGAAGTTGCCCCCCACACGTTCGGGACGAAAATTCCTCTATCTGGCCCTAAAGCCATAGTGTGGCAACAAGCCCAAAAGTCAAGTAATTAAGCGGCAACATGCCAAGGCAAAGGAAACAGAAAAATGCAACCCTAGACTCCTATTTTGGGGGCATAGAGCAGGAAAAGGACTGTGAGGTCAGAAGTCCTGCTCCAAAAGCCCCAGGGGAAACCATGAGCAGGTTGCAGGCCATAGAGGACCTTAAGAAGGACTTTAAAAATCAAATAAGAGAAGTGGAGGAAAAATTGGAAAGAGAAATGAGAAGGATGCAGGAAAAGTATGAAATGAGGGTCAACAGCCTGACTGAGGAAAACAACACCTTAAAAAATAGACTAACTCAAATGGCAAAGGAGGCCCAAAAGGGCAATGAGGAGAAGAATGCCTTAAAAAGTCGAATTTGCCAGATGGAAAAAGAATCTCAAAAGTTCACTGAGGAGATTCATTCCTTCAGAGTTAGACTGGAGCAAATGGAAGCTAATGACTTTATGAGAAATCAAGATGCTGTTAAGCAGATCCAAACAAATGAAAGATTAGAAGGCAATGTGAAATATCTCATGGGAAAAACCACTGACCTGGAAAATAGATCCAGGAGAGACAATTTAAAAATTATTGGACTACCTGAAAGCCATGATCAAAGAAAGAACCTAGAAATCACCCTTCAAGAAATTCTCAAGGAAAACTGCCCTGATGTTTTAGATCCAGAGGGCAAAATAGAGGTTGAAAGAATCCACCGATCACCTCCTGAAAAAGATCCCAAAAAGAAAACTCCCAGGAATATTATAGCCAGGTTCCAGAATCCCCAGATCAAGGAGAAAATACTACAAGCAGCCAGGAAGAAACAATTTCAATATTGTGGAAACACAATCAGAATAGCCTAGGACCTGGCAGCTTCTACACTGAGGGATCAAAGGGCATGGAATATGATATTCCAGAGGGCAAAAGAACTGGGAATGAACCCAAGGGTCACCTACCCAGCAAAACTGAGTATTTTGTTTCAGGGGAAAATATGGTCATTCAGTGGAATAGAGGACTTTCAAGCATTCTTGAGGAAAAAACCAGAATTGAATAGAAAATTTGACATCCAGACACAAGAAGGAAGAGATGCCTGAGAAGGTAATCAGGGAAAAGAAATCAAAAGGAACTTATCAAAGTTGAACTCTTTACATTCCTATATGGAAAAGCAATAACTGTGACTGATGATATCTTTCTCACTATGAAAATAATGGAAGAAGGGGGTGTGGTCATATGAATACATATGTGAATGTGTGTGTATATGGTTACAGTTATATATGGATAGAGGGCATAAGTTGAATTTGTTGGGAAGGGAGAATACTCAAGGGATGAAATTATGAGGTGAGAGAGGAAAGTGGCAAGAGGAGATGGGGAGAGACAGGGTAGTGTAAACTATCCCATGCAGAAGAAGCAAGGGGAAGTGGTTGCAAAAGAGGGGGAGAATAAGGAAGGCTAAAAGGCAAAACCACATTCACATTGAATTTGGTTCAGGGAGAAAATGACATACAAACTAAATGGGATATCTCAACCTGCAGCAGGATAGGGGGAAGGGGGATGGGAGGAGGGATGATGGATGGGAGGGCATCCTTGGGGTGAGGGGAGGTTGGAAGTACCCACTATAGAAGAGGGACAGGATCATGTAGGGAATGGACCAGGTGGGGGGTGGGATGAGTGGGAGGGAATTATAAGCAGCCTTGTACAATATATCTACTATGATAATGTTTTGCATAGCTAGACATGTACAACATATACTGAATTACTTATCTCCCAAGAGGGAATGGGTGACAAGGGAGGAAGGAAATGGATCTGAAATTTGAGGTCGTAACATTAAATGTTTCAAATATATATAAATACTATTATTAATACTCTTTTGCTTGTAATAGGGAGATAAGATGTGCAGGCATTGGGATACAAAGACTCACCTTCCTCTAATGGAAAAGTCAATGGGGGTATGGGAGAAGTTATGGGAGAGAGCAGATTGGAGGAAGTGATATCTTGTGGGATTACTATTCTGGGAGGTTGGGTAGGGGAATAATGGGGGGGGAAATGATTGTAACTCAAAATATGGCAGAAATGAATGATGTAAAACAGAAGTTAATAAAGCATTTATTTTAAAAAAATAGACCACATACTAGGGCATAAAAACCTCACAATTCAGTGCAGAAAGGCAGAAATATTAAGTGCATCATTCTCAGATCATGATGCAATAAAAATTATATGCAATAAAGGGCCATGGAAAGATAGACTAAAAACTAATTGGAAATTAAACAATTTAATCCTAAAGTTTGGGTGGGTCAAACAAGAAATTATAGAAACAATCAATAATTTCATTCAAAAGAATGATAATAATGAGACAACATACCAAAATTTGTGGGATGCATTAAAGGCTGTTCTTAAGGGAAGTTTTATATCCCTGAATGCATACTTGACTAAAGCAGAGAGAAGGGAAGTCAATGAACTGGACATGCAATTGAAAAAGCTAGAAAAAGAACCAATTGAAAATCCCCAATTTAGTACTAAATTAGAAATATTGAAAACCAAAGGTGAGATTAATAAAATTGAAATTAAGAAAACCATTGAATTAATAAATAAAACTAAGAGCTGGTTTTATGAAAAAATCAACAAAATTGATAGACCCTTAGTCAATATGATAAAAAAAGAAAGAAGAAAACCAAATTATGAGTATCAAAAATAAAAAGGGTGAATCTACCTCCAATGAAGAGGAAATCAAAAAAATAATGAGGAATTATTTTTCCCAACTGTATGCACATAAATATGACAATCTTAATGAAATGGATGAATATTTACAAAATCACAAGTTGCCCAGATTAACTGAAGAAGAAGTGAATTACCTAAATAACCCCATTTCAAAAAAAGAAATCAAACAAGCCATCAAAGAACTCCCTAGGAAAAAATCTCCAGAGCCAGATGGGTTTACTAGTGAATTCTATCAAACATTTAAAGAACAATTGATTCCAGTACTCTACAAACTATTTGGGAAAATTAGTGAAGAAAGAGTCCTACCAAACTCTTTATATGACACAAATATCTTACTGATTCCTAAATCAGGAAGAGATAAAACAGAGAAAGAAAATTATAGACCAATTTCCCTCATGAATTTAGATGCAAAAATTCTAAATAAAATATTAGCCAAAAGACTCCAACAACTTATCACAAAAATAATACCCTCTGATCAGGTAGGATTCATTCCAGGAATGCAAGGATGGTTTACTATTAGGAAAACCATCAGTATAATTGAGCACATCAACAATAAAACTAGCAGAAACCACATGATCATCTCAATAGATGCAGAAAAGGCTTTTGACAAAGTACAACACCCATTCCTATTAAAAACACTAGAAAGTAGGGGTGGCTAGGTGGTGCAGTGAGTAGAGTGTCGGCCCTGGAGTCAGAAGGACCTGAGTTCGGATCCGGCCTCAGAAACTTAACACACAAACAAAAATCTAGCCGTGTGACCTTGGGCAAGTTGCTTGACCCCAATTGCCCTCCAAAAAGCAAAAAAAAAAAAAAACCACTAGAAAGTATAGGAATAAATGGAGCCTTCCTCAAAATAGTTGATAGCATCTATTTAAAACCATCAGCAAGTATTATATGCAATGGGGATAAACTAGAAGCCTTTCCAATAAGATCAGGAGTGAAACAAGGGTGTCCACTATCACCCCTCTTATTCAATCTGGTACTAGAAACACTAGCAGTAGCAATTAGAGAAGAAAAAGAAATCAAAGGAATCAAATTAGGTAAAGAAGTGACCAAGCTATCACTCTTTGCAGATGATATGATGATATACTTAGAGAATCCTAGAGAATCAAGTAAAAAACTACTAGAGACAATAAATAAATTTGGCAAAGTTGCAGGATATAAAATAAACCCACATAAATCCTCAGCATTCCTGTACATCTCTAATGAAACTCAACAGCAAGAGATAGAAAGAGAAATCCCATTTGAAGTCACTGTAGACATTATAAAATATTTGGGAATCTACTTGCCAAAACAAACCCAGAATCTATATGATCACAACTACAAAACACTTCTCACACAAATGAAAGCAGATCTAAATAGTTGGAAAAATATCAATTGCTCATGGCTGGGTTGAGGTAATATAATAAAAATGACAATTTTACCCAAACTAAACTATATATTTAGTGCCATACCAATCAATTTACCAAAAAACTACTTTCTAGAGTTAGACAAAATAATAACAAAATTTATTTGGAAAAACAAACGGTCTAGAATATCAAGGGAATTAATGAAAAGAAATGCTAGGGAAGGTGGACGATTTTAATCTGTATTATACAGCAGCAGTCATCAAAACTGCTTGGTACTGGCAGAGGAGTAGAGTAGTGGATCAGTGGAATAGATTGGGTGCAGGAGACCCAGCAGTTAATGAATATAGTAATCTCTTATTTGATAAACCCAGAGACCCCAGTTTGGGGGATAAGAATGCACTATTTGACAAAAACTTCTGGGAAAACTGGAATACAGTATGAAAGAAACTGGGCATAGATCATTATCTAACACCATATACCAAAATCAAGTCTAAATGGGTGCATGATCTAGGTATAAAGGATGATACTATAAGCAATCTGGGAAAGCAAGGAATAGTTTACCTGTCAGATTTGTGGAGAGGGAAAGACTTTAGGACCAAACAGGAATTAGAGAGCATTATAAAATGCAAAATGGATAATTTTGATTACATTAAATTGAAAAGCTTCTATACAAGCAAAGCCAGTGTAACCAAGATCAAGAGGGAGGTGGGAAATTGGGAAAGACTTTTTACAACCTGTGTCTCTGGCAAAAGACTCATTTCTAAAATATACAGAGAATTGAGTCAAATCTAAAAGAATACAAGTTATTCCCCAGTTGATAAATGGTCAAAGGATATGAACAGACAGTTTTCAGAGAAAGAAATTAAAGATATCTATAAGCATATGAAGAAATGCTCTAAATCACTATTGATTAGAGAAATGCAAATCAAAACAATTCTGAGATACCACATCTCTCCAGTCAGATTGGCTAAAATGACAAAACAAGAAAATGACAAATGCTGGAGAGGATGTGGGCAAATTGGAACACTAATGCATTGCCAGTGGAGTTGTGAACTTATCCAACCATTCTGGAGAGCAAGCTGGAATTATGCCCAAAGGGCTATAAATAATTTCATACCCTTTGACCCAGCAATACCACTTCTAGGGTCATATCCCAAAAAGATCATAGAAGAGGGAGGAAGACCTAAATGCACAAAAATATTTATAGCAGCTCTTTTCGTGGTTGCAAAGAATTGAAAATTAAAGGGGTGCCCATCAATTGGGGAATGGCTAAACAAGCTGTGGTATATGAATGTAATTGAATATTATTGTGCTATAAGAAACGAGGAGGAGACGGATTTCATATTTACCCGGAGAGGCTTATACAAACTGATGCTGAGTGAAAAGAGTAGAATCAGAAGAAATTTTTATACAATCACAGACACATCATATGTGTGATGGCCAGTTATGACAGACTGGACTCTTTTCAGCAATGCAGTGATATAAGTCAATCCCGAAAGACTCATGAAGGAGAGAAATGCAACATCCAGAGATATAACTAGAAGGAACTGAGCTTGAATCCTGATGGAAGCAAACTAATTGATCTTTTTCTTTTCCTTGTTTGGTTTTATTTCTTCTTTACCATTTTTCATCCCACCTAGTACAATATGCCTTCATGATTGGACTAATGTCTAATATGAATATATTTGCAGATCCTATACTGGACTATATGCTGTTGTGGGGGGTGGGGGGAGGGAGGGAAAGGAAATTTGAAAATCAAGGAACTATGGAATTGAATCTTGTTAACTGAAACTAAACTAATAAATTAATTTTAAAAAAGAAAAGAAAAATAACAGATAAATGGGCATGAAACTAAAAAAACTAGAAAAAGAACAAATTAAAAATCTCCAGTTGAGCACCAAATTAAAAATCCTGAAAATCAAAGGTGAGATTAAGAAGACTGGAAGGAAAAAAAATCCTATTGAGTTAATAAATTAATCTAGAAACTGGTTTTATGGGGAAAAAAATAAAATAGGTAAACCTTTGGTTAATCTGATTTTAAAAAAGAAAAAAGGAAACCAAATATCTAGTATCAAAAATGAAAAGGATGAAATCACCACCAATGAAGAAGAAATTAAAGCAATCATTAGGAAATATTTTTCCAATTACATGTCAATAAATCTAACAGTCTAAAAAATCAATGAATATTTACAAAAACATAAATTACCTAGATTAACAGATAAGGAAAGAGAATGCCTAAATAACCCCATCTTCCAAAAAGAAATTGAACAAGAAATTGAATAATGAACTCCCTGTGAAAAAATCCCCAGGGTCAGATGGATTCACAAGTGAATTCTACCAAACAATTAAAGAACAACTAATTCTAATACTATGTAAACTATTTCAGAAAATAGATAAAGAAAGAGCCCTACCAAATTCCTTTTATGACACAAATATGGTGCTGATATCCCAAACAGGAAGAGCCAAAACAGAAAAAGAAAATTATAAACCAATTTTCCTAATGAATATTGAGGCAAAAATTTGGAAGATAATACTAGCAAGGCAATTACAGCAACATATCATAAGGATTATATACTATGACCAGGTAGGACTTATATAGGAATGTAGGGTTGGTTCAATATTTGGAAAACTATCAGCATAATTGACAATATAAATAACAAAACCAAGAGAAATCATATGATTATCTCAGTAGATGCTAAAAAGGCTTTTGACAAAATACAACACCCATTCCTGTTAAAAAAAAAAAAACTAGAAAGCATAGAAATAAAACAAGTATTCCTTAAAATGATAAGTAGTATATTCCTGAAATTATTAGCAAGCATTATCTGTAACGGAAATATTAGAATCCTTCTCAGGAAGATTAGAGGTAAAACAAGGATGCCCATTATCATAACTGTTATTCAATATAGTGCTAAAAATGTTAACCATAGCAGGAAGAGAAGAAAAAGAAATCAAGAAAATTAGAATAGGCAATGAGGAAACAAAACTATCACTCTTTACAGATGATAAAATGGTATACTTAGAAAACCCTAGAGAATCACCTAAAAACCTATTCAAAATAATTAATGACTTCAGCAAAGTTGCAAGATATAAGATAAGCCCATGTAAATCACTAGCATTTCTTTATATGATCAACAAGGCCAGCAGCAAGAGATAGAAAGAGAAATTCCATTCAAAATAATTGTAAGCAATATACAATACTTGGGAGTCTACCTGCTAACACAAACCCAGGAACTATATGAACACAATTATAAAACACTTTTCACATAGTCAAATCTAAACAGTTGGAAAAATACCAATTGCTCATAGGTAGACAGCCAATATTAAAAAAATGCTTTAACTAATCTACTTATTCAGTGCCGCACCAATGACACTACCAAGAAAATTAGTTGATCAAGCTAGAAAAAATAACAACAAAATTCATCTGGAAAAACAAAAGGTCAAGAATATCAAGGGAATAAATTTAAAAAAAATACAATGAAAAAAAGAGGAAGGTGGCCTAGCAATACCAGATCTTAAACTACATTATAAAGCAGAAATCATAAAAAAACTATCTGGTACTGGCCAAGAAATAGAGTGATGGATCATTGGGATAGATTATGTGTACAAGATGGTAATCAAGGACCATAGTAACAATGTTTGATAAACACTTTTGGGATAAGAACTCACTATTTGACAAAAACTACTGGGAAAACTGGAAAACAATAGGATATAAACTAGGTACAGACCAACACCTCACATCATAGACCAATATAAGGTCAAAATGGGTGCATGATTTGGACATAAAGAGTGACACCATAAGCAAACTAGAAGAGCAAGGAATAGTCTACCTATCCAGTCAAAGGAGAAGGGAAGAATTCATGACCAAACAAAAGTAAAATAGACGTTTTTGTTATATTAAATTAAAAAGCTTTTATACAAATAGAACCAATGCAACCAAGATTAGAAGGAAAGCAGAAAGCTGGGAAGCAATCTTTATAGCAAGTGTCTCTGATAAAGGTCTCATTTCTTAAATATATAGGAACTGAGTTAAATTTATAAGAATACAAGCCATTCTCCAATTGATAAATGGTCAGAGGATATAAACAGGCAGTTTTCTCATGAAGAAATCAAAGCTAACTATACATATGAAGAAGTGCTCTAAATTGCTTTTTATTAGAGGAATGCAAATTAAAACAACTCTGAGGTACCACTTCATACATATCATATTGGCTAATATAACAAAAACGGAAAATGACAAATGTTGGAGTGGATGTAGGAAAAGTGAGATAGTAATGTACTGTTGGTAGACATGTGAACTGATCCAACCACTCTTGGAGGCTTTTGATTCAGGAGCTTTGACTTTGTTGTCTTCTTCTGGTTGTATGTTTTGATCTTCTTTGTCACTAAAGTAAGATTCCATAGTCCGAGGGTTTTTTTTTTTCATTTTTTTAATGTTGTTTGCTCATCTTCCCAGTCAAATACTTGGCTTTCTAACTCTTTGTCAGGGTAGGACTCTGCTTCCACTGGGGGTGAGGGTGGAAGTAGATATACTGTCCTAGGCTTCTGGGGTTTTGTATCAACTGTTCAATCCCCCAGTGTCTGTGGACCCAGAGTTCTGGAAGTAGCAGTAGTTACTGTTTCTGCAGCTGCCACTGCTGCCATCACTGCATCCACCACCACCACTGCCTCCACCACCACCTCTGCTGCCACCCAGGGCTGGGGCTGGACCGTATTCCTCTTTCACCCAAGTCCCACAAAGTTTTCACACTGACCTTTTACACTGTCTTTGGTATTCATGGGTTGAGAAGCCTGACAACCACCACAGCTGCCAGTGATTCAGTCCCCTGAGGCCTGCTCTTGCCTTGTCTGTGCTGGTGCAACACACACTGAACCATGTTCTGCTCCCAGACTGGTGTGATAAACTCTTTCTGTTGAATTTCTAGGGTGTCTTGGGCTGGGGATTCACTTCACTCTGTCATTTTATGGATTCTATAGCACCAAAATTTGTTTAGTCATTTTTTCACAGATATTTGTAAGGGTTTGGGAGAGATCACAAGCAAGTCCCTGCTCTTACTCTTCCATCTTGGTTCCACTCCTCTGATCCAACCATTCTTGAGAACAATTTGGAACTATGCCCAAAGGGCAACCAAATTGTGCCTGTCCTTTGATCCAGCAATACCACTACTAGATCTGTATCTCAAAGAGATAATAAAAAAGGGAAAAAGACCTAAAATGCAAAAATATTTATAGTAGCACTTTTCATGGTAACAAAATATTGGAAATTGAAGGAATATCCGTCAATTGGGGAATGGCTGAGCAAGCTGTGGTATATGAATGTAATGGAATACTATTGTGTAATAAAAATTGATGAACATGCAAATTTGAGAAAAACTTGAAAAGACTTGTACAAAGTGATGCAAAATGAAATGAGCAGAACCAGGAAAACATTATGCACAGTATCAGCAACATTGTGTGATGAACAACTATGAATGACTCAACTCTTGTCAGTAACAGTGATCCAAGACAAGTAGAAAGGACTCACAAAGGAAAATGCTATCCACATCCAGATAAAGAACTGATGGACTCTGAATGCAGATAAAAGTACTTTTTTACCACTTACTTTATCCTTCTTCAAGGGTTTTTTTTTCCTTTTCATCTGCTTCTTTCACATTTCTGACTAAGATGAAAATGTTTTGCATGATAGCACATATATAACCTCTACCAAATTTTTGCCTACCATTTTTGGATGAGGGGCAGGGTGGGAGGAAGGGACAAGAATTTGAAACTCAAAATCTTTCAAAAAATGAATGCTAAAAATTGTCTTGACATGTGATTGGGAAAAAAATAACATACTATTTTTAAAAAATTAACGAATGATTAGTATTTGTTTTTATCTTATTTTTATTTGTTTCAATGATTTTTATATCATGTTCATTTCAAAATACATTCTTTCCTCCTCTCCTAGCCAAAAATATGTTTCTTGAAATCAAGATTAAAAAAGGAAAGGGAAGAAAGCATGCTATTCAGCAAAACTAATAATCAATAAACATCAATTAAGCATTTACTGTGTTCTAGGTACTGTGTCAACACATCAGCTGTGTCTAATGGTAGATACAATTTGATATCCTGTACAAAGTTATGTCGTGACCCATGAGTGAATTTGATTTAAGTGATGTTATTGATCTTTTTTGAAAATGAAGGACAAACAACAACAAGAACTTTGTTTCTAGTTCTTTGGGTAGCTTCCCATTTTGACTAATTATTCATTAACTAAAATGATTTGTTTCCCACTGTTTAAAGAATGTAAGTCTTATTAGCGATCTCTAAATTTCAAAGTCCTAGGAAAGAACCTTAGTTTGCCTAGCCCAGTAAAAGTACTTCAATACCACTAGGGCCTGGTTAGTACAGGTTAGTACATTTGTTAGTACTAACAAATGCCATAAGGTAGTCATGTGTTAGACTTCACACTATTCAAAATGACAGCTATGTAAAACATGGTCATTGGTTCTAGCCCAAATGAAATTTAAAGAGAGAATTTGAATAATGTGACCATTTCATGTGATTCATTATTCCAACCTAAACAGGACCTAGCTATACTCCCATAAGTAATATAGCAAAATATCTAATATAAAATGAATTGGGTATTTATAGCTCCAAAATGCAGTTTCTTCATTAGAATATATATAATACAAGAGGAGGGAGCTTTAAAAAAATCATTTTATGCCCAGATTTATTAAAGCAGAATGGATGTATGATGAAACTTTATAAATTCCTCATATAGTTACCAGTTTACTGACAAGACCAACAAACTTTCTACATCCCCTCTGTTTGCAGGAAGCCTTTAGCCTGTACTCTGGAAATTGAAGAAAAAAAATAGATCAAAATAGGTTTCTTCAAGGATACAAAGCAAATATAACATTTCCTAAAATCTGCATTTACAAAAGGACTGTGCAAGAAAGTATGCATGAATAAAATGTAACAAAAGGGCAGAGCAGTTGATTTCACAAGGGAGTGAGAAAATGTGTAATACCTATTCACTGATAACATAAATCAAAGAAAGTTTATAGTGGGAGGAGAAAAGTTATTTCACTTGGTGTTTCACTGAAAGAAAGAAAGCATAAATATAGAAGGGAAATCTACTGTTACTGAGTCCTCAAATTCTTTGAGAGAGAAAATAAGCAATACCTCAAGAGAAGTGAAATATTCCACCAGGGAAAATAAACTCACCATGAGACACTGAAAGGAATTGTTTGACAGATCCAAAGAGAGATTTTGAATGTTAGTCAATATATCATAGTCACTACATGTTGTTTCTTCTCCAGAAGATGGAGCATGAGGCTAAAATATGACTGCAGGACAAAAGAAAGGTAAAACCAAATGCTTGAAAGATAGTATTCCTTTAACTAAATGCATTAAAAAATGCATATTGCATTTGAGAGGTGCAGGTAATAAACAATTTAAATCTTCTAGGAAATTATTATTTGGTTTAACGTCATTTTAATTTTGAAGCATCCATTACTTTGCAGTTTCCATCCAGGATGCAATGGGAGACCTTGACTTTTTTAAACTAAAGTCTTCAATAAGTCTCACTTTGATTGAGGCAATCTCATTTGGTTAAATAAGGCAGAGAGTAGCTGCTTTTACCTAGTCAAAAAAAAAAATCTGGGAGGAGAAGACCCTCAGGGTCTGGATGAAAGAGAAATAATTGCTGTTTACATTCACTCTGAGCCATCAGAGCCCAAATAGTGACCAAGTGGGGCTTGGGCTTGTTATCTACCAAAGCACAGCAAGCAATTTGGCTATTCTTGAATTTATCTCTTATCTATCTCACCTCTCTCTAGATGGCCCATTTTTTTTTCTTTTAATAACATTTTTATTTTTTCCAATTACATGTAAAGACAATGTTTAACATTTGTTTTCTAAAAAAATTTTAGCTCCAAATTTTCTTTCTACATGCCTTCGCTCCTTCCCTAAGGCAGTAAGCAATTTGATGTAGGTTATAAATATGCAATCATGTAAAACCTATGTTCTCCTGGTTCTACTCACTTCATTTTATATCAGTTCATGAAAGTCCTACCAGGTTTTTCTGAAATCCACCTGTTTGGTAATTCTTATAGCACAATAGTATTCCATTACATTCACATGCCTCGGCTTGTTCAGCCATTCCACAATTGATAAGCATTCCCTCAATTTCCAATTCTTTGCCACCACAAAAAGAGGTGCTACAAATATTTTGGTACATGTAGGTCCTTTTCCTTTTTTTATGATCTCTTTGGGATACAGACCTAGTAATGGTATTGCTGGATCAAAGGGTCTGCATAGTTTGATTGTCCGTTGTGGCCCATATTTCTGTAACTGGAATCAGAAAACATGGGATCAAATATTTCATTTGAGGGGCGGCTAGGTGGCGCAGTGAGTAGAGTGCTGGCCCTGGAGTCAGAAGGACCTGAGTTCGGATCCGGCCTCAGACACTTAACACACAAACAAAAAAAACTTAGCCGTGTGACCTTGGGCAAGTTACTTAACCCCTCCAAATTGCCCTCCAGAAAGCAAAAACAAAACAAAACAAATATTTCATTTGATACTTACTACCTGTGTGAACTTGGGCAAGTCACGATTTCCTAAGGTCTCATTTTCTTCCTCTGGAAAATGAGGGGGTGGGACTAGGATAGTTTCTGAAGTGTTTTATAGCTCTAGAGCTATGATTTTATGAAGTTCTTAGTTACTTCCCAGATAGAGTGCCCTAAATGACTTCTTTCTTCTACAGGAGAAATGAACTGGACAGCTTGGCTATTTCCTTTCTCTTCCTTGGAACTATAGACATCCTTGTTCCTTCAGCTCTCAGAGCAAGGTGCAATGCTGCAAAAAAAAAAAAAAAGGCAAGCTATATTGGGGCGGCTAGGTGGGTGCAGTGAGTAGAGTGTCGGCCCTGGAGTCAGAAGGACCTGAGTTCGGATCCAGCCTCAGACACTTAACCCACACAAACAAAAACTTAGCCATGTGACCTTGGAAAAGTTACTTAACCCCAATTGCCCTCCAAAAAAAAAAAAGGCAAGCTATAGGGGACCTAAACCCTTCAGCACCTTGGGATTTTTAATTTCTTCTAAAGGCCATCTAGTCCAACTTGATCAGTCTGCAGAAACCAGAGAGGTCAGAACCGAACTCCTCTTGACTCCAAAGTTAGTATTCTGTTCACTGTACCATGGTGGCTTGCTTATGTCCACCTAGCTAGTAAGTAGGAGAGTGAGCTTCTCTTTCCAAACCCAGAACTCTTCCCACCCAATGTATTAGAGAGAGCACCTTACTTAAGAATTATATCCTAAAAATCACAAGTTATCCACTGGAAGACCAAAAGAGAGAAATTCTATAGGATTAGTGCAAGAGTCCTCAAGCTTCTTTGTGTTCCTAGAACCCTTCAGCACTCCAGTAAAGCCTAAGGACCTATGGGAATTGTGTGAACCAAACTGATTCTATTTATAAAACTGATTCCATTTTGAGACTTAGGTTTTATTTCTTAACATTCCCCACCCGCACCCCAACTGTGGGAATTGAGCAACATCCCTTTTTACATTTAAGAAAGTCCCCAAACTCCTCTCCTCCTCCTAACTCAGAAAGTCCCTGATCTTCCTTCCAACAAGATATGATATTACATAATCTTATATCCTATTTATATTCTGTTTATTGTTTTCTTATAATGTATAAAAGTTGTGCAAAATCTATATTCAGGGTCTAATGCCCACTGGGGACAGGCTGGTCCCAATTTGTTGTGCAACTGCCCACCTTGACAATAAATTGCTTTGCTTGGAGGCCTGAACCTTTATTTCCTCAGTTATTTCAGATTTCACTCACCACAACTGCTTCTCATAATATTTTTAAATGAATAAAATAAAATACACAGATTACCAAAGAATTACCAATTATACTAAAGTATAGGTATCAAAAAAATTTTAAGGAAATTCACATACCTCAGATTAAGATCCACTTAGCCAGTGGGCTATCTAGTCAAAGGCAGAAATGATCAATTAGAGAATTTTTTTTCTTGCTTTATAACATAAATATAAATAAATAAACATAATAATAAATAAATATAAATATAAACATAAACATTTGTCCCGCCATTTTGCATTTATAACATAAGTAAGCAAGCAAATAAATAAAGTTGTTGCAAATAAGGGACCCTATTACATACCAACTAGAAATATGTAAATTATTATGTGTTTAGCAGGAAGGAAGTGAGAGGATTTATAGTTTAGGACTGGAAGGTGTGAGATGGGATTGTGCTACCTGGGAAATTGGAATTGGAAGGGGCTGAAGGGGCAGAGTCAAGATGGCAGAGTAGAAACAGCACTTCCATGGAGCTCTTGACCACACCACTTCAAAATTATGTAAAAGGGGGACTCTGAACAACCTCCAGAGCTTCAGAACCCACAAAATGACACAGAGAAGCTAACCTCCCGCTGGGGACAGCCTGGCAGCCCAGCAGGGAGCGGCCAGCCCAGTGCTCTGGGAGTTGAGCCCAGGACCACGTGAGTGGTGGTTTTAGCCCCAGGGTGGCCAGACCAGTGGCCTACTGGAGGGACCCCAGAACACTGGTAGCTGTTGCATTTCCAGAATTATCAAAACATAGATGCCTAGGACAAAGTGAGAGGTCATTGCCCTATGGACTTTGGGACTGGTTGGGAAAGTGACTCAGCATCTTTCCCCTAGGGGTGAGAAGCCACTGAGGAGCCAGCACAGCTTGCACCACATTGCTATGTTGCAGCTTCTGCTCCTGGTCTGCAAACTGTAGGGGCATCCGGTGATCAGTCTGGGGGGTAATCGCTCTTGCTTTACCCTTCTTGGATCTGGATTTTAGTCTGGGTTGGGGGTCTTGGGGTATATGACCAGCTTGCCAGAGTGTGTGGAGGCTTCAGAGAGGCCACCCAACTTTTACCTCTGGCAGTTGGGAAACCCCCAGTGTTTTGGAGGGAAGCTTCCCTGGCTGGTGGCAGAGTCCTACTGTGGCAACAAGCCCAAAAGTCAGGTAATTGAGTAGCAACATGCCTAGGCAAAGGAAACAAAATAAACAGAAAAATTCAACATTAGACTTCTATTTTGGGGGCAAAGAAGATCAAAGCATGGAACAGGAGGAGGACTAGGAGGTCTGAACTCCTGCACCAAAAGCCCCAAATGAAAATATGAGTGGATTATAGGCCATAGAGGACCTTAAGAAGCAGATAAGAGAAGTGGGGGAAAAATTGGGTAGAGAAACGAGAAAGATGCAAAAAAAAATATGAAATGAGAGTCAACAGCTTGACTAAGGAAAATAACACCTTAAAAAATAGACTAACTCAAATGGCAAAAGAGGCTCAAAAATGCAATGAGAAGAATGCTTTAAAAAGCCAAATTTGCCAGATGGAAAAAGAATCTCAAAAGCTCACTGAGGAAAATCATTCCTTCAGAATTAGACTGGAGCAAATGGAAGCTAATGACTTTATAAGAAATCAAGATGCTATTAAGCAGATCCAAACAAATGAAAAAATAGAAGGCAATGTGAAAGATCTCATGGGAAAAACCACTGACCTGGAAAATAGATCCAAGAGAGACAATCTAAAAATTATTGGACTACCTGAAAACCATGATCAAAGAATCTAGAAATTATCCTTCAAGAAATTCTCAAGGAAAATTGCCCTGATGTTTTAGAAGCAGAGGGCAAAATAGAGGTTGAAAGAATCCACCAATCACCTCCTGAAAAAGATCCCAAGAAGAAAACTCCTAGGAATATTGTAGCCAGGTTCCAGATTTCCAAGATCAAGGAGAGAATATTACAAGTTGCCAGGAAGAAACAGTTTCAGTATTGGAAACACAATCAGGATAGTGCAGGATCTGGCAGCTTCTACACTGAGAGACCAAAGGGCATGGGATATGATATTCTGGAGGGCAATGGAGCTGGGATTAAAACCAAGAATCACCTACCCAGCAAAACTGAGTATCATGTCTCAGGGGAAAATATGGTCATTCAGTGGAATAGAGGACTTTCAAGCATTCTTGAGGAAAAAACCAGAGTTGAATAGAAAATTTGACATTCAGATACAAGAAGCAAGAGATGCTTGAGAAGGTAAATTGGGAAAAGAAATCATTATGAACTTATCAAATTTGAACTATTTACATTCCTACAGGGAAAAGCGATAACTGTAACTGATGAAACTTTTCTCAGTATGAAAATAGTTGAAGAAGGGTATATGGGCATATGAATACATATGTGAATATGTGTATATATGTTTTCAGGTATGCATAGATAGAGGGCACAGGTCAAATTTAATAGGAAGGGATGATCCTTAAAAGGTGAAATTAAGAGAAGAATATAATGAGAGGAGATGGGGAGAGACAGAATGGGGTGAACTATCTCATATAGAAGAAGCAAGGGAAAATGGTTACAAGGGAGGGGAAGAACAGGAAGGCAAAAAGGCAAAACCTTATCCTCATTGAATTTGGATCAGGGAGAGAATGACATACATACTAAATAGGATTATCTCACCCTACAGGAGAGTAGGGGGGAAGGGAATGAGAGGGGGGTCAATGGAAGGGAGGGGGTGGGGGGAGTTGGAAGCACCGACTTTTGAAAAGCGACAGGATCAAAGTGGGGAGTGGACCAGGTGGGAGGTGGGATAGGAGGGAGGGAATATAGTCAGTCTTTTACAATATATCTACTATTGTAATGTTTTGCATAGCTACACATGTACAGTATATACTGAGTTGCTTATCTTCCTTTTAAAACCAAAATTAAAATATATATATATATAAATACTATGATTAATACTATTGTGCATATAACTGGGAGATAAGATGTGCAGGCATTGGGGCACGAGGATTCACCTTGCCCTACTGAAAATGTCGAAAGGGGTATGGGAGAAGAGATGGGAGAGAGCAGATTGGATGAGGGGATATCCTGTGGGACTGCTGGGTAGGGGAAAAATGGGGTGATGGGTAGGGGGAAAATGGGGAAAAATTGTAACTCAAAATCTGACGGAAATGAATGATGTAAACCAGAAGTTAATAAAGCATTAAAAAAAAATTGGAGGGGGCTCCAAAAAGCAAATAAATAAATAAATAAATGAAATAAAATAAATGGGGGCAGCTAGGTGGTACAGTGAATAGAGCACTGGCCCTGGAGTCAGAAGGACCTGAGTTCAAATCTAGCCTCAGACACTTGACACACTTACTAGCCGTGTGACCCTGGGCAAGTCACTTAATCCCAATTACCCTCCAAAAAGCAAAAATAAAAATAAAATAAAATTGGAGGGGGCAACTAGGTGGTACAGTGAATAGAGCACTGGCCCTGGAGTTAGGAGGAACTGAGTTCATATCTGGCCTCAGACATTTAACACTTAGTAGCTGGGTGACCTTGGGCAAGTCACTTAACCCCAATTGCCCTGCCTTCCCCCCTCCAAAAAGCAAGCAAGAAAGAAAGAAATTGGAGTGGGAATGAAGGGAAGGAATGAGAAACCTCAAAGGAGTAGAACTGGCTGTACTTTTAAACATTGAACCTCAAATCCTAGAAGAGCCTCTAAATAACCTCCTATTCTCCCATTTTTAAGTTTATTCAGAGCATTGCCTTTCTAACATCCAAGGAAAAGTAACATGTCAGTGGATAGAGGGCAGGCTTTGAGTTAGGAAGATCTGGGTTCCAGGCATATGTCTGACATGTGCTGGCTGTGTGACCATGAGCAAGTCACTTAACTTCTCAATGTCCTAGACTGTGTCTTTAAACTCTTAAGTTGCAAGTGTTGCAACAGAAGAGGGAGTTCCCACCCTGGGGAGTTCTCCATAGTGGTGAAATCAGCAACAACAGCAACAGATGAATAGCTATGACAAAATGTATCCAGGACCCCAAAGAAGGGAAGATTTAGAAATGGAAGGGCTATGAGAAGTCATCTAACTGAATCCTCTTATTTTACAGATGAACAAAATGAGGGCCAAATGGGTTCAATATTTTGCCCCAGATCTTCTAGTATAGATAATAAATGTCCGCACTGAGATTTAAACAGAGGTCCTCAGACTCCAAATTCAGTTCTCTTTCTCTTGAACCCTGTTGCTTTCACACCTGAGAATATTATTGTATCATCCATAAAAATGTCACCATTGTGTATGAATGACTATATAAAATATAATTACAGCGATTGGGTTTATCAATGGTCATTTCTGTATCCACAATTGACCTAAAAATTCATTTAAGAATAATTATATTTCCATATTCAAATTAATACAACCCAATTTATATTCCAATCTTTCATTTTTTGCTTGCTTTAAAAAATTATCACTTCTAAAGAAGTCAAATTAAAAATATAAAAGAAGAAAAGGTTTATTGAAACCATCAGCAAGGCAGCATGAGATACTGGAAAGAGTACTGAACTTGGAGTCATGAGAGATCTGGGTTCTAAAGCCGCATCATGATTCTTCCTGTCTAGGTGATTCTGGAGAAGCCATTTGGTCTTTCTGACTCTGGTTCCTTCATCTATAAAACACAGTTAATAATATCTACAGTCTCTGTCTTATAAGGTAATGCTGCAGACCGAGATACCGAATTGCCCTATTGCATCTGTTTGTAATGCTGGAATTCTGAGAAAAGAGGCACACAAAGCCAGGGTGATGAATCCAAGTTTTATCAGCAAATTTACTTACAGAAGACCATTGTAGCTAACCCCATGCGATGGACAATCAGCAGCATCATATAAGTCTGGCTTTGTTCTTAAACAATGTATGTGTTTTACTGAATCTTTTTTAAGAAGGGAGGGGATTGAAACATTCCGTATACAAGGAGAATGTGTAAATGTTCAACCAAGATGGAGTTGGCTTCTAGCCACATATCATTCTTGACCTAGTAAGAATATTTATGAGTTTCTTGTTCCCAGTTACAGCCATGGTCTATTTAACCCACAATCCATCCCTCCACCTTTGGCCCATATAAACTTTATACATACCTGTTGTGCAATACATATAGGCTCTATGATAGGAGGATATAAAAGGTTTTTAAGGGCCCTGGTTGCCATGACATTTGTGTATTATCAGCATAAAGCTCATCAACAAAATTAACGCATACACAGCATAAGAGAAGAACATAATTGTGGACTTGGAAAATTAGAGCACATCCTAATGATATAAAATAAGAGCACATTAATGTCTTCATTAACAAAGGTTTTTTTTTTCTTTTCTTTTCTTTTTTTTTTTGCTTCTTGGAGGGCTATTGGGGTTAAGTAACTTGCCCAAGGTCACACGGCTAGGTTTTTGTTTGTGTGTGCGTTAAGCGTCTGAGGCCGGATCCAAACTCAGGTCCTTGTGACTTCAGGGCCAGCACTCTACTCACTGCGCCACCTAGCCGCCCCTAGTTTCTAAGTTTCAAAAGACATCAGCCTTCAGTGGTTCAACTGTCTAGGGTGCTCCTTCATGACCATTGACAGGCACAGCTCTGCAAATCCAGCAATTGTAGCATTGTTCTTCATGTACCACATAATGTACTCGCACTATGTACCAGGTAATCAGATTACCTAGTGTAGCAGCAAGCACCCCAACATCCCCGGGGTGGCTGCCAACACAGGTTCTTAGATCTGCTTTTCTAAAGGAAAGCAACTAAAAATCGGTTAACAAGCTCACTTTAATTAAACAAACATATATTACCTAGTTCAGGGGGAAAAGGTCAGCATCCCGAACTTCAGAGTATACAGAGAGATCAAGTAGACAGGTTTCCAAACTGCCCAACCATTACATACAGCAATACCAATCACAGTTACCAGAGAGGGAAGCATCAACATCTGGGTTTTCAAAGCCAGGGGCTGGGGAGGGGGGGGCTCTCAACAGCTGCCCAGAGTCTCATCTGGTCAAATCACACAACACTTCTCAAAGTGAGCCCCAAAGCAAAACCTCCCATCAGGGTTTATATAGCCTTCTCCTGGCTCAGAGAATGTAACAACCTTCTTGACCCACAGCCCAATCACAAAGTATCAAGGTGTGGGCTTTCCTGAAAAACAAGCCTCCCACCACAGGCTCCAGGTGCACTTAACCTAGAGGTAGGGAAGATCTTTAAATTTGCATTTCCATTATACCTAGCAATAACAGTGCAATAGCCAGGTTGATAAGAGTATAATTAATAATAATTTTTGGTATATCATGTCATTGGACAAAAAGAGCTACTGGGCTAAGTTATTAGTGTCATTTAATCAGTGTAGGAGCTGGTGTTAATACAGAAATTGGCTTCATTAAACTACTATCAATCTACCCATTAACAAGTATAGATGTTTAAAGGGTCACTGGGAGGCATTTCTTTTTGGAAGACTGAAAAGCAGTTAGCAGTTGTTTTTCTAGCAAACTAAAAGGCCTTTCAGATCCCTTAAATAATTATGACTATAATCCAATGGTCTGCCATATGCAAGGTTGGGAGTGATGCCACAGAGTCCAACAAATCCCTCATTAAATGTAGCAAAATCTAATTCATGCAGTAGCCTAGGGTCTGTAATACATAGTGCACTAATCTGTGCTACCAGTCTTAGCTTTAGTGAAGGGATTTTGCTATTCATTGTCCTATTTCCACTCAATCCCCTTCCTTATGGTGGTATAGATAGAGTGGATGTAAGCACTGAGCAAGAATGGGCAAAGATGTTTGCAGCATTTATATAGTAGTATATAGAAATAGTATAGTAAGAGTAGGGGGAGTTTGAATTTTGTTAATTACAGTCTCAGACTGTAATGGTGATGGGAATTTGAGGATCTTCCCTGCCCCTTAATAGGCCAAATATAATCACATGAAACCTGCTGTGGGAGGAGTTTGCTGAAGACTGGAGCAGAGTCCAAAGGAAGCTGGGAGTCAGAGCTAGCACCACGGGAGAGAGAGGAGAGATAAGCAGACAGCTAGGCTTGTGAGTGTTTGTTTGTGGGAAGGCTAAAGGATGGTGTGGCTTCCTGCTGTGCTGTGGTATATTAGCTGCTTTGTTGCTATGATAGATTTGACTTTCTGGTGTTAGGATTTGGCTTTTTGATTTTGGGATTTGGTTTTCTGGTGTCTGCATAGATGTTTTGCTTCTGTCTTCTCTGGGGAGAGTCTGTTATATTTTGAAATTCAGAGCTGTGCCAGCATATTGATAGTCACTGTCAGTACTGTGAATATTGCTTTGGCACTACACAGGCATAACCTCAGTTTTGCCTGACCACACCAAACCTTCAAATATTACAAACCTTGCTGGAGTTGCCCATCCCCCTTTTGAAGAGAGTATTATGTAGATGGTCAAAATATTGCTGCAATAAAGGCAAATCACCAGATATCATCATGAAATCATTAATATAATGTTCACATGGATGCCCATAGGACCTAGAATGATATCTAGATTGATCTAGACCATGGCATTTGGTGGGGCTATGTAAATATCCCTGGAGAAATCACAAATGCTGCAATCCTCACCCTGTGTAGTGAATGACCAGATTGGTTTAAACCAGACTTGTTTAATGCTTAACCCAAGATATTGTGGGAAAAACTTTATTATATTGTTTGGAAAACCTTATTATTTTTTATATTGTTTAAACCTAATCTTGTATGGCTAGATATTATTTAACCCAAAACTTATACATAGGCCATGCTGATCCAAAGACCCTCCAGTGGAGCCAGAGATTGTTTCAAGACCCCACCAAGGTCTTGTTTTGGTTTCACCCAATAGCTTGTATTTTGGCTTTACCCAGTCTTTATTGTATGTTTAGACTTATCTGATAATATACATCTCAAGCAACCAATGTGTCTTGTCTGGAAATTTTCCTTTGGTCATTCAGTGGTTGTGAATATTATGTAAAACTAACAGAGGATCAAGAGGTAGCTAGCCACACCTTTTTCTAGTTCTCTCTTCTGTTGAACCTGACAGTAAAATTCTTTCTAAAAATCTTTTTTGGTTTTGTGTTTGTTATTGACTGACAACATGAGGGATATGGTAGACATTCTGATCCTAGAGTCCCCATCCCCCATGTGTTCTTGAGCCATGTGCTGGCCCCATCCTTCCATAGATGCAGTGGTCCACTTCCTGCCTACCTCTCTTCCACTTTTCCCCACATCCATGATTAAATTCATATTATATTTTTTTTCATAGAGGTCTGCAGAACAATCCACTTATTGTTCCACTTACTAAAGGAAGAACTGTGTTAGCTATTATCATTACTATTATTATTCTCTTGATGGTCATTAAACAAGGAACATTAGGATGATGCTCTAAGAAACAAAAGGGCCAGGAGGCACGAATATTTAAAGAGAAAGCCAGTGTTAACTACTTGTGGAATTGTGTATGGATTAGGATTCAGCAGCACTAGCAAATGAGATGATGAGTTCAAACCTGGGGGTACCACTAAGTCTACTGGGCTTAGAAAGAGGTGGCACCCAGGATTTAGGAAACATGGGTTCAACACCAAATAAGCAACATGATATTGAACTAGAATGAATGAGTCCATATTTGGCACAAGGATCATAGGATCATAGATTTAGAGTGGAAGTCTGTATAGTCTTTCATTTTATAAATGAGAAAAGTTAAAGAAGGTAAGTTATTTGACCAAGGACACCCAGATAGAAAGTGCCAGAGATAGGATCTGAATTCAAGTCTTCTCACTCCAGAGACATTCTTCTTTCTCTTGCTCCATGCTGCCTCTTATATTCATGGCTGTGTATGATTTTTTTTAAGCCCAGTCCTATCCACTAACTAGCTCAAAATGACCTGTAGTTGAGGAGTTTTCATTCTTTCCCCATGACCTTAATTATGTTTCATAGTGATGTATATATGTCTGTAGTATCAATCTGTAACATCAGTTTGTAAGTGGGGTGCTTTGGGATCTATGTCTGTAAAATCAATTTGTAAAAGCAGTCTGTAAGATCACATTTCCACCCCCCCACAGCCTCAGAGCATTGACTTTGCCCCTTCCCCCTTCCAGAGCTCTGCCCAGCAACAACTCATGACCTGTTTATCTCTGTTTGAAACAATAAGTTATGTAAATGTTATCTCCCTTAGTTAGAGTGGCCAGCCCCACCATAAATTCCTCAATACCTTATCTATAGGGTAACTCCTTAGTCAATTATATACCCACACTGTCTCTGATGACCTTGGTGGGTGGCAGACTGGGCACTCTTTAGTGACATATCAGGCCTAAACCACACCTCCAGCTAGACCCCCTCTTGAGCTATCTCCCAGTGAATCATGGGCAATACACCTGCGCAGTTGATATTAAAAGTGTATGGTCCTTTGAGCACTGACCACTCCTTAACTCCTCCCTGATCCCACCCTTACTCACCTAGTTAGCATAATTGACCCCTTAAAACTATGCCTGCGGCCTCTGCGAGTTTGCAGGTTCCATAAGAATCTAGCCCGCACAGCGTAACAATAAACTTTACAATTTTGGCTTCAAAGTTTGCTTGAGCCTGGTGAATTCCTTCCAGACTGGATGCCAGGGAGGTATCCCTGGCAGAACCACTTACCCTCCCCCCCTCCTTATCACCCTTCCCTCTTCAATAGCAACTGCAGACTCTAGGAGGGGCCAGACACCCACACAATGCACAAATTTATCAAATTTGCATAACCCTGTCCTTCTAGCTCATTTAAAGAATAAAATTTTTCTATTCCAGGGAAAGTCCAGAGGGATTCAGGAAATCCCCTGAAATGAAAACTCCATAAACTAGATGATGTTTCTTCAGCAAGCAGTTTCTTAGTACTTAAGCAGTCTTAGGATGGGGTCAGGGGACTTGGGGCTAGAATCCAGGAGCAGACTGTAGCCTCAAGGAAGTGAGCAACAAAGGCAGAAATAGCCAAGTCACTGGGAGAGGCATGCAGGCACACATGGTGCTGAACCATCCTTCTCTCAATTGCCATGGATCCCTGAGAGTCTTATACCTATTTTGGCAAGTGGGCAAGCCACCTGCAAGAGAGTTCTTTCCAGTGGAGCTAAGAATAGCTGGGACCCTCTCAAGGAGTTGGTACAAACATGCCACGAATATCCCTTTATGCAAAAGAAGTTAGATTTACAAAAACTGAAGAAAGGATAAAAGAAGGTTCCAGGGCCATGCAAACCCACAAAGGTCAAAAGGTTTACGGTTTCTAATAACTGGATATCTCAGTATGAGTACTGATCTTGCTGAGAATAGTTTGGTATATAAAGATTGCTGTTTCAGAAAATATTGTAGGTGGACACGTAAGAACATGTACTTAGCAGGGTCAGGAGTCAGAGTCTTCTAATAATTTTATATCACACTTTTGCTTCTATTTTGGTCATAATTAAAAGCAACAGGTCATTCAGCTTGGGCTTTTCATTCTAAGTGCAATTTATTAATGTCTGAGTCTGAGAATCATGGGCACTGCTGTACTTTGAGGAAGTATGTTTTCTACTTTCCCATTCTTGGTTTGCTACTTAGCAGCAGCAGATTTGCAGATGATGAATGAGAAAACAAGAAATAATAAAAGGAAAGTGGGTTAAATCCCATTTTGCTCTTTTTATTTTTTTATTTTTTTTTTTTAAAGCAATTGGGGTTAAGTAACTTGCTCAGGGTTACACGGCTAGTCATTATTTATGTGTGGGTGCTCATTTTCTGAGGCCGGGTTTGATCTCAGGTCATCCCAACTCTGAAGCCGGCTCTCTTACTCACTGTGCCACCTAGCCGCCCCTTTAGGGCAATTGAGGTTAAGTAACTTGCCCAAGGTCACACGGCTAGGTTTTTCTTTGTGTGGATTAAGTGTCGGAGGCTGGCTCTGAACTCAGGTCCTTCTGACTCCAGGTCCGGCGCTCTATTCACTGTGCCACCTAGCCGCCCCTGCATTTTGCTCTTTTTAAAAAAAGACATAGGTTTTTTTCCAGATCAAATTAACACCATCACTTCTCACACTGACAAAAGCACAGAACCTGAATATATGGATGTGCACTAATATACTCATGTTTAATGAAGTAGAAACACACATTTAACATTATTTTCAAAATAATTATTTATCTGATGATAGGTACCATATTCCTCCCAAGGACTCTTAACCTAAGGTTCATGAACTTCTTTTCTCTTTCAGCATTTTAATAACAGTATTTCATAGTAATCTTTATGTATTTTATTCTCTGCATAAAAATTCTTTTATTCGAAAAAGGGTCCCTAGGTTTCATCAGACTGCCAAAGGGTTCCATGACATAACAAAGGTGAGTCCTGCCTCAGAAAGCTATAAACTTTGTTATTATGCTAATGTAATGAATTTAACCAACTTCCAAGTCTATTCCAGTGTCCCAGTACCTACAAAATAGAATCCACAAGGATTTCTGAAAGCTACTATTTGTTTTCCATAGTTTCCATCTACTCCAATGCCTACTTCATCATGGCAATGTTGAGTTCTCAAAAGTTACGCTAATTCACAATCCCCTCTTCTTCTAGGAGAAATAATTCTATTTAGAAAAACATAGTAGATTATTGACTCTAAGAATTGAAACAATAATTGATCATAAAAATGATAGACAACAAAAGTGACATCAAAACATTATAATAATTTTATTCAGGAGTTTAATAAATATAAATCTATTGCTACAACCAAAACAAACATTTAACGAGTCAGCAAACATTTGACTTACTTGCAAAGCAGAAAGAGAGACAGAGAGAGGCCAAAGGCACAGTTCGACATCTAAACTCATTTATAAAGTTTTACAAAAAAGGATGATGGATAATTGCAAGTGACATTGTCTCATGAAATAGAAGGAAGTTATATAAGACAAAACCAACTCAAAGAAAACTTGTCAAGACTTCCAACTAATCAAAATCACCCAAGGACATTATGGCAAAAATGGAAGTACAACAAACAAGAAAAATGGAAAAAATCAGCAAAAAAATTTATAAAAATTGCTTCACCATAAAGGACCTTGGGGCCTACATTTGGAAGTAAACAAGACATCCCCTATCCTCATAAAAAGCATACAAGTAAGATAGTCCCTGTCCTCAAGGAATTTACATTCTAATGAGAGAAGATAACCGATACAGGGAAATTAGAAAAGAGGGTGAGGAAGATAGCTTGTATGATGCATCAAGTGTTATGGAGGCCTGGTTCTGGCTAAGATAAGGAAAAAGTTCATCAGAGCTCAGTTTCTAAGGGAAAGAGTTCTGGTTTTAGTAGGAAAGAGATGAGGAAGATGAAGATTGTTTTGGAAAATATAACAATAGAAATAACCCTGTGGGCAGGGTTATATAATTCAGTGGTTATAAACCTAGGGTCTACTTGTGGATAGATTTCTGGGAGTCCATCAATGTGGATGGGAAAAAGTATATCTTTATTTTCACTAACCTCTAAATTAAATTAAGCATTTGTTTTTATAAATATTTTGGGGGAAAATTATTCTAAGAAGTTTATAAGCTTCACCAGACTGCCAATGGAGTCCATGACACACAAAAAGTTAAAAATCCTTAGTCTAATCAAAAACATCAGGTGAAGTATAAATGAGGGGTATATATGCTAGCCTGTGTATTTGCCACTATGCTGGAGGAGATCCTCAAAGAGTTCAGATTGAAAGAGTTCAGATTCCTTATGGGTGGTCCTTTAAATGCTCCTGTTTGTGGATAATATCATGCTGGCACCATAAAGCCCTAGACCACTACAGAGTCTCCTGGAAGATAAGGGTTACCCTTCAAAAGGAAAGGTCAAGAGGATGAAGAATATCCATTGCTCAGATTATGATAGGCTGTTGGACACACAACCTACAGAGTTTGTCCATCAATATGTATTTCTGATATAGAAAGTAGAAATAGACCATGAGTTTGGTCCAGAATTACGCAGGAGGAGGAAAGCAGACTAGATTTTCTTTAAGCAATTATAAAACACATTTAATCATCTCAAACATCTCCTGGAAATAAAATCCAATCTTTTAAATAAAAGTATTGATATAAATGTTGCTATATGGCAGCAAAATATGACAGTCTCAAAATATTAAAAAAAAATACTATCCATAGGACAATGGAAAGTAGATATAGATATTTTACAGTGTATTTCCAACAAGGACCTTTAAGAAGAAGAGGAATAAAAGATCTCATCATCTACTAGGTATGTCATCTACCTCTATCTTCTCTCTCTTCCCCCCCCCCCTTCTCCCCTCTCAATATACATAAGTATGAATGTGTGCGTGTATATGTTTGTATATATCTAATTATTTACATTTTACCTCTCTCTTCAGGGACAACTAGTGGTACAGTAGGTAGAGCACTGGACCTGGAGTCAGGACAACTTGAGTTCAATTCAGGTTTCAGACACTTACTAGATTTATGATCCTGGGCAAGTCATTTAACTTTCGTATATCTCGGTTTTCTCAGCTGTAAAACAGAGACAACAGTACTTATTTCCCAGAGTTGTTGTAAGATCAAATGAGATATTGTTAAAGCACATGACAGGGACTGAAACCTAGCAGGCACTTCATGTATGCTCTTCCTCTTCCTTCTTTCTTAGTATAGTTGATTGTAGGCTCCTGTTTCCTCTCCTTAGGGACAAGATGCCCTGCACATCTAGGATGAAACAGAGGTCATCCGCAGGATGAGTACCACAACTTTCTCTGGTGCTGACAGTCTCTACAACCTTCAAAAAGCTTAAATGGAAAAGTAGAAACACAGTCTTCATTGTGTATCCAGGAGTTTTACTACTGCCTACTCTTTGAGAAAGACTTTGAGAAAGACTTGTCTCATGAGAGGCAAGAGTATGGGGAACCTTAAGAGAGGAGATCTTATCCCTAGGAACTATAGGAGCCCAGTTTAAATGGTACCTGTCTGTCATGCTAGTATTTATACAGTTATCCCTTCCACATCATGACTTTCCCCATCATGGTTTCATTATAGGTCGGCATAAGAAATTAAATGGGAATTTTTTAGGAGTTTTGTGGAAGCCACGGATGACACATGAAGGCTAGCAGATGACAGAAAAAGTTCATAGACTCAGAAATGCATAAATACACATATAGTATTATATAATATCAATCCCAACTTTACAATAAGGTACTGAAAACACCCCATAAAAGAAAAAGGAAAAACTGAGACTTCCTCTCTGATACAAAGGGAGGAACAAAAAATTTTACCCAGATTTTCCAGATTGTGGGGGCGCCAGGCCCCTAACACCCATGATATGGAAGAGATCATTGTAGAATTAGTACTTATAGTTTCCCATAAAAATAATCAACAACAATCAAACATAACTTCTTAATGGAGTCATTAAGGCCAATGGTTCATTTTTATATCAATCAACCAACAAACATATTAAGTACCTATTGCCAGGCACTGTCATAGGCATCGGAAATACAAAGACAGAAGGATAAACAGTCATTGCCCTCAAGGAGTCTATGTTTTGTTACAGGAAATAAACATGAACATAAGTATATGGGGTGTCCCAAAAGTATTGGTGGAGTTTTAAGCTTTAAAAACATATCACTGCACTAAAACTTTTGGGACAGCCTACATATACAACACATACACATATACACCATACAAGGTAAGTGGGGAGAGGAGTGAGGGGAGGTAGGGAGACTTTCTAATAGAGAACTACTTTTCAGCTATCAAGTATCATCATTACAGCTTGCTCAGTTATCTAATTACACTCTTGTCAGGCAACCAAAGCACTATTGTCTCTGTGTAGAAGAATACCGCAGAACCCAGTACAGAAGACTGAGAAGAGAGGGGTCAAAGATCCATACTGAGCAACAGTCAAAAGAAAATGGGACATTGAGAGCGAAAGGAGAATTGAGACTGATAAAGTGGGTCCAATAGTGCTGGGAAGGTGTAATGTTAAGGAAATTTGAAGATCTTCCCTGCCCATTAATAGGCACATAGAGCCCTGGCCCAGAGCTAATCAGTCTCTGGGTTATGGGGAGTTCCTAACTAAGTTCTGGGGCATTGTAGCAGCAAGCACCCCATCATCCCTAGGGTGGCTGCCAACACAGGTTCTTGGATCTGCTTTTCAAAAGGAAAGCAACTCAAAATGGGTTAACAAGCTTACTTTAATCAAACAAACATATATCATTACCTAGTTCAGGTGAAAAAGGTCAGCACCCTGAACTTCAGAGTATACAGACAGTAGTTTCAAAACAGAGAAACAGATCAAGTAGACAGGTTTCCAAACTTCCCAACCATTACCTCAGTACCAAATCACAGTTTACCAGAGAAGGAAGCATCAACATCTAGGTTTTCAAAGCTGGGGGGCTCTCAATGGCTACCCAGAGTCTCATCTGGTCAAATCACACAACACTTCTCAAAGTGAGCCCCAAAGCAAAGCCTCCTGTAACAACCTTCTTGACCCATGCCCAATCACAAAGTATCAAGGTGTGGGCTTTCCTGAAAAACAAGCCTCCCACCACAGGCTCCAGGTGCCCTTAACCTAGGGGCAGGGAAGATCTTTAAATATGCATTTCCATTACATTCCGCCCCAAGATCTTTCATGCCCATAGCATACACAATTTACATTTGAATTAGCACTAAACATCTCTTAGGTCACATTTTCCAGGTACATAAGAAAATCACAATATAATCTCAAAGTACTATAGTCCAAGTCTTCCACTCATGGGGCAAAGTCCTGATTAACTCAATTAATGACTTATCAGTAACAATATCTCAAAGTACAATCAGTCACTTATTCAGCAAAGTCTTCAATTCAAAACAAAAGTGCAAATAAAGTTCTCTTGGG
Source organism: Gymnobelideus leadbeateri (assembly GCA_011680675.1). Classification (NCBI taxonomy): domain Eukaryota; kingdom Metazoa; phylum Chordata; class Mammalia; order Diprotodontia; family Petauridae; genus Gymnobelideus; species Gymnobelideus leadbeateri. Next base: position 233,146 of record WOXC01006994.1, on the reverse strand, counting down.
AGGAAGGGGCTGTCCTTCCCCTCACACTGCTCCAGCCCCTGCTTCCAAGTCCAGAGAGGGGACTGGGCAACAAAACCAACATGGGGTCCTTGGGGGGGGTCCATAGCACTTCACCCCACCCACCATAGTAACAAGTCCATCCTCCCCCTGGGTCCCAAACTGTGAGATGCAGCAAGGAAACACATTCAGTGCCGCTGCTTTGCTACACAGTCCTTATCTTGCCCTGTGACTGAATTCCTAACTCCTGGGTTCCTTTTCCTCCAGCAGAAGGCAGCAGCTCCTGGCTTCTCCACAGGTCTCCATGCAGGCAGCTCACCATTCCTGCTCTCAGCTCAGTGAAGTCAGCATGCAGGCTGTTCTCTCCTGATCCATGGCTCCACAGAATCACAGCTACTACAACTGTGAAACAAACAATTATCCCAGCCCCCATACTTTCCTTTTACTCAGCAGATCCCATCCCTCGTTGCCATTTTGTAGCAGCAACACCCCAACATCCCCAGGGTGGCTGACAACACAGGTTCTTAGATCTGCTTTTCAAAGGGAAAGCAACTCAAAATGGATTAGCAAGCTTACTTTAATCAAACAAACATATTATTTACCTAGTTCAGGGGAAAAAGCTCAGCACCCCGAACTTCAGAGTATACAGACAGTGGTTTCAAAACAGAGAAACAAACAGATCAAGCATTCAGGCTTACAAAATGTCCAACCATTATAATACCAAATCACAGTTACCAGAGAAGGAAGCATCAACATCTGGGTTTTCAAAGCTGGGGGGCTCTCAATGGCTACCCAGAGTCTCATCTGTTCAAATCACACAACACTTCTCAAAGTGAGCCCCAAAGCTAAGCTTCCCATCAGGGTTTACATACCCTTCTCCTGGCTCAGAGAATGTAACAACCTTCTTGACCCACTGCCCAATCACAAAGTATCAAGGTGTGGGCTTTCCTGAAAAACAAGCCTCCCACCACAGGCTCCAGGTGGACTTAACCTAGGGGCAGGGAAGATCTTTAAATGTGCATTTCCATTACAGGCATGAGGATTCTCAGGCTTCTCAGCACTCAGTCAATCAAATGTTATATATTCTGGGAGGTTAGACTTTTGTTTTGAGGGGTCATTCATGAGAAGGATCTCTTGATTTCCTGCTTGAGACCCTGACTGATTAGATATCTGTGCTCCCTTGATCCAGTGATGTATGTAAATTCATAGCAATATTATTTTACTCATACAGTTGGAGCCCTGTCTGTTGGTCTTTATGCTAATTTCTCTGCTAGTATTTTTTTGTATTTTCTCCAAGTTCAGGGTGCTGACCAAAGATATCACCTGAACCAGTGAATGTAATTAAAAGTAGGATTATTAACCCCTTTAAATATGTCTTTCCTTTATAAAGCAGATGAAAAGAGCTTGTGCTAGCAGGACTTCCTGGGTGTGCTAAGGTGCTTACTAATACAGAAGAGAGTACAATGTACACATAGCCCTAGTAGAGGAAGGGCAGGAAAACCTATAGCAAACAAGATTCCCTGATTAGAGAAGTTGGAAGCTTTGATAAGGATGGAGGAGGGCAAGTCATTCTAGATGGATGTCCCGATAAAGTCAGGAAGAAGATAAATGGGTTGGTCTTCTCCCTTTTAGTAGGACCTTCTGGGAGCCCAGATAAGCAGGACATTGCTTATTAGGAACTGGTAGCATGTTATGAGATTTTTAGGAAAAGAAACATGCTTGGTCAAAGAAAAGAAATTTTTCCCCCATTCACCTGCCATGTAGGACTGAATGTAGAAGGAAATAGATATGGGTAATCCCATGTAGAGGGACTGGAAAGGGGATGATGGGAACATATAGGAGCATCAGCAAAGTTATTGTATGTTGATATGCTAGTTTGGGAGACTAACCAGGAAATTGTGACCCGGGGCTATGGGAAGACAAGGATGTTGCCACTGTTGGTAGAGCTAAGAATTGGGGCAAACATTCTGAAAAACAACCCTGAATTATAAAAAGTAACAAAATTGTGCATGCTTTTGTACCCAGCAATCCCATTATTGGGTATTGCAGAAACATCTAGATCTAAAGTCTCAATTGTGCTATGAAAATATCAAGAAATTATATTGTCATGATTGATGATGAAAGTAACAGAGGCCCCTCTGCCCTTGGCAAATGGGCTGGCCAATGAACATACAGTTTAGCCGTAAAACCACAGAAGGTAACTGGGCCTCAATAAAAGCAAAATAGTAACTTCCTTCTGCGGGTAAAAGATAAGCCTGCATGTCCTGCACATGGCACAAACAGGATGTTGGCCTTAAAACTGAGGAAAGGACCTTCACAACTGCTCAGTATTGCTCCTTAATCACCTTTCTGTGACCCTAGGCTCATTAACATCTCATTTGCATCATGGTTTGCGCCCCCCCCCCCACCTTGAGGAGAATTGGAATGCATGCTGGGAAATCTGCTTTGAGCTGCTACCCCTTTTCAGCATGTCCCTGATTACCTAATCTTCCTGCCGACATGGTACCCTTCCTCTATATATATCCCTAGCTCTACCTGGTGAGGCTGCTGCCTCCCTTAAGGAGAAAAGCCTATTGGGTACAATGCCCCAAACAAACACCTTTACTTGGTTTGGAGACAGTCTGAGTTTGAATTCTTTTGAGATGACACAGACATATAACCTGTTTCCTAAACAATGGAAATCTAAAAATAAGAAAAACTGAGGCAGCAAGGTTCTGAGCACAATCATTTTATAAGCAAAGCTAGCAACTGCCAATAAATAGGGCCCAAGGTTTCTCAGTGATCAAGGACCTTCTTTTAGAGCAAAAAGACAAAATCTATTTTTAGCAGCATGGGTGGTATCAAGTCACAATTGACTCAAACAACAAAAAGAACTTGGATTACCTCACTCACCTTTAGGGCAGGTAGGTAGCACAGTTGGATAGAGCACCAGGTTAGAGTCAGGAAGACCTGAGTTTAATTCTGGCCTCAGACACTCAGAAACTGCATAACCCTGGGCAAGTCACTTAATCCTATTTATCTCAGTTTCCTCATCTGCAAAATGAGCTGAAGAAAGAAATGGCAAGCCACTCCAGTATCTTTGGCAAGAAAATCCCAAATGAAGTCACAAAGAGTAGGACACAACTGAACAAGAAAAGTCAGAGAAGAGGATTTTTCACAGCCTGGAGCATGTGGACTTGGCACAACTTGGGAGCTATTACACAGCTTTGAATATCTGACATCAGTACTTCATAAAATACATTTGACCTTTTTCTTATGTAAGTTTCTCCTACCAGAGAGTGATAGGAGACTTCCCAGAGTAAAACAGGGAACTAAAGTTGCCAGCCTAAGGAGTTTTAATCTCCCATAATGAGGGAGAAAGCTTCTTGATCAAATCTTAATGAAATAAAATAGTATATCAAAATTTAATATTACAATATTAAGATAGTGTCCTAGCCCAACGTCTTTGGTTTCACTTGAGTCAGACCTAATCAATCTTTATCGACAATTTCATCAATTTTGGGGAGAGATCTTAATTCCCAGGAGAGTTGTTTATGGTAATCAAACCAAGAATGAGAATGTTGTCATATTTAATCCAAGCAGAATCTTTTTCTGCATTCTTTACCAGATTGCAGGTGGAATCTTGGGGAGGGGGTAGGGCTTTTCCCCTCCATGCCCCCCACAATGGAATAAGTCAGTCAGTTAATAAGCATTTATTAAGTACTTCCTGTGCTGGAAACTGTACTAAACTCTAGGAATACAAATACAAACAGAAAGTCAGCTCCTGCCTTCAAGGAACCTAACATCCAAATGAGGGAATTCAACAAATAAAAGGAAGCTGAAAAAGTTGGAGGAGGGATAAAAGAGGGAGTAGACAAATGTAATCAACATAGGGGTATAGTACAGGAAGTCCAGAATGCAGACCGGAGAGGAATGAGACATGGTTGGTATGAGTAACATCTTTAAATGGAAGTCCTGGGAGGCACATCCAATGAGAGAAAGACAGACAGAAACAGAGAGAGAGAGAGAGAGAGAGAGAGAGAGAGAGAGAGAGAGAGAGAGAGAGAGAGAGAGAGAGAGAGAGAGAGAGAGAGAGAGAGAGAGAGGGAGAGGGAAAGGGAGAGGAAGAGAGAGGGAGAGGAAGAGAGAGAGGGAGGGAGAGCAGTGGGTATTCCAATATATGAATTCTAGGGCTAGGGTAAATTTCTAGAATGGAGAGTTTTCTGCATAATGATAGAGGAAGTCAGGAGTATAGACTGGAGAGGAATGAAGTGTTTAAAAAGGGAATGGAATAGTTAAAGAGGGAATAATTGCTTTCAAAAATATATTTATTCAAAAGTAGCACTTGCATTCTGAAATGAGCCAACAAATCTCAAGCTCTTGACCAGAATCACATTCACTCATGGATGGTTACTGTTCTCGTGACAAGATCAAAATGACATTGTCCTAGCTTCCAACTTCTCCACTCAGATTTACCTTCCCATCTTGTGATCCGTCTCTGTTTTGACTGGAACAGAATGAATTATCCAAATGAGAAGCCTGGATGATTTGGTTAGATACATAGACAGAGACAGAGACAGAGATAGAGATAGAGACAGAGACAGAGATAGAGACAGAGACAGAGACAAAGATAGAGATAGAGATAGATGTAGATGTAGATATGTAGATGTAGATATATAGATATAGATGTAGATGTAGATATAATATAGATATAGATGCAGATGTAGATACATAGCTATATATGTAGATATAGATATAAATATAGATATAGATGTAGATGTAGATATAGACAGATATCACAGACCTTTTTGCATTACCTTTTCCACAAAACCCATACCTCCTTTCAACTTTTTAATTTCTGTCCAGAACATTGTAATCATTTCAGTTACCTGGTCTTAAAATTTGGTCATCTTATTTGATTCTTCACTTTCCCTCACTTTACATAACTAGTCAGTGGCCAAATCTAGCTGCTTCTACCTCCACAACACCTTCCACATCCAATCTCTTTCCTATACTCATATGGCTACTGTCCTTGCTCAAGCCTTTATCATCTTTCACGTATGCTCTTGTGACAGATTCTTAATTGGTTTCCCTGCCTCAAGTGTCTCCCTTCTCCAATTCATTCTCTACATAGTTTCCAAACTGATATTTGTAAAGCACAAAGTTTGACCATGTCACCCCCTCTACTGAATAAATTCCAATGGTTTCCTATTAACTCTAGGATCAATATTACTTCATCTTTATCTCATCCATTTTAATCCCTATTTTTGTATAAGTTTTACAATGTATATAATTATATTACATTATAGTATATGACCACATTATAATGTACATAATCACAATAGCACATTATTTAATTTATAAATAAGTAAATATATCAATAATTCTGGTCTTTCTCCTTACGGGAAGTTTGTTACATCTAGAGGTATCCCTGAGTGGCTAGGAAAATCTTTCTCTAATGTTATGGGCTTAAGCTCCCATTCCAATTTGTTCTACCACCAGTCCCTCAGATCCATTTAAATAATTAACATCAATTCCAAAGAGTTATTCACTATGAAGATATCACAAAGGTAGAAGTACAAACATTTCTCTTCAACACTTAGGGGCACACTCTCCCCTATACTACTTTGGTCCTTGGGGAGAGTAGACTCAAACTTAATATTTTCTATATAGTAGTCACCTCACAAAGTTCACTTCCAAATGAGTCATGGTTGAAGGGTTGGAAGAGTCCACAACTCTACTACTTTTCTTTTTTTTTGAACAGGGGAAGGCAAGATTAAATTACTTGCCCAAGGTCACACAGCTAGTAATTATCAAGTATCTGGGGCCAGATTTGAACTCATGTCCTTCTGACTCCAGGGCCAGTACTCTATTCACTACATCACCAAGCTGCCCCAACTCTGCTACTTTTGAGCTAGGTCAAACAAATCCTTATGTCCTCTTTTTCTGGAATGTAAAATGAAGCCCAACCTATATTTTATGTCTTGCTAGCCTAAGTGACTACATGAGAACTGAGTATCCTTTTATCACTTTGTGGACACCGAGACATGAACCAAATTCTGATGTTCTAAAGGGAAACTCTGGGTGATGGACTGAGCCAAAAAATATTGTTATTGAGAGTCTAACATGGTTGAAACCAGCTTATATAAACAGAGAACGTGCAATTCTGGGACACGGGTTTGATCTACTAAAGAAGATACAGTTCCATCAATGTTTAGGGTTTTTGAAGATTATCCTCTGGCAATGCCCACTGGTCACTGATTCTAAGCCCCCTTATCTGATTCCAGAGAGTGATTACACACTGTAGAAGAAAGCTTTGAGGGGGGTGGCTAGGTGGTGCAGTGAATAGAGCACCAGCCCTGGAGTCAAGAGGACCTGAGTTCAAATCTAGCCTCAGACACCTAACATTTACTAGCCATGTGATCTTGGGCAAGTCACTTAACTCCAATTGCCTCCAAAAAAGAAAAAAAAAGAGGGGTGTAGAAAAAAGCTTTGATAAGGAAGAAATTTGGTTATTTTTCTCCAGGTTTACAGACCATTTATAATGGGGTTCAAAACCAATGAAAAACATGGGAAATATCTTCCCCCCTGCCCCAGACCAAATTGTATCACTCCTATCTCTGAACTAAGCATCTACTATGAACTAAGCAGTGTGCTAAGGAAGCAAAAGTAAAAATTACTATCCCTGCCCTCATGGAGCTTATAGTCTGTTGGAATAATTGATATTTGTTTATTTGAATGATCAAATCTCCACCATGTAGGCAAAACCCAAGAAATTAATTAAAAGGCCTAGCATTGCTAGCTTTATAACCAAGACACTGATCCTCATGCACCCTCTTTTGAACTCATTTGGTTATAAGAAATTTCAGTTTTCTAAAGCAAAATGTGGTACTTAACAGTAACTCATAGACCCTGACATTGATAGATTCTAGAAAAAATGAGGCAAGAACTAAAACCTTAACTATATGCTTTTGAAGATAGGGTCAGATACTTTACTTAATTACAAGGGCAAAGAATTCAAAAGCTCTATAATTAGGATGGGTTCCAGTTTCTCTACACTGCTCAGAAGAATGAGTTAAGACCCCGTGTATTTAAGATAAAAGCCTATGACATTTTTAAAAGTAGCTTTGTTATACAAAAATTTTTAAAAGTGAGGTTTTACCTATAAACTCCTTTGGATAAGGTGCTATGCTTTTCATTTTCTAGTGACAGTGGCAAGAAGACCTAGTGCACACACAGAAAGAGGGAGAGAGAGAGAGAGAGAGAGAGAGAGAGAGAGAGATTTACAATACAAAATGAAATAGTAAACAGTTATCTGGTGAAGTGGTAAATTCAATTGTGGGAGAAAAATCATTAGATTTTTGTTTTTTAAAACAGAGATACAGGAATCAGTATGGGATTGAGTTGGAAAGAGTTAGTTTTGCCATTCTTGGCTATGATGAAAAATTGTGTGTGAGTGTATATGTATGTGTGAATGTGTGAGTCTGCATAAGGAACTGGTCCACATGGAAATTCTATTCACAATTTTATGTTAATGAATATCATGTACTCTTTTATTTTACCAATGGAGAAAGCCATAGTGAAGGGCAAGTATATTCCCTTTCCACAATCATTCTGATAAATAGTTATTTGTCGTAAAGTCAATGTGGAGAATGTACACTCTGGGCTCACTCTCCCAGAGTAAGGTTAGCTACTCAGTATCTGGATTAGTATAATGAAATCTATAAATTATTTTAGGTTAGGGAATAATTTTTATGCTCTTTGCTGAGACTAACCATGAATAATGAGCATCCTTCTGATTACTTACATTGTTGACTTGATTTTTATTTCAAAGGATAGAGGCTAATATTTCATTAAACTTTGGAACGTCTACCCTAGGGCTGAGCTATTTTCATTTATGAGAACAAAATCACTTAGTCCCCTCTCTTCAATCAGTCCCATGTTCTGAATCCCATCCAGCTACCCACCTGAATGAATCATCTTTCTTTCTGCTCTGATACTACCCCAATTTCCCCCAGCTGGAACAGCTCCCTTTGGAGTGATTCTACAGATATCATGCCACCAGTCTGTGTAGCACCTAATACACTCAGCTGTGTATCTCTTGGGTTGAACTGTCTTGATTGGCAATAGTACAAACTTACCTTACCTCTTAGGAGAAGGAAACCGAGATGGTGAAATGCCTTGAGTTCATATGATATGAAGATGGGTTGAAGGGATTAGATATGTTTAGTCTAGAGAAAATAATGTTCAATGGAAATAGAGAAAATTAGACAAGAAATCAAACTTTACATCCCTTTGAAGATAGGGCCAGACATTTAACAAGGGCAAAAAATTCAAAGTTCTATAATTAGGATGAGACTCAGGTTCTCCACACTACTCAGACGAATGAAGTGTTCTTATAGTTGTGTAATTTTCAGCATCATAGTTGTATTCAAGTATGTCATGTGAAGCACAGAGGGCAGCTAGGGAGTATAGTGGATAAAGTATCAACACTAGAATCAGGAAGACTCATCTCCCAGAGTTCAAATCTGGCCTCAAGCTGTGCAGCCCTGGCCAAGTCACTTAATTCTGTTTGCCTCAGTTTCTTCAACTGCAAAATAAGCTAGAGAAGGAAATGGCAAACCACTCCTGTATCTTTGCCAAGACAACCCCAAGTGGGGTCAGAAAGAATCTGACATAACTCAATATGACTAAACAATAACATATGAAAAAAAATTACGCTAATTTTGGTTGGCCCCAGAGAGCAGAACCAGAACTAAATGAGTGACAGAGGCAAGTTTAAGTTTGAAGTCAGGAAAAAACTTCTGAACAATTACTACTTTCTGAAAGTTGAATGGGCTGCCTCAAAAGGTGATGAGCTTTCCTCTTTCTTCTCAGTAAACATCACTTTGAAAAAGCCAATTGATGATAATTTCTAATCTATAATGAGGAGGTATCAATTAGTTAAGTTAATAGTGGGACAATCAATGCTATTGCTATTAGGAAGAAGGCAAAGGCAACTTAAGAAGATGGCATTAGATCATCACCAATTCTCAGAGGTACCCCTAGAGCTTAGAGTAGAAGATTTAATAAGCCCTTTTTGGGGGGACTTAACCTGCAAGTTAGAATTGAGTTAGTCCTCAGAACTCTCTATCCTCATGGCACAATTATAATAACAGTTTTCAATATAATGAGATAAATCAAAGTACATGTAAATGCTATTTATCATTGTAGTTGATATAAGGAGGGTGGAAAAAGGAGGAAATAATTAGGTCATGAAAGTCCAAGATAAGAACTCTGTCTGTCATTTGCTGCTGACTGGTTAAACCCTTGTTCCTTGGAGGAAACAAGGCTGATCATTGTCAGTAAACCTATCAAGAACAAAATTCAGTCCAGACCCAGGATTGTGAGACCCAGTTTAATAACTTTTGTGTGATATTGTTCCAATCACTTCCAAGAATGACTAGACCAATTCACAACTCCACCATTAGAACATCAATGTATCTGTTTCCCCCCACAACATTTATGCATCAATCATCATATTACTCTCTTACTAACTTTGTCAATCTGATGGTGAGTGAGTTGCTTTAATTTGCATTTGTCTAATTATTTGAGATTTGAATGATTTTTTTCTGATGTGATTATTGATAGCTTAGTTTTCTTCCCTTAAGAATTGCCCATTTATGTCCTTTGACCATTTAGCAATTGGGAAATGACTCATTATAAATCTAAATTAGTTCTTTATATAGCTTGGAAATTGGACATTCATCACAAAAACTTGCTGCAGAGATTTTTTTCCCCAGTTAAATATTTCCCTTCTAATCTTAGCTGTAATTATTTTTAAGACCTCTGTTTTATATCCTTCCAGGTATCACAATTAAAAAAAAACCATCCAGCAACAAAATATAATATTGTATTAAGCAGTTGACCAAGTTCCTCCTGGGTTTTCAGGAAAGGAATAATTTTTCATGGTCATCATAATAGTTAAACTATTTAATCAAGACAATAAATCATATACACTTTTCACCCATAGTTATTCCTGACTACAACAGTTCAAAGGCATTATAATGAAGATATCAAGTGCTGATGAATACAGAATATCATCCCAAGAAACAAAAATGTCATCCAGTCTTTCAAAAAAGATTTACTTGAGCATCATTGGCTATAATTTTTTTCCCAACTTAAATTTGCCTTTTGTGCTTTTTGCTGTTGTTTAGTCATTTTCAGTTGTATCCAATTCTTTGTGATCCCATTTGTGGTTATCTTGGCAAAAATACTGGAGTTTGCTACTTCCTTCTCCAGCTCATTTTACAAATGAGGAAACTGAGACAAACAGGCTTAAGTGACTTGTTGTTATAGGAATGTAAATTTTTAAGATCTTTCCTGCCCCTAGGTTAAGCACACCTGGATCCTGTGGTAGGAGGCTTGTTTTTCAGAAACACCCACACCTTGGTGTTTTGTGATTGGGCAGTGGGTCAAGAGGGTTATTACATTCTCTGACTCAGGAGAAGGCTATATAATCCCTGATGTGAGACTTTGTTTTGGGGCTCACTTTGCGAAGTGTTGTCTGATTTGACCAGATGATACTCTGGGCAGCCATTGAGAGCCCCACAGCTTTGAAAAACCCAGATGTTGATGCTTCCCTCTCTGGTAACTGTGATTAGGTATGGATGTATGTAATGGTCTGACAGTTCGGAGGCCTGTCTGCTTGATCTGCTTCTCTGTCTTGTAACTTCTATCTGTATACACTGAAGTTAAGGTGCTGACCTTTTTCCCCTGAACTAGGTAAACAATATATGTTTGATTGATTAAAGTAAGCTTGTTAACCCATTTTGAGTTGCTTTCCTTTAGAAAAGCAGATCTAAGAACCTGTGTTGGCAGCCACCCTGGGGATGCTGGGGTGCTTGCCGCTACATTTGGCCAGGGTCACACAGATAGTATCTGAGACCAGATTTGACCTCAGGAAGATGAGTCTTCCTGACTTCAGTCCCTGTGCTCTATCTACTGCAACACCTAGATGCCCCCTTTTAGCCTTTAAGTCATAGTGAAAAGACTACCACAAATTAACAAAAAATCCATTTTCTCCCTCCCATTTCCCCATTCCATTGAGAGAAAAAGGAAAATAAAACCATTGCAACAAATATGAATAGTCAAACAGAACAAATTCCAACATTGACCATGTCCAAAAAAATGTCTTCATCTGTACCCTGAGTCCATCATCTCTCTTCTCATGAGGTGTATAGTATGCTTCATCATCCATCCTCAGGGATCATGGCTGGTCATTGTATTGATGAAAGCTCTTAAGTCTTTCAAAATTGTTTGTCATTACAATGTTGCTATTATGTATAATTTTCTCCCTCTTTCTGCTCAATTCATTCTTCAGCCCATGCAAGTTTCCCCAGGCTTCTATGGAACCTTTCCTTTCAGTATTTATTACAACATAATATCTATCATGTACAAAACATAATATCTATCATATTCATGTACAAAAATTTGTTCAGGGCAAATTGATGGACAACCCTCAGGTTCCAATTCTTTTCTACCACAAAAAACCATAATTTTTGTATATAGGTATCCTATTCCATTTCCTTTTATCACTTTTTAGAATAGAAAATATGCACAGTTTGGTAACTTTGTGGGCATAGTACTAACTTGCTTTTCAGAATGGCTTAAAACTTCACCAAAACTTTTGGTATACTCTGTAAATATAAATGTACTTTGCAAGAGATAAAGCATGTAAATGTCTGAATTATTAACTATTGGGTATAACATTAAAATTTTGTGATAAAGAGAAACAGAGAGGACTGGGAGCAGAGTCAAGATGGTGGAGTAGAAATAGGACTTCCTCAGGGTTTTGGCTCCCACCTCCTCCAGTTCATGTAAAAGGTGACTCTGAACAAACTTTGGAACTACAGAACCCACAAAATGACACAGAGAAGCTAACTTCCCGCTGAGGACAGCCCAGAAGGTTGGCAGGAAGTGGCCAACGCAGTGCTCTGGGAGCTGACCCAAGCCCCAGGTGAGCTGGAGGTTTTAGCCTCAGGTCAGGCCTGACCAGCCACCTCTGGAGGGACTTCAGATCACCAGCAGCTGTGGCAGTTTCCAGAATTATCAACACATAGATTTTAAGGACAAAGGGAGAGGTCAGAGCAGTGTGGACTTTGGAATCCAGGAGTTTGGGAGTGTGGTCGGACTTTGCCCCTGGGGCAAGAAGCCCCTGAGGCACCACAGCCATGCAGCCACCACCATGTGGCAGCTTCAGCTCCTGGCCTGCAGATTGTAGGACCACCAAGCAACCAGTCTGAGGGGTAATTGTTCTTGCTTTAACTGGCTGGATCTGGATTGCAATCTAGGGTAGAGGTCCTATAGTGTGTGACCAAATTGCCAGAGGGTGTGGAGGCTTTAGAGAGGGCACCCAACTAAAACCTTTGGCAACTGAGAAAACCCCAGCATTTGGGATAAAGCTCCCTGTCTGGTGGCAGAGTCCCACTGTGGCAAAAAGCCCAAAAGTCAAGTAATTGAGTGGCAACATGAGCAGGCAAAGGAAGCAAAGCAAACAGAGCAACCCAACTTTACACTCCTATTTTGGGGACAAAAAGCATCAAAGCATGGAACAGGAGGAAGACAGTGAAGTCAGCACTCATGCATCAAGAGTTTCTAAGAAAAATACAAGCTGGTTACAGGCCATAGAGGACCTTAAGAAGGATTTTTACAAACCAAATAAGAGAAGTGGAGGAAAAATTGGGAAGAGAAATGAGAACAATGCAGAAAATTATGAAATGAGAGTCAACAACCTGACTGAGGAAAATAATACCTTAAAAAATAGATTAACCCAAATGGCAAAAGAGGCCAAAAAGGCAATGAGGAGAAGAATGCCTTAAAAAGCTGAATTTGCCTGATGGAAAAAGAATCTCAAAAGCTCACTGAAGAGAATCACTCCTTCAGAATTAGATTGGAGCAAATGGAAGCTAGTGCCTTTATGAGAAATCAAGATACTATTAAACAGATCCAAACAAATGAAAAAATTTAAGGCAATGTGAAATATCTCATTGGGAAAACCACTAACCTGAAAAATAGATCCAGGAGAGGGAATTTAAAAATTATTGGACTACCTGAAAGCCATGATCAAAAAAAGAACCTACAAATCATCCTTTAAGAAATTCTCAAGGAAAATTGCCCTGATGTTTTAGAACCAGAGGGCAAAATAGAGGTTGAAAGAATCCACAGATCACCTCCTGAAAAAGATCCCAAAAAGAAAACTCCTAGGAATATTATAGCCAGGTTATGGAGTTCCCAGACCAAGGAGAAAATGTTACAAGCATCCAGGAAGAAACAATGTGAATACTGTGGAAACACAATCAGGATAACACAGGATCTGGCAGCTTCTACTAAGGGATCAAAGGGCTTGGAATATGATACTCCAGAGGTCAAAGGAGATGGGATTAAAACCAAGAACCACCTACCCAGCAAAAATGAGTAACATGTTTCAGGGGAAAATATGGTCATTCAGTGGAATAGAGGACTTTTAAGCATTCTTGATGGAAAAACCAGAGTTGAATAGAAAATTTAACATTCAGATACAAGAAGCAAGAGAAGCATGAGAAGGTAAACAGGGAAAAGAAATCATAAGAAACTTATCAAAGTTGAATTATTTACATCCCTACATGGAAAAATGATAATTGTAATTTATGAAACTTTTCTCAGATTGAAAATAGTTCAAGGGAATAAAAATGTATATATATATATATATATATATATATATGTGTGTGTGTGTGTGTGTGTGTGTGTGTGTGTGTGTGTGTGTCTATATAGGAGTGTAAATGGGCGTATGAATACATATGTGAATGTGTGTATACATGTGTACAGGCATAAATAGATAGAGGGCACAGGACCTATTTAATAGGAAAGGATGATAACTTAAAAGTTGAAATTAAGAGGTGAGAGAGGAATATATGAGAGGACCTGGGGTGAGACAGATAGCTTGAATTCCAGGTAAACTATCTCATATAGAAGAGGCAAGGGAAAATGGTCACAATGGAGGGGAAAAATAGGAAGGAAAAAGAATGGGTCAACCTTATTCTCATTGAATTTGTCTTAGGGAGGGAATGACATACACACTAAATAGGGTAACTCTATCCTACAGGAGAGTAGGGGGGAAGGTGATGAGAGGGGGAATGATGGAAGGGAGGGCAGGCTGGGCAGGAGGGAAGTTGGAAGCACCCATTTTTGAAAAGGGAGAGGATCAAAGTAGAGAATAGAATAAGTGGGAGGTGGGATAGGAGGGAGGGAAATATAGTCAGTCTTTTACAATATATCCACTATGGAAACGTTTTGTATAGCTACACATGTACAACCTATCCTGAATTGCTTATGTTCCCAGTAAGGGTCGGTGACAAGGGAGGAAGTGAATAAATCTGGAATTCAAATCTGTAAAATGAAATGTTTAAATATATATATATATATATATATATATATATATATGTATATATATATATATATATATATATACACACACTATTATTAATATTATCTTACATGAAACTGGGAAATAAGATATATAGGCTCTGGGACATAGAGATCCATCTTGCCCTACTGGAAAGTCAGAGAGGGTGTGGGAGAAGATATGAGAGAGAGCAGATTAGAGGAGGGGATATCCAGTCAGTTCACTATTTTGGGGTGGTGGGTAGGGGGAAAATGGGGAGAAAATTTGTAACTCAAAATCTTACAGAAATGAATGATGTAAACTAGAAAAGTTAATAAAGCATTTGATTAATAAAAAAGAGAAACTAAGGATCAGTTTCGAGTATAATCAACTTATTAATATGACTAGCAATTACTAATAAATTGGAATCAAGACCCCTTAGTAGTCATCAAAGCAACTCTTTTATACAGTTGGAAAGGTAGCAGTTATATAGGGTACCAAAAATAGTACAATGATGCAAATGATATCTGAGGCTATAATTGATCCAACCCACAGGTGGCAAGTGGGTTATGCTTGACTTGACTCAGAAGGGGGATTTCTATAACCCAGGGCAATAGGAGAAATGCATAGTTGACTAACATCTTCTGAAAAATCTTGTGGTGGGAAAACATCTCATCACCAGATTTACTCACCTCCTGTGGAAAGTCCTGTGGTGGGCACACCACCTATGACCAGATCCATCTCTGCCCATGGTCAGCAAAAACTCACAGATTTGAGTCTTTGTGATTGGACTTTATTCCACAAGAATAAGGAAGTTAAATTCTTACAAATTTTACTAACAGAAGTCAGTTTGAATCTACCCATCAAGGCATATATACAATCAAGACTGAATCTGATTCACAAATATTGATAATTCTAAATCAATAATTAATCATGTAATATTAATTTTTCAAATTTCACAATAGGCAGCTGAAGTTGCATGCTGAAGGGAACTCAAACTCACATAAATGTGAGGGCCAACCAGCACATAGTGGATTGATCATTAATACATAATAAATTGACTAAACTTTATTTTAAAAATATATATAAATGCCGTGGGCTGCTCAGTGTCCAGCACTTAGCATGAATCAGAGACGTGAATAAGAAACGACCAGGCCATGTGGGTAGTTCAAGGAAGAACCATGAACTCCATTTATTGATACTCAGGGAAAGGTTTTTATAGAGCAAAGAGACAAAGGACAGAAAGGAAGAGAAATCATTATCTTAGTCTGTTGTATCCTGGAAGTAGCATGGTAATAAGGCCTATTGTTTCCTAGGTGCCATAGAGTCTTGGGCAGTTATCTCTTATCTCAGTCAGTTACATCTGAAAGGATGCTCTTGAGAGCTGGCCTCAAAGCCTAATGGCCAAGGCCACATCATCAACAACATCTGCATAAGAACTGACTTCCTGCAAATGTTTTGGACAACTAAAGTTTTGGGGCAGAGCCTTAGGTCTGGGTCTCCAGTACTTCCTAATGCAGCCGCAGTCATAAACAGATACAATTGAGAGCAAACTTCAAAGCTGAAACGCAATCCTCATGTGTAGAGCTGGCTGCTCAAAGATACTAGAGTGCGGAATCAGATATATCCGGGGACAGAATCCTGCTGATCTCAGGAACTCCAACAATATCCTTTTAAATGCAACCTATATCAAAAGAACTCCTTAGCAGACTTAGTGAAAAGTCGCATCTCAAAGAGATCTTTGACATACAGGTCCACTGATCAGGGTAATTATAAGAGTCCCGGGATGGGCCTCTTTGGCTCACCACATACAAAGTGGGTATCAATTTTTAATTTCACATGGGAATTACATTTTCCACTGGACTTTGAATATATTGTACTTCTGACCCACATTTAACTTTCCCAGATCTTTTTCAAGTGATTGCTTATCTAGCTAAGTCTCTCCCATCTTATTCTTATAAAGCTGATTTTTTGAAACCAAGTGAAATATATATCCTAGGATATGTGAACCTCTTGGGCCCACCGTGATAGTTTGTCAAGATTTCTTTGGATCCTGTTTTTTAGTTTATTTCTGTGAAAATTGTTTTGAAGTTGACTTTAATACCTGCAATTAGTCAAGAAGTAATTGTATGTTCATTTGTAGAAATAATGAATGGCATATTTATTTCTCTTTATGCTGTTGATTAGCAGCACCTGGAGCCTGAAGCATAATGCTAACATCCTGTTTATCAGCAGTATCTAAGAATCTGCTAACTGACCCCTGCTTGTGGTTTGTATGGTTGGGCTAACAGTTGGCCTGGGACATAATCTATCACCCCAGACAAGAAAACCTCTTTTATCTAGATTCATCCATACAGTGACTGTATCATTGATTTTTGTTTTTCACACAAAAGGGGAGTGGGGGTAGTAGTGGAGATACATAAATAGTTGGCCAAACAGAAACTAATCAAGTTAAATGGTTTTATTTGTCTCTAGTGTTGCTTCCTAAGAAAACTTAGGTTAATTAATGGATAATGAGGAGGGGTCCTGAGATTTTTGCTGCCATTTAGAAGGAGATTTCTGGGTAATTCCAAAGGCTTTAGCAATTGATCTTGAGTGATTTAAATGTTTGTGGTATATATTTATTCATGATATGGACACTCGGACAGAATCAACAGGCCAAGACCATCAGTAATCGAATTCAGGAAGCATTTATTAGCTGGCCAGTGGCAGTCCTAGAGAGCTGCCCCAAACCCCAGTAGACACACAGTTTAAATAGTCCAAAAGCCACCATCGTATCAGGAGTAACAGTAATAGGGCAGACTGGTCAGGCAGATATCATTCAAGTGCAGGACGTGGGCTGGGGCAGGCTGTTCATGACTGATCAAGCCGAGGGGAGGATTCTTGAGTTCCAGGAATTCAGGGTGCAAAGATGGGCCCCTTGTAAGGGGTGAAATGTCAAGGCTTACTACTTCAGTCAGGCAAGATATCATGCAGGTGCTGGGGGCACACTGGGTTCCAGGAATTCAGGATACAAAGATGGGCCCCTCGTAAGCCAGTGAAATGTCAAGGTTTACTACTTCATTCATAGTTATGTGTGGTAGAGTTTAGATTATATGTCATGTCGTACTGAGTTTTGAGTGGCTGGCTAATTTTTGAAGAATAGAGAGGATCTCCAAAAAGTTTCTTCTATTCATTCCCCATCATTTCATAGCAAATGTTCTGTAAATGGATGATCGTTTGGTAAGTCTATTGTCACATCAGAGGAATAAAATGAATCCATATACTGTGTGTATATATGTATATATATATATATATATATATATATATATATATATATATATATGGTTGCCTATACATAGGCATCCCAAAACTCTTACTGCAGTTTTGAGCTAAAATGTCTGAAATACTTCTGTTGAAAAGGAAAATTCTTCACTTGAGATTTCACCCTGATTAACGAGGCAAAACTCAGGAGAAAGAGAATTAAAGGCATTTTATTTTAAGTATGTGAGAGTAGCAACACATTGACAGGCTGATCATTGGAGATCAACAATGGCTTCAAGGTGGGGGCAGCTTTAATAGGCAACTTTTAGGCAATCCAGATAGGTCCACTTCAACAAAAGAGGTTGGTCATTGCATCTCATATTCCCCCCGCAAGGTAGCAAGAATGTGACAATTTGCAGGGTATGTGACAAAAAGCAGGTGATACAAAAAACTGCAGACAGTGTCTTCTTCTTTAGTAGAGTTTCCCCAATACTGTTTGATAAGCAGGGCTGGAAACCATGGGTAACTGAGTCAATATAGCTTTGAACTCTATATTCATACATACATAATAAGGAAATATATAGATATAGATATACACACATATATTTATATTATGTATACATATATATGTGTGTATACATGTGAATCTATGTGCATGTATACATGTATATACCTTTACATATACATATATTTGTATTTGCATATACATATATTCTTCAGTATGCTTCACTAGGATACATAAATACAAAATACCTAAATACAATACGCGTCATATCTTGTTTAGGTAACCTAGTGGGAATTTAATTTGCTTACCAGACAACCCCATGGCACACTAAGGGATTAAAAGGTGAGGGAAGGGACAAGTTGTTAGTGAGCTATCAATAACTAAATTAGGAAATTCTGTTTCTTGGTTGATTGATAAATCAGTAACAGTATTGATGATCATGCAACTAGAAATGCTCCCTATAGGTCACCTCTGAAAGTGAGATTGTGATGCAGTTTCTTGGGAATTCAGGGACCCCTCAAGGACCACAGTACTAGACAGGGTCATCTAGGAAGAATTTACGCATTCAAGCATTCAAGTCAAGGTGGCAAAGATTTATTTTTATGCTTTTCAGCAGGCACAAGTTCTTAAGGAACCTTCGACCTTAGAAGGGTACAGTTAAAGTTCTCATAGGATAAACTATAGTAAAACACTGTGCCCAATATGCTAACTAGGGGGATGTGGGGGGCAGGATTAGGGAGTAGTTAAGGAATTCTTAAAGGGACATGTACTTTTTATATCTACTGAATAAGCATTTTACCCAGAGTTCACCAGGAAAAGCCCAAGGGGGAATCTTAGGGAAGTGTGGTTTTAAACCTGCTATGACACTAAGTCAACTAACCGTCAGGGCTGACTGAGGATTGCCCAGTCAGCCACCCATCAATGTCTTGTTTGGCAAGATAGAGGTAGGGAGTATACATGTCCAAAGCCTAAGGTATACATAATGAGGAGTCCAGAATGTATGTAACGAGGTAGGGAGGTGGTATAGATAACCTCATGGAATTCTTACTGGTACAGTCTGCTACTGTATCAGGGAGAGAGATAAGTATTTGGCTGGAGTCCATGCATGAGTGATTGCTAGGTCCTTGGGCTGGGGAGAAACTGTGAAGGATAGTGTTTTGAAACTAGGGAGAAATGTGATTTTAGAATTGGGGTCTGAGCCACAGGCACGCATCAATGGGACAATGCAAAATTTCCTATCCCTTATTGTTATGGATCTTTTCCGGGCTAGAAAGTGGTGATCCAACCAAGAACTGTTTAATGACGGGAAAAAAAAAGATTATCTTGATTTCCACTGACCCCTGGAAACAGGCTGGGGTACTTCAGTGTATGAACTATTATAGGGACCAAATAATAAAGTTATAACTCAATATCCATTGATGACAATAGCCAACCATGCCCCTGTGACCTAGTGTTAGGTTTGGGTTTTTGAGTGTCTTTTATTTGAGAGTAGTCCAGGGTCACTCAGGAAAATAATTTCAGAGAGCAAGTCCATTCTCAGTCAAGAACGATTTTTATTATGCATAGCAAGGTGGGCTCAGTCCTTAAGGAACCAAAACTTAAATGCAAAAAGGTCTTATCTTTATAAACCATTTTTAGGCAGTTTTCTCGAAGCTGAGCTGTTTACATGAGCAACAAGCCACAAGGAACAGAGGAAACAAATGTGTCAGATAAAGTTCCAGGATGTAGCTGCCTTGAAGGGTTACATACCCCAAAGCAAGTTTATAAACAAGGTCTTCCTTACTGAGTAGAACTTCTGCTGTTGCTGGGCAGAAGTCAGGAACTTTATACATCTAGTTATTGACTTACTTGTTAGTGCACTTCAAAATAGGCAACAGAATGGGGTTCAAACCCTAGGAACTGAGTAAGATGCCCCAGAACCTGGCCCCTCTTCTCATCACGTACAGATAAAGGACTTTGCTAGATCTGGGAGGTTTTGCTAGATCTAGATAAGGTCGCAGGTTCCTTAAGAACTAGGACAGTGGTGAACTTAGATTTTATTTCCCAGAAGGCAGACTCTTGCTCTGGATCCCACTTAACAGAGTCAGAGGCTCTCTAAGACATTCGCCTGCACCAGCGTCTTGGTGAAGGAGAAAATCAGGGTCTTCATCAAGCAGAACGTTCTCTGTGGAGAGAGAAGTCTGGACACCAAGAGTTTCCCAGAAAGCCTTCTCCTTAATGTGACCACACGCTTGGCTAAGGATTATAGGCACCTGGAGCAGTAGCCCCAACTGAGATACTGGCGTGTTAAAAGTTGCAGAAAACAGACTTTCCCCTTATCCAGAGGTTCCCTTATCCAAAGGTTCACCACTGCGAAATAGCGTGGATTCTTGGGAGTGGTCCGGGGTGGCTCAGGAAAATAATTTCAGAGAGCAAGTCAGTTCACAGTCAAGACCAATTTTTATTATGTACAGCAAAGTGGGCTCAGTCTTTAAGGGACCAGCAACTTAAATGCAAAGAGGGCTTATTTTTTATATACCACGTTGTGCAGTTTGCCAGGAATTGAGCTAGCTGTGAGCAATAAACCACAAGAAACAGAGAAACAAATTCATCAGATAAAGTTCCAGGATGTGGTAGCCTCGAGTGGTCATGGACCCCTGAAGCAAGTTTCATAAGCAAGGTCTTTGTTACTGAGTAGAACTTCTGCTGTTGCTGGGCAGAAGTCAGGACCTTTACACATCCCACTTGTGCTGGTCAAATGTTGGCCCCATCATCTTTCTTCCTCTCTCAATATTTGCAGAAGAAATCTTTCAGTAACTGGTCTCTGGTCTCAGGGGTCTCAGGTTCTGTGCCTTCCTGCTGACACTGGGGTATAGAGCTGGTCCTTAGGAGTCCCCGTGGATGGGGGGATGAGATGAAGGGCTCCTAAATCTTCTGCCTGCATTGTCCAGAGGTGAAAGCTCAGTGCCAGATGAAACAGTGGCCAATAGTTGGTACCCCAGAAGTTGAAGATGAAATTTCTGCAAACAAGAGATGAAGTACAATGACAAGTTAAACAGTCAAGGGATGAAAATTAAAAGAAGTAAAATAACAAGCAGGAGAGTCAAAATGGGGGGAAGGAAAGAGAGAAACCAAGAGCCCCAAGAGATGGAAGAAGGAGAGACTAGATGGGAGTGTATGCCCCCATCCAAGAGGCCTCCTGCAATATCTTCTGGGTGTGGAATTCAACTTTCCAGGAGTTGTTTGTGTATATACAGCAGGAGGTATTGGGAGCAAACACCTCCTGAAGAGTCCAGGAGATAGTCCAAGGGTGATATGATTATCAAAGACAATATTAGCCAAGGAATTAAGTGATTGTTGTATGATGGACAGGGCATGGGAAGTGTCATTAGCAAGATAAGAGATGGCTCTTAAATTGGAAAGAATAACTTCATGAGCCAAGTGGCCATACCAGGGGAGCAAGTACTCGGCCCCCTTGGACATGTACCAGAGGACATTTTCCCAGAAGCCTTGCTTGGTACTGTGTTGGAAGGCCAACATTCATGTTACTCTAGATTGGAATTAATGGGACTATTTGGCCAAGCATACATAGGCTGAGAAGTTGATAGGGAAAAAGGCAGTGGAAGGTGAGGACTACGTCAAGGGGGTGAGAGGTATTGGTATTAGCTATCCCATATAGGAAGACTGTCCCAGGGAAAGTAAGTAGTGAACTCTCAGTGTTATTGAGGCGAGATCTTAACAGAATTGCCTGGGATAGGGGCACATTGCAGCCGCCAGGAAGATATCGAGGCCAATGTTTGCCAATATTATAAGGGTATGAAGTGTCATGGGCATGTGGGAGATATTTGAGGGGATCTTGAAAAAGGAGGTCATACTTCTTTGTCACCCCCAGCCCAGAAGCAATGTTGGGCAACTGTCAGGTTTCAGAGTAGACGGGCAGGAGAATGTTTTAGAAAGCAAAAGGATGAATGGCAGAGCCAAGATGGCAGAGTAAAAACAGGAATGTGTCTGAGCTCCCACTCCAACCACTTCCAATACCTGTAAAAAAAATTACTCTGAACAAATTTTAGAGCTATAGAACCCACAAAGTGACAGAGAGAAACAAATCTCATGCTGAAGGTAGCTTGGCAGGCCGAGAGGAAGGGTCTATTGCACCAGACTGGGAGCTGAGTCCAGCCCCACATGAGCCATCCGAGGCCAGAACTGGGGCAGCCCCAACCAGAGGCCCAGACCAGCTAAAGCGGACTTCAGAAGAGTGAATCACCAGCAGCTGTGGTGATTTCCAGACTTCTCAAATGACAAACGCCAAAGAGAAAGTAAAAGGTCAATGGGGAATTCTGTTGTAACTGATTGACAGAAGAATGCAGTCCAGCCCCAGCCCCCAGGTGAAAGCTTCTGCCCTGTGGCTGCCTCTAGAGCTCCTGGCCTGCAGATCATAGGGGGAACAAGCAACCATTCAGAGGGTAATTGCTCTTGCTTTGACCTGCTTGGATCTGGGTCGAAGTTGGGTGGTGGTCCTAGGCTGTGGCCAGTGTGCCAGAGCTTATGGTGGCTGTAGAGAGGGCACCTTCCTCAGACTTCTGACAACATTTGTGAAAATCCCAGCAATTTGGGACACAGCTCTCTCCATCCTGGAAGCAGAGTTCTACTATGGCAAAGAGCTCAAAAGTCAAGTACTTGGCTGGCAAGATAAGCAAGCAGAGGAACCATAATCAGACCATAGAATTTTTTGGGAGGGCATAAAAAGGATCAAAACATGGAACTAGAAGAAGATAACGAAGCCAAAACTCCTGCATCAAAAGCTTCTAAGAAAAATATGAATTGGTTACAGGTCATGGAGGAGCTCAAGAAGGATTTTGAAAATCCAGTAAGAGAAATGGAGGAAAAATTGGGAAGAGAAAGAGAATAATGCAAGAAAATCATGAAAAGAGAGTAGAAGGGCCAGGGCAACACCAGGGAGTCTAACAGTGGAAGGTCTAGTTCCAATTTGTGTGACCAGGGTTAAGGGGATGGCCATGGGGAGTTTTTCTACTGCCTGAGGACAGTGAAGACAAACCCAGCAATCCCTTATCCCCTACCTCCATATACTCCCAGCCAATGGAGGCCCCAATCTGGACTAAAGCATTAGCTTCCCATCTCTGGGGTAGCAAGTTAGATCCTAGGCATGGGAAGTACAACAACAACAACAAAATAATAATAACGTGATCACACCTAGCGCCACAAGCAAAGGAGAATAAGGCAAGTAACAAGAAGCCAAGGAAACAGAGAGGGAATTCACTGATCACTAGACTTTGTTCTGGAAACGTGAGTCCAGCTGGGAAGGCCCTCAAGTTTCACAGCTATGGAGGTGGTTAGAATGACCCTGTAAGGACCCTTCCACTTAGCCCCGAGTGGGTTAGATCCCTGGGTCTTCCAAGATTTCAAATAGACCCCAGGGCTGACTGTCAGTGAGGAAGCAAGGACAGTTTTGTCAGGCTTGGGGAGAAGGGTGTCTACATATTCTGTCAATACCTTTCATACCTGACCCAGGGCAAGAGACTGTGAGTAACTGACATTCCAGATCTACTAGGATGTCATTGGTGAGGAAAGGTCTATCATAAATGTAAGCTCAGATGGGCTGAGCTTAATGTCTGTCCATGGGGTTATACATGCCGTAAGGCCACAGGCAGTAATTTTACCCAGTCCTGTTTCATTTCAAGGGTCAATTTAGTCAAAGTTCTTTTAAGGGTATGGTTCATTTTTTTCTACTTTCCTAGAGGACTGAGGATGCCAAGCAGAATGGAGATGGTGAGTTATGTATGCCCAGTGCTGGGCCACTCCTTGGGTGACTTGGGAGGTAAATGCTAGGCCATTGTCACTCTGAAGGGATGGTGGCAAACCAAAGTGAGGAACCATTTCATTTAGAAGGATTTTAATGACCTCCTGGCCCTTTTCTGCTTGGGGCAGGAAGATCTCAACTCACCCTATAAAAGGATCTAGTAGATAAAGAGGAGCTGGAATCCCCTACAAGGGGGCATATGAGGGAAATCAATCTGCCAGTCCTCCCCTGGGAAGAATGCCCACTTTGGACAGGGGAGGGGTCTAACTGCCTCATCTGGACTAGCTTGGGCACAAATTGGGCATGCCCAGCATACCCAGCTTATAGTCTCCAACATTTTGGGTCCCATAAAAAAGAGTTTGAGTATGATGTGGAGAGCATTTTTACCTAAGTGGGTAGCTTGGTGTAGGCCAAAAAGGAGTTTTCATATCCCTGACTTGGGGACCACCAGTTGACCACCCAGAGGAGAAAGTCCATAATCCTTGGAATCATACTATTTCTTCTCTGCTGCATTATATTGAGTGGTGAAGGAAGGGGAGACCTGGGGCAGGAGGAGAATAAGTAGAGACAGCTTGCACTGCTTCGGTAGTCCTATCCTCTAGTTGGTTTGCCGTAGCTTGCTCTGACTCTTTGATGGCCCTCCCAGTACATGACCACCATGTCTGTTGGATAATACACTGGCTCTAGGAGGCACAAGATTTCAGGCCCATGTTTAACTGGGGAATTCTTGGTGGTTAGGAATCCCCACTCTTTCCAGATGGCACCATGGGCATGGAGGACATGGAAGGTATACTTTGAGTCAGTATAGAAATTGGCCTGTTTCCCTCTGCCTAGTTCCAAGGCTTACATAAGAACAATTAGCTCAGCTTTCTGGGCAGAGGTACACTGGTGAAGTGGGCCAGATTCAATGATGCCAGCCAGCTTCACAACTGCATATACAGCCTTTCTCACCCCCCAATTCATAAAGCTGGACCCATCAGTGTACCAAGCTACATCTGGATTCTCTAAAGGGGTATCTTTCAGTTTGAGTAGCTGGAATAGGTTATGTATACAACTTCCTTGCAGTCTGCTAGGTAAATGCTGGCTCCATCTAGAGGAAAGAGGTGACATTCCTCATAGAAGATCTGTCATATCTTATAAAACAGGAAGGCACAACTGCAGTTTTTCTTTGTAGGATTTTTGGCCCTCATGGCTAAAGATGTGAAGAATATAGTCCAGCCTGGAAACCACAATGGTGTGGAAGACAAACAAATTATCCGTGTACTAGACCAACCTAGAATGACCAGGAACATATTGTCATCTAGATTTCATTTAATGATTTTGGAGAAAAGAAGTGATTTTACCCAATCCTATTTTAGCCTTATCCAAATACATTATAGGTCCTGATAGGTGAAATCAGACAGAAACCAACCCTTAAGATGTATAGAAATAGAAAATAAAGTGGAACATGAGACCACAGTGGTAAAGAAATGGACCTCTAGTGGTATACAATCAGGAGCATCCTAACAGATATTTAGTAACCAGCTCTCTAGAAGAAAAAAAAAGTATACACATTGTTGAGGTCAGATTCAGGATTGTGGCTCAAATATGAAAGATTTCACTTAAATATTCTCTGTAGTCAATGGGAGCTTTATTACATGAAAGCAACCCAGACCTTGTTAGTGAGAAGCTAATGAAAGTCCCTGATATTTGGGAGGACCAGGCTTAAATAGACAGAAAGTTATACAATCATAGATGATCAGGATGATGATGGAGTTTTAGTTTTATGGGGTTTGAAGATTAAGTTTTATGGTGGTTGAAGATTAAGGATAAGGGAAAATTTTAATGATACAGGATGAGGGAGATAGCTGACAAGATAAGGACAGGAGGACACAGGATAAGGGAGACCAGGCAATATTTTTGGTACAAGGAGAAGTTTTATGGCATTTCAAGATAAGAAGGGGTTTAGGATGAGACTTCACAAAGTTCTAGAAAGACAACTCTTAATATTCTTTTTAACCCTTAGGTCACCATTTGTATCCACAACACCACACATTTCTAAGCTTAATCTGCATTATAGACATTTTCTCTATCACGATTTAAAGTCTAAATAATCGTCAAAACAATAAATCGAGCCTTGATTGTACACTCTGAGGTATAAATTCTCATGCTGAAAATTTGCAGTCAACTATCCTGACAAAATAATTGCACTTTGGAGGTCATGTGCAATTCAATAACAATCTAGGCTTCTTAAGAAGGAACAAATCAATGTTTCAAAAGCTTTAGTGGGAATATGTTATCTAAGTAATGCAATGATGGTGCAAATATCTTCTGCTTCTGGTTTAAGGGACCCTGGTCTAAGGATTGATGAGGTTTTCTCTTGATGTAAAGCCAAGTATGAGCAGCTTTCCAGAGGACTGCTGCTGTGAACAGTTTTCAAGGTTCTGATTACACAAAATAGTGAACTCTCTATTTATTTCAACATTAAATTAAAACTAAACATTCACAGAAGTTAAAATATAGCATTCATAATGTTATGGCTTAACAACTTATCACTAAAGTGGCCACATAGTTTTCACCAAAGTGGTCACATAGTTTTAAGCAAAAGATAACATTCATTTA
This sequence comes from Gymnobelideus leadbeateri, assembly GCA_011680675.1. NCBI lineage: Eukaryota > Metazoa > Chordata > Mammalia > Diprotodontia > Petauridae > Gymnobelideus > Gymnobelideus leadbeateri. The sequence continues at coordinate 206,623 of WOXC01006994.1, read as the reverse complement.
GTAACACAATCATTTAGTAAGTCCTTAATTCAATCATCCTTAAGGAGGCAAACCTTAATTGGCACAAAGTACAAAGGTCAAAGTCCTCCACCTCTAGGTCACATTGTCTAATCTCTTCAATCAAAAAGTCCTCTTTCTTCTTAATTGGAGAAGTCTTTAACTCAATCATCTAAATATAAAGGCTCTCTACCCCTAGGCCACAGTGAGTCATGATTTTCTCAGTTTGCATTAAATACCCAAGGAGTGGTCTTTTCATTTTGACTTGAGGCAGGCTCTCAGCTTCCATGGTTTCTCTTCCCAGCTCCTGCCCAAATCTATCCAACTGCCACCTGGGTTCAAAGGCAGACAGCTCTCAGTTCCTTATCCAGCTTCCTGTGCATTTCCCGTTCCATACTAAAGCTCACAGTGTCTGGTCAACCTCAAGTCCTTCAAAGTTTCAGTTCCTGGGAAGACAAAGCTTAACAAAGCCACAACATTCATGCACATTGCCAGCACCCTCATCGATTTACTTTCTGCCTGAGAAATCAACATAGACCTGTAGGAAGCCAAAAAGGTGTGATCCAGGATTCAGGTAATTGGTGGTAGCTGTCTCCAAGGATGTCCCCAGTGATAGAGCCTTTGAAGCTGGCTCCAGGTTCTCCTTTGTGATGCAGCTGCATTTAAAAGAACTTAGCTGAGTGCTAAGATCAAAGGCTCCACTCTGTTCTAGGAGTTTAGCTGGAAGGTATTAAATCCTTATTAGGTTAGATACATTCTTTTACATCCAAGACATGATAACTTCCTAACCTCCTGTACCAAACAGTGACAAGAAAACATAGTGATATAGAATTACATTCTTTTTGTCTCTTTGCTCTAGAAAAACCTTGTCCAAAGAATCAATAAAAGTAGTTCTATCCTAAACTACCCTCCTGGTGTTTAGTTAATCCTTATCATGTCTCTGCTCCCACTTGGTACAGGCACCAGGTGACTCCTGCTGGGAGACAGACCCAACAACAAGGTCTGAGGAATCAATTTAATGTAATCAAAATGATCCAATTTACACCTAACTTTTCTCTCTGTCTCTTGTTTATTCATAAATTGTTCACATCTCCATTAGTCTGATAAATAATATATTCTGTGTTCTTATTTTCTTGTAAAATCTATATCTAGGTCATGTATACATTTTGACATTATCTTGGTAAATGGTGTAAGATATTGGCCTATGCCCAATTTCTACCATACTGTTTTTCTGTTTTCTCAGCAATTTTTAACAAACAATGAATTCTTATCCCAAAATCTTAGGTCTTTATTCTTGTCAAATACAAAGTTATTATGTTTGTTTCCTGTTGTAAGTTTTATGTCTCCTCTATTACATTGATCTACCTTCCTATTTCTTAGTTGCTACCAGATGGTTTTGATAATTACTGTCTTATAGTTTAAGATCTGGTACTGCTAAAAACTCCTTACTTTCATTTTTTCATTATTTCCTTTGATATTCTGGATTTTTTTTTCAAATGAATTTTATTACTACTTTTTCTAATAAAGTAAAAAATAAAGTTTTGGTAATTTAATTAGGATGGCCTTGAACATATAAATTAACTTGAATAAAATTGTCATTTTTTATTATATTGACCCTACCTACCCATAAACAATTTTTGAAATCTGATTTTATTTGTAGAAAAAATTGAGTTGTTTTTTTTTAAAAGCAATTGGGGTTAAATAACTTGCTCAAGGTTACACAGCAAGTCATTATTTGTGTGTGGGTGCTCATTTTCTGAAGCTGGATCCAATCTCGGGTCATCCCAACTCCAAGGCCAGCACTGTTACTCACTGCGCCACCTAGCCACCCCGAGTTTTTTTTTTTTAATTTTGTTTATATAGTTCCTGGATTTGTTTTAGCAGGTGTACTCTTGGTTATTTATACTGTCTAGAGTTATTTAAAATGGAGGCATTTTTTATAAGGTCTTCTTGCAGAGTTTGTGACATATAGGAATGCTGATTATTTAGGTGGATTTACTTTATATCTTGCTACATTACAAAAATTATTAATCATTTCAACTAACTTTTTAGTTGAGTCATTGGGATTTTCTAAGAATATTATTATATAGTCTGCAAAAAGAGACAGTTTTATTACTTCATTCAATATTCTGATTGTGTTTATTTACTTTTCTTCTCTCTCTCTCTCTCTCTCTCTCTCTCTCTCTCTCTCTCTCTCTCTTTTGCTTTTTGGAGGGGGAAGGCAGGCAATTGGGGTTAAATGACTTGCCCAAGGTCACAGGGCTAGTTTTTGTGTTAAGTATCTGAGACTGGATTTGAACTTAGGTCCTCCTGACTCCAGGGCTGGTGCTCTATTCACTAAATGTGTTTCTTTTAAACAATGTATTGTTGGATTCTGATTTTTAATCCATTCTGCTATTTATTTCCATTTTATGGGTAAGTTCATCCCATTCACATTCAAAGTTATAATTACTACTTGTGAAACTCCCTCCATCTTATTTTTACTTACTATTTTCCTTCTCAGCCTCTCTTTTTACCCTATCCCTGTTACCTTATCGTTTCCCCTTACCCTCTTATTACTGATTTTACCCACCCCTCTAAAATTCCTTCCCTTATCTTCTCCCCCAACCTTCCTAATGTTATTCTATAAACTCTTTAAAAGTTCCTCCCCCGCATTCCAACAGGTTTCTCACCTCTCTAAACCTCTTCAGAAGTATATTTTGTTTCCTCTTGAACTCAGATGAGAATAAGGTTCCAACATTACCAGTCCACCATCCCCAGCTGTTTCCTATTAGTTTGTCCTTTCATACCCTGTTTTTATGGGATAATTGCTCCTTTTTACCTTTTCCTATCCAATTTTTTTAGAATCACCCCATCATGCACAACTCAGCCATAACTTTTCTTTCAAACTACCTCAGTGATGATGACAGTTTTAAGAATACTGATAACATTTTCATATATCATAAGTAGTTTAACCTTTGTCTGTGTCTTATAGTCTTTAATGATTTTCTCATATTTCTTTTAATTTTTTTATTTTAGACTCTAACACCAGAAGTTAAATACAGAACAGAGAAAAAAACAAAACTGTATCACAAATGTAAATATTGAGACTTAAATACAAAAAAAAAGAAAAAAATAGCATGTCATGTGCATAGCAGAATATGAGTATTCGAAATATGAAGCAATAAATTTTCATTCTGAGAAAGCCTGTATGATAAATACTACACATTGTATTGAGAGTTGTCCAAGTTTTCTTTGCTTTCTTCGTAAGTTTTATTTTGTTCTCTGTGATGCACTTTTTACTTTATTTTCCCCCTCCCCCCCACGAGAAGGCTACAATTAAGTGCAGATATATATATATGGACATATACTTTCCCTAACAAATTCTGCTCCTGATCTTTTTTATGTTTGTGCATATCCCTCATTTCCTATCTTTCTTAACTTCTCTACTTTACTTCTACCCACTACCTTGCCATCTTATTCCTTAGCCTATCCCCTTCCAATGATCCCTCCCCTCTTAAATTTCTTCTGGATCTTCTACATCAAATTTTCCACTGAGTTCTGTTCTTTTTGTTACAAATACATGAAAGTCTTTCAGTTCATCAAATATCTTTTTCCCCCATTCAGGATTATACTCAGTTTTGCTGGATAAGTTATTCTTGGATGCAACTCCAGCTCTTTTGCTCTTCAAAACATAATGCTCCAGGACTTACAGTTTTTTAGTGTAGAAGCTGCTAGGTCTTATGAAATTCTGATTGTTTTTCCACAGTATCTAAATTGTTTTTTTCTTGTTTGCAATATTTTCTCTTTAACAGGAGAATTTTGAACTTGGCTATGACAGTCTTCTAAGTTTTCTTTCTATGACCTCTTTTGGGTGATGATCAGTGTATTCTTTCTATTTCTACTTTACCTTCCTGTTTTAGAACTTCAGGGCAATTTTCCTTAATAATTTTTGTACTATTGTATCTAGATTATTTTTAAGCATAACCTTCAGGTAGTTCAACAATTCTTATATTGTCTCTCCTCAATGTGTTCTCCAGATCAGTTGTTTATCTAATAAGATGTTTCATATTCTCTTCTATTTTTTCTAGTTTTATTATATCTTTGTGTCTTATAACATCATTTGATTCCACTTGCCTGATTCTAGTTTTCAAAGACTTATTTTCTTCCTTAAGATTTTGTATCTCCTTTCCTAACTGGCTAACTTTCTTTTCATAATTTTCTTATGGCTTATATTTTTTTTTATTTTTCCTCATTCTCTCTTATTTTTTCCTAATTTTTTGCTGTTCTCTCACATTCAATTTTTAAATTTCTTTCTAAGTTTTTCCAAGATTTATTTTTGAGCTTGTGACTAGTTGACGTTACTCTCTAGGGTAGGAGTGGATTTTTTACCTCACTATTTTCATCTGAATATGAACCCAGATCTTCTTTTACGCCAAAGTAGTTATCAATGGTTGGGTTCCTTTTCCTTTGCTTACTCATTTTTATTTTTAATTTTTCTTATTTTATTTTTAGCAGCTTAATATTATTATAATCAAGTTTTAATCCCAAGTTTTGGGTTATAATGTTGCCCTGGACCTCAAAGTCCTTACTGTTATTTTCTGAATTCTGTCAGGGGGTTCAAATTCAGGGACTCTCTCTCTAACTCTCCTAAGTCCCAGCCACACTGTCCCAAAAACATTTTTGCTCCCTGTGGTACCATGCTTACCATTCTTGTGCTCACTTGCCTTTGTCCATAGCCACAGCCCAGGATTACATCTGGTCAGTACCACAAGGCCTGACTTCTGGAAACAGCAGAGGGTCCTTCAATGTTCCCTTACCCAGCATCTGCTGTTCCTTAGATGAAAGATTTTGGGGTAAATTTCCTGAGGCTATTGAAACATGGAATGTAATAATAGACAAACCGATATCACTGAGGCAAGAAAAAAAAAATTATTACGAGTTCGAACCCGGGTCCCACCATACACAGAGGGATGGCGGACCCCGAGTGTCTCCTCGGGTGTTCTTTTATACAGTTATGTGGGGAAAGCAGGAAGTACTGAGCTCACTGATTGGCTTAGCAGATTCAGTTAAGTCTTGGAGACAGGGGCTTGGCGGGAGATGGTTGGCTAGCAGATTTAGTTGAGTCTTGGAGACAGTAGCTTGGTGCCAACTTTATGGGCTATAGGGGAGGGGGAGAGCAAACAGGTGTCAGGTGGGGGCAGTTGATTCAGTTCCCGGATCTTATAGGTCAACATGACATTGTGGTTAAGGTGGGGAAAGCATGCATTCTTTGCAAAAACAAGTTATGAAGAAAAACAAGGTTATTCTATAATCTCCTGAGGTTTGGCCCCATTTCACAACATACACACTCAATTGAGTATTATACCCTACAGGAAGGTAGGGGGGAAGGGAATAAGAGGGGGGATGGTAGAAAGGAAGGCAGATTGGGGAGTGGGTAGTCAAAAGCAAATACTTTTGAAAAGGGACAGGGTCAAAGGAGAAAATAGAATAAATGGGGGGGATGGGATAGGATGGAGGGAAATATAGTTAGTCTTTCACAATATGACTACTATGGAAATTTTTTGCATAACTACACATGTATAACTTATATTGAATTGCTTGTCTTCTCAGTGAGGGGGGTGGGGTGAGGAGTGAGGAAGGGAAAGAATGTAGAACTCAAAGTTTTAAAAACTGAAGCCAGCTCCTAATGAGGCACTAAAACGGAGAAGTGAGGAATAATGTGGGCCAGGCAAGACTGTTAAAGCAATCATACGTTTATTGCATGCTAAGCAAATCAAATTAAGCATCTGAGGGTTTGGGTTTATATAGTGGAAAACTGCACAGTCATCAGGAATCTTTGAGAGCTACTTTCCTGGAACACTTCCCTGTGCCCTAGTTTTTATCTGCCTCATACGTGATTGCCTTGTTCTCTAACTTTAGTTATCAGGGTACAAGTGCCAGGCAGGATGTTCCACTATCCTTCCTTGAGCAAGATGGAATTATCTCAATGTTTCTAGTTAGTACCGAGATGTCCAGCAGACATTGAACATCCTCTGGCCAAGATCCCAGAATGGGGTAGAGCCCTGGACCCCAGATTATCAGGAAATTTCCATCATGTAGCCGCACTGGACCACACAAAACTACCTGAATCCTGGATCAGATGTTTTTGGTCCCCTACAAACAACAGATGTTAAAAAATTGTTTTTATATGCAACCAGGAAATAAGATATATAGGCAATGAGGTATAAAAACTCATTTTACCATACAAGAAAGTAAGGGGGAGGGAGGGAAGGAGGGGAAAACAGGGAAATATAAGAGAGGGCAGACTGGGGGAAGGGGTAATCAATATTCTTGCCATCTTGGGATGGGGTGTAGGGGAGGAATGGGGAGAAAATTTGGAACTCAAAGTCTTGTGGAAATGAATGTTGAAAGCTAAAATAAATAAATTCTGGAACAAATATAAATAGTAAGACTGAAGTCTTTTCCCTTTAGGAGGCTAGTTCAGAGGAAACTATAACACACTGAACATTTCATAGTTTTTAAATCACCCTATATATCAATTTATATTAGTTAAATTGTATCTATTTAGTTAATTTCAAAGTAACTATGCACTTTCTTCCCCATGATTAATAAGATATTATAACTACCTAAGCACAGTTACTACAAAAACTAGATCACAGTTCTGGTTGGAAAGTACTTCAAGCCTCTTAATAACTCATAGGAATTCTTTATTTTAAGAAAAAGGTATTTTGTTATTATAATTTTTCAAAGACCATCATCATATTCATTTTAATAACTCAATAGAGAAATGGTCTTTCTATTATCATCATAACAATTTAGAAACTTTTCCCATGATAGTATGTAATAAAAAGCTTATTCTCCTAATTAAAAGAGATTTCATATTTTGAAACACTTCTGATATTCTCTCAAATTCTTCAATACAAGAAAAACTAGAAGCCTAGAAAATATTGTGGGTTTTATTTTTTTTTTGTTTTGCTTTTTAAATGTAACACCAAAGTTGCAAACTTCATTTATGTAGTTGTATAAAAATCTTAACTTATACTTCTTTTTTTTTTTTGCCTTTTGGAGGGGCAATTGGGGCTAAGTGACTTGCCCAAGGCACACAGCTAGTTTTTGTATTAAGTGTCTGAGGCCGAATTTGAAATCAGTTCCTCCTGATTCTAGGGCTGATGCTTTATTCACTGCACCACCTAGCCACCCCTTAATTTATGCTTCTTAGAAAATCATTCATGTTATTCCCTTTGATATGTTATTTTGATCAAAAACCTAGTAATAATTGTTGCCATCTCTGTCCACTATGCACTCCCTATGCTAAGCATTTTAGAATCATTTGCTTCCAACAACTCTGGCGATGTGGTTGTTAGTATTCATTCTCTTTTTCTATATAAAGAAGACTGATTAAATTCTCTAATAGACCACAATTACAATTTATTTTCAGAATAAAATTTTGAAAAGATCAATTTTGGACTGATAATCCCTGCTGACAACATTTAAATCCCCATTTTCCCAAGATCTTCCTCTTTTCAGTTAGCTTCTGTTCAGGAATTCATGGTGCCTTTCCCAGCTCCTTGTAACTGTTTATTTCTTTAAATCACCCAAAGAGCCAAATCAATTCTTATTTTCCCAACTTGATCCTATCAGTGTACTTTAAGAGGGCAGATAAAGGGCACATCTTTCATTACCCAGAGGTTTTTTTTGGCAGGAAAAGCTACTTACTAAATTTTTACAATAGTTATGCCCTTAGCATAACTATTTAAATCAGACCAAAAAAAAATCCTTTCTTCCTCAATAAGTTAGTTAACATGTATTTGATAAACTTCAATTTAACCCTTCCAAATCTTAAGAAATTTCTTTTGTGATCCTAGATTGATCGGAAAAGGGAGATATACAGTACTTGTCTTTCTATATTCTTTGCTAAAATACATACATGAAGAAAAACTGAAACTAAAATACCTATTGGCTAAAGAGGACTTCCTTATTCTATTGTCCTAAAAGGCCTGCATAGTTTCTTCTATAAGGATGTATGGCACAGGCTTTAATTCCCTTAATTTATGCATCTCTAGCTTTTAACAATCTTGTATAATTTAGGCATCCTGTAATGGCCAATTTGGTGGAGTTCCTGAACTTACAGGAGCTACTCCTCAAACTGGGGGCTGCCTATTGGCCTCTTCTATAGTAGTGGTCTTTTCCCCAGTGGAGAGAAGAGTGTCTGTTAAATCAGTTAACTTCTCCCCAGGTAGAATTGTGATCTCTAAAAGTAGCTTAAAATTGAGTGGTAACAGCTGCAGGATCCTCATCAAATTTGGTAGTGTCTCTCCTTCCACACAGAGACCAGAAGGACTAAAGAACTGGTGAATAACTAAAAGTATTAGGTCTCTTGTCAGGTTGAAATGCATCAGTTTTTACTGAAGGGAAAAGATATCAGTAGCAGGTTCCTCCTTTTTAAACTTGGAATAGGTAGGAGGAGGTGGAACAGAAGGTTCCTTTTGAGGTAGTGGGCATACACCCTCTGATAAATCAGCCCAAGAAAATCAAAAGTCCATTTGGCCAGGGTAAGGTCCTTTAATTGTTTCTCTCATTTTTTTTAATGTATAGCAACCAAAAGTGCCATATTTGGGCCAGAATTGTCTATTGGTCAAATCTCTTGCAGTTCTAGATCAAATTTCACATAATTTGATCGTATGTTTCTTTGTTATTCCTAGTTGAACTAAGAGTTTTCCATGGTTTTATGTTCTTAATAATTTTCCCAGAAGAGTCCCAATAGGGATACTGTTAGTATTTCCCATAACTTTAAAATTTACCTAATACCAAGCAAGCCTTGCTTTTCAATAATTAGAGCTATCTTTATGCCACAAAGATTTTCCAATTTCAGAGGCAACGTCTATACCTTCTAAGGAATTGTAAATCAAGGACAAGGCCCCTTTTTTAAAAGTTCTTTGTCTAGGTGTCTTGGGGATTTTTTTAAATTATAAGAGAAATTATTCTGCCTATTGAAAGGTTATTTTTTGCTTTCAACAGGATTGTACTCTCCTCCCCTATCTGTAAGAGAAGTTGTTCTGCATGCAGCAAAGATTCTTCTGTCTTTATGAGGGCTTGCTCTATTTGTGACTCTGTTGTCCATGACTTAGATTCTAACATATTACTGTGGAAGAGATATGAATCTAAACACAAATGAATAAACACACTAACTATATAACTCCAATTAGAAAAAGCGAACTAAAGCAGAACATTAAAACAAGCCAGAATAGAAACAAAGAAAACCTCAAATTTCTCTAGGGTCTCTAGAGATTAAGATCTTATGTACTTCCACAAATAAATTTTCAACCTGCAACAAAGCTTCCTCCACCCATAGGAGAAATGTTTCATCTTGTGATTGAGGTCCTTCTATTTGTATAAGAAGGAGTTCTACTGTCTGCAACTGGGAGTGATCTTTAGCCAGAAGAAATTTTTATATTTTGTACAGGAGAACTCTATCTTGCCCACTACATTCTCCCATAACATCAAGGTGTTATTCTAATTTCTTTTTTTTTTACCTTTTGCTCCACTTTATTCATACTTCCACCACACCACCACAATAATGATTTCTTCTTAATTTAAACTAAAAACCATTAGGGGTTCTGGAAAGGTGTGTGTGTACTGGGGGGAGGGGGAACAGTGTCACAGCCTGAGGTGTTGGGGGTGAGAGGAGGAGACAAGTCAGCAGATGGTCTTGACAGGGCTCTTGAAGTTGCTGGCTGCCTGAAGCTGCAGTTGATGGATCTTGTAGGGTGGATCTTGAAGCCATACAGCCTGGGCACAAATTGGTTGGCAGGCCGTTTGGGCCTGTACTCAGGATGTACCATGAAGAGCATGTGAGGAAAGCCAGTGCCAAAGTAAGCACCATCTGTGTGGTAGTGCCTGGATGACTTGGGGGTGTAAACATCCATGCACTTGGGGCAGTGCAGCTTCACCATGACCTTACCTGGTATGTCTGATAGTCCAGTGGGTAACATGGGCTGGTCTTCACAATATACATGGGGACAATAGCCAAAGTCTTCCTTCTGGTATTTTTCCAACATCTGGGTGATGCCACAGTTTGTGAGGATGTAGCAGGCATGAATGAGTCCATACAGCATCTCAGCTGCCTGCTTCATCAGGTCACTCTGGTTGGTGTTGTCTTCCAACTCCTCATTAGGTTCCAAGTCAAGGATCATATCTTGAGCCTGCCTATAGTGGGGCACCTGTTGAGCCCTGTGAGGGTGAACTTGTCTTGGATATAGTCTTCATCCACCCCACAGAAGAATTCATTGCTACAAAGCCCACAGAACCATGAGATCCATAATACTTCCTCTGAGCTACTCACTCACGCACGCTGCAGAGAGAGAGAGAGAGAGAGAGAGAGAGAGAGAGAGAGAGAGAGAGAGAGAGAGAGAGAGAGAGAAAGAGGTCTCAGTGTAAAATCCTCACCAGGGAAGTCTTAACAGAGATTCCTAAGAGAGGGCCAGAGTGGAGGGCTGGACTTTGTCCCACAGTCCTGGAGAAGTCACCGACTACTGTGATAGAAATTTTGAGAGTCTAGATTACAAGCAAAAACTACTTTTTAGTAATGCTAGCAATTATCAATAAATGGGTCAATGGCCTCTCAAGAGCCAAGGACAAACTGGGGGGTGTTCATATAATACTTTTAATAAGAATAAAAACAGGAACAAAAGTTATAGAATCTTGAGTAATTTGCTTTGATCGTTTTCTGATTAGCTAGAATGTGACAAAGGCTGGGGATTAAGTTAGATGCATTCTGGAACATTTTGTGGTTAGTTACACCCTGTTGACAATACTTGGGTGTTAAGCTTTTCATGGTCGTGTTGGGGTATTTACAATAGTCACAACAGATATCAGGCAATTACTGAGCTAGGTAGCAGTGATGGTGAGGTGAAAGGTGAATATTGTGGTGTCACCTTGAAAGAATTCAGACTCAGATTGTTTACAAACCATGTAAAGGCATTTATTTGGGATAATGCGCTCAGTGGACTCTTGTCAGGGGAGGCAGCAGCCCAGCTGAGTGAAGTTAAAGGTTTGTAAAGAGGAAAAGTGCTGTGTTGGCAGGAAGATTAGTTAATCAGGGAAATGCATACAAGAAACAGCTCCTAGTTCTATGCACATTATTTCCTAGCATGTAGTCCAATCTCCCTTGGAGATAGGAGGGAGGGGGCTAACTGCAATGTAAACGGGATGCTAACAAGTCTAGCATCACTGAAGGGTGATTAGGGAGCAATAGGAAGCAGGCACCAAAGTAGGGAAACTCCCTTCCGCAGCTTCGTGGCTGACATCCTGTTCAAACCATGTGCAGTATGTGCCTTCTTATCACTTATCTTGTGCCTGCAGCAGGAAATTACTGTCTTGCCCCATTAGAGTTTGCTCCAAAGATGGATTCCTGCCAGAGACATGGTCCTTTACTGAGGTCTAGACACATCAGTAACCTGCAGTAAGCTTGGTTGAGAGTATTAACTTAAACTACCACACAGAGAAGTTTAGACTGCCGCAAAATGCGATACTGGCTCTCAATCTGAAAGCTATCTAAATTAGGTATTACAAGGTAAAATGAATCAACAGAATAATCAATAATAACTTAATTAAAAATTGTTTCTTTCAATAGGTTAAGGGAAGGCTGAGTCCTAAGCAAATTAAATTCCAATTTAATATTTTATTTTTTTCCAATTACTTATAAAAAACAATTTTTTGAGGGGGTAAGGCAGGGCAATTGGTGTTAAGTGACTTGCCCAAGGTCGCACAGCTAGTAGGTGTTAAGTGTCTGAGGTAGGATTTGAATTCAGATCCTACTGACTCCAGGGCCAGTGCTCTATTCATTGTGCCATTCAACTACCCCTAAAAAAACCAAACAATTTTTAACATTCATTTAAAAATTTTTTGAGTTCTAAATTCTTTCCCTTACTGCTTCCTGTGCCTCCTCATTGAGAAGGCAAGCAATTTGATACTAGTTATACATGTGCAGTCACGCAAAACACATTTCAATATGTTATATTGTGAAAGAAAACTAAAAAACAAACCAACAAGAAAAATAAAGCTTTAAAAAGTATGCTTCGATGTGCATTCAGACTCCATCAATTCTTTCTCTGGAGGTGGATAGCATCTTTCATCATGAATTACTTTGGAATTATCTAGGATTACTGTATTGCGAGGAATAGCTAAGTCATTCACAGTCAATCATCATATAATATTGCTGTTACTGTGGACATTGTTCTGATTGTGCTCTCTTTTTTTCAGGTCATGTCTTCCCATGTTTATCTGAGAGCACTTTGCTCATAATTTCTTATACACAATAGTATTTCAATACAATCATATACCACACCTTATTTAGTCATTCCCCAATTGGTGGAAATCCCCCTAATTTCCCATTCTTTGCCACCACAAAAAGAGCTGCTATAAATATCTGTGTATGGATAGGTCCTTTTCCTTTTTGTTGTTTTATTTCTTTGGGATACAGACCAAGTAGGGGTATTTCTGTTTCAAAGGATATACATGGTTCTATAGGTTTTTGATTATAGTTCTAAATTACTCTAAAGAATGATTGTATCAGTTCACAACTCCACCAACAATGCATAAGTGTCCCAATTTTCCTACATCTCTTCCAACATCTGTCATTTTCCTTTTCTGTCATATTAGCCAATCTAATAGGTGCAGTATGGTACCACAAAGTTGTTTTAATTTGCAATTCTCTGATCAATAGAGCTCTGATTTAGAGCATTTTTAAAATATAACTATATGTAGCTTTGATTGCTTCCTCTGAAAACTGACCATTTATCAATCAGGGAATGACTTACACTCATATATTTGACTCAGTTTTCTATATGTTTGATAAGTTAGGTCTTTACCAGAGAGGCTTGTTATAAAAATTCTTTCACAGTTATGATTGTAACTGTGCATTTCCCTCCATTCTCTTTTACCCATTTATCCTTCTCTCTCTTTCCTTTCATTCTGTCCATCTTCAAAAGTGTTTTGCTTCTACCATCTCCACCAATTCACCTTCCCTTCTATCTGCACACCCCAATCCCCTTCTCTTATCCCCTTTCTTTCCTACTGTCCTGTTGCATAAAATAAATTTCTATAGCAAACTGAGTCTGTATGTTATTCCCTCTTTGAGTTACTTCCAATGAGAGGAAGATTCAAGTGATTCACCTTCACTCCGCTCATTTTTCCCTCCACTGTAAGATCTCTTTTGTGCCTCTTTTATAATGAGATAATTTACCCATTCTACCTCTCCCTTCCCCTTTCTTCCAGTGCATTCCTCTTTCTCACCTATTAATTTTATTTGTTAAAAATATCATCCCATCATATTTAACTCACATCCATTCCCTCTGTCTATGTATACTCCTTCTAATTGCCCTAATAATGATAAAGCTCTTGGGAGTTATAAGTATCATCTTCCCGGGTTGTAATGTAAATAGTTTAACTTTATTGAATACCTTGTTTTCTCCTTCCCTTTTAATTTTTATGCTTCTCTTGAGTCTTCTATTTGAAAGTCATGTTTTTTATTCAGCTCTAGTCTTTTCATCAGTAATTCTTGAAAGTTTTCTATTTAATTAAATATTATCTGCCCCCTCCCCACTAAGGATTATACTCAGTTTTGTTGGGTAGGTGATTTTTGGTTGTAATCCTAGCTCCTTTGCCTTCAAGAGCATCATATTCCAAAATCTCCTACCTTTTAATGTAGAAGCTGCTAAATCCTCTGTAATCCTGACTATGGATCCATGATATTTGAATTGTTTCTTTCTGCGTGCTTGCAATATTTTCTCCTTGCCATAGGATCTCTGGAATTTGAGGATAATATTCCAAAGAGTTTTCATTCAGGGAATCTCTTTTAGAAGATAATAGGGGAATCTTTCAATTTTTACTTTGCCCTCTGGTTCTAGAATATGAGGGCAGTTTTCCTTGATGATTTTGTGAAAGATGATATCTATGTTCTTTTTTTATCATGGCTTTCAGGAAGTCCAATAATTCTTAAATTATTTCTCCTGGATCTATTTTTGTAGTCAATTGTTTTTCCAATGAGATATTTCACACTGTCTTCTATTTTTTTATTCTTTTGGTTTTGTTTCATAATTCCTTGATTTCTCATAGAGTCTGTAGCTTATTTTCTTCAGTGAGTTTTTGGACCACCTTTTCTATCCGGCAAATTATACATTTTATATAGAGTGAGTTCTTTATATAAGAAGAGATCTTCTCTTCCTTGGATTTTTGTGCCTCTTCTACCATTTGGCCTATTCTGTTTTTCAAAGTGTTACTTTCTTCAGTGATGTGTCTGTGTGTCTGTGTGTGTGTGTGCGCACACACACACATATCACACACACTCTTCCTTTACTAAACTGCTGACTCTTTTTTCATGATTTTCTAGCATCACTCTTGTTTCTTTTCCTTGTTTTTCCTCTACTTCTCTTATTTGATTTATAAAATCCTTTTGGAGCTCTTCCAGGAATTCTTTTTTGGGCCCAAGACCAATTCATACTTTTTCTTTGAGCTTTGGATATAGCTATTTTGACTTTGTTTTCTTCTTCTGAGTTTGTGTTTTGATTCCCCCCCCTCTTTTTGTGCTTTTTGGAGGGCAACTGGGGTTAAATGACTTGCCCAAAGTCACACAGCTAGTAAGTGTGTCAGATGTCTGAGGCTGGATTCACCTAACCACTATTGATTTTCCCTTTTACCATAGTATCTTTCTATGGTTAGGTTATTTTTTGTTGTTGTTGTTTGCTCATCTTCCAAGACCAGGGGTTGGGAAATCTGTAGCCTTAAGGCTACCTGTGGCTTTCTAGGTCCTTGAGTATGATTTTTGACTGAATCCAAATTTTATGGGACAAAAAAAAACATTAATTTTTTTTAATACATTTGGTTCCTCTTTTATATTTATATTTTATTTTTTTAATGAACTTATTTTAAATACCAAAGAATAAAATAAGTTTCAATTTAAAAATCCTCCCAGATTAGCCAGCATAATTAGAACATTAGTAAGGCATAAGGGCTAAATCGAAAATTGTTATGCTTCTCCTGCCTGACTGGCACCAATACTGCATGAGGCTGGTTGGTGAGAGTTTACAGGGGTCAAGTATGTCAGTCTGTTATCAGCTTTTCACAATGATGCACTGTGTTTCTGTTTGATGTGGAATTTGTGAATCATTGCACAGCCTGATAGTATTTTTAAATTATGTCTGCTTAACAGCTCATCATATCAAAGAAGACCAAG
This sequence comes from Gymnobelideus leadbeateri, assembly GCA_011680675.1. Classification (NCBI taxonomy): domain Eukaryota; kingdom Metazoa; phylum Chordata; class Mammalia; order Diprotodontia; family Petauridae; genus Gymnobelideus; species Gymnobelideus leadbeateri. Next base: position 191,412 of record WOXC01006994.1, on the reverse strand, counting down.
AGAACACTGAAGGAAGAAAACAGATTTTTTTAAAAATGAGAATTGGGAATTGCAATATTATCTTGTTTCTGCTAAAGATAAGATGATTTTCATGCCTTGTGATACTTCGATATCAACATTAAAGTAATTCAATGCTCATCAGCATTATAACACTCTTAAGGACCAGAAATACTTTAAATTAGAGAGACATGCATGATGGGTTGTGCTATAGAAATTAAAAGACAAAAAGCAAAAGCAAAGACAATTCTTTTATTTTTTTCTTTTATTTTTTTTAAGCAATTGGGGTTAAGTAACTTGCTCAAGGTTACACGGCTAGTCATTATTTGTGTGTGGGTGCTCATTTTCTGAGGCCGGATTCGATCTCGGGTCATCCCAACTCCGAGGCCGGCGCTCTTACTCACTGCACCACCTAGCCGCCCCCGACAATTCTTTTAAACAGCAATAAGATCTGGAAATAATACCACTGAAGCAACTTATAAAGTAGCTTATATACTCAGGGAAAAAAGGGAAGCTATTCTATTAAGTAGAAATTGTGAAAGAATGTATCGTCAAAGTTGTAGGATGCTTAGACCCCAATAACATTTCTTTTTTTTTACATTAAAATTATTTACTTTATTTTTAATTTATGGAATAAAACAAGCATTTCTATAATATAGTATAACAAAATAAGACAATTGCATGTGAAACTGCAAATTTTTTATGTACACCTTGCTATTACTTTTAAATATATAATAAAGTTATCATGTAAATTTCTTTTTTTCCTTTTCTTCTCCCCCTCCCCCCATGGCTACCATTAGACATGAATGTGTATATATATATGTAAAATCATCTATACATACTTCCATTTATTATTTCTTTCTCTGGATGCAGATAGCTTCTTCCTATGTCTTTTTAGTTAATTTGGGTATCTAGAATAGTCAAAATGTTTTATTTGCTCAAAGTTGTTCTTCAAACAATATTTTTGTTATTGTATACAATGTTCTCTTGGTTCTGCTTATTTCACTCTTCAGTATTTCAGGCAAGCCTATATTTAAAAATATATTTTTGGGGCTCTCTCTCCCTTTCCTAACATGGCAGCTTTAGCAACAAGAACAAGGTAAGGGGAAGACCCTCACCTTGACAGACTTCTTTGCTGAGGATGGTGACACTGGTGATTGAGGAAGCACCTTATGTCCAAAACCATCAGCTGGGTTTATAAAACTGACAGTGGAAGGAGATGTTTCCACCACTTAGCACAGTGATGGCAATGTAATGTACAGGGCACCTCCAACTGATTGTTCCATCCTGCCCACTGCTCTGTGGGCTGCTCAGGAACCCAATATTGACCAGAGCCCTTTTCACGTATTTAGCCTATACTGCTTTTCTAAGAAACCTGCCCTGTGATGTGATAAGAGGATTTCATCAAGGGATTCTTTAGGGGACTGAATATCAGGGCAGCACATTTACCACAAGAACCCAACATTCTAGAAAGGTTGAGAGGTTTTGGTTATGCTGAGTTTGAGGCCTTAGATTCACTGCTCAGTATTTTGAGCCTGAATGAAGAGTCTATAGGCAACAGAAGAATATGAGATGTTGCTGATCAAGCACCAGGTAAAGACCAATATATAATTCCTTTGGTGGTGATTTGGATTGAAATCAGGATTGTGACAAAACTAACAGACTGGAGGACTTGCCCTGCCACAGACAGCTTTAATGACTACTCTCCTTGAAGGGGTGATGATAGCTTTGGAGACAAGTATCATGATTATTATGATTCAGACCAGTACCATGATGGTTCATGACAGGGCATAGACATACATGGAGGCCCAGGGTTGATATGATGACAGTGGCAGCAGAGACTATGAGAGAGGCTTTGATTCTAGGATAGGCAATGGCAGAAGAGCATTTGTTAGTGGGTACTGGCAAAATGATGATTGCACAGAAGATAATCACTACAAAGACAGATATAATAGATGAGATGATTGGACATGGAACTCAAGAGAGGATTACAGATGGGATGATTTTAAGCATTAAGACAGAGGATTCCTCCCTCTCCCCCCACATCCCCACTGAGACTCAAATTGAATCTGAAGTCCTGGAGTGTACCCAAGAATGAAGATTCATCAGTTAATATCTCATAGTTTGGCTGAGCTGCCTCCCCAATAACATTTCAAAGTACAAACAACTGCCTCTTTCAAGGAAAACCATAACTGATAAGCAGCATGAATTAGCCTTCAGCTTAACAGAACAACTTCATGCAATACTTCAAAAAGAAAAAATATATATATTATTCAGTCACTTTGGATGAATCAACTGATACTATTGACTTAATGAAGCCTTTATACTTCATTTGGTTCATAATTCTTTGTTAGGAAGTTACTTGCTTTGGCCACTCACAAACAAAACATGGAGAATAGATATCTTCAACAATTTTCAAGATAAATGTTGTAAAGTTGGACTGAATTTGGTAAATTTAGTGAGTATGTATAGACAATGTAAAACATGGCAGGAAAATATGAAGGGTTTATTGCACAGAAAAAAAAATTAACAGATTCAGATGCTCTCATTTCTTTTCATTGCATCTTGCATCAGCATAATCTATGCGCTAAAGCTACTCTTTTTAGTGACACTTTGCAATGTTATAAGTATTGTTAACTGTATTCATGTAAATGCAACAAGGTATCATCAGTTTTATTACATGCTAACATTGAATGATTAGGTATTCAGTGTGGCTTTGCCATATTATTCTAACGTGCACTGGCCATTACAGGGACAGGCATTAGCTAAAATTTTATCTCTTCAGGAACAGATAGTTAAATTTTATGAAGAACAGAATCAGCAATGTGAATTATTGAAAGATTTCTATAAGAATGTTGCATTTCTGTATGATATCTTATAAAATCAAAATGACTTGAATATTTCTTTGAAAGGTAAAACTAAGTCTATATGTGATATATGGCCAAAAATCCAAGCATTTAAAAAAAAAACTTTCTTTTTTTCAAAACAGTTCTTCAAAAGGAAATTTCAGATGAATATTTTTCCTGCCTATGGAAATCATTTGAAGAATATGCAGCTGTTGTAGACCTATTAATTAGAGAATACAATGGAAGATTCACTTTGAGAATCATGACATAACATGCAAATGAGCATTTTAACCTCACTTAGTTGATATCACAAAGTATCTAAAGAACTACAGATTGATTGAGCTCTCAGTAGATGTCATTTTAAAGTCGTTTGATGCTAAAGAAGATTCAACTGAAGTATGGAAAAATGTAGTAGAAGACCCACATCTTTGGCAACATGCCCAAAAATGCTTTCTTGCTTTTCAACCACTTATTGCTGTGAATCTACATTCTTCTACCTAACCCAAATCAAGATGCCCTTAAAGTCACACAAATTACTGATAACCCATCTAGAGGATCAACTGAAACTGTGAACCTCCATGCTGCAACCAAATATTCAAATGTTTTCCAACAAAAAGTAGACACAACAAAATCATTAAAAAGTTAGTTAACTTTAAAATTAACAAATAATTCTAATTCTTTTCAAATTATTAAGTACATAGGAATTAGATTTCCCCCAAAAAGTACAGTTTTAAGTAAATTTAATTGAAAAAATTTAAATATAGCCTCACTTGATTACAGCTAAATATTAATGTGGTCTTCCAACACGAAAAGGTTCCTCACCCCTGTCCTAGCCTATTTCTTGACTTTTCTGTTAAAGTTGGACTCTGTTCCCATGGTGGAGGGGGCACTGTCTCAAGCTTCAGGTGTTTTCAGATGAATTCTGGGGGTCTGCAAGTTTTCAGTTTTCCCAAGATGGTATGAACTAAGAATAGGTGTGTTTATTACTCTCTCGGCCACAGCTCTTGAATATGAGGGACCACAAATACTTTTTTCTGTTTTGGAATTGTAACCAGAGTCCTTGTTCCAACCTCTGGTGTGCTAGTGTTTCTCCTCACCCTGGGCCTGTGATTCAGATCTGGGTCTGAGCAACGCAACAGAGTCCCGCACCTAGTACCAGGAAAAGGATCTCTATAATCTCCTTCTAACCAGTTGTCTGGCCTCCTTACCATGGGAGGGGAGCTCCAGAAGTCACTGCTGTGGATTAAGTTGAACCCAAGGCCTACTGCTAACTTTCTGGGACACTGATTGTACTGAACTGTATTCAACGCTCACCTACCAATCTTCTAAGTTGTCTTGGGCTGGAAAATTGCTTTACCCCAGGCTTTTGTTGGTTCTGCCACTCAAGAATATGTTTTGAGGCATTATTTTGAAGTTATTTAGGGAGGAATTGGGGAGAGCTCAGGTGAATCCCTGTCTTATTTTTTTCCTATTAGTTTGGCTCCACCCCCCAGCAGCAAAACAAGTTCTAAAGATGTACAAAGATATTTATAGCATCTCCTTTTTTGCAATGACAAAAAATTGGAAACAAAACAGGTGACTGTTTAAATCTCTTGAACAAGTTATAGTATATAAATATAATTGTGCTATATTGTTGTGCTATAAGAAATAATGGAAGGGATAGTTTTAGGGAAAACTGGGATGACTTGAACTGAGGCAGGGTTGTGAGAAGAACCAGTAGAACAATATATACAATATTATAATGATATCTTTTGAAACACTTAGGAACTCTGATCAGTATAATTACCAACCACAATTCCAGAGGACTGATGATGAAACATGCTACCAACCTCCTGATAAAAGGTTAAAGGACTCAAGAGTATGAATTGAGACTTTTTTTAACATGGTCAATTTGGGAATTTTCTTTCCTTAACTATACATATTTGTTGGTTCTGTTTCATTTTAGTTTTGCTTGTTTTCTCAACTGGAGACAAAGGGATGGATTTTTTTCTGATTGAAAAAAAAAGTTAAAAAAAAAAACCCTATAGCACAGAGAGGATGTTTACTGAGGATGTAACATGGATTCACTTGGTTACCGCTCCCTAGACTGCACATTTGTCGTAGTGGCATGAATGGAGATGTATGTGAACTACCTACCTCTAGACCTGGCACTGTATCTACTGAATCACCTAACTTTATTAGTTCATTGGTTTTTTTACTTTCAATTTTATTAATCTTTCCTTCAATTTTCAGGATTTCAAATTTGATGTTTAGTTGAGGACTTTCAATTTGTTCTTTTTCTATTTTTTATTTGCTTTCCCATTTCATCCATCTATTCCCCAACCCCCCAATTTTATTAATTTTAGCTTTTAGAGATGTAAATTTTCCTCTAAGTACTGCTTTGGTTGCATCCCATAAGTTTTGGTATGTTGTCACATTGTTGTCATTCTCTTAAGTAAAATTATTGGTTCTATGATTTGTTCTTTACCCACTTATTCTTTAGTATTAGATTATTTCATTTCCAACTAATTTCAAATCTATTTTTCCATGGCCTTTTATTGAATATGATTTTTATTTCATTATGATCTGACAAAGATGCATTTAAAATTTTGACTTTTAAGGTCAGGAATTTAAAAAAAAAACAAAGGAAAAAAAGATGTAAAGGAAGGAAATTCAGCAACATCAGACCTTAAATTATTTTAAGGTGAGAGTATTATTGAAGTATAAAATGGATAATTTTAATTATTTTAAACTAAAATTTTCTTGCATAAATAAAACCAATGTAACCAAGAATAGAAGGAATGCAGAAAATTGGAGGAAAAAACTTTCATAGACAACCTCTCAGATAGTAAGTGATTGTGTTGGAATACTGCTCTGTTGTAGGAAATAGTGAGCTGGTTGATTTAGAAAAACATGGAAAGACTTGGATTTATGAAGGAAGATGCTATCCACCTTTAGAGATAGGGATAATAGGAGGAAATAAGCATAGTATTGTCATATAAATGTGTATGAGTGTTTATGTGTATATTTGTATGGTTATAGATATTTATGCATATGAATATATTTGCGTTTAATTGTAGCCTTCTTTAGGGGGGAGGGAAAGAGGGAAATAAAAAAGTACATAGCAGAGAACAAAAGAAAACCTACAAGAAAGCAAAGAAAAGCTGGGCAGCTTTGAAAATAACGTGTAATATTTATTATATAGGCTTTCTTGAAATAGAAATGTATTGTTTTATATTGAGTCCTTACTTATGTTCTGCTGTGTACATGGAAATATCTTTTTTTTTCTCATTTTGTATTTAAGTTTAAAATGCATAAAAATTTACAAAAAATATTTCTATTTTCTGCATTTGGCCGTGATGTTTTTAAGTCTTAATACATGGTCAATTTTTGTAAACGTGCCAGATAGAGCTGAGAAAAGGTATACTATTTCCTCTTTTAAAAAACTGTAGGGGTGGCTAGGTGGCACAGTGAGTAGAGTATCAGCCCTGAAGTCAGAAGGAACTGAGTTCAGATCTGGCCTCAGACACTTAATGAACACACAAACAAAAACCTAGCCGTGTGGCCTTGGGCAAGTTACTTAACCCCAATTGCCCTCCAAAAAAAAACCTATATAATTAATTTTTTCTTTTCAGCATTCACTTCCATAAGATTTTGAGTTTTGAATTTACTCCTCTCCTCCCTTTTTCCCCCCTCCCCAAGACAGTGTGCAACCTGATATAGGCTCTACATATAAATTAATATTAAATATATTTTCACATTAGTCATGATGCACAGAAGAATTAGAACTAATGGGAGGAACCATGAGAAAGAAGAAACAAAACAACAAAAGAGAAGGAGAGCAAATAGTATGCTTCCATTTGCATTCCAACTCCCAAGTTCTTTCTCTAAATGTGGATAACATTTTCCATTATGAATCTTTTGGAGTTGTTGGATTTGGAGTCGTTTGGAGTTGGATCCTTGCATTGGTGAGAAGAACTAAGTCTATCAAGGTCAGTCATCACACATTGTAGCTGTTACTGTGGACAGTGCTCTAGTTCTGCTCACTTCACTCAGCATCAGTTCATATAAGTCCAGATTTTTATGAAGTCCACCTGCTCATCTTTTCATATAGCACAATAGTATTGTATTACATTCATATACCACAACTTGTTCAGCCAGTCCCCAGTTGATGGCCATTCCCTCAATTTCCAATTCTTGGCCACCATGTAAAGAGCTGCTGTAAATATTTTTGTACATGTGGGGCAGTATACCACTTTCTATTCCCATTCAGTATTCTCCAGAAGTCTATCTAACTTTTCTAAAATTCTATTCGTCTCTTTAACTTCTTTTCTGGGTATATTTTTAACACTGAAACTATTCACTAAAATGATATGTTTATTTATGTAACTTATTCATACTTCCATATTCCTCTTCTCAAAAAATCTACAAGTTTATTATTCCACAAGCACTGAATGAATGTACCTGTTTCTCTATGGCTCTGTCAGCATTGTATTGTTGTTTTCAATTATTTTTACAAATTTGTTGGGTGTGAAATGATTCCTTGCAGTTGTTTTGACCTCCCTTTGATTATGAATGATGTTAAGTATTTTTTCAAGTAATAATTAATAATTTATTTCTGTTTTTGAAAGTTATCCATAGTCTTTGATTATTTATTTTGGACTGGGAGTTACTTTTGCAATTTTCCTTTAAAATTCCTTGTATATTTTAGCTCTCAAGCTTCTGTCTCTCATGTTTTCCATAAATATTTATCTTCCCTATTATTTTTCTCTTTTTAAATTACTTTATCATGCAAAATTTCATTTTAATAGCTTTCCCCCCTAATAATTCCTTCTATTTGTTAAATGGAAGTCATCTCCTCTCTATAAGTAAGACAAATATACTATTTCATTTTCTTCCACAATTTTTAGAGTTCTTTGTTTTTTGTCTGACATCCAGCCAAAATTCACTGAGTTATATGGTGGGATCTATGCATCTAAATCCATTTCCCAACAAACTGCCAGCTAATTTTCCCAAGGAAATTTGTTAAACAAGGAATCCTTTCTCTAGTTTTTATTTTCTGTGCATTTGACAAACATACACCTTTTATATGTGTGACTGCATTTCTGGAATAATGATTACTTTTCATCCATCTGTTTCTTATTCAATGCTACATGGTTCCCTTCTTGACCTCTTTGTAGACTTTGACATTGTGCAATGCCCTTTTCTACTGGATGCTTTCTTCTCCCTGGATTCTTATGTCATTGCTCTCTTCTTCAAAGTATATCTATATATTTTAATGTGATAATTGAAACTTAAGATCATCTTTATTCCCTTTTTATCCTTCTCCTTCTGGCTCCTATCAAACACTATTTCAATTCTATAGTCAAACATTCCCTAGCTAGAAACTGTTAGTCCACAGCGCTGCTGTTATATAGCCCTTGTTCTATACCAATATTATCTTGAATGTTAGCATATTGGATAGCTCCTATAATAGGACATGGCTGCTGTCCTATTAGTTATCAGTATGCTGATGCTATAAGAGCCAAATAGACTAGAGTTGTCTCAGCAGAAAAAGGTAACGTTAGGAGTTACCCATGGAGAAGATAATTAAAAAGATCACCGAATTTGAAATGACCTTAATAAGATGGAGAGAAATCTGCAACTATGCCCAAAGGGCAACCGAACTGTATATACCTTGATCCAACAATGTGACTACTTGATCTGTGTCCCAAAGAGATCATAAAAAAGGGAAAAGGGCCTACATGTGCAAAAAATATTTATAGTAACCCTTTCTGTGGTGGCAAAATATTGGAAATTGAGAGGATGTCCATGAATTGAGGAATGACTGAATAAGTTGTGTATATGAATGTAATGAAATACTATTGTGCAATAAGAAATAATGAACAGGCAAATTTCAGAAAAACCTAGAGAGATTTATTTGAACTGATGCAAAGTAACATGAGCAGAACCAGGAAAACATTATACACAGTATCAGCAACATTGTTTTGAAGAAGGTTGAGAGGTTAGGGGAATCAGGGAAAAGTCTAGTCCTCTACTTATTGGTCAAATAACCCAGAAGTCAGTCTTGTAAAATATAAATGACTCAGTTCTTCTCAGCAATGTAATGATACAAGACAAGTATAATGGATTCATGAAGGAAAACACTAACTTTGAATGCAGATTGAAGCATACTTTTTCACTTATTTTATTCTTTTTCATGTTTTTTCCCTTTGGATTTATTTCTTTTTTCACAACTGTGATTAATATGGAAATATGTTTTACATGATAGTGATGGGGTCCTTGTGATGTATATATGTTTGTAGTATCAATCTGTAACATCAGTTTGTAAATGGGGTGCTTTGGGATCTATGTCTGTAAAATCAATTTTTAAAAGCAGTCTGTAAGATCACATTTCCACCCCCCCCAGCCTCAGAGCATTGACTCTGCCCCTTCCCCCTTCCAGCACTCTGCCCAGCAACAACTCATGACCTGTTTATCTCTGCTTGAAACAATAAGTTATGTAAATGTTATCTTCCTTAGTTAGAGTGGCCAGCCCCACCATAAATTCTTCAATACCTTATCTATAGGGTAACTCCTTAGTCAATTATATACCCACACTGTCTCTGATGACCTTGGTGGGAGGCAGACTGGGCACTCTTTAGTGACGTGTCAGACCTAAAACCACACCTCCAGCTAGCCCCGCCCCCCCTTGAGCTATTTCCCAGTGAATCATGGGCAATACACCTGCACAGTTGATATTAAAAGTGTATGGTCCTTTGAGCACTGACCACTCCTTAACTCCTCCCTGATCCCACCCTTACTCACCTAGTTAGCATAATTGACCCCTTAAAACTATGCCTGCGGCCTCTGAGAGTTTGCAGGTTCCATAAGAATCTAGCCTGCTGTTCTCTACAGCGTAACAATAAACTTTACAATTTCGGCTTCAAAGTTTGCTTGAGCCTGGTGAATTCCTTCCAGACTGGCTGCCAGGAGAGGTATCCCTGGCAGAACCACTTACCCTCCCCTCCTCCTTATCACCCTTCCCTCTTCAGATGGCGACCACTAGGGACAAAGTCTGAGGTCTCAAGCTTTTATCCTTTAAACTCCCCCCTCTCCCTGTAGTTGGGTTCACCTCCACAAGCCCTAAGAAGGCTTGTGGGGACGCTCCGGTCTGGGCCAGGCCGGTGTGGGTCTGTTAGACCCTGGGTTCGCTCCCCATTCGGGACTGAGGATGCTCTTGTCCCTGGGACGCTTTAGGTATTCGCTTACTTAGTAAAAGTAGGCCGGTGTGGGTCTGTTAGACCCTGGGTTCGCTCCCCATTCGGGACTGAGGATGCTCTTGTCCCCGGGACGCTTTAGGTACAGGGATTTTGGTGTCAGGGCAGGAAAAAGGATTGGTCAGTCTCCCTCCATACCCTGAGACTCCCCCGCTGGGATGTCTCTTGAGCAGTTGGAAAAAACTCGGTCTTCACAACCCCAAGAAGGAAGGATGGGCCAGTGTTTCCCCCTACGTTCGGGGATCTGAGCCTAGGTTATCTTAAAGCAAGTCTTACCTGGCCTCCATTAGCACCTATTTGGAAGCCAAGCAAATATGATTTGTACCTGGCCTCCATTAGCATGTATCTGGAAGCCAAGCAAACATGATTTGTGCCTGGGGATTTCTAACAATCCTCTGTGAGCTTTTGGAACATCCCTGTCAGTTTCTCTCTCTGTTCTGTTTTTTTGTGTGTCTGTGTGAATGAGTGAGTGTATAATCTAACATCATGGAAGGTTTAAACTGCAGCTGGACTGCCGGACCTTCCTTTGGAACGCTCTTAGCTCTCTCTCCCTCCTCCCTTCACTGATGCTGAATGCAGGCTGGAGAAGAAGTGAAAAGAGAGGTAAATATTGTCTTTAGGTTTTATAAAGCAAGAAAGTTTAAGCATGTAGCAAAGGAAGAAGCATGGGTAGGAAGTTAAGATAGAGATGGTATTTGGTATTGAGAAGTGTGAACAGAAGTTTTAAGATCTTTAAAAGTTTGAAAATCTCCTCCTCTTCATTCCACTCTGGCCAAGTGGAGTGAGGAGAAGGCGATAAGAAATAATGAGGGAATCTTCTCCCCTCAAATCAAAGAGGCAGGCAGACAAAAATTTAACTATTTCCTGCCTCACCTAAAAGAGGAAAAATCTGTGTATTAGAATAAAACTGTAAGTCAATTGAATTCATGTGAGAAGAAAAAAAAAGTGTCACTCCTAATTTGATGCTAAAGATAAGTCAGAATTCATTTTACTATTTGGCATTTAGGCAAATTGGAATATTTTCTAAGATTTGATAAGAAAATGTGAATTTTCTTTTGGGTTCTCTAGTAGTGAGAAAGGGGGAAGGCGCCCCCCCCCCAATATCACTTGCTGGAGAGGTCAAAGATATCACTTTCAAAGGTTTTATAAGGAGTGGACACATAAATTGAAGTTTATTGGAGTAAAAGTTAAATCGGCTGAAAACATTTTACAAAAACTTATTAAAGTCTCTCATTCTAGAAGAAAAATAGAGCGTGCTAAAGAATAGGGAATTTGAGTTAAGCTCCCCCACTTGAAAAAGAAGGGGGAGCTGCAGCTATATTGAGGGGCCTGGCAACACCCCTGGGTACCCCAAAGCCCACACCTCCAGGCATGTGGATGACCCTCTCTCCTTTCAAACGCCTGGGTCCACAACCAGGCTCTGCAGCTGTGAGGAGAAAAAAAAAAGCCTCTGTACTTGGTAAGCCCAATTTTTCTACCAGTAATTTTTGTATGTGATGAATTGGAAATGCAATTAATGTCATAATGTCATTGTGTTATTATAGTATCTCTAAATTGTAAAATCCTCTTATACTGTAAAAGTTTGAGTGACCATTGTGAGCCAGAAATGTTGTTAGATAAAGCAATTTTCATTCTGAACTTTGTTGAAACTAAAAGATGGAGAAAAGTTTTGTAAAACCAGCTATGGTACTTTATCAGTTCTGCTAATTCTGTCTTCTGTTTATTTCATGTGAATTGGATTTTTTATGTTATAAGATTTGACAATTTAAAGCTGTTATATTTGGGATACAAATAGGTAGTAATAATTGCTGATATTCACTGTGATAGCTGATTGTTCATTTAACTTTTTGGCTATTCTGGAAATATGCAGTGACTTAAAGTTATAGTTTCCACATAACTAATGATGAAGTGAATGTACACAGGGAATTGGAAAGGCATTTTGTAGAATTCTTATTGAGCAAATGAGAAACTTGGGGAAAAAGGAAAGAAAAATATAGGGATGTGGTTTTCAAGCTTGCTTCATCTAAGGATGTATTTATGTTAATTTGAAGGTCTATGGATCACCACATTCACCATCTATGTGAGATTCCAGAATGTAATTGATTTCTAGTGATAAGTTGATCAGGTGTGTGGCAACAAGAAAATTTTAGTTCTGTGTAACTTCAAAAACTTGATTTTTAAGGTCACCAGATTGGTAATTCTTTTTATTTCAAAGTTCAAATTTAAGAACATGATAATTGTTTATGATATTGTTACTGGTAAAAAGTTGTATTATCGATGCTGTATAAGAAGCAGCTTTTCTTAAAGTCTCAGAGTATTGTATTTTGGAAAATCATAAGCTTCCAAGTCTGTCTTTGTTTAAAAGGAAGTTTCAGTTAAGACTGTTTAAAACTTGTAAGATTGTTAACTGTTATTTTGGCTACTGTTTTAATGTTAAAACCTAAAATTGTCAATTGATTACTGTATGTGGAAAGGAGGAGATTGGATGAAAACTTTATTCAGACTAGTTCTGCCCATTCAGAACAGTCCTCCTGCTTGTATGAGAATTGGCTAAGCAGGGGCATCATTATTAGCCCCTCCCCCAGTCTCTCCTCCTTAGAATTCATATAAATTTTCCTTATGTTGTAAAACTGCCGAATCCCCTAAAAAACTATCTCTATTAGGCAAGGTCATTCAGCCTGTGAAAGGAACTTAAGTGTAGTTTTAAATGAACCTAACTTGCTAAGAAGTTGCAAAGATTAGAAGGATTTCTATCAATTGGCTTTTAGATTTCAGAAGGAAAGATGGTAAATGGAATTCTTTACATTTGTGAGACCTGATGAATCATCATTGCTTAGTGCAACTCCATGAAAATAACTAACTAGCTCTAAGCTGTGATCGGTGAAGCTTGTTGTTTAAGGTTTGTTTAAGGCACTTGGGACCATAACTAAATTTTATTTTGCGTTTGAATTTGGGTATAGTTGTCTGCATTAAATCAGTATCTCAGAGAAAATGCCACAAGCTACTCAGAGGGAATGTGATCCTGTACTGCTGATAGGTGGAAGTCTACATTCGGTAAAGGCTGAAGGGACAATCTTAGCCTCTGTCTGGGATGGGATCCCTCCTGGCTCAGTTTACCCATGGAATTCCTTTGAAAAGGAATGTTTCCCACCTATTCCTGAGTCTAGCTATAAGATGGAACAGATACTGCATGGTTGGATATCTGTGACTTTACCTGAATTTAAACAGAGTCAAGGATGTTTTATCCTGTCATATTTGGAATGTCACATGTCCCTGCTTTTCTCCTTCTATAGCAAGTTTCTATGATCAGAGCAAGTAGTAACAGATATGGGTTCTTTCATGTAAGCTCACTGGAAAATCTAATATTATTTTTCATTTGGAACTAGAACATGTGCAGAAAGTATGCAAATTGCTTAAGATCATTTAAAAAGTTTTCAACTAACTTCATAAAAGTTTAGTGATCAATTATAAATCTTGAAACTGTTTTAAAAGAAGGGAAAATACTTTCAGAAGAAATTTTCAAATCTCTAGTGTAATTTTAAGAGGCCTATTGAAACTTTCATTTGCAAGATAAATTTATTGCTAAACTAATGTAATGGGTTGTGAAAACAGAAGAGATCTGGTTATTTTGATCCAAATTTGTAGTTGTTTCATGCTCTAAGCAAAAGTTAACATTTGTAACTGAATGTATGTTAAGGATTCAATTTCTGAATTATCCCTTCCTGAGTGAATCTGTATTCACTGTTATATACTGTATACTATGTATATAATCTGTATACCCAGCTTCCTATGAAACATAGATCTACCCAAATGATTTTGGGTCCCAACTGTTTAAAGGGGAGATGATCAGGTCCTTGGATTCTCAGCTTTGACTTCCTTGAGCAGCTGGCATCTGAAATTTTCTCAGAGCTCAGAACTCAAGGCTGAGAAAGTCCAGACCATTCCCTAACATGGAAGATTACCACCCATTCTTCCTCTAATCTGGGAAGACCTAAAAGCTGAAATCACTAACTCTTCCCTTATCAAGTTCCTTCAGGGTCTGCAGGCAATTCAGAAAAAAAAAAAACAAAACTCCTTCCCTCAGCTCTCCTGATCCCGATCCGAATCCGGGAGTTCTGCCTCAGCTTACCTGTTTCAACCTGGGGATTCTGTGCTGGTAAAAAGAAATTCATGGTCTGGAGCAGAGGTGGAAGGGACCACACATCATGATCCCCACTACACCTACTGCTGTCAAAGTGGACTCTATTTCCACATGACAACATTACACCAGAGTGAAGCCTGCTGTCACCTCAGAATGGAAAACAGAAGTCCACGAGCACCCCCTAAAGCTAAGACTATCCGATCCTCTCCCTGATTCCCCTTTTACCTCCTTGAGCGGCCCCCCACAATCCCCATCATTCCCCAGCTCCACTCTACCCTTCCCTCTTTGATTTGTCACTTTGCCCTTCCTGAATGTCAGACACATCCACTCACCCTTGCCTTGATTTGTAAAACAGGCAGCCCAACCTTCCTTTAATTGATTTGTAAAACAGAACTCTACCTTGCTTAATCTGTAAACAGGCAGAACCCCTACCCCTTGCTTACCCTTGATTAATCTGTGGGTGGGAGACCCAGCCTAGGGTTTCCCCTCCAGTGGGAAATTCAAGTGTACACTGACCAATCATTGGAGTTTCAGCCTACATCACTGTAATTTCAGCTTAAATAACCTAGTCAGGAACCTCCTTTGTTAAAGGCAGTACAGTTATGTTGGTAAAAGAATATGTAGTATGTAGAAATATGAAGGAAAGTGAAATAGTCTGAGTAATGGCTTATGCTAGCCCATCCTCACCCCATTTCTGGTCAATTTTCTCTTACTTATTTTTGTCTCTTGCCTGCTTAACCTCCTTGCTAGGTTTATCTCTTCTAGGCTCAGTGCTTTCCATCTGCAGATGACTGCTCAGACGGAGTACCAACTGTTGCCCGAAGCTGCTATTCATCACCCCTTGGATCTAGCATCGGCCAGATTCCAGACATTGGCCATGGACCCCACCCCTTGAACGATGGAACCCTGTGAGGCAGGGACAGCTCTACGCCCCTTCCCAGTGAGAAGCAGTTCGGGAAGCTGAGACCATCGCCCCTTGTCCCCAAATGATTTTGGGTGCCATCTGTTTAAGGGGGGAATGATGGGGTCCTTGTGATGTATATATGTTTGTAGTATCAATCTGTAACATCAGTGAAGTGTGGAGTCGAATAAAAGACAAACCGAGACCACTGAGGCAAGAAAAAAGAAAAAAATTTATTACGAGTTTGAACCCGGGCCCAACCATGCATTCAAGATGGAGGACCCCAATTGTCTCCTCAAGTGCTCTTTTATACAATTAAGAGCTCACTGATTGGCTTAGTAAGTTCAGCTAAGTCTTAGAAACAAGGAGTTGGCGGGAAATGATTGGCTAGCAGATTTAGTTGAGTCTTGGAGATAGAGGCTTGATGCCAACTTCATGGGCTATAGGGGAGGGGTGAGAGCAGACAGATGTCAGGTGGGGGTCAGTTGAGGCGGTTAACTCAGTTCCCGGATCTTATGGGTCAACATGACATTGTGGTTAGGGTTGGGACATAGTGGTTAAGGTTGGGAAAACATGCATTCTCAGCAAAAACAAGTTATGAAGAAAGATTTGATTTGCCCCATAGGTTAGGAAAACATGCATTCTCAGCAAAAACAAGTTTATGAAGAAAGATTTGGCCCCATTTCGTTTTTAACCCTATTTCATTCCCACTTCTTTTCATCAGAGGGAATCGAATCCTAGATTCAAACATAATGTTCCTCAGGGATCTTCTGGTAACGGGTTCGGAGGAACAAAATGCGCAACTCATCAGTTCGGGACTTGAGAAGGGCAAAAAGAGATCTGAGAAGGAATGGGCCAAAAACAAGGGCCAGAAACAACAAAATCAAGGGACCAGCGAGAGTGGTCAGTAGTCAACCAAGGGGATGAAGAAAAAAGAGACTGATACCAATTGTTCTGGGCTTGGCGGGCTTCCTCCCTGTCTGTCAAACATTTCCGCAATTGGCTTAGGCCATCCCTAACGACCCCAGAACGATTGGCATAGAAACAGCAGGCCTCCCCTAATGCCATGCATAGACCTCCCTGTTTCATAAAAAGAAGGTCCAGCCCTCTGTGATTTTGAAGCACTACTTCAGCCAGGGAGGAAAGGGATTCTTCTAGGTGGGAAACTGATTTCTCTAGGGTGCTCAAATCTGCATCTATTTGCTTGCTAAGGCGAGAGAAGTCCTCAGTCCCCTTAACCAGCGCAGTGGTCCCCAGAGCGGTAGATCCTGCAATTCCAAGCCCTATGAGAAGGGGCACAAGGACGGGAGCTCTCTTTTGTCTGGATAGGAGTGCATGTTCTCGTCCACTTTCTCCTGAATAGATATAGATTTGTGGCAGGACATGAACTAAGATACAGAGTTTCTCCTCAGGGAAGGTGTTAAATTCAACCTCTAGGAGGCATGGGGTCAGGCCAAATGTGCAAGCCCACCATGTTCCTGAGGGTGCTATCAGAACTGTTGTTGAGGTCCCATTGCCAGGTGGAATGATGATGTTTGCCTTACAGATATGGATGTAGGGAGACACTGACAGGGCATAAGCAGCGGTCAGTACACAGGTCCCATTCCCTTGGACATCTCCTAGAGTAAGTTTTGGCTCATGTCCCCAAGTGCACCGATCGAACCCATCACGGGCATTCAAAGGAATGGAAACATTTCTAATGCTGGTTTCATTTTCGTCTATCTGGGTCAGAACGGCCAAACCCACATAAAAGGGTGGCTCGGAGTGTAAGCAAAGCCAGCAATCAGTTGCTAACAGGGGGTCGGAAGTATTTACCAGCTGGAAAGCCATATCCAGAATGGTCATTAGGGCGGGAATCCCAGGAGAGGGGGGCTTCAAAGTTGCCATTACGGTGGGTAGCATGAGAGACGGGGATGGAGTTTTGGGGAAGGACCAGAGAGTGGTCGTGGGTTTGGGGGGAGGAGGTGGTGGTCTCAGCGGTCCAATAGAAATTGGGGGGTGATGGATTTCTGTCTTCTGTATGGTAAAAAGCACCCCGGGATCCTGCCCCCAAACCAGAAGCCTCATTCCCCATGTTTTTCCCCATTTCCAGTACTCCTGTGCCCAGGTTTTAACTTGAAGCACCATTCGATTACATCTGAGTTGACTACACCCCCGGGGTGAGGTTCTTACAAGCGTAATTTCTTGTTCAGTATCCTTCCAATAAGCAGAAGTCTCGCAACCCCAACCATCACAGTAATATTCATCTTGTCCCCCACACTCTGGTGGCCCATCCCCTGGACAAATATAGTAAGAGGTGGCTCGCAGACCCTTTTCCAAGGAAGTTGTCCCACATCCATAACTGGCTGAGGCTCTAGGGTTGCCCAAAGCAGCATAGGGGCTCAGTGAGATGGGCATGGTGAGCCAATTTTGGCCCAAAAGGTCACAGAGGTCAAACTCAAACTCAGGGGGGCCTATGGGCATTTGCTACCACAGTCCCATCCAAAGTTCTAGTGAGTTCCCATCTAAAAGGGGCAATACCCCTAGTGATTACAAAAGAGAGAGAGAAAGAGAGGAGGATCAAGATAATTTGTAAAACTTCATGCGGAGGGGGTCCTCGGTGCGCTGAACTCGCCATGTGGATGGTCGGCCAGTTGGGTCTGCTGGAGGAGCCTTCTTCAGTCTGGTATGATGGATCCACGACTGCTTCCCTGCGACCTTCACTGCTGTCGGGGTGCTGAGGATGACAATGTAAGGACCCTCCCATCGCGGAGACAGCTGTGTTGAATCTAGTTTCTTCACTAGCACTTTGTCACCTGGTTCAAACAATGGTGTCTGAGGAAGATCAGTGTCCATAGGGGGCAGCTCGTTCAACACTGCTTTCCTGGCCTGATTCTGAACCGCCTACAGGGCCTGTAAGGACTTAATAAGGCTCTTATTTTCAATCAAAGCAATCTTATCCTCCTGTATTCGGGGTATAATGGGGGTTTTCTTCCCCAGAATTATTTCAAAAGGGGATAGACCTTGACGGCCAGGGGTGCACCTGACTCTAAGCAAACAAAAAGGAAGCAGATCTATCCAGGTTTCACCAGTTTCAAGCTTGAGCTTAGTAAGAAGTTCTTTTATCGTTCTGTTCATCCTTTCCACTTGCCCTGAACTTTGAGGTCTATAAGCACAATGCAATTTCCATTTAATATCCAAAGCTTTAGCCAATTGTTGAGTGACTTGGGCGATGAACGCCGGTCCATTGTCAGACCCCAGGAAATGTGGTAGCCCAAACCGGGGGACAATTTCGTTAACCAAATTTTTAACAACTACCTGGGAAGTCTCTTTACAGGTAGGAAAAGCCTCTACCCACCCAGAGAGAGTGTCCACGAACACAAGGAGGTATTTATAATTTCCTCTAGTTACCAGCATCTCCGTAAAATCCAGTTCCCAGTACTCACCCGGTTCGTTCCCATATGCTCGGATTCCGGGGTTCTTGACTACTACCGGGTTTGCATTCACTTGCGCACAGGTTGAACATCTATTCACCACACTTTGTGCCATTTGGTACAGTCCCGGGACAAGATATGATTTCTTTAGTATTTCAGCCAATTTGTTCACCCCTAGGTGCGTCTCGCGGTGAGTGACAGTGAGAAGGTCCCTCCCCAATGCTTTAGGAACCACCGTTCTGCCATCAGGCAGACGGTACCAGCCATGCGGGGTTTTCCTAGCCCTAAATTTCTTAGCTAAAGACTCCTCTTGAATGGTATAAGTGGGAGGAGCAGGGGGCCCAATCGACCCAGGAGGTTCGGCTACAGCCTTGACTTCCAGTACCTGCCCCATCTGCAGAAGGCCCAGAGCTGCGTCCTTAGCGGTGACATCTGCAAAGGCATTCCCCTTAGATATTGGGGATGAGTCAGTTTGGTGTCCCCTACAGTGGATAACTGCCACCTTCTCAGGCTTCCACACGGCCTCCAGGAGGGCAAGGATCTCAGTAGAGTGCTTCACACTCTTACCTCCGGATGTCAAAAGTCCCCTCTCTTGGTAAAGGGCTCCATGAACATGGACGGTTGCAAAGGCATATCTGCTGTCCGTATAAATGTTAACTTTCTTACCTGCACTAAGTAGCAGGGCTTGAGTTAGGGCCACCAATTCGGCCCGCTGAGCAGAAGTTCCCGGGGGAAGTGCGTGTGCCCAGAGGACAAGATCAGAGGCCACGACTGCCGCCCCGGCAAACCGAGTACCGTCCCGGACAAAGCTACTGCCATGCGTGAAAAGAGTCATGTCAGCATCTGTCATAGGTTCATCAGACAAGTCCGGGTGGGAGGAGTGCAAGGTCTCCAGGAAAACAGGGCAGTCATGAAGGGGGCCCTCATCCCCGGGCAAGGGAAGGAGGGTGGCAGGATTGAGAGTTCCAACAAGACTGAAAGTAATGCGGGGTGGGGGGGGTCAAGCAATAGGACCTGGTAGTTTGTTATCCTGGAATTTGACATCCACCGACCTGGCGGGGAGCGGAGGAGGCCGGCAAGGTTATGGGAAGAAAGGATCTCAAGAGGCTGACCAAACGTGAGTTTTGATGCCTCCTTAACTAGGAGTGCAGCCGCCGCAATGCTGTGTAAGCAAAAGGGCCAACCAGAGGCCACAGGATCTAGGCGTTTTGAGAGGTATGCTACAGGACGTTTCCATGGTCCCAAAGTCTGAGTCAGAACCCCTTTAGCAATGCCTCAGGCCTCTGCCACAAATAGTTGGAACGGTTTATCAAGATTGGGGAGGCTCAAGGCCGGAGCGCTGATCAAGGCCGCCTTCAGGGCCTTAAAAGCAGACTCTTCAACAGCAGTCCAGACGAAGGGAGCGTCGCTACCCCCGGTAGCCGTGTAAAGGGGTTTAGCTATTTCGGCAAATCCGGGGACCCAAAGGCGACAGTAGCCCGCAGCCCCAAGAAACTCCTTTACCTGTCGTTTGGTTGTTGGCGAAGGGATTCTCAAGATAGCTTCGATTCAGCCAGAAGACAGGCGGCGGGTACCTTCCTTGATGACGAACCCCAAATAAGTGACTTCAGGGAGACAAAGTTGGGCCTTCTTTGCCGATACGCGGTACCTCAAGTCAGCCAGGGTCTGTAGCAAGTCCCGTGTGGTTTTCAAACAATTCTCATGGGACGTGGACACGACCAGGAGGTCATCAACATACTGCAGGAGGGTTTCAGAAGGGTGTGAAGCCCGGAAAGTCTTAAGGTCCTGATGCAAAGCCTCATCGAACAAAGTGGGGGAATTTTTGAAACCCTGGGGAAGTCTAGTCCAGGTCAGCTGGCTAATCCCCCCTTTCTCTACCGGGTCCTCCCATTCGAAAGCGAAAATATGCTGGCTAGCGGGAGCCAGAGGTAAGGAGAAAAAGGCATCTTTTAAATCCAAAACAGAGTACCATCCATGGTCTGGAGGAAGGAGACTAAGCAGAGTATAAGGGTTAGGTACAGTGGGGTGTATGGTTTCAACCCTCTTGTTGGCCTCCCTTAGGTCTTGTACTGGGCGGTAATCGTCCATACCGGCTTCTTGACTGGGAGGAGGGGAGTATTCCATGCTGAGCTGCATGGCACTAGAATGCCGGCAGCTCTGAGGCGATCTATGTGTATTTTTATCCCAGTCCTAGCAGCCAAAGTCATGGGATATTGCTTAACTCGAACGGGTGTGGCGGAGCCCAAGAGTTGTACGACCACTGGAGGGTGGTGTTTCGCCAACCCGGGAGGATTGCCTTCAGCCCAGACACCGGGTATCTCATGTTGGAAACGCACAAGGAGCTCAGAGGAACGGGAATTTAGACTGTCCTCTGGCTCAAAAAGTCTGTGTTCATCTTTGGCCGGTACAGTGATAAAAACTTTGCCTCGTAATGACACCTCGGACTGGCCATTTTTTGCGAAAGAGATAGTAGCCTGCAATTTATGTAAG
Organism: Gymnobelideus leadbeateri; assembly: GCA_011680675.1. NCBI lineage: Eukaryota > Metazoa > Chordata > Mammalia > Diprotodontia > Petauridae > Gymnobelideus > Gymnobelideus leadbeateri. Next base: position 170,386 of record WOXC01006994.1, on the reverse strand, counting down.
AGATCCCAGCCCAAGAGGGGCTAAGGGCATTCAGGAATAACCAGAAAGGGATGTGTGACTGTTTTAAAACCAGCATTTGTAAGTCTTCCTTGAGACAAAGGATAAGCTTTTGATTTTCCAGTGGCTCCTACTATCCTGACTTCTCCGTCTAGAAGGGGTCCCACTGGACTTTGAACAACCGAATGAGTGGCCCCGGTATCCACAAGAAAATCAATGGAGCGACCCCCTACCGAGAGTTTTAGCCTGGGCTCCCGGGGGCTGGAAGAGCCTAGACTCCCCTATTCAGCTTCTTCGACCAGGATGTTAGACCTGGGAGCTGCTGTTTGCAAAAGCTTGGGGCACTCACGTTTCCAGTGTCCTTCTTCTTTACAAAACGCGCACTGAGTTCCAGTCAATCTGCTACGCTGCCCAGACTGGGGTCCGAATCCAGGCCCAATCTTCCGTTTCGCAGGTTCCCGATTCCGCAACCTTGGCTGAGATCTGGTTTCTTGGGCCATAGAGCCCTGAGCTAAAAGGACTTGGGCCATCTTTTGCGTGAGGTCCCGGGTAATTTTGATGGGGTCATCCCAGGTGTCAAAAACTCTCTGAGCCACAGCTAAAAGTTCTGAGAGAGACTTCCCTTCAAAACCCTCTAATTTTTGTAATTTCTTTCTAATGTCTGGGGCTGACTGGGCCACGAACTGGAGAACCACAGCGGGTTGGTTCTGTGGAGCCTTAGGGTCTATAGGAGTCCAGGTCCGATAAGCCTGGTACAAACGCTCCAGGAAAGCCGTGGGGCTCTCGTCCGTGTCCTGCTTGGTCTCATGAACTTTATTCAGATTAGTGGGCTTCCGAGCCGCAGCCCGAACAGCCCTCAAAAGAACCTGGTGAAACCTGGACAGGGCTTCAGTCCCGTGGGCTGTGTTGGGGTCTCAGTGGGGCCTAGTGGAGGGAAAAACGGCCTCGATCCTTTCTGGATCAGCCGTTGTCTCGCCATCAGGTCCCCTCACTTGTTTTCTTCCCTCAGCTCTAATTCTCTCCCTTTCCTCATTGGTAAAAAGAGTATTCAGAAGCTGCTGACAATCATCCCATGTGGGTTGATGAGTATAAAACACAGATTCTAAAAGCGTAGCCACAGCTTCTGGATCTACAGAAAAAGGGGGGTTCTGGTTCTTCCAATTATAAAGGTCAGAGGTAGTGAAAGGAACATAAGCACGGAGTGGCCGGCCAGTGGAACTAACTTCCCCGACTTCCCTTAAAGGGAAAAGACCGCTTGCCGGAGGTTGGCCGAAACAGGTACCTGTCCGAGTATGGGAAGGGGAAGGACTAGCCAAGGTGGAATCGGGTAGAGGTGGATATATCTGAGGTGGATATATCACACTTACAGGTGAATCCTGGGAGGAGGTGACTAATCCTGGATAAGGGGGAGGAGAATATACTTGGGGGGCGGACGGTGTAGGAGAGTTGGAGTCTCTCGGCCATGTTCTAGACCGAGAAAGGTGTGGGGGGTCAGAATCAGGGTGGCTTTGTAAGACTGACTTAAGTTCTTTTGGATCTGCTTTCTTGGTTTTTGCCAGGAGTATTGTCTTTGGAGGTAGGGAACCTCTCTGGCAGTCCCTCGAATATTTGGGTTTCTCTAATAATATATCCATCCAGATTTCTATATAGGGAGACTGGTCAGGGTGGCCATGTTTTCCTAAAACCACATCTAAAACTCTTTGGGCGACAACTGGACTCAGAGAACCCTCTGGTGGCCACCCAACTTCAAACGACGGCCAGTCTATAGAACAAAATTTTTCAAGGTTAAATTTGGTCACAGACTCTCCATATCCCGAGGCCCGTCTTTGAAAATCTGAAAAGTTATTTAAAATGAAATTCAAAGGGGTGTTCGGGCCACTTGTGGAAGATCCTTGACCCATGATGAAATTTATGACCAAAACGACAACACAGAAAGACAGAAAGGACAGGACAAGACTAAAACATAAAAGACGGCATGCCACAGACCTGTGCACAGTTCCAATCATTCGCTCCCCAATGTCAATCAAGTGGGACTCTAACCCACAATTTGATCAACTTAAAACCAAGGGCCTTAGGGGTCGTCACCTCCCTTGGCCGGGATTCGGGAAGTTAATGACAGCGTCCCGCCCTTCCCGAATCAACCAAGCTCATGAGACTCCAGAAATTGCTAGCAAAAAAACACCAGAATTAACAAAAAAGAAACATCATTTTTTGGGTCAGGCCTGACTTACTGGCGCCGAGCAGAGCCTAGGTTCTGAATTCCCGGGTGGCGAGGATCTTGCTGGGGCCTCCAGATGAAGCATGGAGTCGAATAAAAGACAAACTGAGACCACTGAGGCAAGAAAAAAGAAAAAAATTTATTACGAGTTTGAACCCGGGCCCAACCATGCATTCAAGATGGAGGACCCCAATTGTCTCCTCAAGTGCTCTTTTATACAATTAAGAGCTCACTGATTGGCTTAGTAAGTTCAGCTAAGTCTTAGAAACAAGGAGTTGGCGGGAAATGATTGGCTAGCAGATTTAGTTGAGTCTTGGAGATAGAGGCTTGATGCCAACTTCATGGGCTATAGGGGAGGGGTGAGAGCAGACAGATGTCAGGTGGGGGTCAGTTGAGGCGGTTAACTCAGTTCCCGGATCTTATGGGTCAACATGACATTGTGGTTAGGGTTGGGACATAGTGGTTAAGGTTGGGAAAACATGCATTCTCAGCAAAAACAAGTTATGAAGAAAGATTTGATTTGCCCCATAGGTTAGGAAAACATGCATTCTCAGCAAAAACAAGTTTATGAAGAAAGATTTGGCCCCATTTCGTTTTTAACCCTATTTCAATCAGTTTGTAAATGGGGTGCTTTGGGATTTATGTCTGTAAAATCAATTTGTAAAAGCAGTCTGTAAGATCACATTTCCACCCCCCCAGCCTCAGAGCATTGACTCTGCCCCTTCCCCCTTCCAGCACTCTGCCCAGCAACAACTCATGACCTGTTTATCTCTGCTTGAAACAATAAGTTATGTAAATGTTATCTCCCTTAGTTAGAGTGGCCAGCCCCACCATAAATTCTTCAATACCTTATCTATAGGGTAACTCCTTAGTCAATTATATACCCACACTGTCTCTGATGACCTTGGTGGGAGGCAGACTGGGCACTCTTTAGTGACGTGTCAGGCCTAAAACCATACCTCCAGCTAGCCCCGCCTCCCCCTTGAGCTATTTCCCAGTGAATCATGGGCAATACACCTGCGCAGTTGATATTAAAAGTGTATGGTCCTTTGAGCACTGACCACTCCTTAACTCCTCCCTGATCCCACCCTTACTCACCTAGTTAGCATAATTGACCCCTTAAAACTATGCCTGCGGCCTCTGAGAGTTTGCAGGTTCCATAAGAATCTAGCCTGCTGTTCTCTACAGCATAACAATAAACTTTACAATTTCGGCTTCAAAGTTTGCTTGATCCTGGTGAATTCCTTCCAGACTGGCTGCCAGGAGAGGTATCCCTGGTAGAACCACTTACCCTCCCCCCCCTCCTTATCACCCTTCCCTCTTCAATAGCACATGTATAATCTATATCCAAATTCCCTACCATTTTATAAAGAGAGAAGGGGAAGGAGGGAGAAAAACTTGGAAGTAAAAATCTTGTAAAAATGAATGCTAAAAATTGTCAACATATAATTGGGGGGATACTATTAAACAAAAAAACTTAATAAGATTCATTGTTGTTGAAGGATTGGCACATTACCATAGTATGTACATATAAGGCAGCCTAGTAGAGACTGAGAGAAATCAGTGACAGTATTCTTTCTCAAACAGATAACAAAATAAAGACTTTTATAAGTATCCAAAAATAATATATGCATAATACAACTATTTCTTCAGAACAGTCATCCAGATGTTTCTTCATTGGCAAGTTTATCTTGGCTTAGGTTTATCTATAATATTGGCAGAACAATATATTTAGTTCTAGTTCAATTACATCCACCTGTTCTTCATGGGAGCTAAAGAATTTTAAATGACTGTTTCAAGACCACACCAGGTTATAATTTAAACTTCACTTATTCCTTACATTCTTCACCTCTCTGAAGCCTTTGACAATTTGAAGTACTTGCAGTATTGTATACTGAATGCTTCTCAACCATTTTTGGTCCCTGGACCATTTGGCTTTCAATATTTCAATACCCCCTGTTCAATATAAAAGAAAAATATTAGAGGTTACCATGGATACACACATAAAAGATAAAATAAAGAGATTATTTTTTTCATAAGGAAAATTTTATTAGGTAGAAAATATTTTTAATATCATAAAGTTGTTTAAAATGATATTCTTGTTAAGCAGCAGTTTTATTCTTGGTATGGTTTTTGAATGGAATATGCACAGATTATATTCAGCCTCCAGTCTGTGAATTTTGTTGAAAACAGAAAAATGCAGTTTCACAAAGAAAGTTGTTACAAATTAAATTAACATTTGCAAACATGTAAAATAAAAATGACATGCTTATCTAAAAGTGCATCAAAAATTCTGTAATTTCATTGACCAAACATCCATTGGAGGTTCAGGTTATTGTGGAAATCAGTTAGCTCAGCTTTTACTAGATCATTGTCACTGATTTTTTTTCTGGCTCAATATGAAAATGATTTTGTATACAAACCTCCTTTGTTTGATTTTAGTTAATGGGAATTATTTCTTTAATGAGATACACTATAAAAATCCCTCCCCTTCCTACCTCCTCATTATCCTCTCTCTAATCCACAATTTTCCTCCTACTAAGACACCTCTTTTTCCTCAATAGGATAATATAGTTATTTACCAAATATTTCTCATGTCCCTTTGAAAGTTTTGCAACTCTAAGTCAGGAACCACAGTGGAAAGATCAGTAGACCCTATTTTATCCCAGGCATTGTGCTAGGTGCTGGAAAAACAAAGAAGAAAATGAAACAATCTCTGTAGTGAAGTTTACATTTTAGGGGAAATAATATGAACACATATAAGTATTGAAGCAAGTAAAATTAGTAATTCTGAGTTGTATTTAGTGATTAGATCTATTAGAAACACTATTTTAATTAGAAAATATTCAAAGACTGACTTCTGGGTTTTTTAACCAATAAGTAGAGGACTAGACATTTTCTCTGAAACCCCTAACCTCTCAAGCCTCTTCAAAACAAAAATTATGCACTAAAGACAATGAAATGTCTTCAATCAATGAATGATTGAGGAATAATTTTCATGATCTAAGATATCCAAAAGCCAAAAGAAAATTAAGGAAAAAAAAACCCACCAAACACCATGAACTGACATCTATCCCAAGTTTGTTCAGCACTCCTTCCTCATCTCCCACTCTACCAGAAATGATGCCACACTAACCACCCCCCCAAGAGAATTAACATACTGCCTTGCATAAGACCCAATTCCACACCCTGCTCATCCCCCTCTTTCCAGTGCCAAAAAGATCCTTGCTCCATGTTGGGGAAGCTTGTTTTAGCTGTAACAGGAGTATGACAGCCCTTCAGGAGCAGAAGCTTATTGGGGCCCCAAGAGAAAGCCAGTAAAGAGATGGACAGTGGTCTAAGCTGCCAAAGATTATTGCAGTAGGATCAGAAAGAGAAAAAGGGACAGGACACACAAGTGAGCTTGAAATAAAGTTAACATACCAAAACCCAGTCTCCTCCCATAACCTCATAGGCTTAAACTATATTCAAAAAATACCATCACCCTGTAGAACCATACCAATAGCACTCTGAACTGTTGGTATTGGGCAAGAGAACTAAGGAACAAAGAGAACAAGTAGGACACTGGGAGAGGACATGGGGCGGGGGGAGGGTGGTGGGAGAAGTGTGGAGGGTATGTGGCAATCTACTAACCCTTAGAAAAAGAGCTCAGCAGTCATCTGGGACCAGTTCTATAAACTTCAAAGTCACTGGGGCAGGGAATTTCCTAATGTAGGAGTGGGGTAAAATACTTTGAGAGCTAACCCAAAGGAAACTATCATCAGAGGGGAGCATATCAGAAAGTGAGCAACAGGGGAAAACAAGGAAATAGCAGGAAGATTGAAATTATCCAAGATCTCAGGAAGAAAACAACTTCAAGACCTTGAAATTAACCAGATAAATCAATGGAGAAAACATTAACAGAAGGAAATTTGAACTCTAGATCTAATAAATGAGTTTAAACATATATAAATAAATACTACAAAACAAAGGAAAACAATGAGAAAGAGGACTTTGTGGATTGAGAGAAAACTATTCCTGAATAGTTCAAAAGGGAAATGAGAATGATGAGAATAGAATTTATGATCTTCACAGCAAATAATAATAACGTCCAGAACGAAAAACCAGAATCTGCAATGGAAAGTCTCACTAAAGAAACAAAAGAGAGAACAGTAGATGTATAATGAAAATACATAGCCATGAAGAACAATCTAGAGGAGAAGTAAAAAAGCCTAACCCTAAAAAGAACGTCCCCATATACACTAACATCTACAGCAGCACTTTTTGTACTAGCAAAGAATTGGAAACCAAGTAAATGCCCATCGATTATAGCATGGCTGAACAAATTGTGGTGCATGAATGTAATGGAATATTACTGTACTGGAAGAAATGAATATAGAAAAGCAGGGAAAGTTCCATATAAACTTATGCAGTGAAATAAGCAGAGTAAAGAAAACAATGTACATGGTATTTCCAACAATGTTAATAGAAAGAACAGTTATATATCAAAAAGTCAAAAGTGAATGGAACAAAGTCACCAAACAGGACTAAAATGAAGAGATGTGAGAGGACACCTCTAACCCATACCTTTGTACAGCTGGGAGGGCCGCAAATATTACAGATTATAAGTGTTTTGAGACTTTTTCAATGAGTTGTGTTGACAATACCATTTTTTTTTATATGGCATAGTTCTCTGAGAAGGAGGATATGGTTCTCTGAGAAGGGATTCTTGGGATATCTATGGTGATAGAAGAAAAAAAATAATTTTAAGAAAAGATTTAAAGAAAATATTCAAATAGCTGTTTGGATGACCACTACTTGACAAATATTTTCTTCATACTGTAGTTTGTCACAAAAAAAAAATCTGAATCTACATACTCATCTGGAAAGTTCATAGAAATTCCAAAGAATTACCTCATACTGTAACATTTTATATAAAGTTACAAAATAGGAACAGTGTGTTTTATCAAACACAAAGGGTAAATAGAAAGTTGTATCACCAATGTGATATGAGTAGCTGCTATGAATAAACATATGTATTTTAAGGATTGAATTGCATAGTATAATAAAGCACTCTTCACTCAAAACTAAACCAGCACATTTATTCTGCTCACTAGGACAAGACAAAACGGTATTAAAGAAATGTAGAAAGATAAAGTTTAACAGAGTAATAGAATTATTTACACACATCCCCAGACTGGGGAGCACTGGCATCTGCATAGAATGGGTGCCCCTTGATAATGGCTACCCAGTGTCCCTAATATGGGAAATCAAAAAGGTCTCAAAGGAAGCATCCTTCCTGGAAGCAAACCCCCTCCCATAAGTAAGCCCCTGTAAACAGGTCTCCCAAAGCAACATCAATCTTCCAGAATATATATGGTTTTCAAATAATGACTTGGTACTTGATTGGCTCTGTGCCAGGGCTCTATGTTACTCAGTACAGCATGTGTCACAGTCATGAACTGGGCCAGAGTTCAAAGGAGCAAGACGTCCGTTATTGATAAGGCAAAATACCTGTGTATCTTTAGATCTGGGAATACAGCCCCTGTTCCAACGAGAAAAAGGGAATACATGTAGTCACATATGCCTATAAATATACTGGGGAGATCTTATATTCTATTAACCCTTCGAGAGTTCACACACAAAATATGCATATGGGAAAATATTTTGGGATACAGCCTGGTCTTCAGACTAATAAGGAATCACAGCTAGTGAGGATTTCTAGGTGAGAATATTTCCCTCCCCTGTTAGGGTCTCTGGTTTTATGCTAGCTACTGATTCCATTGAAGGATGCAATGTCATGGCATGAGGAAAAGGTTATCATAGTAAAAAGGCTAGGCTAGTAAGTTCCTAGCACTTCCTTATAAACAAAATAAATCTTCCCATGTCTAGACCTAGACATCCAAAGTCATCACACAGGACTTTCATGACTGTAGCATGAAACACATAGAGTGGCACCAATTCCTTCCTGCAATGTAACTCTCCAGTGTACTCAGATCTTCCTGCTGCTGTGTCTAGGGCCTAGTCCTTCTTCTTGACTGAAAACTCACTGACTGCTTGGATTCTTCTTATCTAAGACTTTATCTCTCCATTCACAGAGCACAGACTTTTGAACATATTTCATGTTTGACTAATATTTATTTTATAGTATGAATGAATTGTTTATTTTTTTTTTGAGGGCAATTGGGGTTAAGTAACTTGCCCAAGGTCACACGGCTAGGTTTTGGTTTGTGTGTGCGTTAAGTGTCTGAGGTCGGATCGGAACTCAGGTCTTTCTGACTCCAGGTCCGACACTTTACTCACTGCGCCACCTAGCTGCCCTATATGAATTGTTTATTATAGGGGCAGCAAGGTTGCACAGTGAAGAGAGTGCCCAGCTGTAATGGTAATGTGATTTTGAATCTGAAGATCCTTTTGTATTGGCAAAAGTAGCAGGTACTTGGCACTTAGTAACTGATCAAGCCTGTGTTGGGAAAACAGAAGGTATGAACTCCTCCAGGCTCCTGTTACTGATGTAACAGGAAGCAGTTGGCTGAAACAGGAAGCTAATGCTGTGTGTATATAAGGAAAAGCCCCAGAGAGGCACAGTCAGAATTTCTTGGGACCAGCATCTGGTGGCAGAGCTGCTACAGAAGAGAGAATCGAGAACTGAGCCAGAATTTCCTGAGAACTTGCGGTGGTGGAGCTTCTTCTGAGTGGGATCCCAGGAGCCCAGGAGCCAGGAGCCAGGAGCCCAGGTGACTGAAGCATGACTGGGATGCTGAGACTTTTTTTGTGGCTTGGTTGAGCCTTGAATTCCCAGAAGCAGAAATGGTGAGGGATCTGAAATGGACCAGACCCTGTGAACTTCAGTGTGGAGCAGGACCTACCCAGAGAGCTGGACAAGGAACTGGGAGCTGATTGCCAGTGAACCCAGGTGACAGTCTGGTGAATCCAGGTAGAATCTGGGACCATGGAAGGGGTTACAGAGAATCTGAGAACAGGCCCCAAGTCAAGATGAAAAGACCTCTTCTTGGGTACTAAGTAATTATGGAATTATAGTTTACTAGTGACCTAAGGGTTGGAGAGTTTTGTGTATGATACTTAGTAATTGATTGATAAATAAGTGACTGATTGAGTTAATCAAGACTTTGCCCCAAGATTGGAAGACTTTGACTATTGTACTTTGAGATTATGATATGAATATTATATTGTGATTTTCTGTGATAAGTTGTAATATTGTGAATGCTGTACCTAGATTTTCTGTGAAAGTTTTGCTTTGATTTGTTCTGGAATAGAGTGATCACTATACTGTGTAATCAGAATCTTAAAAGCTGTTCACAGTAGCATTCTTCTGGAAAGCTGCTTGTGAATGGCATTACACTAGCCTGGAGTCAGGAATTCTCATCTTCATGACCTCAGACACTTACTAGCTATGTTTTCCCTGGGCAAGTCACTTAACCCTGTTTGCCTCAGTTTCCTAATCTTTTGTTGTATTTTTCTTTTGTTTTTGAAGAGGATAATGACATCAGGGAGATGATTATAGAGGACCATAGTCCAGTGGGGCTCTGACCCTGATGGCTAAATAAGCCCTCTCAGCATAAGACCCTGCTAACCAGGCCCAGATTGGTTCCCCAACCCCCAGGAAGGCTCACAGGCATGGGCATCATGGCCTCAAGAGAAGTGTGGTATGCGTTCCTGGCTTGGGAACAAGGATACTTGCAGTGTTCTCAGGGGAAAACTAGCACAATGTTGCAATGTAGTATTAACTAGAAGCCTTGAGACAACTCCATCCTGTTCTAGGGAGGTTTAGGGAGGTTTGGAACATCCTGCCTGGTACTCACACCCTGATAACAAGGATAGAATACACAGCCATCACGTATAAGGTGAATGGGAACTAGGACAATGGTGTAATCCCAAAGATGACTATGCAGTTTTACACTCTATATACTGGATTCTTAGCTGAATAAAGTTGACTCTGTTTTCTACCATACTGGAGTTCCGTCTCATTTATGACTGTCAGCCTCTGGGTAAGTAACTCTTTTCAAGTATCTCTTTTCCACCTAACTTTTCTCTCTCAGCTCTGCTGCTGGTCAGCAGGCCTCCTCTTACACTATCTCAGCTCTGTCATGGAATGGCAGGGTTCCCCTGAGCTTGGATCCCCACAGATGATGACATGGCTTGATGTTGACTGTGATTTGAGAGAGGGAAAGCTGTGCAAGGTCACCAGCCTCACTTTCTCCTCCAGAGCCATCTGGATCCAGTGGCCTGATATTCATCAGGATGACTGGAGATGGCCCAGGATGCAATGGGAGACCCTGACCCTTTTAGTCTAAGGCCTTTTTAAGTTCTCACTCTGAGTGAAGTAATGACCATTCAGTGAACAGACCTCTAAGAAGTGAGTCAAGGGGCGGCTAGGTGGCGCAGTGAGTAAGAGCGCTGGCCTAGGAGTTGGGATGACCCGAGATCGAATCCAGCCTCAGAAAATGAGCACCCACACACAAATAATGACTGGCCGTGTAACCTTGAGCAAGTTACTTAACCCCAATTGCTTTAAAAAAGAATAATAAGAAGAAGTGAGTCAAGAGATGGCCCCTTTCTCACTTTCTACATATAGTATTGCTGACAGGCCACTTCAAAACCAAGAACTTTGTTGTTGTGAGTTTTTTTTAATGGGTATAAAACACGAATATTGGGTACAATATTTCACATTGGTAGAGTTTCACACCTCTCTGTTAAAGGTATAAAAGCATTGCCTATCTCTTTTCTGGGGTCAATATTATTCAGTGCCATTTTTTTCCAAATGAAATTCATTTATTTGGTATTGTTGTGTCCATATGGAGTAATATATAACAGGAACCCCCTTAAATTGAATGTAAACATAAACACTTAAGTAAAATGGCTTGATATTTATGTCATTACAACTGGGACACTTTTGTTCTCTTTGCAACTGTTACATTGCATACCTTCTAAAATTTTTCCTAGGTGAAATCTAATAAAGATTTTTTTAAAAAGTTTTCTCTGCCACTTCAATAGTTGAAGGCACCAAGAAATATATCTGCTTCTAAGTTTTCCTGGGAAAAAAAATGCCATACTTTGTGACTAATAAAATTACCTAAGGGAAAAAAGGAAAGCAGTGACAATTTTCAAATGTTTTCAAGGTTAAAGTATGTGTGATAGTTTCCCGTCATCATCATTGTCATCATCCTTGTTTTAGGTAGCATTTGATCCTATAAATCTGGTGGTATTAAATATAATTTTATTTATAAACCTGCCCTTTACATTTTATACCTAAACTTTTAATTGCTCTTAAAAGTGCCATTTGAGTATATGTCAATTACTTAAGTTTTCCCACCAGCAAAATGAGAATTAATGAGATGATAATAAAAAAGGAAGTTCATATGGCAATAGCTTAGAAAAAGGTTTCTTAACCTGGCAGTACATGAAGAGATTTCAGGAGTTCTGTAAACTTAGACTGGAAAAAATTACATCTTCCCCCCGCTTCACTAATCTTTGGTAATTGTTCACTCTTCATGCCTGACCAGCTATGCTCTTAGTACAGCCTTACCCTTGACATGGAATGCAGTCAAGAAAAATGATACCTTTGAACCACTCTGAATGTGCTGAATGAGAGGGTTCTTATGATACAATGGAAAGAGGGTGGCTAGGTGGTGCAGTGAATAGAGCACTGCCCCTGAAATCAGGAGGACCTGAGTTTAAATTGATCTTGGGCAAGTTACTTAACCCCAATTGCCCTGCCTCCCCCCATCAAAAAAAAAAAAAAAAGGAAAAAAAAAGATACAGTGGAAATGTTGCCAGAATTTAAGAGATTTTAGGGCTGTTGCTTAAGTCAATTGTACAATTGTACAGTAAGTAAAATTTGTCTTTGGCATTCTATTTCATTTCATCATTCTTCCTTCTGCTTTGCCTGCTTTATTGCATTTATTTTTGCCATTCCATTCATCCCAGAAGTTATCTTGACCCTTTATGACTGTCTTTCCCTCCAATATCAATATAACACTAATTTGAGTTGTCTTTAGTTTTTTCACCAATCTCAAAGTATTCTGAGATTTAAAAGTTCTGACACTATTTTGTCCTTGCTAGGTAGCTTAGTGAATACAGAACTAGGCCTGGAGTCAGGAACATCTGATTTCAAATCCAAGTTTAAACACTTATGAGCTGTGTAATCTTGGCCAAGTCAATTAAACCTCTATTTACTTTAGTTTCCTCAAATCTAACATGGGAATTATAATAGCACCTTTCTCCAGGTATATTATTAAAATAAAAATTAGATAATATTTGTAAATTGCTTTGCAAATTGTAAGGCTCTATGCAAATTATTATTAAATTTCCTTTTAAAACCTATGAACCTACATTAGGTTCTTTTTTTTAGTGCTGATTTTGTTTCTGGAGGGGGGAAGGCAAGGCAATTAGGGTTAAGTGACTTGCCCAAGGTCATATAACTAGTAAGTGTGTCAAGTGTCCGAGGCTGGATTTGAACTCAGGTCCTCTTGACTCCGGGGCCAATGCTCTATTCATTGCACCACCTAGCTGGCCCAACTGGATTCTTTAGATAATTCTCCTCCCCCATCCCAATTAAGATGGGGTGGGGGAGGAGAATTTTGTGTCTTTAGAATTTTGTTCTTGCAAACTTCTTCCTCCTGGATTGATTTCTATTGTGGAATTACAAGCAACTATTGTTATTATCTAGTCAGGAATAGCTGCCCCAGCAGGGAGCTACCACTCACCATTGGTGTCTTCTCTTTTCCCTCTGGCCTTTACTGGATGACTTTCATCTGTCAGGACTTACAGACTCACATTATTCCTTGGAGGACATGCAGCTGCTTCCCCTTTCCTCAAAAATCTAGGTACATGTCAGATATGTTTCTGAAATCCAAATCCTATTCTTAGACATCATCTTAACTAGTTTACTTTTCCTTTTTCAGTAAGTCTAAGATGGAATGATTACTTCTAACCAAAATTCTCATCATTTCCTTTCCAGAAACTTATTGGTGATACCCCATCCTTACTAGTGAAAATCCAGTACAGAATAAAAGTCCTTCATTGGTTCCTTCCATTTTTGAAGGCTGAAATAATCATTAAGGCAAATCAAGAAATAGTTTGCTGCTCTGCTTTAGTCAAAAATCTCTGACATAACTGAATAATTACAGTTCCTCAGCAGGACTGTGTCATACCCCATATCAGGCTTGTGAGTTGTTTCTCAAGCTCCTCATCTATATCTTTTCTGCCCAAGTAGTCTATAACGTCTATTCTAATGACAATGTTGTTGCTGTTTTTGCTTCTATTAACACTGTACCCCAAAACTCTCTATAGCATTTCTTTACTATGGCATCTGGATTTCCTCACATGTTTATCTCCTTATTGTACATTATCCTTCACCCATCCTTAATTTACCCCTCCTGTTCCTTTTAAATAAAGTATAACCATACAGGACCATAATCCAATAAGGGTATAGTCCTTTACCATCAAACCTGAGTGATATTGATGCTTCCTTGGGTTGCATTTATATATATAGACATTCGAGGCCTTGAGACAAAAAGAAGACAAAACCTTTCTTGGATTTTGTCTGTTGTGAATTTCTGAGCATCTCTGTCGTCATGGTTTTTACAATGTAGTATCAATTTGGTGAATATACTCAGGCAATTTTCTCCTTCCCCTTTCTTCTAATATTAAAGTTCTTTGGCTTAAATTTGCAAGACTCCAGGCAAATACATTCTTACCAGCCTTTGTCAAGTATATTTCATTCCTAATCTCGAGGTTATCCTTCCTCTATTTAAAACTAGGGTCCAGAAATCCAAATCCCATTTCCAGACATCTTTTTAACCAGATATTCATTCCTCAAATCTGATTTTCTGTTCTGAAGTCTTTGCTTTCTTTTAGCAACTTTGATAGAAATGCTACCTATGCCCCCAAGGACTTATTTTCTTCATAATCAATGTATTATAAATTCCTTTGGCCAGCATCATTTGTCAAGATTAATCACCAGAAAGAGTAGTGGTCATCAAATTTGACAAGTTTGGAGAAAATCTCTATTATATCTCAGATACTTGTGCTGGAAAGACAGGACATCCCATTATCATTATCTGGTCAATAAATAGTTGCTTCTGCAGAGAATTACCAATCACCTCGGGTGTCTTCTCTTCTTCCTCTGACCTTTAGGATGATCCTTCACTTCACAGTACCTGTATTACTGATGTGAGAGTTATCCCTGAATTGACTATCTATTTACAATTAGACAACTGCCTTGCCAGAACAAGATCAGAATTAGTAAAACAAACAAAAAAACCTGAAAGAATAATAATGAGAATAAATAGTGCACATACTCAAACCAAGTTCATCTTGACCTATTGTGATGATCCAAAATGGATAATGGACAGCAAATGTAATATTAGAAACATTTTTTTCTTAATGTTTTCTTTTTCTTAGACCACAATGGTATCCCATCTGTATTTATAGGGATTTTTTTTCTTTGAGGATTGCTTTAGCTGCATTCCAGAAATTTTGGTATCTTTTCACATCATTGTTTCTTTCTCACTTTATTATTTGATTTTATGCTATGTTCTTTGACCTACTTATTATCTGTGTGTGTTTATTTTTTATAGACTCCATAAATCTTTTTGATATAACAGTTTGTTCAGTTCTATATTTTCCTTTTTGTTTATCTTTTCTTTTAAGTTTGTCCAAGTCTGGATGAGGGACGTTAACATTTCCTACTATTATTGTTTCACTATGTATGTCTTTTTTTTCAATTTGGTTATTTTTTTAAGGGAACATATAAATTTAATGTTGATATTGGTTAGTTGTCTGTGGTTCATTTAAGCATAATGTAATTTTCTTTTGTCTTTCTATTTATATTACAAATTTTTTATTTTTGCTTTGTCTCATAGCATGATTGGAACTCCTGCTTTTTTGGATTCATTTGATGCTCAGTAAATTTTGTCCATCCTCCAATTTTTATGCTATAGATAAAAACAATACTAATTATAAGTAGGACATTTATATAGCACTTTAAGGTTTGCAAAACATTTTGCAGATATCTCCATTTATCTTCACAACAACCCTAGGAGGTAGGTGCTATGATTAGCTCCATTTTCAGGTGAGGAAGCTGAGCCAGAGAGAGGTTAAGTTAGTTCCTCGGTCACATAACTATT
This sequence comes from Gymnobelideus leadbeateri, assembly GCA_011680675.1. Taxonomy (NCBI): domain Eukaryota; kingdom Metazoa; phylum Chordata; class Mammalia; order Diprotodontia; family Petauridae; genus Gymnobelideus; species Gymnobelideus leadbeateri. Next base: position 155,041 of record WOXC01006994.1, on the reverse strand, counting down.
ACATGTTTAAACAGGATTTGAATTTAGGTCTTCCTGACTCCAGGTCTAGCGCTCTATCCACTGTGTCACCTAGCAGACCATATATGACCCACTATTATGTAAGTATTTTCTACCTCTAGGACTTTGCTAGTAGATTAACTAGGTGGTGCAGTAGATAGAGCCCCAGGACTGAAGTCAGGAAGGCTCATCTTTATGAGTTTAAATCTGGCCTCAGACACTTAGTATAGTTGTGTGACCCTGGATAAGTATCTTAACCCTGTTTGCCTCAGTTTCCTTGTCTGAAAAATGAGCTGGAGAAGGATATGGCAAACCACTCTAGTATCTTTGCCAAGAAAATCCAAATAGGATCACAAAGAATTAGACACAAGTGAACAACAACAATATCTCCCCCACCAAGTTTTGCTTAATATTCTTTGGTGCAACCCTATTCCCACAGGATCTCTTCTCTCTCCTTTCCTCCCATTTATTAATCTTTTCCTTAATTTTGGAGTTTTGATTGATTTTTCTCCCTTCCCTCCCTCACTTTCTTCTTTCTATCCTTCCTTCTTGTTATTTAATCCTCTTTTTTTCTTTTCTTTTTCCCCCTCTTAGTAAGTTCAAAATATTCTATCCTCTCCAAACTTTTACTTATTTTTTATTATGCACTTTTCTTTACTTTGTTATCTTCATTGCTTCTCTTCCCTGGCTATACTGAATTTATATTCTTGGTTTGCATACTTATTTTAACTATTTTGACTTATTTGTGTTTGTGTATTTAAAGCTTCTGAAGTATTAAAGTTCAACTCTCTCTTGTAGTTTGCTATTTTACTCCTTTTGTAGAGCCTGACACATTGTCCCTTTTTTCTATTGTGCCTCACTCTTAGCAGTGCCAATTCATGAAGGCATTGCCCTATGGTAGAAATTACACTTGGAACCATATCTGAATTCAATTTTATCCCCTTTACTCCCCTTTTCCCACTCTCTATGATTCATTATGTTATTGTTGGCCAGTCGTTTTAGTCATGTCTGACTCTTTGTGACCCCATTTGAGGTTTTCTTGGCAAAGATGCTGGAATGTATTTTTTTCTTTCTCCAACTTATGTTACAGATGAGGAATCTGGGGCAAACAGGGTTAAGATAGTTGCCCAGGGTCACTCATTTAGTGTCTGAGGCTGGTCTCGAATTTAGGTCTTTCTGACTCCCAAGCCCACCTCTATCCACTGCACCACCTAGCTGCCCTTTCTTATCATTATACATCTATTTGTTTGCCACTCAGTCTCTTTTCTGGGACCATGTCTTCTCTCTCTTCTAGAGGCTATTTTTCTGTAAGGAATTCTGATTTCTCTTCTCTAGAAGGCAGAAATCCTTCATGGAGATACAGTGCTGTCTCAAGGAAATCATCTTTCTGTGCACAAATTAGTCCGTGTAAGCTTTTCATATCGCATTAAAAATGCATACCTAGGGGCGGCTAGGTGGCGCAGTGAGTAGAGCATCGGCCCTGGAGTCAGAAGGACCTGAGTTCGGTTCCGGCCTCAGACACTTACCACACACAAACAAAAACCTAGCCATGTGACCTTGGGCAAGTTACTTAACCCCAATGGCCCTCCAAAAAGCAAAAAAAAAAAAAATGCATACCTATTTCCCAAAGGAATACTCTTCCTTGAAACTCTCTCCTGCCCCTATTGGATTGAGATATCCTCCAGGATTCCTTCTTTTTCAGTGTCTCATTTCTACTACCTCTTCCATTATGTTGTAGCCCCTCTTCTTAACTACAAGGAGTCAACTTCCATATATTATTCAAATAGGGACTAGATTAAGTGTATCATACATTTGCCTTTATCATTTTCTTCCTCTTCCCAACAAGCCATTTCATATGACAAATGAAATTTTTTATGGACGAAGTTTTTAAAAGTCAGAAACATAGATCAATACTCTAAGAAAGTTTTTAAAAAAATCACATGCAAAGTATAACACCTGTGGACCTTCCACTTCCACAAATGGGTAGGTTGGAAATGTCTTCTCATATCTCTACATTTGAGTTTCACCTGATCTTTATAATTTTATTATATTTACTTTTAATTTGGGGTGTGTTGCTCCTTCCATTTAAATTGTTGTAGTTACTATGACTTTGCTAATTGGCTGCATCATAGAGATCTCTCCATACTTCTTTGTATTCATGACATACATTATTTCTAATAGCACAGTAGTATTCTATTAACAAATGACCACAATTTGTTTGGACATTCTCCAGCTCATGGGTATCTAATTTGTTTCTAATTCTTTGATATCACAGAAAGTGCTACTATATATATTTTGGAGTAAAGGGGACTTTTTTCTTAGTGATGGCTCCCTTGGGGTATAAGCCCAGGAAGAGAATCTCTGGTTCAAAATATATGAACATTTTAGTTACTTTACTTGTATAATTCTAAATTTCTTTCCAAAATATTTGTACCATTTCACAGCTCCCCCCAAAATTAGTGTATGTATCTTTCCACATCCCCTTCAACATTTGCTGTTGCCATTTCTTTTTTTGCCACTTTTGCCAATTTACAAGGTCTGAGTTGAAATCTCAGAGTTGTTGGTTTTCATTTTTCTTACTGCTAGTGATTTGGAACATTTTTTCATGTGATTTTCAATACCTTTTAGTTCTTTTGAGAACTTTTTCTTCTTTGATTATTCAGGAATGGCTATTAGTCATTTTTTATTATTTATACATTTTGCATACTAAACCCTTATCACAGAAATTAAAAACAAAGATTTTTTCCCATTCAGCTATTTTTCTTATCCTAGATGGATTGATCTCTGTGCAGAAACTTTTCAGTTTCAAGTAAGCAAAGTAATCAATTTAATTTTTTGTAAATGCCACCATTTCTCGTTTGGTTAAGAATATATCTTCTTGGGGGCAGCTAGGTGGTGCAGTGAATAGAGCACTGGCCCTGGAGTCAGGAAGACCTAAGCTCAGATCCAGCCTCAGACACTTAACACCAAAACAAACAAACAAACAAAAGAACTAGCTGTGTGACCTTGGGCAAGTCACTTAACCCAAATTGCCCTCCAAAAAGCAAAAAAAGAAAAAAAATATATGTATATCTTCTAAATAAGATATACAGGCACTGGGTATAGAGATCCATCTTGTCCTACTGGAATGTCAGAGGGGGGATAAGGGAGGATATAAGAGAGAGCAGATTGGGGGGGGGGTATACAGTGAGATCGCTGTTTTCTTTCATAATGCCATATTGAATGCATCGTCTTCCTTTAATAAGTGAGGAAACTGAGGTTCAGAGAATATGTACTGTAAATTTTGTGTTTTCATGTCCCTTCCCCTACCCCCCAGTACTTGGTAGAGTAATATGCAAATTACAACAAATATTAACAAGACTTTTATTAACATTAGTATTACTTAATATTAATTATTTATATTTTATATATGATTCATAATATTAATAAGGTTTAACAAATATTTGTTGTATTGTTAAAATGAGATAAGTGTTTAATAGACCCATGTAAATGGCAGCAAATTGAATTATTATGAAGCAAAACTACACCTTCATTTTGAGTCTCAGGCCAGGATACCTTTATTCAGCAGTTCTTGAAGACTGGGGACAAGAATTTCTACACACACACACACACACACACACACACACACACACACACACACTACTGGGTTCTTTTACATAATGGTACAAACATTACTTTATTCTTATTTAAATAGGTGTTGCTACCTAGATGCTACATCCTAGAATACCTTGTGGTTAGCACAAAGGAAACAGCCAAAACAGTTAGTAGTGGTGTATACCAGCTAGTTTTTATGAGAAGTTCCCACAAGCATGCTAAAAATGAAAAAAAAAATGTTTATTAATGCTTGCACTGACAAGCATTGCACAAAGCAATGGGGATACAGATATAAAAAATGAGACAGTCCTCGCCCTCAATGAGTTTCTATTCTGATGGGGAAATAACACATATGAGAGAATGGTGGTCAGAGAAGGAAGTTTTCTTCTGGAGGCATGTGGATTAAGAGTAGAGCAATATTTTAATTTGATATGCCTTTTCCAGACTCTATAGCAATATTTATCACGCCCTACTCAGGAGGTAGAAAGTAGGGAAAAGAGCAGAGAGCAGAAGTAAATAAATAGTGGGAGGTCAAATACATAACACAAGAAGCATGCCCTAGTGATCTGTAGCAGATTAGTAGACTAATGAATTTCCTGAATCATCAATCAGGATAGCTAAGATAGGGTAGGATTTCCAAAGCTGAGTAAATAAATCCCCCAGACAATAGTCTTTGGAGGTCTGGTGGTCTAGTGGGTACAGTGGCAAGGTATAAAATGAAGTTATTCATGCTAAGATGAAATGAATATAAGGGTAGGATGTGAACAATTCAATCATTCACCTTGAATGATTAAAATAACTAACTTAAAATAACTACCACTTAAAATAACTAACAAGGTGCTCTATACTCTGATACCTTTATCAGGTAAAAACATTTCTGTTGAATCAAACATGTCTATGGGGAGCATACTAATGAGGGTTCACAGTTTTTAGGGTTTTTTAGATCCTTAATCAATGAGGAAGAAATGAAAACCATCCAATGAAATGAAATAATGCTACACAGGAAGTACATTGGGATTGGTTGAAGAGACTTGGTCATGTCCTGTAGGGCTTGGATAAAATAGCAAGCAAATTTGCAACCCAGCATTTTAGTGGTCACCAGTTTGGATAGAGCAGTTTTATATAAATTCCTAAGGATAAATCTCCTTAGGATGAACAGGGGAGAAGGTGGAAAGAGGAGAAAACCTGTCTTCCTTCTACCAATCCTTGATCAGAGGAAGAATTTATGAATTTTGAAAGATCAGAAGATTTTTGGATTTCCCATCATGTCATAGCATCCTGGAATACAGCAGTAAGGGAATGATGGCAATGTCTATAACAGGAACTGAGGAAAAATTTAACATATCTAGTAAAGGCAGCTTTAGGACTTTACAAAGAGACTAGGAGAAAGTTACACCATGCATAGGAGAAAACTTCATGGGGACCCAATTAAGGGCAGTAAAGGACTGCTAGAAAGTAGGAGCTGTTAGTCATACCTTTTATCATATCAAGCTTGAGCCCACTTTCCTTAGAACTCTGTATGAATGTGTGGATGAAATTTCCATGTTAGGAGAATATAACAATTGTTTTTATACTATAACTTTAGAAAATACCTGCTTATATAGGCTAATTAATTCTGGATGATTAATATTAATTGAAATCAATAGGAGAGCTTCCCTGGCACTGACATGGCTGCCATCAGGAACCACAATCTAATGGAAACAAAAACAATGTCTGTAAAGTGTTTAAAAAAAAAGAGTAGCAGTCACTTAAGAATTTCTTTCACCAACATTTATTGTATCACCCTTGGAACATGGAGAATATATTTGCTAACCTCTTTAAGGGGCTCTTTGGCGAAAGAAAGAAAGAAAGAAAGAAAGAAAGAAAGAAAGAAAGAAAGAAAGAAAGAGAGAGAGAGAAAGAAAGAAAAGGAAGGAAGGAAGGAAGGAAGGAAGGAAGGAAGGAAGGAAGGAAGGAAGGAAGGAAGGAAGGAAGGAAGGAAGGAAGGAATAAAGAAATGTGGATTCCCATGATTGGCCTGCCTACTACAGGAAACACAACTGTTTTGTACAAACTGGAACTGGGTAAAATAGTAACTACTATACCCACTATTTCAGTGTAGAAACTGTAGAACACAAAATCATTAGGCCTACAAGGTAGGATATAGGTGGCAAGAACAAGATCCAACCCCTATAACATTATTACTTTGAGAATACACTAGGATTAATTTTTGTAGTTGATGTAATGGCAGAGAATGAGTGAATGAGTTCCAAGAAGAACTGATGAAACTGTCAGCAAAGGATCTCAGAACTTAAAGATTATATCTTCTTAGCATTTACTAATAATCAGGATTTTCCTAATGCCACAAATTCATTTGAAATCATAAATAAACTGGGAATGAATTCTCTTCATTACAGAAACTGGCATATCCTGGTCCAGAGAACCCCTATCATGGGGCTGTACCTTGAGCTGCTGCCATAACGCCCCCCCCAAACACTGCTGCCTCTGATGCTGCCACCTCTGGGCAGTCTGCTGGGAGCTGGAGTTCCACAGCTGCCAGGGATTCAAATCTGCATCATTCAAATTTACATAAAGTAAGAACTACCTGTATATCCAAGCCATCTGTGCCGCTAGTGGAAACAGGCTCTATGAAGGACTGGACTGGTTGTCTGATTGGCTCCAAAAAACAGAAATGAAACAACAAAAGTTCCTCTTCTCTTTCCTTTTTATTTCCTCCTATTTGCCCTTTGCTTCACTGTAATGTGGCAAACTGTGCTACTTTGTGGTATTGAGTACTGAAATTTGTTTTTTCTTCCCCTTTGTCATAGTATGTATTGTACAACATGGTGAATGTGGCAAATATAGGCCTGAAAACAGATTTCTTATTTAATGTAAATAGTTTTATTTCTAATGGGACAGTTTCTGGAACTATTATATAATAGTACTCAGTGGTTTGGGGCTTTTTTATTGTTGAAAAGACCAACTCACCATGTAGTATGAGGAAGGGATTTTATATAGTTGTACTTGGGTTGATGGGGGTTAATACATAGCAGCAGAGAGAAATGCTACTGCTACTGGTTTATAATAGAAGTGTTGAATCCTTTTTGGTGCATGACTTTTAACTTGAACTCAATGCATTTTTTAAATAGTTGAAAAAAAAAACTAAAAAGAAAAGCAAAATACTTGAATACACAGAAGGGAGATATATGCTTAGTGTAGGTTTCAGTAACACCTTGAATACCAGACCATTTTGTCTGCAGTTTCTCTTTTGAAACTTGAGAAATGATAAAAACAAAATAGCTGGTCAATTTCCACATGATTAAAATAGAGGTTCATGTATTTGGATCTATGTATTTCATAGTATTTCTGTTTGTATCTGTGCTCACATGGATATTCCTTAGGGGAAAAAAGAAACTTTGAGGTCGTGGTTCAGAGCTGGCTGCACAATGCGAGCTTTATATCTTCAATCATAAATTGTTTATAACTAGATCCCACCCCCCACAGTTTAGGTCAGGCTGTGATTAGTTCTCCATCATACTTGAATAACTCTTAGGAAGGGTACAATGATGGCGGTTCTAAATATTAAAAAGAGCTTTTTGACATATTTAACAAACAAAAGGCCAGTCTTTTAATTTTTGATCAAGTGTGTGGCACTTCTGTTTGGAACTACTCCAGATACCTCTCCACAGTAAGCAGAGCCTATGTTAGCTCCAAAGTTTGGTTGGAAATATTTCAGAGAGATAGTCAAGAACACCAGACATTTCTCATTGGTGTCTAGGTTTAGAAAGAAAATAAATTGAGCATGATAGCCTGTGGAGTCATTCCATTCTGGAATTATTTGGTCCCATTTTGGAACAATCTTCCTATCTGTATATGGGTAAAATCTCCTTCATAGGGTCAGATTTGCTATCTAGAAGGAAAAAAAAAGATCTTTACATTTTTTTCTTTTGTATGTTAATAACAATTCTTTCCTATCAGGAAACTGGGGAAAAAATATGGTTTCCCTGATGAATGCCTCATTTTTTCAAACATTTAGAGAACTGAATCAAATTTGTACAAATAAGAGTCATTCCTCAAATTCACAAATGGTATGAACAGGCAATTTTCATGAGAAGAAATCAAAACTATCTATAATCATATAAAAATGCTTTTAATAACTATTTATTAGAGAATGCAAATTAAAACAACTCCAAAGTGCCATCTCATACTTATCAGATTGGCTACCATGACAGAAAAGGAAAATGACAAATGTTGGAGGGGATGTGGAAAAATAGGCATATTAATGCATTGTTGGTACAGTTGTGAATTGGTCTGAGCATTCTGGAGAACAATTTGAAACTATGCCCAAAGGGTTATAAGACTGGGCATGCCCTTTGACCTAGTAATACCACTACTAAGAGATCAAAGAAAAAGGAAAAGGATACACATACACACATACACACACACACACACACACACACACACAGACAAATATTTATAGTAGCTTTTTGTGGTGGCAAAAACTGGAAATTGGGAGAGGTTTCTGGGAAGATGGCAGAGTAGATCAGAAAATTCTAAGCTTTTCAGTTTTCCCCACAAACAAGACAAAATTGTACCCCAGGACGAACATAGAGTGGTAAAAAGAAATAAGAATTGGGGTAGAACAGTGGTCCTCCTGGGACAGCCAAGAGAAAATCCAAAGAAAAATCCCAGGACCATGGTTTGTCCCTATAAAGAGTAAACACCCCCAGCTTAGTTCTACTGAAATAGCAAGCTGTGAGCTCTGGGGCTAGCTGGGTTGGAAGGTAGCCTGGCCTCAACTACAGGAATTTTCACTACCCAGACAGTGTAGGGAATCTGTGTCTGAGCTGGAGAAGATTAAGGGAATTTCTACTGATAAGGAACACCAGACCCTGCTGTGCTGCTGAGATGCAGCCCTGGGCAAGAAGGAACCAGCACACACCTTGTGAGTGCAGAAGCAGTGGGGTGAGGACACTGCTGACTGTTGTCATCATTAGGAGGGTGGGGTTCTTGGTTCTTGTTCCAGGACAGAGGGGAAAACGGAAGGAGTATCTTAGTCCACAGGCAACATCCCCCATAGCCCAGGACTAAAGATGTTTACAAAAAATAAGCTGCTAGAAATTTAAAAATAAGCAGGCAAAGGAGAAAGAATCCAACCATAGAAAATCACTATTGGAATAGAGAAAACTGGAGTTCATCTTCAAAGGATGATACTGAGGGGGGGAAAGCCTCTCTTACTCCCAAAGAGTAATTCATAGAAAAGTTTTTAAATATCAAATGAGAGAGATTGAGGGGAAATTAAATTTAAAAATAATAATTAAAAATAAGAACAATTCAAGAAAAACAAGATTATGAAAAGAAAGTCAAACAGTTAGAAAAGGAAATTCAGAATCTTAAGAAAGAAAATGACTCCTCGAAATTTAGATTCGGGCAAGGAAAAGCCAGTGAAGTTATAAGAGCAATAATAAAATAAAAAGAATACGGGTGGCTAGGTGGTGCAGTGAGTAGAGCGCCGGCCCTGGAGTCAGAAGGACCTGAGTTCGGATCCGGCCTCAGACACTTAATGCACACAAATAAAAACCTAGCTGTGTGGCCTTGGGCAGGTTACTTAACCCCAATTGCCCTCCAAAAAAAGAATGAAAAAATAGAAGAGAATATGTAGCATTTTGTACCAGCAGTATCCTAGCATACCCAAGATGGCTGCTAGCACAGGTTCTTTGATCTTTTCTAAAGGAAAATAACTCAAACTAAAAACAGAAATTATAAGCAGACAAAAAAAATTAAGACAGAAAATAACACAGTTCAACAGACCAATAGACAGGACTTTTACTTTTGTAACAAAGTGTTGTTACTGTAAGTGAACTTACAGTTCACTGCCTAATTACAAAGTAACGAAAGGTGTGTCTCCCTGAAAAACAAGCCTCTCTTAAGCAAGCTTCTTGTGGGCTCCAAGTGAGGTCCATTAAGTGGCAGGGAAGATCTTCAAATTCCCTTACCATTACACATCTCATAAGAAAATCAATTTATCTGGAAAACAGATCAAAAAGAGAAAACACAAGAATAAGACTACCTGAAAGCTACCATGAAAAAAGGATTCTTGATACAATAATGCAAGAAATAATTAAAGAAAATTGTCCTGAAGTGTTAGAATAAGAGGGGAAAAAATAGAAATAGAAAGATTCACTCATCACCACCTGAAAGAGCTCTTACAAGGAAAACACAGGAATATCATAGTCAAATTCTGTAACCCCCAGCTCAAGGAAAACATATTATGAGGAACAAGGAAAAAAAATTAAACATGGCAGTATCACAATTAGAATCATACAAGACCTAGCAGCAGCAACACTAAAAAAGATCATGGGTCTTGGAACACTAATATATTGAAGAGCAAAGGAACTGGCAAAACACCTGAAAATATCATACCCAACAAAGTTAAGCATAATCCTGAATGAAAAGAAATGTATATTTAATGAATTGCTAGAATTTCAGGATTTTGTTAAAAATAATAACAAAAAGAAAATCTGGAACTTAACAAAGTATTTGACATATAAGATCTAAGGGAAATAAAAGGTACATATCAAGACTAATTACAAAGGACAGACTTTATTTTTTATATGAGGAAGTATAAAGATTGCTATTAGTCTAAGATTGTTATTAGTAATTGGGTAGTTCAAAAGCAAGATTGGGGGAGAACTGAGTATGATAGGATTCTAAAAAGTAAAACCATTTAGGAAAAGGTAGAAAGAATAATTATCTTATACAAAAGAGGTGTGGGGGCTAGGTAGTGCAGTGAATAGAGCATTGGCCCTGGAGTCAGGGGGACCAGAGTTCAGATCCGGCCTCAGACACTTGACACACTTACTAGCCATGTGACTTTGGGCAAGTCACCTCACCCCAATTGCCCTCCAAAAAAGCAAAAAAATAAATAAAAAGCAAATGAGGTGCAAGAGGAAGAAGTAAAAGAGGAACTAGATGGGGGAAGTGGCTGGTAGTTCTAGAACCCTACTTTATTTGGGAATGGGTTTAAGAAGGAACTATATACATCTATTTAGAAGAGTATAAAAGTCTTCTAAATTCATAAGGAAGTAAAAGCCTTGGGTGGGGTGGGGGAAGGATAAGGGAGGGATTTTTAGAAGGGAGGGTGAGAAACAGGATGGGGGAGGTATAGAAGGGTGTTTAGATTAACAGGAATGGGAGCATAAGGTGGGGGTCCTAGGGGTGGGGGGGGCAGGTTAAATAACAGGAAGGCAAGGTAGCAGGTAGAAGTAAAGGAGAGGAGTCAGAAGGGAGAGGAAATAAGAGATACACAAAAACATAAAATAAAGAACAGGATTAGAATTTATTAGGCAATAAAAAAATCAGGGGTAGTAATCATGATTTCAAAGTTAAAGTTAAAATAGATTTAATCAAAAGAGAAAAATAAGGAAACTAAACTATATGTCAGCTACAGCAATCGATATTGTTTTAGACTATTTAAAATAACTAAATAGTATAGGGTTGGAATATTGGTGTAGGAAATGACAAGTTGGTGAATTTAGAAAAATTAAGAAAGACTCAGACTTATGAAGGAAGAGATTATACATCCTCAGAAAAAATAAGGACAAATAAGTATATTTACATATATTACATATCTTATATAGACATATATTTCTATGAGTATGATTATAGGTATCTAAATATATGCATGCGTTATGTATGTATGTGTATATGTATACATATATATATCTTTGTGTGTGTATTTGCATATATATATGTGTATGTATATGTATATGTATGTATACATACACATACCTATCCACACTTAATTGTAGCATTCTTGTGGGAGGCAAGGGAAGAAAGGGGTGGGGGAAAAAACAAAGTAAAAAGTGCACAGCAGAGAACAAAAGAAAACTTACAAGGTATCAAGGAAAAGATGGATAGTTCTAAACACAATGTATGGTAGTTATTGTACAGGCTTTCTTGAAATGGAAATTTATTGTATATTTTGAATCCTCTCATGTTCTGCTGTGCACTTGACTGTTTTTTTCTTTTCTTATTACGTACTCATTTTAATATTTAAGTTAATAATATTTCTTATTCTTCTCTTATTGTGTATTTAAGTTTTATTATTTAAGTTTAAAATTAAACACATATTTTTAAAAATTGGAAATTGAGAGGATACCCATCAGCTGGGGAATGGCTGAAGAAGCTGTGGTATATAATTGTAATGAAATACTATTGAGCTATAAGAAATTTTGAATAGTTTCAGAAAACCCTGTGACGACTTATATGAACTGATACAAAATGAAGTGAGCAGAACCAAAAGCTCATTGTACATGGTAACTGTATAGTAATAACGATCAACTGAGAAAGATTTAGCTACTTTGGTAAATACAATAATCCAAGACAAATTCCAAATGCTTCATGATAAAAAATGCTCTCTACTTTAAGAGCTAGAGAACTGATGAAACCTGAGTGTGAATTGAAACATATTGTTTTTCACCTTGTTTGTTTTGCTTTTTTTTTCAATATGGTTAATATGGAACTATATTTTACATTTCTTTGCATGTAAAAATTAAAAAAAAATTTTTAAGCTACACTGTATGGTACCAAGTCATCCTCCCTCCCTCCCTCCCTCCCTTCCTTCCTCTCTCTCTCTCTCTCTCTCTCTCTCTCTCTCTCTCTCTCTCTCTCTCTCTATATATATATATATATATACCATACATACCAAGGATGCATGGTACCAAGTCATCCCCTCTAAAAGCAAGCTTTATCCATAGAGGTTCTTATAACCCCCCTTAAGGCCCACACATTGGAACTAGCTGCAAGGAAATAATTTCCTAGAAGGTTGCAAATAGCTATAGGAGTAGGTACAGATGTACTGAGAATAGATACTTATACAAATTACAATATTTTTAAAAGTAATATGTTGTAAGGTACATGAAGCTGGTCACAAGGACATAAAGTCCAAGTAGTTAGTTTATACTACTTATCTATGTTGCCTATAATTTTATATCACAATACCAGTGTGGATTCACAAGCTATAATATTAAAGGAATTAAAGGAAATTCTCCCCTCCTAACCCTTCAGGGCTATATCCAAAACTCTGAGAAATCTCTGGCAGAGCACTGGTGACCCAACCTGCTAGTCTGAAGATGGATTAGGAGAGGGAACCTTGAGTTTGTGTTACATATGTGGAGACCAAATAGGTTTCCATATAGACCTACCTTATATAAGTCTAACTTGTTTTCCCAAATAAATTACAAATTCATTAAGGGAAGGTATCTCAAAATCACAGACTATTAGAGACCTAGTCTAAAAAAAAAAAAGTCTAGCCCTCTGATTTGATAGATAAGGAAAAGGAGAGACAAAGAGATACTGGACGCAAATCACACAATAAGTAAAAAAAAAACTTGGTCTGGAATCCATCCAAGCATCCAAGTCCTGTATCCTTTTTATTCAGTATTGTGTAGTTGATACTGTTGGCCACTGAGCCAGAAACACTTATGTTTGAATCCCTTTCAGATATTCAAGCTGCATGACCCTAAGCAAGTATTTAACATCTCTCAAGTCATGATGAAGGTCAAATAAGATAATATATTTAAAGTGCTTTACAGCATTACATAATTTCAGCTATTATTCTTTATAACTGAGCTGCCTCAAAACCTACAGTCTCAGTAACTGTCATTGTTCATTGCTAATGAAGATAAACATGTTTAAGGCTAGTTCTTCCATTGATTGTATGGGTTAATTGGTGACATAATTTGTGTTATATATGAGGGAATGAAGTAAGAGGGCTTTAGCAGTAAAAACATTTTTTGTGTAACAAACTCTCAAGGAAATAGTCTAACAGTGACATATTCAAAACCAAGAGCTTTATTGGTTTATCTTTACCTCAAATTTAACAGAATTCAGTGCTTTCTCTCCCTCATTCCAACCCAAGAAGCTTCTGAAAGACCTTATTTCTATCAAAGGTACCACTCTCCTTCCAGTCTTCCAAATTTTCAATCCTAGAATCCTCAACTTTTTTGTTTTTATTTTATTTTGAACTTAGACACCAAAAAAGGAGCATTCACATATACACAGCAGAATTTATTTTAAAAAAAGGAGGGGCGGGGGGGACAGCACAGAATTCTATATGAAACCTGTAGACCTCCCATCTCCACAAAGTCCCAGGTTGAGGGTATCTCATAATTTTTTATTTGAATCCTGCTTGATCTTCATAATTTTGTTAATTCACTTTCAAATTTTTGGTTTGTAGTTCTTACCATTTACATTGTTGTGGTTATTGTATATATTATTTCCTTGGCTCTACTTACTTCACACTGTGTAGCAGTTCTTATACATCTTTCCATTCTTCTTTGTATACATCACTGTAATGGTAATGGTAATTTGAAGATCTTCCCTGCTCTTTAATAGGCCAAATATAATCATGTGAAGCCCATGAGGGAAGGAACTTGCTGAAAGGGTGGAACAGGAAGGGTGGAGCAGGAAGAATCAGGGGAGAGCCAGAAGAGAACTAGGAGAAAGCAGCGGGGAGGCAGAACAGCTAGTGTGAGTGAGAAAGGGGCATTTTGGCTTAAGGGGGCCTGTTTTGTTTTGAAGGCCTGATGGAAAGAAGGCTTGGGAATGTTGGTGCTCACAGCATTGGTCATGTGTACGAACCTCTTGGTTGCTATGATGGCTTTCTAGTGTTGGGATTCAACTTTCTTGTGTTTGAATAAATGTTTTGGTTCTGTCTTCCATGTGGAGAGTCTGTTACATTTGGTGATTCACAACTACAGCAGCATATTCATAGCCACCATGGGTGCTGTGGATATCATGCATTAGCATTATAATCATACATGTATTTTAAAAAACAAAATATTCCATTAATTTCACACACCACAGGTTATTTAGCAATTCCTTAATCAATGAACATCTAATTTGTTTCCAATTCTTTGCTATTACCTAAAGTGCTGCTATAAATATTTTAGAGTATATAGGGATTTTCCTCTTATCATTATTTCCTTAGAGTAGAAGTAATTGAGTCTTTGGTTCAAAGGACATGGACATTGTAGTTTCTTTGTTTGCATAATTTCAAACTGCATTCCAAAATGGTTATACCATTTCACAGCTCTACCAAAAATGTTTATTTTACCTGACATTCCAAAACCTCTCCAACATTGACTGATGCCAGCAAAAAATAAAAAAGGCCAATTTTTTGGTTATGAAGTAAAAACTCAAAGTTATCTTAATTTACATTTTTTTTATTAGTGACTTAGAGCCTTCTTTCATGAAATTGTGAATGTCTCACAATTCTACATTTGAGATAGGGTTTGCTTTTGTTTGTTTGTTTGTTTGTTTGTTTTGGAGGGCTATTGGGGTTAAGTAACTTGCCCAAGGTCACACGGCTAGGTTTTTTGTTTATGTGTGTTAAATGTCTGAGGCTGGATCTGAACTCAGGTCTTTCTGACTCCAGGGCTGGTGCTCTACTCACTGCACCATCTAGCCACCCCCGAGATAGGTTTGTTTTATTCTTTGACCATTTATCAGTTGCAGAATGGCTATTAGTGCTATACATATTTATTATTTGCATATCTTAGACAACAAACCTTTATTAGAGAAATTTGATACAAAGTTTTGTTTTATTCAACCACTTCCTTTCTTATCCTAGATGCATTGGTATTGTCTCTGCAGAAATTTTTCATTTCAAGTGATCAGAATTATCAGTTTCATCTTTTGAAATTGCCTCTATCTCTGGTTTGGTTAAGAACACATCTCCTGTCTTTTGTTATGAAAGGTATATAAACTGTTTCTCTTCTATTTTTAATAGTATGATCTTTAATAATAAGGTTGCATATCCATTTAGAATATATTGTGGATTGTAGTGCAAGCTATTGGTCTAAACCTACTTGCTTTCCAGTTTTCCCAGTTCTTACCAAATAAAGGAATTTTTCCCTAGGTAATTTGTTTTTCAGTTCATCAAATACTGGGTTATTGAGTTCTATTGTTTATTAGTCTCCCTTGTCTAGTCTCTTTCACTGAGCTGTATATTCTTTAATTAGTACCATATAATTTTGATGACTCCCACTTTACAATGTAGTTTGAGGTCAGGAAGCACCATTTGCCTTATGTCTTTGATTCCTTTGATTATTTCCCTTGATATTTTGGATCTATTATTTTTTTCCAAATGAATGTGTTTTAAAAGTTAAAGTTCTATGAAGTATTCCCTTTGTAAATTGATTGATATAGTATTAAAAACGCATTTGATTTTGATAATGCTATCATTTTTATATATTGGCATGATCTAGCCATAAACACCGAATATTTCCTATTTAGGTTGTTCTTTATTTTTTTTTAAGGAATATCTTGCAAGTGGGTACTTTGAGGCTGATCCCCAAATATTTAATGCATTTTGTAGTTATTTGGAATGGGATTTTCATTTCTATTATTCCTTTTGTTATTATTATAATATAGAAATGTTGGTTTTTGAGAATTTATTAGCTTGAAACTTTTTTTATCAATCCATTACTTCAATTAGTTTCTAGATTCTCTAGGATTTTTCAAGTAAACCATCATGTCATCACAGTGATAGTTTAATTTCTCCTTATTCATCGTTACACCTTTGATTCCTCATGTTGTTACTGGTAGAATTTCTAGAACTATATCAAATAATACTGGAGTGAGTATTCCTACTTCATGCCTATATTTTTTGGAAAGGTACTAGTGTATCCCTAGTGTATGATGCTTATTTTTTGGTTTTATATAGGTGCTTTTTATGATTCTTTTAAAAGACCCCTCTCTCCTTCTAAAACTCTGTGGGGTTTTTAGCATAAAAGATTGTTACACTTTATCAAAAGCTTTTTCTACATCTATTAAGATGATCATGTCATTTAGGATGTTTTGGTTTTTTGCAGGATTATGCTAATCATTTTTGTAATGTTGAACCATCCTTGTATCCCTGGTATAAATCCCACTTGATCATGATAGGGTAATTTCTTTGACATATCACTTTAATCTCCTTGTTTAGATTTTGTTATAAAGTCTGAGTCAATGCTCATTAAATATATTATTAGCCTATAGTTTTCTTTGAACATTTTATCTTCCCTTGTTTTAGGTATTAGGACTATATTTGTCTTATAAAAGGATTATTATGGTGAACCAAAGAGGCCCGTCCCAGGACTCTGATAATTACCCTGATATCAGTGGACCTGCATGTCAAAGATCTCTTTGAGATGCGACTTTTCACTAAGTCTGCCAAGGAGTTCTTTTGACATAGGTTGCATTTAAAAGGATGTTGTTGGAGTTCTGAGATCAACGGGATTCTGTCCCCGGATATATCTGATTCCACACTCTGGTATCTTTGAGCGGCCAGCTCTAAACATGATGTCTTTTGAGGATTGAGCTTTAGCTTTGAAGTTTGCTCTCAATTGTATCTGTTTATGACTGCGGCTGCATTAAGAAGTACTGGAGACCTAGATCTAAGGCTCTGCCCCAAAACTTTAGTTGTCCAAAACATTTGCAGGAAGTTAGTTCCTATGCAGATGTTCTTGATGATGAAGCTTTGGCCATTAGGCTTTGAGGCCAGCTCTCAAGAGCATCCTTTGAGATGTAACTGACTGCATATGATAGGAGATAACTGACTTTTCCTAAGACTTTATGGCACCTAGGGATCAATAGGCCTTATTACCATGCTACTTCCAGGATACAACAGACTAAGATAATGATTTCTCTTCCTTTCCGTCCTTTGTCTCTTTGCTCTATGAAAACCTTTCCCTGAGTATCAATAAATGGAGTTCATAGTTCTTCCTTGAACTACCCACATGGCCTGGACATTTCCTATTCATGTCTCTGAATCATGCTAAGTGCTGGACACTGAGCAGCCCATGGCAGATTATGGAGTGCTTTGTCAAATTTTGAGAATAATTTGTAGGGGCAACTAGGTGGCACAGTGAAAAAGTACCTGCCCTGGAGTCAGGAGGACCTGAGTTCAAATACAACCTCAGACACTTAACACTTACTAGCTGTGTGACCTCGGGCAAGTCACTTAACCCCAATTGATCTCCAAAAAGGAAAAAAAAATGAAAATTTCAACATTTTATTTAATTAGAATAAATTTTAGCCATGACAATTTCATATGGAATAAAATTTTTCATTAGCTATTGGAACAATTTTCCTTATTAATGAGATTAAGTTAATTAATTAGATTTCCTATGTGTCTCCTATGTCTTCTTATGAAATCTCACTTGTTTTTATTTTTTATGAAAAAATGCTCTAAATTATTATTTATTATAGAAATACAAATTAAAACATCTTGGAGATATAATTTTATACCTATCAGATTGGCTAAAATAATAGAAGGGGAAAGCTACAAATGTTGGAGGAGATGTGGAAAAATCGGGACATATTAACTATTAGTGGAACTGTGAACTCATCCAACCATTTTGGAAAGCAATCTAGAAATATGCCTAAAGAGTTATAAAACTGTGCGTATCTTTTGGTTCAGCAATATCACTATTAGGTCTACTTCCCAAGAGAATTAAGAAAAAAAAATTAAAAACTTACATGTTCTAAAATATTTATATTCATTCTCTTTGTGGTGACAAAGAACTAGAAATTGTGGGGATGCCCATCAGGGAATGACTAGACAAGTTTCAATATATGATTGTGATGGAATACTACTGTGCTATAAGAATGATGAGTTGGTTGGTTTTACATGGAAACATGGAAAGAAATGTGTGAAATAATGAAGAGCCAAATGAGCAGAACTAGAGAATTGTACACAGTAACAGCAATGTTGTTCTAATAACAACTCTGAATGACTGAGTCCTTTTGATTATAATAAATACTCAAATCAACTACAAAAGACATATGAAAAAAGATGCTACCTACTTCCAGGTAAAGAACAGAAAAAGAGGAGTATATAGAGTATAGTTTTACACATATATACATATTTGTGTCTAGTGGTAGCTTCTCTAGGATGGGGTGGGGAGAAAGGGAGAAAAAATTTTTTTAAAGTACACAGCAGAGAACAAAAGAAAACTTAAAGGGAAGCAAAGAAAAGCAGCGTAGCTTTGAAAATGTATAGCACTTAATACTTTTTTTGAAATCTCATTTATGCTAATTAAATAAAATGTTATTGAAAATTTCATTTATTTCATTTCTTGAAAATATTCATAGCTAATGAGATTTCCTATGTGTCCAGACTTTGGGAACACCCTGTAGAAAATGCCAGTCACCATTATTTAAATTTTCTTGCAATATCTCTTTATGGTCATGTGTCCACTTTGACTTTATCTTGGTAAACAGTGTAAGATATTGGTCTATGCCCACTTTCTGCCAAACTGTCTTCCAGTTTCCCCCAAAATTTTACCAAATGATGAATTTTTTTCCTCAAAACTTAAGTCTTTACTGTTGACAAACACAAAGTTAACTTTATTCATTTGCTGTCATGAAGAGTACATCTACTCTCTCCCACAGATCTATTTTCCATTTCTTAGCCAGTACCATAAAGTTTTGATAATTACTGCCTTATAATATAGTTTAAGATCTGGTACTCTAAACTTCTTTCCTTTACATTTTTTTATTAGTTCTTTTGGTATTCTTGACTTTTTGTTCTAAATAAATTTTATTTTTTCTAATTCAGTAAAATAATTTTGGTCATTGAGATGGCAATGAATATATATCAGTTAAGGTAAAGTTGTCATTTTTATTATATTGGCCCTATCTACTGATGAACAATTAATATTTCTCCAATCACTTAAAACTGATTTTATTTGTATAATTTTTAATATAATTTTGTTTATTTAGTTCCTGGGTTTGTTCTGGCATGTATACTCTCAGGTATTTTGTACTACATGAAGTTATTTTAAATGGGATATCTCTTATCTCTTCTTGCAATGTTTTGTTTGTGATATACAAAATGCTGGTGATTTAGATGGATTTATTTTATATTCCACTACTTTGCTAAAAATTGTTTCAACAAACTTTTTAGTTAAATCTTTGAGGTTTTCTAAGTATATCATCATATTGTCCACAAAGGTAGTTTTATTACCTCATTTCCTAATCTGATTCCAGTTTTTTTTCTCTTGTTGCTATTGCTAGGATTTCCCAAATAATTACTGAATAATATTGGTGACAAGGGGCATATTTGTTTCATATCAAATCTTATTAGGAAGGCGTGTAACTTATTACAAATAATGCCCATTGTCACCAATGTGAGGTAAATAATTTTTTTATCAATTTAAGGAAAAATTCATTTATACCTATACTTTCAAGTGTTTTTAATAGAAGAGTGTGTAGCTTTATCTAAAGCTTTTTCTGCATCTAATGATATAATCATGTTTTTTAACTTTTTATTATTGATATAATCATTTATTAATAACTTTCCTTACATTAAACCATCCCTACATTCCTGGTGTAAATCCAGCTTGATTATTGTATCTATACACACACACACACACACACACACACACACACACACACACATTTGTACTAAATTGTTGTAATCTTTTAGCTAGTATTTTATTTAGGATTTTTGCATCTATATTCATTAATTAAATTGGTCTAGAATTTTCTTCCTCTATTTTTATTCTTCCATATTATTATAGCAGTATCATATCTGTTTTATAAAAGAAATTTTGTAGGGTAACTTCTTTGTGTATAATTTATTTAATATCAGAGTTAGTTGGACTTTAAATGTTTGACAAAATTCACTTGTAAATCCATCTTGTCCTGATGTTTTTTTCTTAGAAACTTCATTTATGAATTATTTGATTTATTTTTCTATAATAAGTGTATTTAGATATTTTATTTTCTCTTCTGCTAATCTAGGCAACATATATTTATATTCACTTCATAAAATTTTTTGGAATATAATTGGGCAAAATGACTCCTTATAATTGCTTTAATTTCATCCTCATTAGTGGCATGTTCACCCTTTTCATTTTTAATACTAGTGATTTGGTTTTCTTCCTTTTAAAATTCAAATTAACCAATGGTTATCTAATTTCCCCCTCCCCCCCCCATAAAACCAACTCCTGGTTTTATTTTTTTAATTCAATGGTTTTACCTTCAATTTTTTATTAATCTCATCTTTGATTTTTTGGGGATTTTTGATTTAGTGTTTAATTGGGGATTTTTAGTCTGTTCCTTTTCTAGTTTTTTAAAATTGCATATCCAAATTCATTGGTCTATTCTTGATCTATTAATGTAAGCATTTAGAGATATAAATTTTCCTCTGGTGACGGCTTTTCCTGGATCCCACGGGTTTTGATATACTGTCTTATTATTGTCATTTTCTTTAATGAAATTATTGTTTTTATTTGTTCTTGAACCCACTCATTCTTTTTTGCCTTTTTTTTTTTTGGAGGGCAATTGGGGTTAAGTAACTTGCCCAAAGTTTCACGGCTAGGTTTTTGTTTGTGTTAAGTGTCTGAGACCAGATCCGAACTCAGGTCCTTCTGACTCCAGGGCCAACGCTCTACTCATTGCGCCACCTAGCCGCCCCTGAACCCACTCATTCTTTAAGATTAGGTTGTTTAATCTCCAGATGGTTTTTAATCTATGTTTCCATTGTCCTTTACAAATGTAACTTTTATAGCATTGTGATCTTAAAACGATACCTTTGATACTTCTGCTTTTAACAATAAAAGTTTAACAATAAACAATAATAATATATGGTCAATCTTTGCAAAGGTGAACTGCTGAGAAAAAAAAATGTGTATTCTGTTCTATTTTCATTAAATCCTCTCATCTATCATGTCTAGTTTATCTAAATTCTCTTCACTTCTTTGACACTCATTTTTTGGTTATCTAGTTCTGAGAGGGGAAGATTAAAGTCTCCCACTATTATAGTACTACTATCTATCTCCACCTGTAATTCATTTAACTTTTCTTTTAAAAATTTAGATGCTATAGTATTTGGTGCACAGAGGTTCAATATTGATATTGCTTCATTGTCTACAGTGCCTTTTATCAAAATGTAGTTACCCTATTTATCTTTTAATTAAATCTGTTTTAGCCTTAACTTTGAGATCATGATAGCTAACCTTGTCTTTTTTCCTCAACTGAAATGTAATAAATTCTACTCCAACCCTCCATTTTAACTCAGTGTGCATCCCTCATTCTTAAATGTATTTCTTGTAAACAACATATTGGTGAACTCTGATTTGTAATCCATTCTGCTATTCATTTCCATTTAATGGGTAAGTTCATCCCATTCACATTCAAAGTTATAATTACTATTTGTGAATTTCCTTCCATCCCATTTTTACTCACTATTGCACTTCTCAGCTGTTTTCTTTTACCTTATCCCTACTGTCTTTTCCTCTCCCCTTATTCTCCTCCCTTATCCTCCTATTCCTTAGTCAATTGACCCCAGTAAGATTCCCTCCCTTATCATCTCCCAGAGAGGTCACTTCCTTATCATAGTCCCCTGCTTACCTACCACATCTCTGATAACACTGCTTATCACTGATCTAATACCCTCCCCTGCTTTTTTCTACATTTGCCTGGAAATCTCCTTATGTCTATACTTTTCCACTCCTCTGGTGCCAGTTGCCCCCTGTGGCTCCATCTCTCCCCTCCTCCTTTCCATACAGGAAAAGTAGTTCTTTCAAATACTAAATACTCTAGCCCTTATTCCTTGATATTACCCTGAAGCATCACACTTATCTCTATTCCTCTGTTTCTGTCCTCCTTATTTTTTTTATGTATCCTCCCATGTTGTAATGCAGTCCCACAAAAACAAAAAAAGCATTTCTTTACCTGTGGGCTGGGTATTACTAAGTTGTGTCCATACTGTTCTCTATCTATTCAAAGTCACTCTCCCAAATTTCCACCTTTACAAGTTTTCTTCAGTACATTTTATAAAGAAGTCTTTTACTGTTTTGTTTTTACTTCATTACTGCTGTCCTTGCCTACAGCATTTATTCACTCTTGCATTTCTGTTGTTTGGGATGCTAGAGAAGCAAATAATCTCCACTTCTAATTTCCTTTCTAAAAACTATTTCAATTGTTTCCTTAATATTGAATACCTTTTTTTTTCTATTTGGTTAAGCCCAGATTTATAGGGTAAGTCACCCTGTGCTGCACCTGGACCTCCATACTCTTTGTAACACATTCTTTTATTCCCTCCTACATTTTCTAGATGGTGCACAATAGCCTTGCTTTATGTCAAATGTCCTTTCCCTTAAATCTGAAAGTATTTCTCCTGATCATTTGCAACTGAGTTGAATAAATTTAAACACTATATGCCTTGGAATATCCATCATTATTTTGTTTTTGTTTATTTGTTTCCTTTTTTTCTGGAGGTAATCTGTGGATTCTATTAGAATTTCACTATCTATTATCAGAAGTTCTGGGCAGTTCTATTTTATCATTTCCTTCATTATAGTGTCATGTCCTCTTGTGTTCTTTGGGACAATCTATGATTCTTAGGTTGTCTCTATGCATGTCTTTAAAATCATGTTTAGCTTGGATAACATTACATAGTCTTCTAATGTTCTTAGTTTTTTGCTTCTCTTTTTCTAGATTGTCCTTCATTTCTGTATATTTGCATTCATTCCCAATCTAATGACCTTTCTTTTGTTTCTTTGCTGAGGCTTGCCATTTGAAGAAACACATTTTTCTATATTATTCATTTTTTTTTTTGTGCAGGACATAAATTCCACATTCACAATTCTCATTTCTCTTTTAATACACTCAAGAACCTGATTTCCACAGGGACCTCTGTATTCATCAAATGTTAGATCATTTCCTTCAGTTTTCAGTAGTTATTCATAGATGCCTGAGCTCATTTACCAGATCTTGAAATCAATTTCCTTCTGTTGCTACTCTTTTCCCTTTTGATTTGTCTATGTTCAAGATCATTTGGGTTTCTTCTTAAATCTTTGGTATTTTCAGTCTTTCCCCCACTATTTTTTTATTCACTTTCTGACTCCCTATCACTAGTTTTTTGACTCCCTCCTATGATTGTGGTTTCCTTTGGGTTAGATCTCAAAATATCTCAGCCTCTTTCAATACTGGACAATTCATTGTTCAACAGCCTATTTTGGGTGGTCAGAATTGGTCCCGGTTAGATGCAGTGCTGTTTTCCGCAGGTTTGGTGGAGTTGGTACAGAGTCCCTCCATACACATGATTTTCTGTCTTGGTGATCAGTCCCACTCTCTATGTGCTTCAGTTCTCAGGTGTAACACTGGCAGTTCAGAGCTTTACAAAATTATTTCCTCTGTTACTGATGTAAATATTTGCTGTGACAGTACTTCCAAGTTACAGCCCCTACCAGACTTTTTCTCCTCTAAGAGCTGTGGCCAAGCTAGCTGTTGAGGTCCAAGTAAACTTTTTTTTTTTTTAAAGCAATTGGGGTTAAGTAACTTGCTCAAGGTTACACGGCTAGTCTTTATTTATGCGTGGGTGCTCATTTTCTGAGGCCGGATCTGATCTCGGGTCATCCCAACTCCGAGGCTGGCGCTCTTACTCACTGTGCCACCTAGCCGCCCCTTTAGGGCAATTGGGGTTAAGTAACTTGCCCAAGGTTACACGGCTAGGCTTTTTTTTTGTTTGTTTGTACGGATTAAGTGTCGGAGGCCGGCTCCAAACTCAGGGCCTTCTGATTCCAGGGCCGGCGCTCTATTCACTGCGCCACCTAGCCGCCCCCCAAGTAAACTTCTACAACCTGAAGCTGGGGCTTCCATGGTACTGAAAAGAAGGCAGAAAGATTGGCATGTGAGTTAGTTTTATCCTAATACTGTGTTGGGTCCTTGAATCTGTAAGTGCAACCCTGCTGCCAGTGGTATATGAAATAGGGGAAAAGTGCTGAATGAGCTAGGGTCAGAGTCAGTCCTGGGTTTTAGATCCCTTTGTTTTTACCCTCTTTTTAATTCTGGGTGTCCTAGATCATGAAGACAGTTGAAATTGTTTTATCTTTGGCACATAACTTTTGTTTTGTAGAGTTTTGAAAAGTCTTGGGGATCAGAAAAAAAATGTCTCCATCTTGTTGCATGCATAACATGGATTTTTCTTTAAAGGACTGTTAAAATTCTCCTGTGAATCAATCAGGACCAATTCCACACAATTTCCCAACCCCACCCCCTACCCCCCTCAGAAGTTCCCTTATAGATCTTTTTGCTTTGCTAAGATTGAGTCATTTAAGATCTCTAATTGATCTTCTGAATTTAGATATTTAAAATAATTAATATACCCCACTTTTTCTTCAGTGTTCTCAGTTTTGTGCATATGTTCTGGTTATTCCCTTTATTTCTTCTGGTTTTGTTGTCATTTCCCCTTGCTTATATTTTATTTTATTGATTTTTTTTTCTTGTCTTCCATCAGATCAGCTATGGATTTATCAATTTTGTCTTCTCAAAGAATTGGATTTTATCATTTTAATGGAATTTTTGTTTCAAATTCATCTATTTCCCTTCTAATCTTTAAAATCTCATTCTTTGTGCTTATTTTAGGTTTTTTTTTACTAATCTTTTGAAATTCATATTCACTTCATGAATTCTCAAATTCTCCATTTTCTATTCTTTTTCAATTTTATAAATGTATGTTAAAAAGGATAAAATTTTTCCGCTGTCAACTGCTTCAGCTACATCCCAGAAATTTTGGTATACTTTTTCATCATTGATTTTTATGATTTATTCTTTGACCCTCTTATTATTTAGGATTTCATTGTTAAGTCTCCATTTGGGTCTATGTCTTCTGTTTGTGGTCCCTGAATCAATTACTATTTTTATTGTGTTATGAGCTATAAAGGCTATTATCAACTACTTTCTGCCTGTTATACTTTTTGTAATACCTCTGTGATTTAAGACATATTCAATTTTGGTAAAAGTTCCTTTTGGTGCTATGATATATATATACATATATATGGATGTATGTATGTATGTTATTTCTTTTGCAGTCTTATTTGGACAACACCATAAATAAGTCTTTTAACTTTAGCTTCTCCAGCAATTTGTTCAGTTTCCTTATCTTTCTGTTACAATACTTAAGAGGGGATACTGAAGTCTTCTATTACTTTGGTATTACTCTCTTTGTCTTCCTGTAGGTTATATTTCCTTTATGAGTTTGGAAATTAAGGCATTTACAGCATGTCATTTTATTACTGATATTGGTTTGCTGTCTATGGTTCTTTCCAGCAGAATATAGTCTACTTATTTATTCCTTTCTGTTTTTTAAATATTTTTTTCTTTGTCAGCTAGCAGGATGACAATCCCTGCTTTTGCTGGATCCACCTGATGCATAGCAAATTTCTTTCTAGCTTCTCAATTTATTTTGTGTATGTTTTAAAAAAATGTTTATTGGAAGCAACAATTATTTTCTCTCTCTTCTGCTAAAAAAAAACAAACAAACCAGTACTATGTTCCTTCAGTTACTTTATATTCCCTTCATCACTGATCCCCATGTCATTTGTTACACTTTCCCTTTGTAGTTTTATTAGTTCCTTTTTCTTTGCTGTTTTTATCTTGATATTCAATTCTTCCTTCACGTTTGTTTTCAGTTAATAAAATAGATTCCCTTCTCCATCCCTTCTATCTCATAGGGTTTTTTCATTTCATCTTTTTTGCAGCCCTTTCTATAAAGGATTCATTATCCATCCTGTCTACTCTGGACCCACATTCTCTCGTTTGCAAACCCTATAGTTATCTGGTTCCTCTACTCATGTTATTCCTCATGCTATCCAAATTTCAAGATATCCATTTAGGACTCTACCTACTGTATAGTTTGTCACTATCTTATAATTTTGTCCCTCATCTTTTTCCCATTATGCTTCACTCCAGAACAAAACCAATTAGTCCAGGTGTCAGAGAGGACACTGTCACTGAGGTAGGTCCTCCCTACTATATCCCTGACTAGGCAGCCTACCACTGATCCATACTATCCTCTTGTTGTCATTTTCTACCTATTCCCCTTAAAATCTCTTCCTCAAGTCCATGCCTTCCCACTCCTCCAGGTGCTATTTGGCCCCAAGGGTTCCAACTATCTCCCTTGCCAAAATGAGATAATTAAGACATTTCAAGCACTAAATCTTCTAGACCATACCTAGTCTAAGGTCCCCAATGCCCTTCACAGACTATCTCTTTTTACAAATAGAAACATTCATCAGTAGAAGCCCTTCCCACCATAAAAACAAGGCTTCTTTCCTATTGTGATAAAAATCTGTTTTCTCACAACCATAAATTATTGCTACTGGAAAAACTACAGCTTTGGCTAAGCAGATCTTTGTTGGTAAGGTGATGTCTGTGATTTTTTTTTTTTAATGCTGTCCAAATTTTTCAGAGCTTTACTTCCAAGAAGCAATCATCTTTTAATTTCATGGTTGCAGTCACCATCTGCAATGATCTTTGAGCTCAAGAATATAAAATCTGATACTGCTTCCATTTCTTCTTTTATTTGCCAAGAAGAAATGGGACCAGCTGCCAAGATCTTAGTTTTGTGTGTGTGTGTGTGTGTGTGTGTGTGTGTGTGTGTGTGTGTATGTGTGTGTGTTAAGCTTCAAGCCAGCTTTTACATTCTTCTCTTTCACTCTCATCAAGAGGCTTAATTCTTCATTTTCTGCTATCAGAATGGGATCATCTACATATCATAGATTGCCGATACTTTTCTCAGCAACCTCAATTCCCTGCTTTTGTTTCATCCAGCCTGACATTTCACATGATGTACTCTGCACGTAAGTTAAATAAATAAGGTGACAATATAAAGCCTTGTCATACTCATTTTCCAATCTGAAACCAAAGATATGTCTACACATAGACATAACCAGATGGTCCAACACAGAAATCATATTGATTATAAACTCTGTAGCCAAAGGTGGGGAAGCTCTATACAGGCATATCTAAGAAATATTGTGGTTTGGTTCTAGACCTTGGCAATAAAGCAAATATTGCAATAAACTGAGTCACATTAATTTCTTTTGTTTCCCATTATACATAAAAGTTATGTTTATACTATATTATAGTCTATTTAATGTTAAATAGTATGATGTCTTAAAAATGTGCATACCTTAATTGAAAAAATACTTTATTGCTAAAAAAAAAAACCCAACAATGCTAACATTATCTGAGTCTTCAGTGAGTCATAATCTTTTTGCTGGTGGAGGGTCTTACCTTGATGTTGATGGCTGCTGACTGATCAGGGTAGTAGATACTAAAAGTTTGGGTGGCTGTGGCAATTTAAAAAAATAAGACAATGAAGTCTGCCACCTAGATGGACACTTCCTTTCACTTGAACACTTAGAGGCCTAGGGTCATTAATTGCCCTAACTTCAATATTGTTGTACCTCAGGGAGAAAAACTGAGAAATAGCCAGTCACTGGAGCGGTTAGTACACACATCTAACAATTAAGCTCGCTATCATATATGGGCATAGTCCATAGCATCCCAAAACAATTACTATAATAATATCAAAGATCACTGATTACATATTACAATAACAGATGTAATAATGAGGAAAAAGTTTAGAATATTGTAAGAATTGCCAAAATGTGACAGACATGATATGAGCACATGATGTTGGAAAAACGATGCAAATGCAATATCTGCAAAGTGCAATAAAGCAAAACACAATAGAACAATGCCTGTGCAGTCAGTTAAAACAAGACCTGGAATTGACTGTGGCTCAGATCACGAGCTTCTTATTGCAAAATTCAGATTTAAATTGAAGAAAGTAGGGGAAACCGTCGGATGATATAGGTATGATCTAAATAACATTTAATTGGTTGGCACAACTTAAATCAGTTACTCACCAGATAGACCAACATCCTATGACTAACATCCTCTGGAAAGTACTGTGATGGGCAAACATCCTGTCACCAGATTTACTCACATCCTTCGTAAAGTCCCATAATTGGCCATTTCTGGGAGGACAGGAAGTTTATGGTTTACATAACCACTGTAATTGGAAAGCACTGAGAAAAGGGGAACAAGGTACCTAGAGTTATTTTCCTGTTTCCTATCATCAGGCAGCTTTCAGAACACATGTGGCAAACTACAAGGGTGGAGTAAGCAACCAAAGTTACCAACATAAAGGAATTAACTCATATAATGAAGAGGCCCAACCAATACACTTATTGATCAATTAAGTCCTGTGAAATAGAGTGGTAGAAATCTTATTCAGACTCAATCAGCTCATTATGCACTGATGAATCAGTGCTAATGGTCAACCAATTTTCAATCCCATATTTCTTCCCCCTTTTTCGATCGTCCCCCCTCCTCCTTACCTACTGCCTGTAGATTCTTTTCTTATTGAGACCACAGAGTTCTCCTCACTGCTAGTCCTTGATTTGACCACAGAGCATACACATTACTCTGCTCCTTTGTTCCCCTCCCCAACTTCATGTACCCTCTCCTATTATAATGTATTCTCACAAAAACATTTTTTTCACCTATAGGCAGGGTATTGCCAGGTTCTGTCCATAATGCCCTAGACCTGTTTCTTCATTGTGACATTCACCAGACTCCTGCCTTCACCCCTATCTTCTTGGGTACATTTAGAAAGAAATCTCTTATTGATTTCTCCGTGTCACTCTACTGTTGTAATGGACGACTGAGACGAATGAATATACAGGACGGCAAGCCAATTAGAATTTTTAGGGAGTGTTTATTCATTGGCTGGGTCTGTCTCCCAGGTAAAAACCAAGGGAAGGCAGCCTTGAGCAGTCTGTCCAGCAAGCTTTTATACAGTAAAAAGCACTTCCTGAAACAAACAGTGGTCAGCAAGGCAACTGTTGCTACCTAGGGATGTAAACTAAGGTGGGGGGGGGGGGGTGGAGTGCAAGTTAAGGGGCAGATCTTTGTTTTGGTTACATCTTGGTTACAAAGCAGGTGCAGGGCTAGGTTTCACAACAGTCATACCTTTATGCTAGGTTCCTGGGGCCCCCTGAGGGGCTTTGTGTAGGAGCTAGTACTATGGGAATCTGACACTTGATTGTTGTTGATGTCCTTGTCTACTGTGTCTATTCACTTTTTGCATTGTTTGAAGTATTGGAGAAGCAAATCTCTTCAGTTCTGGTTTTCTTTCTTAAAATGTTTGAAATACATTTTTATTTTAGAAAGTCTATTATTCCCTTCACCCCACCCCCATGGTTAAGTTCAGATTTGCAGGGTAGGTCTCCCTAAACTAGCTGCATCCTAAACTCCATTAGTTTTTGTAACACATTGTAACAACCATTCCCTCCAATATTTCCCAATGAGTGGATGATAGTCTTTTATTATTCAAATTTCCTTTGTAGTTGAAGGTGTTTCTCCTGATATATTGCAGAATTTTTTTTTCCTGAATTAAATTGTTAAATTTAGCTAATTTGTGTATTGAACTTTGCAGACTTTGATTTTTTTTCTTCAGGCAATCTGTAAATTCTTTTGATCAGTATTTCATTTCCTGTGTTCAGAAGTTCTAAGCAATTCTCTTGTATGATTTCTTGTACTTCATTCAGGTTTTTTGGTCCTATAGTGTTCATCTCTTATGTTACCTAAGTTGTCTCTATGTAAACCTGTCTTTAAGATTAGTATGCTTTGCTTGCATAGTGAGCCTATTTTCTTTTAATATTATTATTTTATATTCTGTTTTCTAGGTTGTCCTTTACTTTGTCATATTTGTATTTCCAATTTATTATTTTCTCTTTTGTTTCTTTGGCGAGGCTTGTCATCGGAGATTCTGCTTTTTCTATTCTGCCCATTATTTTTTTCTGCATAGAACTCAAAATTCTGCTCTCATTCTCATTTCTCTTTTGAAGCACTCATGAATACCATGTTATGTTAACATGTTCTCACATTCCACAGGGTCCTCTGCCTCATTAAATGTTGGATCATTGGGGGCAGCTAGGTGGCACAGTGAATAGAGCGCTGGCCCTGGAGTCAGGAGGACCTGAGTTCAAATCTGGCCTCAGACATTTAACACTCACTAGCTGTGTGGCCTTGGACAAGTCACTTAACCCCAAATGCCCTGCCTTCAAAAAAGAAACGTTGGATCATTTTCCTTTGTGTTGTAGTTTATTCGTTGATACCTGAACTCATTTAATTAAATCTGGATGCCATATTTCCTTCTATTGTTAATGTTTTTTCCAATCTGATTATGTTCACATCTTTTTTTCTTCTTTTTGGGATCTCTGGTAATTTCAATTTTCACTCTCCCCCTTATTTTCCCCTATTGCTCACATTCTGACTTTCTCTCCCCTCTGAAGGTGGTTTCCTTGGAGGCTAGATTTCAACGTGTCTCAGGCTCCTTCCAAACCTGGCAATCCATGGTTCAACATCCTAGGTTTCTGCCCCAAGTGACTTTTGGGTAGATAAAACTGGCTCTAGCTGAATGCTAAGCTTTTTCCTTCAGAGTTAGTGGAGTGCTTCCCAACCACATTCCCAACACACATACTATCCTGACCCATTCCTTCTCTTTCTTAGTTACCTCTCAGTACAGGCAAATCAGACATTTGCAGGACTAGTGTTATGGGACTGTTTATCCAAGCACAATTGGTCTTGGCACACAACAAACTTCTACATCTAAAGGGCTGCTATACATTGATTGGCTGTCATGTCCTAAGCAAACTTAACCTGGGATCAGGGTCTCTATAGGGAGCTAAAACATCTGATCCAGAATCCAGGTAGTTCTTTGAGGCCAGCTCGGGTTTTCCTAGTGATGCGGCCACATGAACTTGCCTAATTGCCTGAGATCCAAGGCTCTGCCCTTTTCTGGGACATTAGCCAGTGGATGTTAGCTTACTAAAAAATTACCAATACATTTAGATAAATACACATCTTGTATGAGAACACTAGATAAAGAAAGGACATGATAGCCTTCAAGGTCTGCCTGATGTCATGGGAATATAATGACCAATAGTTACCTTCTTTGTCTCTTTGCTCTATAAAAATCTTGTTCTGAGAATCAATAAATGGAGTTCTATCCTGGTTTATATTTCTCACATCTCCGTTCACACTTGATGCTGGCATCAAGTGGCCCCAACAGGTCCCTATGGCACTGGAAAGAGGGAAGGGGAACTGGAATGTTAGACTGGGTTTTGTTGCAAACCTGTTTGTTGGGTCTTTGGATAAGCTAGTGCAGCTTTACTGCCAGTCATAGTTCAGGAGTTGGGGGAGGGGTTCTGATAGAGCTTAGGATAGGCATCAGTTCATGGGTTTAAGGTTTTTATTTTTCGCCTTATTTTGGATTCTCAGTATCCCAGACCATGGAGACAGCTAAAGTTGTTTTGACTTTTTAGCATAATTTCTGTTTTAGAAAAGTTTGAGAGGACATGAGCATCAGAGAAATGTCAATTTCCATCTTGTTCATGTGACCCAGAATTCTTCCAGGGCAAGTTATTCTCAATTATAAACCTATGCCTATTATCTTTTGGAATATTGTATTTTATTCTCTCCTTTAGCTTTTAGGAGAAATTGGTAGGTCTTTTTACTGGTTGATGTTTTCTTAGATTTATTCCTCTTCCTATCTTTAGTTTCTGAATTGGGTGCTTGGGGTGTTTAGGGAGGAACAAGCACCTCTGGTATGAGGGCTTACTGGGCCCTTTTCAGGGGTGTCCATCCACCTTTGGTATCCACCTGTCACCCAACTCTCACATGTGGTTCCACAAAGCTGTAGCATGTACAGCAGCCACAACCTGGCAAAATCTTCTCAGCATATGTGGCTAAACCAGGTTGAGGGTAACCAACAGGCGTCAGACCCATTGGTGAGTTAGGGGGATGTCTACCTTCACCTGATGGAATGGGCAGATGAGAACAATTTGTTTGATGGCTATGAAAGAGCTTGGTCAGACATCAAAGACCCCAAGGTTATCACTGCATCCTGAGCCACTAGCAGTCATCTTGACTTTTGTTTTGCCACTGTATTATGACAACTCTGGAGAACACAGTGAGGCTGACAACTCTGAGCAACTCTGCTTCACTTAAATCCAATTTATGCACGTGTCAAAAGACATCACCTATTTTACCATTTTTTACCTACCTCAAAATCCTATGTCAATAGGCAAGTGACAAAGCAGCAGGTGGGGATACACTGGGAGCTATAGTTACAACCCTGTGCACAGGTGACCTAGGCAATAGGATTGTCTTCTTACTGGACTGAAGCAGCCCCGGGGTTTAGCAGCCCCAGGGTTCAGCAGCTACCTGGATATCTGATCAGAAAATTTTTTAAAGATTGCACTATGGTACAATCCTGGTGTTAGAAAAGGTGACCTAAAAATTGTGTTTCATTCAACCCTGGCTTGCTTACCGAAGCAGGCAGGGATTTCACCTTATGTTTGAAACACAAAAAAATGTCCAAAAACTTTCGTGAAGATGATTCCAATTATCATCAGTATGTGGAATGTGTGCACAATTATAGACAACACGAAATCCAGTACTTGAAAGATGAACAGCTCTTGTTGCGAGAGAATTCAGCAGGTATTACATCTAAATGGTAGCCCTGAGTGAAACAAGGCTGCCAAATGAAGGCCAGTTTACAGAAGTTGGAGCTAGATACATGTTTTTCTGGAGTGGCCACAGTGATAGGGAGTCCCATGATGTTGGCATAGGTTTTGCAATCAGAACTAATCTAGTCGACAAGCTTGTACGCCTCTCGAAAAGAATGAATCTTAGTGTCATGACAATGCAATTGCCATTTGCATGAAAATCGCCATGCCACAATCATCAGTGTGCATACTCCTACCATGACAAACCCTGATGAGGTCAAAGAAAAATTTTATGAAGACCTGGAGTTCCTCCTCAATGTGTCAAAAGAGGACAAGTTTATAATTTTGGGTAACTTTGATGCCAGAATGAGCACAGACTACAAGACATGGCAGGGAGTCCTTAGGAAGAATGGAGTTGGAAAGAGCAATAGCATTTAACAGACTATGCATTGTAAGGAGAAGAGACAGGATGTGAGAGTGACAAAGGTCATATATGGTGAAGAGTGCTGGACTGATCATAGACTTATCCTCTCCAAGCTAAATATTCACATTCAACAAAAGCAGTGGTCCCAAGTCATCTTGCATTAATGTAAGAAACATCAAATGTCAGAAACATCAACATTGGTTTCACAAAAATGATGGGTAAATTCAGAAACTGCTAAATGGAAAATGAAAACTCCACAGGATTTACCAGAATGATAGTTCATCTGTCTCTAAGAAGGCAGCATTTAACTCCATCAAAGTAAAGTGCAAGCAAAACTTAGATAAAAGAATCTTGGCTCAGTACTAAGACAGATGAAATTCAGTTTTATACTGAGAGTAACAATCCAAAATGCTTTTATGATGCCCTGAAGACTATTTATGGGCCAAAGACCTATGGTGCATCTCAACTACTCAGGACTTATGGAGCCCCATTGATTAGTGATAAAGACATGACCCTGGAGAGATAAACTGAACATTTTTCAACAGAGTATCATCAATCAATGATGAAGCCATTGACCAACGTCAAGTTGAAGTCAATCCCTATCTAACCAAATTTCCAACTGAAGAAGAGGTTTTGAATGCTGCTTGGCTCTTCTAGTAGGGTCAAACACTTGGTGCTGATTTCTCACCACCTGAGATTTACCAGACAAGGTTACATGGCAAGAAGAAGTCATCATTATCACCCAAGAGTTAAAGGATGCTTCCATTGTCCATTTTTATAAAGGAAAGGGAAATAGATTTTATCCAGTGACAATCACAGACCCTCCCTCTCTCTTAGTCATTGCTGATAAGATTCTTGCCAGAGTCCTCCTTAATAGGCTGATCCTTCACCTGGAAGATAGTCATCTGCCTGAGAGCCAGTGTAGCTTCAGAAAGGGCTGAGGAAGAGTTGATATGTATGATATTTGCTGCTCAACAACATAAGGAGAGATGTCAGGAGCAGAACGGACATTCATAGATCTAATAAAGGCCTTTGATGCTGTCAGTCATGGGGACTTGTGGAAAATTATGTCAAAATTTGGTTGCCTGGAAAAGTTCATCAGTATTGTAATTCAATTTCATGACAGCATGCTTGCCTGGGGTTTAGACAACGGACAATGCTCTCAAACTTTCTCAGTCACCTTTCTCAGTAATACAGGGCTGTGTACTTGCTCCTATGCTTTTTAGCATGATATTTTCTGGGATATTGTCAGATACCTTCCACGAGGATGAAAATGGCATCAAGGTCAGCTACTGCATCATTGGTAAATTACGTAACTTGAAAATGCTACAAATCAAGACTGAAATGGAGGGAGAGTTAGTACATAAATTTTTGTGTCTTGATGACTGTGCTCTCAATGTAGCCTCTTGGGCTGAGATGCAAAAAAGTATGGATCAATTCTCTGATGTTTGTGCTCATTTTGGCATAAAAACACCAAGAAAATAGAATCTCCACCAGCCAGCACCATACCATCATATTTCATCAGTGACTGACAAAAAAGGTTGGACCCAGAACAGGTCGCAGGAATTCTTGGGGCTCCCCTCCCAAGGACAAAAAGGGAGCTCCGAAGGTTCCTGGGACTAGTAGGGTATTGTAGGAACTGGATCAATTCTTATGCCACACTGACTTAACCTATGTACAAATATTTATTGGAAGAGGAACCCGACAAAACTAGGTGGGATTCAGAAGGTGAAGAGAAGTTTAAGAAACTGAAACAGATCCTAGCCTCCCCTCCTGTTCTTGCCCTTTCTTCCCTACAAAGACCTTTTTACTTATTTGTGAATGTGGATAAGGGGGTGGCTCTAGGGGTTTTAGGACAGAAAAGAGGGTAAAGGAGACCAGTGGCTTTCCTTTCAAAGATCCTCCCCATGGCCTAAGGATGGCCAACGTGTCTCCAGGCAGCGGCTATGGCCACGTTGGTAGACGAGAGTAGAAAAAGTCTGACTTTTTGGTGGAAGTTTGGTTGTGGGGGTTCCACATCAAGTAAGAACCACCCTAAATCAGGTGGTGGCTCACAGATTCTAGGATCCTGAAATGTGAGGCCATTCTACTAGAAAATAATAATTTGGTCTTATCTCAGGATAATAATTTGAATTCTGACTCCTTCCTGACATCTGGAGGCAAGGACCACCTTGAGCTAGAACATCACCGTGTGGATTTCATCCACCTCCAAACCAGAGTTTAAGGAGATCTGTAGGAATCTCCAATTCTTGGAGGAATAAATTTATTCATTGATGGTTCCTCCAGAGCAATAGAGGGAAAAAGAAGGAATGGGTATAACATAATTCATGGGACCAAGAATCTTTGGTTGAAGCAGGATAATTGCCTAAGAATTGGTCAGCTCAAACTTGTGAGCTTTATGCCCTAAACCAGACTCTAAAACTATTAAAGGGAATCGAGGGTAATATCTATACTGATTCGAAGTATGCTGGGGGAATAACACGTGTTTGGGAAGATTTGGGAGGAAACAGGGTTGGTCAATAGCAAAGGGAAAGAGCTGGTACATACTACCCTGATCACCTGAATCTTAGAGAATATATTGTTATCTGAGGCTATAGCCATAGTACATGCAGGTTGCCATCAGGCCCAGCAATCCTTTGAGGGTAGAGGTAATTGCTTTGCAGATGAGGGGGCAGGGAGGGCGGGGTCAGCAGAATCTAAGTCAAGTCAGTTGTTGGTTTTAATCCCCTCCTTCCCCTTCTCCTTTCTCCCTCTCTTACCAAAACAGGAAAGCAAAAGGCATTGGCTCTGGGAGCACACGAGTGGGATGGAAGATGGCTCCTCCTGGATGGAGGGGAGGTGCTAACTGAGGAGGGTATGTGGCAGGTCCTTCAATATCTACACCAAGGCAGTCACTGAGGTGTCTAGAATCTGTATGATGCTATTTTAACTTGGTATGTAACACCCAGACTCTACACCTTAGCATGGCAATTGGTGTATGGGTGTCTTGTTCGACACACAAGACAGCGTTGCTCCGAGCTCCAAATGGAGGTCTGCTCCTGGGCCTTCGGCCTTTTCAGAGCATGTGGCTTGACTTTACGGAGCTGCCCTCTGTGGGACACCTAAAGTACATATTGGTCAAAGTGGACCACTTGACCTCCTGGGTGGAAGCCTTTCCTTTGCCCCATGCAACTGCCCCAGCTGTCAGTAAAATTTTGCTGGAGAGGATTATTCCAAGGTATGGGATGGTGGAGCGGATTGACTCGGATCAGGGAACTCATTTTGCCACACAGATTCTGCAGTCCCTAGTCTGGGCCTTGGATGTTGCCTCTAGGAGTTTC
The DNA here is from genome assembly GCA_011680675.1 of Gymnobelideus leadbeateri. Taxonomy (NCBI): domain Eukaryota; kingdom Metazoa; phylum Chordata; class Mammalia; order Diprotodontia; family Petauridae; genus Gymnobelideus; species Gymnobelideus leadbeateri. The sequence continues at coordinate 118,364 of WOXC01006994.1, read as the reverse complement.
ATACTCCCTGCCACCCTCTCTCATCAGACAGAGTCAAAAAGATGAATGGGGAAATTAAAGGACAATTCACTAGATTGGCTTTGGAAACTCAACTGCCCTGGACTAGATGTCTGCCCTTGGCTCTCCTCAGAATTCTGACCAGGCCTTGAAGGGACATAAGACTCTCCCCTTATGAGCTCCTTTTGGGGCACCCCTACCGTGATAAAGGTAGAGGGAATTTGGACCCACTATTTGATCAGAAGGATAAGTTCTTAAGAGAATATATATCTTCTCTAACAAAATGTCTGCATTCTCTCTAAGCTAAGGGGATAATCGCCTAAAAAGATACCTTTGGGATTCGAAGTCCACAAATACCAATCAGGGTTCTAATCAGGGCTAGGAGGGAAGAAAAGCTAACCCTAATTTGGGAAGGTCCTTTTCAAATTCTGTTGGTCTCAGATACTGCCATCTGGACAAAGGAGAAGGGTTGGACTCATCATACTCCTGTAAAGGGACCTTTTGAACCTCCTGCCACCTGGACAACTGAATCCACTGGTCCTGAGAATTTGAAACTGGGCCTTTGACGTTGTCCCTCCCGACCCAGACACGTGAGACACTGAGACTCTGAGACTCTGGACTGCCTCTTGTGTGGGTGTGAGAACTTCAATCACCTCAAAGCACACAGCCCCTCCCCCTTAATTTCTATTTTTTTTTCTGTAATCAAAGTCTTGATTGTATTCTGATGAGAGGAGGCAAAGTCATATGTGCCTTCCTTTTTCTATGGACTAGCCTTACTGCAATTGTTTTCCATTTCCTTTTGAGTAATTGCTTTCTCCCTCCTGCCTGGAAATAATTTTCACTGTATTAATCCTGCTACACCTCACCCTTCTCCTTATAGTGTTCCCAGTACAGCCTGCCCTAGTCCCTTGACTACCTCAGGATAATAGTTTTCAAGTTTTAATTCAAACCATAGATAATGCCTTTAACCTCACTAACTGTTGGATTTGTGGGGGACCTCAGCAGTTAGAATCCTGGCTTTGGGATCCCGTTCCTCTTAGACATGAGTGGCTTCTTAGTAACAGGTCTTCTGTCCACAATGGGACTGGGTTTTGAGATAAAGTCAGAAGAACACGCCTGGCCCCTTACTGAGACTAAGATGGGGGAATATGGCCTTAGCCAGGATGATCAGGGGAAGGATTTAGGTTGGAGTCAATGCAAGTGGACTCTTAAGGGGAGTACTGTTCTGCTGTAAAGCAGTGCTGGCATTCCATACATATCCAACATTGCACTGGCATTTGGGTGAATTGCATTTTTCATTCTTGCCGTTCTCCTCTCCAGGTAACCACCCAAAGCAAATCTGAATCTCATATTCTAACCACCATATTTAAGTGCTGAGACTTTAATCAGAAACCAGGAATCATTACTATCCCCCATAGACATTGGGGTTGGGATAATCATTCCAACTTTGGATACTTTCAAGAGTTTTGGAGCCAGGGTAGATCTCAGAGTCCCTGGGCCCTTTAAAAGCAAGGATGAGTGGTAAAGAGCAGATTTTCAGCTATGGAGGTGTCGATATAACAAGACTGATCTGATCTTTTGGGGAGGGTCTCTGGAGTCTGAGGACCTACAGTATTACCCCATCATCCATGGCAATGTATATGCAATCTTTCCATAGAGTAAGGTACTCTGACCGGCTCTAAAAGGACACTATTGGGTATGTGGCCTCACCACTACACACATCTTCCCCTCGACTGGATTGGAAGTTGCTATATTGGATTAATAAGACCCAAATTTTTCTTTCTCCCAGGACAGTAAGGTAAACACTTGGGAATAAAAATTTATGATGACTTAGAAAGGGAAAAATGAGCTATTGATGCTTCTATCGCCAGTACAGGGAATGCAAATGGGTGGGGAGACATTTGGCCAACTGAAAGAATTGTGAAAGAATATGGCCTGCAACATGGGCACAAGATGGTATAATGGAAATGCAAATTTAAAGATCTTCCCTGCCCCTAGGTTAAGCATACCTGGAGCCTGTGGTGGGAGGCTTGTTTTTCAGGAAAGCCCACACCTTGATACTTTGTGATTGGGCAGTGGGTCAAGAAGGTTGTTACATTCTCTGAGCCAGGAGAAGGCTATATAAACCCTGATGGGAGGCTTTGCTTTGGGGCTCACTTTGAGAAGTGTTGTGTGATTTGAGCAGATGAGACTCTGGACATCTGTTGAGAGCCCCCCAGCTTTGAAAACCCAGATGTTGATGCTTCCTTCTCTGGTAACTGTGATTTGGTATTATAATGGTTGGACAGTTTGGAAGCCTGTCTGCTTGATCTGTTTGTTTCTCTGTTTTGAAACCACTGTCTGTATACTCTGAAGTTCGGGGTGCTGAGCTTTTCCCCCTGAACTAGGTAAATAATATGTTTGTTTGATTAAAGTAAGCTTGTTAATCCATTTTGAGTTGCTTTCCTTTTGAAAAGCAGATCTAAGAATCTATGTTGGCAACCACTCTGGGGATATTGGGGTGCTTGCTGCTACAGATGGAAGCTGGGGCTACCGAAACCCAGTTTATATGCTAAATCAGATCATTAGACCCCAAGCAGTTGTTGAAATCATTGCTAACCAAACCACTCAAACTACTGACTTACTATCCAAATTTGCAGACCAAAGTTGAGAGGCTATTTTACAACATAGGCTGGTACTAGATTATCTCCTGGCAGAGGAGAGAGAGGTCTGTTGTAAGCTCAACATATCTACTTGCTGCATGAAGATAAATGATGTGGGACAAACTGTTAGAGATGTTAACCAAGACATCAGAAAACTTGCCCAAGTTCCAGTGCAAACTTGGTCCTCTCCACTTAATCCACCACAGTGGTCCTGCTTCGAAGGAACCTAGTAGAAGCAAGCATTATGGTTCTTGCTAACAGAAGCAAGTGGAATTGCTCCCCTTATGCCTCCCTTGTATGATGCAATTAATTACAAATACTACACAGAAGACCCACCCAGACTGATTAGATTTGAGGGTTCCACCAATGGGTCTGTCCACCCAATGATTTTAAAAGGACAAAAATGGGAGTTGGTTGATCAAAAAGAAGAAAGGTTGGGTCTTGATGGAAGGATAGAAGAAATTAATAGGTGAGCCAAAGAAACTTACCAATTTTGGTGTGAGAAATTTTCAAGTATCAAAGAAAGAGGAGGGGTTGAGTGGAACAAGAGAAAATATTCTCATAAAGGAGACAGTCACCAAACTTGAGCTGGGCTTTCGTTCTGATAGGCCCAAATTTTATTTTTCTATAGAATACCCAGTCTTGAGGTAAACAAGAAAAGCAACAAGTAATCTGTAAATTGCCTACTTTTGGCAACAAATAATATGTCTGCAAGGTGTTTCCCTAATTGCCTACTTTTGGTGAATAAGAACAAGTAACATGCAATCTGCAATAGCTTATTTCTGAGGAAGGAATAAGGAAATGATTGAAAAATGCATTTGTATTGGGTAAAAGGATGATAAGGACACACCTTCCCACCAATGGGAAGGAAGGTCCAGATACTGGGGAGTGGATTTAGGGTTTTTGGGTTGTCCTATTTCTGTACTTTGCCTCCCTACACGGGTGCATGTTCTGGGTAGCTGATGCCCAACTCTCCCAAGACATGCTTAGAAATAAATTGCTTCTGCTTCTACCAGAAGAAACCTCTGAGTTTTATTTGGGTAAGAGGTTTTTGGGGTCTTTATCCCACACACCTCCAAGTTGCTAATGCCTTCCTGCCCCTATATTTCTATTTGCTTTGTTAAGGATTTTAAGTTACTTAATGGCAGTCTATTTTTGTTTCTGCAGCCTAGGCACTAGGTCCAGCTTCCTAAAAGTTTAATAGATACCTACAGATTTGCGTTATTCTGAACACCTTCACCTAAAGGCTTCGATAAAGTTGTGGGGCACAGAAGCAGCTACAATTATGGCTTTGTTTGCATTGTGACTTGGATAGGAAAAGATCCTACCTAAAGTACTGGGGGAGAGCAAGGATATAGGGGAATTCCCCACTGAACTTTGCATTATCAAGTTCTATTGTCCCTGTTGGAACTGTGCACAAGCACACCCTCTACACACAAAAAGGTGCATTGTTCCAGCTGGAGCCACACTCAGCCATGCACGAACACTCCTTACACAGTTAAGTTCTGTCCCAGTTAGAGCTGCATATACACTCACATACACACATACAAAAGTTCTATTGGCCCAGGTGGAGTTGTGCACACGCGCGCGCACACACACACACACACACACCACATACAGATCTATTTCCCAGTTGGAGCGCTGCTCTCACATACATACCCCTTCTACACACACACACAACTTCTACTGCCCCAGTTGGAGCTCTGCACACGGGTGCACACATGCACGCACTCACACACTTCTATTGTCTCAGTTGGAGCTGCACCTGAGCGCGCGCGCGCGCACACACACACACACACACACACACACACACACACAAGCCACATAAAAGTTTAAAATTCAAGTGGGAACCCTAGCCACTCCCCCCATACACACACTCTTACACACAGATACTTACACCCTCGCGGCATCTCCCATTGGCTGGATGCCAAGAAACCTTTGGAAAGTCTTGATGCCATTGGCTTGGCGCCTCCGGACCCTCACCTCGGGGTGGGCGGGCCCAGTGCGGGGCGGAGAGCTAGGTGAGCCCTCGCAGGCTTCTTTTTTGCATTAGTTCCTTGCAAGTTAAGCCTCTCTGCCTGCGCCTGCCTGCCGTCTCTCCGGGGAGAAAGACCGGGGAGTCTGGAGGAGAAGAAAAGCGGCGACGTCACGGTTCCGCGCGGTATGTTGGCGCTCGGCGGAGGCGCGGCTCCTCGCGCCGGCTAGCCGGCCGTTTAGAACGCGAGTTCCGAGCGTTGGCTGGCGGTTGGCCGGCCCCTGGCCGCGGGCACGCCGGGGCTCTCGCGGGGCGTTCGGAGGGGGCGGGCGGGCGTCCCGGCCCGTCTCTGGACTTCTGCAAGCTTGTTCTTCTGTTCTTCGGCGGGGACCCGGGGAGCCGGCGGAAATAGACTTTGGGAGGGATAAAGGGGTGGCCGCCGCCTGCAGGAGGGCGGGGCCAGGGGCGCTCCCTCGGCATTTGTGACCCTCGGAAGGAGCCGCGAGCGGCACCGCGGGGGACGCGGAGCTCCTGCTCACGCCTGCGGACCCGGGCTTTGCATGGCTGTCGTAGGTAGGGGCAGCCCTGCTTGCAGTGCTTAGCTGCGGTCTCCCCACCACCCCTGAGGTTTCGGCTCAGACCTTGGAGCAGAAACAGGTGTGTGGGGTTTACCTCTCCGGAGGCGGGCAGGAATGGATCACTTTTAACGTGCACCCAACCGTGAGTCCGCCTGGAGGGAGGGGGGAGCTTGTCAGGTGTGCAGTGCTGACAAATAAAATGTTGAACTTTTCAAGAACGTCTTTTCTTCTTAGGTAAAACGGATTCCCGCCCCCCCACCCCCCCGTCTTTGTCCCGAGATTGTTTTCAAGGAGCTTGCTCCCTGAAGAAGGCAGGGTCCTGATTTCAGAATTGGAAGGGACCCCGGTGGCCATCTAATCCAACGAACTAGTCCCTGAAAACAGAATGCTCCTCAAGGTCCCCAAACGAGTAGTTATCCAGCCTTTGCCCTAGACCTCCATTGGGGGGAGCCGTGTTCTTCAAGGCAGCTCGCTGCACCTTGTGAAGTCCGATCCTTAGGGAATCAGTATTTCTTTTTAACAAGCTTAAAATGACCTTTCTAAAACTTGTACCCATCCCTCCCCATCCTGAGTGCAAATCTTAGCCCTCTTCCCCAGAGATAGCCCTTCAAAGGTGGAGGCCTTAGAGTTGTTCCTCCTTTACAGGCAAGATACCCCATTTACTCCACTTTCCTCTTGACCTTAAAGGCCTTTTAACTGAGTTCATTGGAGAGAAATCCGCTTGTCTCCAGGGCCTGGGTTAGGAAACCCTGTGCTGTGAATCACCTTATACTACCTAGTACCAGGCTGTGAGCAAATATATTTTGGAAATAAGTACTTCCCAAATGTCTCTCTCTTATCAGGGGTTTAGTTTTTCTTAAAGTACTAGGGATGAAACAATAAAGAAATATAAATCTGCATATCATGTGCAACAAAAATTGAAGTCACCTATAGCAAGAATCAAATATTTCACTTCTTCCGGTATACAAAAACAAAAGAACTAGGAACTGGGCTATACAAAAGAAATAGAAATCCTCATCCTCGAGGAGCTTGGAGGAAATCTAGATAAGTAAATGAAAGCCATTTCTTAAACTAGCTTTGTTTTTAATAAATATTGCTAGAAACTTTCCAAGAGTGCTTTTTTTTTTTTTTTTGCTTTTGGAGGGCAATTAGGGTTAAGTAACTTGCCCAAGGTCACATGGCTAGGTGTTTGTTTGTGTGTGTTAAATGTTTGTTTGTGTGTGTTAAGTGTCTGAAGTCAGATCCGAACTCGGGTCCTTCTGACTCCAGGGCCGGCGCTCTACTCACTGCGCCACCTAGCGGCCCCTATGACTGCTTTTCTTATGTCTTTAACACTGTTCATGAAACTCAAAGCATGGGGGATGCTGTGAAGGAATATATGCTAATTTATTTTATCTTGTCCCTTTTTCCTGGAATCAACTATTTTTTCTACTGTAAGTTTTCTTACAAAAAATTAATGCATTTCTTACCTCTGTTGCCTTGACACAGTGCCTTTATTCTACATGAATATGTACTGTGTTTTCTTTTTAGTTTTCTGAGTCTGTAGACAAAAACAAAACCCATTCCTATTACATCATAATAGAGAATTTTTCCATAACTAGATAAATATTTGTAGTTAATAAGGCATTCTTACTCTAGGTAGCTAGAGCTTAGAAATAGTTTCATTATCCTTTTTCTGTTAACATTGGTGTTAATGTGGAGGTGTTTGTAGAAACAACACTGATTCTGAAGTCAAAGAAGCCAGATTCAAATTCTAAGATGTTTATAAGTCTTGGTGGTCTTAGGCAAGTCAACTTTCCTTCCCTTCAATTTCCTCATTTGTAAAATGAGGTGTTCAAACTGGATGTTTTTGAAGTCCTTTCTAGTTCCACATCTAACTTATGTTCAATGAAGATGATCTTAAAAAAAAAAGTGAAAATGAAAACTGGGTAATAGGTGTTGAAGAAAACCTAAGAAGAAATACGATACCCAAGCAATGGAATCGAGGAATAGGGGGTTGATTTAAAATAAAAAATGTATTTATTTTTCATGTAATTAAGTAGCCAATTCAAAAAACATTCGTTTCATTCAGTAATCTCCATAGACCCCCTTTTCCCCCTAAAAAGTGTTGGGTCAGTCTTTGACATGGACCCCACGTGCCCTACTCCTACCAGGTAAACCTACTTAACCATTTCTCTAATGAGGCTCACCTACTTCCACCTGTAGGACTTTGGATTCACTCCTGCCTCAGTAGGTTTCAAGGTCTTGTTAATGGTACTACCTATTCACTTGATTTCTCTGGCCTTAATCTCATTACTTGTACCATGACTTCAAACTGCTGACCCAAATTCTGATCGACAGTTTCTGGACAACTCCCTAGATCTGATGGCCTACATTCTTACTTTTCATTTAGTTTTTGTTTTGTTTTGTTTTTTCTCTCCCCTCCAGTTTGGACTTATTACTCTCCTTCATTACTGCCCATTCTTTCAGTGTGAGGAAAATGAATTGAAATGTGTGAGAGTACATGCCATATTGGTCTAAATCTAAGGTTACATATAAATATATAAGAAACAACCGAATGAAATATGAGTAGCACAGGTGTTTGCTTTTTTCTGGTGCTAAAGAGATGTACATATTGTAGTAAATGCTACTGAACAGTTCCAGGTTATTCAAATTGTATTTTTAAAAATTAAATTGTTATTTTGAGTTCTGAGTTGCCTCCGTCCATTCCTCCCAACTTCACATTAAAGAAAGGCAATATTTGATATGGCTATTTATGTGGAACCATATAATACATACTTCTGTATGGAGGTGGATAGTATTTTCCTTCATAAGTCCTTTGGAGATGATTTGAATGATCCTATTAATCAGAATAGCTAAGTCACAGTTATTCTTTGAACAGTATTGTTACTGTATCCAACAACATTCTCTTGGTTGTGCTTGTTTCACTCTGCATTATTTCATGCAAGTTTTCCGTATTTTTTTTAAACCAACCTGCTTGTTTCTTACAGCACAGTAGTATTTTGTCACAACTACATACCACAACGTATTCAACCATTCCCCGTTTGATGGGCATCTCTTCAATTTGTGATTCTTTGCCACCCCAAAGAGAGCCGTTATAAATAGAACACATGGGTTTTTTTCCTTTTTCCCTTATCACCTTGGGAAATAGACCTAGTAGTGGTATTGCTGGGTCAAAGGGTATACATAGTTTTATAACTTCTTTGGGCATAATTCAAAATTGCTCTTCACAATGGTTGGATTAGTTCATAGTTCTACAAATGTATTAGTGTCCCAGTTTTTCCACATTCCATCCAACAATTGTCATTTACCCTTTTGTCTTTTTCACCAGTCTGATGGGTGTGAGATGGTATGTCAGAGTTGTTTTAATTTGCAGTTCTCTAATCAATAATGATTTAGAGCATTTTTATGTTATTATATAGCTTTGATTTCTTTTTCCAAAAATTGCCTATTTATATCCTTTGACATATCAATTAGGAAATTATTCCTTATAAATTTGATTCGATTTTCTATGTATTTGCGATTGAGGCCTTTATCCAAGAAACTGACAAAAGTTTTCCCATAATTTCTGCTTTCCTTCTGATTTTTGCTACATTGGTGTATTAACAATGCAATATTCACTATGCCTATGGCAATTATAAATAGGCTTATGTGGTTATTAATCACAAAATATATCAGTCTCTCTATATGGGGGATAAAGCCAGAGAATTTATTAAAATACCAAATAACTGAGTCCTAAAACCAGAAAGTCAAAGCCATCGGGGTAGTTATGAAACTGGCACAAGTAGTCAACATAGTAAACAACCACATTCTCAAGCCCTCAAAACAGAACAGGCTACTTCAGGCAAAGGTCCTTCTCTCCCGACTCTCAGCAACTGCTCAGCGTCCAGGAAGCGTGCTCACAACAGCTCCGGCCCCCCACAGTTCCAGTTCCCGGCAGCCCCCAACAAGAGGCCTTAGCAGAAATTCTGGCTGGCTTAAAAAGAGATTTGGGCCTCCACCTCTACCTTGGCTGCTGCTGCTGCTGTTGCTGTGGCCACCAACAGTCCCCAAAGGAACTCTAGCTTTTTTTTTTTCCTCTTACTCTTGCCCCTCCCCTTCCTGCTATGTCAGCAAGTCCAATGGGACATGGAAGATCTTTAAATCCCATAACCCTTACAATTGGCTTTTGTATAAAAAAACTTTTAAAATTTAATATAAATCAAAATTATCCATTTTACTTCCCGTGACATTCTTTATCTCTTGTTTATTCATAAATTCTTCTCTTATTCATGAACCTGCTGGGTAATGGGTTCCATTCCTCTCCAGTTTATTTATACTTCTTTTTATGTCCAGGTCATTTTGACTTTGGTAAATAGTGTAAGATTTTGGTCTATACCTGTTTTTTGTGAGACTGCTTTCCAATTTTACCAAATAGTGAAATCTTCTCCAAAAAGCTTATATCTCTACATTTATCAGACATGAAGTTATAATCATTTGCTACTCTGTTGTATACCTACTCTGTTCCCCTGAAACATTATTCTATTTCTTAGCCAGTGTCAGATAGTTTTGATAATTACTGCCTTATATTATGGTTTAAAATCTGTTACTAGGGGCGGCTAGGTGGCGCAGTGAGTAATAGCGCCGGCCTCAGAGTTGGGATGACTTGGGATCAAATCCGGGCTCAGAAAATGAGCACCCACACATAAATAATGACTAGCCGTGTAACCTTGAGCAAGTTACTTAATCCCAATTGCTTTAAAAAATAAATAAATAAAAATAAAATAAAATCTGGTACTGCTAGACCTCTTTACTTTTTTTTTCATTAATTCCTTTGATAGTCTTGAATTTTTGTTCTTCCATATAGATTTTATCATTTTTTCTAGCTCAATAAAATAATTTTTCGTAGTTTAATTAGAATGACCCTGAATTAGATTGGTTTAAGTAAAATCGTGACTTATTACACTGACTTGACTCACTCATGCACAATTAATATTTTTCTGATTATGTAAATCTGACTTTGTAGAAAAATATTTTATTATGTTCATATAATTCCTGGGTTTGTCTTGGCAGGTATACTCCCAAGTAATTTAGTTTGTCTACAGTTATTTTAAATGAAATATCTCTTACTCTCTCTTCTTGCAGGGCTTTGTTGATTATATGTAGGAATTATGCACTTATATTGTGGATTTATTTTATATCTACAACTTTCCTAAAAATTCTTCCTTGTTTTGACTAACTTCTTAATTGAATCTCTAGGATTTTCCAAGTATTGCATCATATTTGTTTGCAAAAAGAGATGTTTTTATTTCCTCGTTACCCATTCTAATTTCTTCAGTTTCTTTTTCTTTTACTGCTCTTGCTAGCATTTCTTTTTTGATTTTTTTTTTTTTTTTTGCCTTTTGGAGGGCAATTGGGGTTAAGTAACTTGCCCAAGGTCATACGGCTAGGTTTTTGTTTGTGTGTGCATTAAGTGTCTAAGGCCGGATCCGAACTCAGGTCCTTCTGACTCCAGGGCTGAGGCTCTACTCACTGCAACTGCACCACCTAGCCGCCCCTATTGCTAACATTTCTAGTACAATATTGAGTAATGATTATGATAATGGGCATCTTTGTTTCACTTTTGATTTTATTGGGAAGACTTCTATTATAGATAATGTTTGCTGATGATTTGAGGCAGATGCTTCTTATTTTGAGGAAAAATGCATTTAAGCCTATGCATTCAGGTGTTTTTAAATAAATTGTGTTAATAGTTTTCCTTATATTGAATCAGCCCTGCATTCCGGGTTTAAATCTTACTTGGTCACAATGTATGATTTTTATGATACATTGCTATAGTATTTTATTCAGCTAGCTAGTACTTTATTTCGGATTTTTGCATCAATGTTCATTACTGAATTGATCTATAGTTTTCTTTTTCTATTTTTGCCCTTCTTGGTTTAGTTATTGGCACCATATTTGTTTTATAAGAGGAGTTTAGTAGGATTCCTTCTTTACCTATTCCAAATAATTTATTTAATATTAGAATTAGTAAATGTTTGATTAACTTGTAATTCATCTGGTCCTGATGCTTTTTTTTTAAGAAGATCATTTATGACCAATTCAGTTTCTTTTTCTAAACTATGTTGATTTAAATATTCCATTTACTTTTAATCTGGGCAGTTCATATTTTTGTAAGTATTCTTCCATTTCACTAAAATTGTTCAATTTATGGGCATATAATTGGACAAAATAACTTAAATAATTACTTTAATTTTTTTCATTGATGGTAAATTTATCATTTTTCTCCTTGGTAATAGTGATTTGTTTTTTTTTCTCTTTTAATCATATTAACCAATGGTTTATCTATTTTATTCAATTTTTAAAAAAACAACTCCTAATTTTATTTATTAATTTAATCATTTTCTTACATTCAATTTTATTAATTTCTCATTTAATTTTCAATTTTCTTTTTGGTGTTTAATTGGGGGGATTTTTAATTTGTTCTTTTCCTAGTTTTTTATTGTATACCCAGGTCATTGAGCTCTTCTTTCTTTAGTTTATTGATATAAACATTAAACGATACAAAATTTCTTCTTAGTACTGTTGTACTTATCCCATAAGTTTTGATATGTTCTCTTATCATCATTCTCTTTAATAAAATTGTTTATTGTTTCTGTGATTTGCTCTTTGATCCTCTCATTCTTTAGAATTAGGTTATTTGGTTTCTAATTAACTTTTAATCTGTTTCCATGGTTCTTTATTAACTGTAATTTTTATTGCATTATGATCTGAAAAGGATGAATTTAATATTTCTGCTTTTCTGCATTTGACTCTAATGTTTTTATGCTCTAATATGTGATACATTTTTGTGCCACTGAGAAAAAGGTATAGTCTTTTCTGTTCCCATTCGGTTCTCTCTAGATGTCTATTGCATCTAGTTTATTGAAGATTCCATTCATCATCTTGACTTCTTTCTTATTTATTTTTTAGTTGGATTTATTTAGTTCTGAGAGGGGAAGGTTAAAGTCTTCTACCATTATAGTCTACTATTTCCACCTGTAATTAATTTGCCTTATCCTTTGTAAATTTGGATACTATAACATTTAGTACATAAAGGGTTTTTTTTGTTTTTGGAGGGCAATTGGGGTTAAGTAACTTGCCCAAGGTCACACGGCTAGGTTTTTGTTTGTGTGTGCGTTAAGTGTCTGAGGCTGGATCCGAACTCAGGTCCTTCTGACTCCAGGGCCGACGCTGTACTCACTGCACCACCTAGCCGACCCCTACATAAAGGTTTAGTATTGTTACTACTTCATTATCTATAGTAGTTTTTAATGTAATTTCCTTGCTCATCTCTTCAATTAAATCTATTTTAGCTTTAACTTTGTCTGAGATTTTTATAGCAACTCCTTTTTTTAATATCAACTTAAGCATCACTTCTATTCCAGCCCTTTATTTTTACTCTATGTGTATCTCTTATTTTTAAATGTGTTTCTTGTAAACAATATATTGTTGAACTCTGGGTTTTGATATATTTTTGCTATCCTTTTCTATTTTATAGGTAAGCTTGTCACATTCACATTCAAAGTTATAATTACTAGTTGTAGATTGCTGCCAATCCTGTTTTTCCACTGTTTATCCTCTCTCTCATTTTGCCTTCTCTCCTCAGAAGTTTAATTTACTTCTGACCACTGCCTCCCTAATCTGCGTACCCTTCTAAGAGTCCCTCCGTTATCCTGTCCCTTTGCGCTCCTGTTTCTCTGTAAATTAAGATTTTTATTCTAAATTAGATGTATATATTAAGTCCTCTTTAACCCAGTACTGATGAGAATAAGATTCCCACACTGCCTGTCCTCCTCCCCATCCTTTTCTCTACTGTAAAAGTTCTTCCATTTATGCCTCTTTTGTATGAGATAATTTGCTCCATTTTATCTCTCCCTACCTCAAATTGTATTTCAGATGTAGGAGAGAGTGGAATTCATATTAGGTTGTGCATACCTACATAAGACATTAATGCATACACATTTTATTTTACACAAGCAAGTCCAGAACTTGTCCCTATGTAACATCTTACCTGAGACATTATATATATCTTGTGTAATTCACTTGCCAGGGTACCCTTCTTACCTTGCCAGTCCCTGGTAGGACAAAGTAAAAGTTGCTCTGGGCTGGGATTTGGAGATAAATAGCATCTGTTTTGGCCTCTGATAGTAGAAGGAGGGGGAATGATTGCAGACCCTAACACAAGGCAAAATTTTGAAGAAAAATTTGTCTTTGGTGCCCTCCTTTCCTGCATTTTTTTCAATAATATTTTTCCACAGTTACATGACAAGAAAAATTTCAGCATTCATATTTACAAAATGTTGAATTCCAACTTCTCCCTCCTCTCCTCTTCTGAAAATGGTAGGCAGTTTGATAAAGTTTATAAGTGTGTTATCATGTAAAAATATTTCCTTATTTGTCACACTTGTGAAAGAAGAAACAAATCAAAATTAAAAAATCATGAGAAAGAATAGGTGAAAAAGATATGCTTCAATCTGCATTCAGTCTATCAGTTCTTTGTCTGGATATGAATAGCATTTTCCTTCATAAGTCCTTTGTATTTATCTTGTTCATACTTGATCATCATACCGTATTGCTGATACTATGTACAATGTTTTCCTGGTTCTGCTCATTTAACTTTGCATCAGTTTGTACAAGTCTTTCCAGGTTTTTCTGAAATCTGCCTGCTCATCATTTCTTATTGCACAATAGTATCATTACATTCATAAACCACATCTTGTTCAAGACATTCCCCAATCGATGAGCATTCCCTCATTTTCCAATATTTTGCTTCCATGAAAGGACTGCTGTAATACTTTTTGCACATGTAGGTATTTTTCCCTCTTTAATGATCTCTTTGGAATATAGACTTAGTAGTAGTGTTTCTGGATCAAAGGATATGCACAGTTTTCACTATAGTTCCAAATTATTCTTCAGAATGGTTGGATGAGTTCACAACTCCATCAACAATGAATTAGTATCCCAATTTTCCCACATCCTCTCCAAGATTTATCTTTTTGTTTTTGTCATATTAGCCAGTTTGATAGGTGTGATGTGGTACCTCAGAATTGTTTTGGTTGGCATTTTTCTAATCAGTAGTGACTTAGAGGGGAGGCTAGGTGGCACAGTGAATAGAGCACTAGCCCTGAAGTCAGGAGGACCTGAATTCAAATCCAGCCTCAGACACTTAACACTTACTAGCTGTGTGACCTTGGGCAAGTCACTTAACCCTAATTGCCCTGCCTTCCCCCTTCCAAAAGGCAAAAAAAAAAAATTAAGATAAAAAAAATAGTGACTTAGATCATTTTTTCATATGGCTATAGATAGCTGTAATTTCTTCCTCTGAAAACTGCCTGTTCATATCCTATGACCATTTATCAATTGGGAAATGACTTGTATTCTTAGAAAGTTGAATCAGTTCTTTATATATTTGAGAAATGAAGACTTTATCAGAGATACTTGCTATACTGATTTTTTTTACCAGCTTTCTGCTTTCTTTTTAATCTTGGTTGCATTGATTTTGTTTGTATAAAAGCTTTTAAATTTAATCAGAAATATTTTAGCTTTTGTAATGCTTTCTGTCTCTTCTTTGGTCATGAATTCTTCCCCTCCCCATAGATCTAACAGGTGGACTGATCAGATCCGACCTCAGAAAATGAGCACCCATGCATAAATAATGACTAGCCGTGTAACCTTGAGCAAGTTACTTAACCCCAATTGCTTTAAAAAAAAAAAAAGAATTATAAGTATCTTCTTCCCCTAGAGAGATTTAATTCCTTACACTTTCTTTTCCCTTTTTTACTTGTTTTTGCTTCTCTTGGGTCTTTTTATTAGAGATCAGATTTTTGGTTTAATTCTGGTCTTCTCCTTATGAAAGCTTGAAATTATTCTATTTCATTTTTTCCTTCAAGAATTATGGTCAATTTTGCTAGGTAAATGGTTCTTGGTTTTAATCCTAGCTCCTTTGCCTTCTGGAATATAATGTTCTGTGACCTTTGATCCTTTAATGTTGCAGCTGCCTCCAAGTCCTGTGTAATCCTCATCGTGACTCCCCAATATTTGAATTATTTCTTTCTGGCTACTTGTATTTTTTTACTTGACCTGACAGTTCTGAAATTTGTCTTTAATGTTCCTTGGAGTTTTTATTTTGGGATCTCTTTCCTGAGGTGATCAGTCGAATCTTTCAATGCTTATTTTGCTCTCTAGTTCTAGGACATCAGGGCAGTTTTCCTCAATAATTTCTTGAAAGATGCTGTGCAGGTCCTCCTTTTGATTATGTCTTTCAGATAGTCCGGTAATTCTAATATTGTGTCTCCTGGATCTGTTTTCCAGGTCCGTTGTTTTTCCCCATAAGGTTTATTTTATATTTTCCTCCATGTTTTAATTCCTTTGAATGGTATGAGTGGCTCTTGATGTCTCATAGAGTCATTAGCTTTCACTTGCCCAATTCTGACTTTTATAAGGGTTGTTTCCTCAATTAACTTTTATACCATCTTTTCCATTTGGCCAGTTATACTCTTTTTAAGGAGTTATCTTCTCGAATCAGTATTTGTATCTCCCTTTCATTTTTACTTTTTAAGCAGTTTTCCAAGTTGGTGAGACTTTTTTCATAATTCTTTTACATCACTCTCATTTCTTGGTAACATTGGCTTTATTTGTACAGACACTTTTCAATTTAATGTAATCAAAACTATCCATTTTGCATTTTATAATGCTAACTCTTGTCTTGAAGTCTTCCCCTCTCCATAGATCTGAAAGATAAACTATTCCTTGCTGTCCCAGATTGCTTACAATATCAGCCTTTATACCTAGATCATGCACCCATTTCGACTTTATTTTGATGTACAGTGTTAGATATTGGTCTATGCTCAATTTCTGCCATACTATGTTACAGTTTTCCCAGCAGTTTTTGTCATAGTTGAAACGTGGGGTGGAATAATAGACAAACCGAGACCACTGAGGCAAGAAAAAGAAAAAATTTATTACGAGTTCGAACCCGGGTCCCACCATACACAGAGAAATGGTGGACCCCGAGTATCTCCTCAGGTGCTCTTTTATACAATTTTGAGGGGAAAGCAGGAAGTACTGAGCTCACTGATTGGCTTAGTGAGACTCAGCTAACTCTTAGAGACAAGGAGTTGTCGGGAAATGATTGGCTAACAGACTTAGTTGAGTCTTGGAGATAGAGGCTTGATGCCAACTTCATGGGCTATAGGGGAGGGGTGAGAGCAGACAGATGTCAGGTGGGGGTCAGTTGAGGCGGTTAACTCAGTTCCCGGATCTTATAGGTCAACATGACATTGTGGTTAGGGTTGGGACATAGTGGTTAGGGTTGGGAAAACATGCATTCTCAGCAAAAACAAGTTATGAAGAAAAACAAGGTTATTCTATAATCTCCTGAGGTTTGGCCCCATTTCGCTTTTGGCCCTATTTCAATAGTGAGTTCTTATTCCAAAAACTAGGGCCTTTGGGTTTATCAAACAGTAGATTACTATAGTCATTGGCTGCTGAGTCTCATGTACCCAATCTATTCCATTGATCCACTATTCTGTTCTTCAGCTAGTACCAAGTAGTTTTGATGACTGCTGCTTTATAATACAGATTAAAATCTGGTATGGCTAGGCCACCTTCCCTAGCATTTCTTTTCAATTAATTGCCTTGATATTCTGGACATTTTGTTCTTCCAAATGAATTTTTAAAATATTTTTTCTAGCTCTATAAAGTAATATTTTGGTAGGTTGATTGGCCTGGCACTAAATATTTAATTTAATTTAGGTAAAATTGTCATTTTTATTATATTAGCTTGACCCAGCCATGAGCAACTGATGTTTTTCCAATTACTTAGATCTGAGTTTATTTGTGTGAACAGCGTTTTGTAATTGTGTTCATATAAGTCTTGGGTTTGTTTTGGCAGGTAGATTCCCAAATATTTTATAATGTCTACAATGACTTTAAATGGGATTCCTCTTTCTGTCTCTCATTGTTGGATTTTGTTAGAGATATATAGGAATGCCAAGGTCTATTTTATATCCTGCAACTTTGCCAAATTTGATTATTATCTCAAGTAGTTTTTTACTTGATTCTCTAGGATTCTCTAAGTATATCATCATATCGTCTTCAAAGAGTGATAGCTTGGTCTCTTCTTTGCCTAATTTGATTCCTTAAATTTCTTTTTTCTTTTATTGCTACTGCTAACATTTCTAGTACCAAATTTAATAAGAGAGGTGATAAGTGGTCATCCTTGTTTCACCCTTGATATTATTGGAAATGCTTCTAGCTTGTCCCCATTACATATAATGCTTGCTGATGGCTTTAGATAGATGCTACTTATTATTTTAAGGAAGACAAAATTTATTCATATACTTCCTAGTGTTTTTAATAGGAAAGGGTGTTGTATTTAGTCAAAAGCCTTTTCTGCATCTATTGAAATAATCATATGGTTTCTGCTAATTTTGTTGTTGATGTGATCAGTTATATTGATATTTTCCTGATATTGAACCACCCTTGCATTCCTGGAATAAATCCTACCTGATCAAAGTGTATTATACTTGTGATGAGTTGCTATAGTCTTTTTGCTAATATCTTATTTAGAATTTTTGTATCTATATTCATAAGGGAAATTGGTCTGTAATTTTTTTCTCTATTTTGTGTCTTCCTGATTTAGTTTTTAGTACCATATTTGTTTCATAAAAAGAATTTGGTAGGACTCTTTCAATTTTCCCTAATAGTTTGTAAAGTACTGGAGTCAGTTGTTCTTTAAATGTTTGGTAGAATCACTAGTAAAGCCATCTGGCCCTGGTGATTTTTTCCTAGGGAGTTCATTGATGGCTTGTTCAATTTCTTATTCTGAGATGGGGTTATTTAAGTAGTTTATTTCCTCTTCAGTTAGTCTGGGCAACTTATATTTTTGTAAATATTCATCCATTTCACTAACATTGTCAAATTTATGTGCAAATATTTGGGCAAAATAATTCCTAATTATTGTTTTAATTTCCTCTTTATTGGAGGTAGATTCACATCTTTCATTTTTGATACTTGTAATTTGGTTTTCTTCTTTTTTTTATCATATTGACTAAAGGTCTATCAATTTTATTGGTTTTTTCATAATACCAGCTCTTAGTTTTATTTATTAATTGAAGAGTTTTCTTAAATTCAGTTTTATTAATCTCTCCTTTGGTTTTCATTATTTCTAATTTAGCATTTAATTGGAGATTTTGAATTTGTTCTTTTTCTAGCTTTTCCATTTGCATGCCCAATTTATTGACCTCTATTTTCTCTTTTATTTATGTATGCATTCAGAGATATAAAACTTCCCTGAAGAACTGCTTTTGCTGTATCCCACAAGTATTGGTATGTTGTCTCATTATTGTCATTCTCTTGAATGAAGTTATTGATTGTTTCTATAATTTCTTGTTTGACCCACTCATTTTTTTGTTTTTTGGTTTTTTTTTTTCGAAAGGAAATTTGGGTTAAGTGACTTGCCCAAGGTCACACAGCTAGTTTTTGGGTTAAGTGTCTGAGACCAGATTTGAACTCAGGTCATCCTGACTCCAGGGCTGGTACTCTATTCACTGCACCACCTAGCTATGCTTGAGACCAGTTCATAATCCCTGTTGAGGCTTCAGCTGTGGTTGTGGAGTCAGTACTGTCTCCTGAATTTGGTTCCTCCCTCTCGAAACAGTAAGACTCCAAGTCTTTGTCTTTGCAGTCTGTTTTTTGCCCATTTTGAGGCAGGGTCTTAACCACGCCCTTTCTCTGGGGTTCCCAAGCCTTTACTGTTTAATTTTAAATTTAATTTTGCTCTGGGGCAATAATTACTGTATTTTGGGTGGGGGGATTGGAGCAGCTTTGGTTCACTCTGCCATCCTGGTCCCTGGAAGTTCAGATAGGTGCTTTTTCAATTTCCAGGCTGTGGATTGGTAGGCCCAGGAGTAGCTGCTGCCACTGCCATGGGCCCTGCATTTGTGTCTTACCCAGCTCTGTCAGATCCCAGCCCTGCAGGGGCTGGCCTGGGAATGGCCCTTGGGGTTGGTGGATCCACTTGCTGCCACATTTACGAGGCCTTGTCCAGGCTTCCACTCAGCGTCATCTGGGCCTCCTTGGGCAGCACCCCCTTGACATTGTCCAGGCCTCTCATTGCTCTTATTACTTTTCCCAATTTTTCTCCTACCTCTCTTAAATGATTTTTATGCTCCTTTTGGAATTCTTGCATGAGTCTTTTCTAGGCTTGTGACCATTTCCCATTTTTCTTTAGGGTTGTGCCCATAGGTGTTTTGACATTGTTGTCATCTTCTCAGTTTGTGTCTTGTCATCAAAATAACTTTCTGTGGTCCGATCCTTTTTTATGTTTTTTTGCTCATATTTTTTTCCTTTCTTTTAAATTTGAACTCTTCTAGTGCAGAAGGGGTGCCAGCTTAGGCTTCTTGTGCTAGTGCCTGCAGGCCCTGGCTTTTTACCTGGTGCTGCACCGTTGTTGCCCAGAGGCCTTCAGGGGACCCTTATGTCTGGTCATGTGTTGAGGGTGGGGTGGATGATGCCTGGTGCTGCTGAAAGCCATAGGGCATCTTATCTGGTGCTGAGCTGGTGTCCTGGTGATGGTTTCTGGCATGTGCTAAGGCCTGGTGGGGTGCTTCTGCATTTCCCTGGAGGTGCAATGAAGTACTTAGAGGACTGACCGTCCAGAGCTACCATGAAGCACTTGGTGGTTCTTGTAGTTGGAGTCTGATGATTCCCCTGGCTATGATAAGGCATGTGGGGGTCCTGGTGTTGGTATTTGCCTGCTCCACCACATTGGGGCTCAGGATCTCCCACTGGTTTGCTGAGATGGGGTCCGCCACTCATTTTCTACATTTCTTTTTCATTTCTTAGTACTTGTCTGCTAGCTCCAAAGAGCCTAATTTCTTCATGTTGCCTTAACCTATTCATAGCTTCTACTTAGACATCTCCTTCCTCCCTACATGCTACAGGCATTTCCATTCTTCTGAAATAAATTTAGTTTTTATCTCCCTTAATTCTTTTATTTTTTTATTTTTTTTAAACAAATGCTTTATTAACTTCTGTTTTACATCATTCATTTCCGCCAGATTTTGAGTTACAATCATTTTCCCTCCATTATTCCCCTACCTAACCTCCCAGAATAGTAATCCCACAAGATATCTCTTCCTCCAATCTGCTCTCTCCCATACCTTCTCCCATACCCCCATCGACTTTTCCATTAGAGGAAGGTGAGTCTTTGCATCCCAATGCCTGCACATCTTATCTCCCTATTACAAGCAAAAGAGTATTAATAATAGTATTTATATATATTTGAAACATTTAATGCTACGACCTCAAATTTCAGATCCATTTCCTTCCTCCCTTGTCACCCATTCCCTCTTGGGAGATAAGTAATTCAGTATATGTTGTACATGTCTAGCTATGCTAAACATTATCATAGTAGATATATTGTACAAGGCTGCTTATAATTCCCTCCCACTCATCCCACCCCCGACCTGGTCCATTCCCTACATGATCCTGTCCCTTTTTTATAGTGGGTACTTCCAACCTCCCCTCACCCCAAGGATGCCCTCCCATCCATCATCCCTCCTCCCATCCCCCTTCCCCCTATCCTGCTGCAGGTTGAGATATCCCATTTAGTTTGTATGTCATTTTCTCCCTGAACCAAATTCAATGTGAATGTGGTTTTGCCTTTTTTAGCCTTCCTGATTCTCCCCCTCTTTTGCAACCACTTCCCCTTGCTTCTTCTGCATGGGATAGTTTACCCTACCCTGTCTCTCCCCATCTCCTCTTGCCACAATATTGAAATTGTTTCTTCCTGGCTGCTTGTAGTATTTTCTCCTTGATCTGGGGATTCTGGAACCTGGCTATAATATTCCTGGGAGTTTTCTTTTGGGGATCTTTTTCAGGAGGTGATCAGTGGATTCTTTCAACCTCTATTTTGCCCTCTGGATCTAAAACATCAGGGCAGTTTTCCTTGAGAATTTCTTGAAGGGTGATTTCTAGGTTCTTTCCTTGATCATGGCTTTCAGGTAGTCCAATAATTTTTAAATTGTCTCTCCTGGATCTATTTTCCAGGTCAGTGGTTTTTCCCATGAGATATTTCACATTGCCTTCTATTCTTTCATTTGTTTGGATCTGCTTAACAGCATCTTGATTTCTCATAAAGTCATTAGCTTCCATTTGCTCCAGTCTAACTCTGAAGGAATGAATCTCCTCAGTGAACTTTTGAGATTCTTTTTCCATCTGGCAAATTCGACTTTTTAAGGCATTCTTCTCCTCATTGCCCTTTTGGGCCTCCTTTGCCATTTGAGTTAGTCTATTTTTTAAGGTGTTGTTTTCCTCAGTCAGGCTGTTGACCCTCATTTCATACTTTTCCTGCATCCTTCTCATTTCTCTTTCCAATTTTTCCTCCACTTCTCTTATTTGATTTTTAAAGTCCTTCTTAAGGTCCTCTATGGCCTGCAACCCGCTCATGTTTTCCCCTGGGGCTTTTGGAGCAGGACTTCTGACCTCACAGTCCTTTTCCCGCTCTATGCCCCCAAAATAGGAGTCTAGGGTTGCATTTTTCTGTTTCCTTTGCCTTGGCATGTTGCCACTTAATTGCTTGACTTTTGGGCTTGTTGCCACACTGGCTTTAAGGCCAGATAGAGGAATTTTCGTCCCGAACGTGTGGGGGGCAACTTCCGTTTCTGGCAAGCTGTAAACCCACCCACAACTTCCACCCTAGATCACAATCCAGATCCAGGGAGGTTAAAGCAAGAGCGATTACCCCCCAAGACTGATCGCTGGATCTCCCTACAAATTTGCAGGCTGGGAGCGGGAGCTGCCTCTGAAAACTACAAAATGGCGTTTGTCCTCAGCGGCTTCTAGCCCCCAGGGGAGGGAGCCGACGCATTCCCTAATACAAGTCCCAAAGTCCATAGGACACTAACCTCTTACTTTGTCCTAGGCAAGTCTATGTTGATAATTCTGGAGTTGCCACAGCTCCTGGTGTTCTGGGGTTCCTCCAGCTGGCTGCTGGCCCTGCCGCCCTGGGGCTAAAACCTCGGCTCATGCGGACCTGGGCTCGGCTCCGTTTCCTGCGCTCTGCGTGCTGCACGCTGCCAGGTCCCAGACCACTGCGCTGGTCCTTCCTGCAGGGCTGCTGGGCTGTTCTCAGTGGGAGTTTAGCTTCTCTGTGTCGTTCTGTGGGTGCTGGGGCTCCAGAAGTTGTTCAGAGTCCCCTTTTACATAGTTTGGGGGGAATCTGGGGGCAGAGTGGCTTGGATGAGCTGTTTCTACTCCGCCATCTTGGCTCCGCCCCCTCCCTTAGTTCTTTAGTGTTAAAAAGCAACTTGTTTAAATAAGATGGTATAATGCAAAGATCACTGTTAGAATTAGTTCTGCTACTAACTAGCTAATTGATAATAAACATATCTAAACAGCTAAGTGGTAGAATGGAGTGGAGGACTTGGAGTTAGGAATATATGAGTTTAAATATTGCTTCAAACATGTATTAGCTTCAGGACGTTGGGCAAGTCTCTTCACCTCTGAGCCTCAGTTTCCTTATTTGTAAAATGGGTATTAAAATAACAGCTATCTTACAGAGTTGTTGTAAGGATCAAATAAGAACATTTGCATGAGTGAAGTCTTTTGTAAACTTTAAAATGCTATGTTAACATTGTAATTTAAGAATATTTTGAAGAACCAAGCTTCATAAATTGGTATGGTGCATTTTTTCTTATTTATAAGACAAAGAAAGTAGACATACGGAATAAACATTTTTATTTCAAAGTAAAATTATATTTTTTGTATCAGTACACACAGCTGGTCTTTGTAATGTTAATGCTAGCTAATAATAATATAATGATGATGTACTATCCTCTCTGGGCCTCATTTTTCTCAACTATGAAGTGAAGGTATTAAACTAGGTGATTTTTGAGGGTCCCTGTAGCCTTAAGATCTTATCCCTAACTCTTCCTCCTTCTTCTTTCCCCAGCTACCTTCAGTTCTCTCCATGTGAGTTTATTTGATATTTTAAATCATTGTCTAATTGATGAGGAATTCAGTGATGTGGGAAAAGATATTGGTGGAACAGACTTTATAAATTATACTATTTAGCCTAATACTGTAGCTCAGGGAGAGGGAAGAGTGAAAGAACATTTGTGGTACCTATCTTTCTTTCTGGTATGATTTTGGCCAATGGCCAAGAGGCCATTCTCTCAAGATTATGATAGTGTACATAGCTGGGATAACAAGTACTCTAGGAAAAATTTGTGAAATAGGTGGTTTGGGAGGTCCTTCTACCTCCCTTGGTATTTATTCCTAATTTTACTATACTTAGATGAATCTTATTATTATTATTAACCAGTGTAGCATATGGAATATCCATCTGTTATCCTTCATTCTTGCTATATACTAGTATACTTCCTTTTTTTAGTCATATACCTATGATACTTTTATGTCATTTCATATGTATAATTCTTCATTAGTATGCTGTAGGATATTTATACTTGTCATACATGTTTTTCTATTGTCCTTTGAGTGACCCATAATTTTCTTCAAAGCTGATTCATAGTCATTCACCAAAAGTATATTGGATTTTTTAAAATGAGGTTTTGTTTTAGAGAGAAGTTTAGAATCACTAAAATTAATGTGTAGTTTCCTAAATGTAAGCCTACATTTTTCCTCCTATATTACCATGGGCCCAGACCATCGTACATCCTCATTTTCTAAGATTTTTGTAGTGATATTTAATAGCCCTGTGGGTTGTCCATCCCTCTATCTGTCTGTCTCTCTATTGTATCTATTGATATATAGTGATAAGGATCCTTTGTCTTTTTTTTTTTCTTGTATGGATAGTGAAGCCAAATTCTTTTATGTGATTTTGGAATTCACTTAGGAAATCTTACAGTATCCTAGTACTTGATAGAATTAATATAATGTCATTTTCATATAGCAGCTAGAAGACCTTCCCATCTATAGGGAATCCCTCTTCCATTTGGACTCTCTACTGGACATCATTCATGACAATGGCCAACATCTTTGGTGAGTAGACCTCTCTCTCCTTGTTTTAGAAGACTGATCTGTTGTGGTTTTTTATTATATCTTTTGAAGAATGTTGAATGATTTTAATATGCATAGTGTAGCTTTTTGAAGAGCCTTTGATGATAAAGCATTTTGCTCTACTGAATCAAGTTTTTTTGTCAACAAACTTAAGAATCTTGTTTCTCTGCCGATCAGTGAACTGTTTGACTGAATAAATGTGATGTCTTCTAGAATATCAGTTGTAAAAATCTGCTTCTTCCCTTTTCATACCTTCATTAAAGATAGATTTTTCCCATAAATATTTTTGTGTAGCAGGAAAGTAACTCTATGGGCTAGTAATTATTGACATTTTCTTGATTACCTTTCAGGAACAAGGTTTGAATTTTTTCCATTTTTAGTACTTGTCCCTCTTGAGAATCATTCCCTTAATATACGTATAAAATTGTTTCTCCTTCACTATAGATCTCTGTAAAAATTTTCTGTGTTACAGCTTTTTAAAGTGCCATTTGTACTTTCTTGTGCCTTACATTGGAGGTTCTAACGTTCAAGTTCTAATGTGGTGGTTCCAGTGTCATCATGAAGAAAACAGCTATAAAAGTCTTGGCAGATTTTTTTTTCCATTTTTCATATTTGTTGTCTTTCTGGTTTCATCTTTAAGTGCTCTTAGGAAGGTCTTGCTTTCTTAGGTCTCTTATGCAGCTTTCTGTAAGCTTGTTTGTCTGTCTACAATGCTGTTTTTTGAACTAATATTAATCACAGTCTAATTTGACCCACTTTTCCTACCTTATGAAGTTCATGTTCTAAACTCATTGTTTTTTTGTCTGCCATATCTCTCTTTACAATAAATTGTTTTCCTAGTTCTGCTTACTTCAGACAGTGTCAGTTTGTTCAAGTCTTCCCAAGTTTCTCTGAAATTGTCTCTTTTATCATTTCCTTTGGCACAATGGTAGTACCAAATAGTTCCCCTACCTATTTGGCCATCTCTAACCTCCAGCAAACCTATGGATAAGGACACATCCTTTCTGTTGTGGACCCTCTTGCTCAACTTTTTCCACACATGAACCTTGAGGACTATAACTCTATGATACCTGGGGAAGTCATTGATCAATATATTTTCTTCAATTAGTTAGGAACTGCCTTTTACCACAATTGTATCATTCTGTGCGTAATTCTGACTTTGCCTATTGAAGCCTACATGGGGGTCATTTTTTTTTTTTTGCTTTTTGGAGGGCAGTTGGGGTTAAGTGACTTGCCCAAGGTCACATGGGGGTCATTTCTAGTAGGGTAGTTAAGAGATATAAATGTAAATAACATTGAAAATGAAATGATTAAAAACAGAAAAGGATGTAATTTAATCTAAAAACAAATGGTTGTCCTTGAGGCAAATGCTATTATTTGTAAATATGGGAGATGTCCCATAGTCTTTTTTTAAAAATGAGCAAATTTTAATTTTTTCTCTCTACTACTGCTCCCTCCAAAAAAGGAGAACATTAAATATGCATCAGCATTATCAAAAAATATGACTCATTTTGCATTTTGAATCCATCACTTATTTGTTAGGACCTAGATAACATGCTTCATCATTGATTCTTTGGAATCTTGGTTGATCATTAATAAGAGTTTCAAGTCTTAAAAAGTTGTTGTCTTTACAATCATTGTATCAGTTGTTTTCTCCATTCATTTCATTCTGCATCAGTTCATACAAGTTGTCTCAGGTTTCTCTGAAACTGTCCCTTTCATTACCTATACCATACCATAACAGTAAAATAGTGTTCTATTACATTCTCACATAATAACTTGTTTTATATTATAACAATTGTTGGGCACCTCCTCAATTTCCAGATTTAGCTACTATAAAGAAATGCTGCTAAAAATAATTTTTATAACTATAGGTCCTTTTTTCTTCCATTGATCTCTGGAGGAGGGATTAGTGTCACTGAGTCAAAGGATATGTGTAGTTTAATAACGTTAGGTACAGTTGCCAATTGCTTTCTACAGTGACTGGACCAGTTTGCCATTCTACCACAGTGCATTAATAAGCCTTATTTTCACTTAGCCTCTCCCACACTTTTCATTTTCCTTGTTTTGTGTTAACTTTCCCAATCAGAAGGTACCTCAAGCGATTTTAATTTTTATTTCTCTGATGATTACTGATTTGGAGCATTTTTTCATTGATGACTTGATTTCTTCCTTTGACTGTAGTGGGGATGTTGAATGCAATCTATCATAGATGGGGAGTCAACTCTTTTATTGGAACCTTTTAATGAGGATAGTTGCCTGATCAAAGATCATAGACAGGACCTTCCTTGTGAGGGGACTGATGTCCCCATATAAAACTGATGTTGGCTGTAATGTCTGGTAACTGCCAGGTAACCTTTGCAACAGTGATCCAGGTTGAAAACATATGGAAAAGAATGTGCTGTACTTGGTTGAATGCACACTAATTACTTATTCCTTGGTATACACAGGTCTTTGGTCTTGAAGGTCACAGCTGCCTGTAGTCCATCAAGGATGCCTAATGGCCCCTTGCTTGTTTGGATGACAGGTGTATGTGCTAGCTCAGCCCTCCCTGGAAAACTGATTGTTCTTTTGTTTTCCCCTGTTAATGATCAATCATATATACTCCAAAATCCTGCATATACACCAAAGGGTTGAAAAGATATATAAGCACACCTCTCTTTGAATAAATTTGAGCTTTATGATTCACTCATATGGACTCCATCTTCCTTTCATTTCTCTCTGAGAATTCATGCATTAAGCTGTCTTAGTGCACCCCAAGGCAGCTGCAGGGCATTTAACACTTCCTGATGGGGAGAAGAGGCTTCCTTGACATGTGTAGAAGCAGAGCTTACAAATTTGGGCTATTGTAATGCACTATTCTTGTATAGAGGTAATTAGATCCAAGATGTCAGTTGTGAAAGTTATATTGGGACGGATTAGAGGGTATTTCATGACAGTCTTAAAGTGTGGAAGCTTTAAAATTTTAGAAGGTATATTTCAGATATGCATTCCTATCAGGGAGAAAGTGTCCAATTCAGCCTTGTCTAGTCTGTGTACAGACCTTAACCAGGCTGTTTTTTAAAAAAAATATCCTAGTTGGTTTTGTCATTGTTGCCACTGTTCTGTAGATTTCCTAGAGCAGCATAAACTTTTTGGAGCAATTGACCCCTGAAGTGATAAGCTGGGTCTCTTTCATTCTAAACAAATCCAAAACATGGGATGACTTCATAGAACTATTTTTTGGCTACTACATAGAACTATTTTTTAGCATCATCTTTCCAACAAGAGAATATTTCAGGTTATCCACTACAGATGGCGATCATAACATATTAAATATTTATACCTCTTGGCTGGAGAGAAGATTAATAGTTTTGGGGGGCTAGGAGAAGGACCAGATGTTCTTGTGAATAATGTGTAGTTCTGTAGGAACAGTTTCCCAGGTAGATGTGTCAGACTGATTTTTTTTCCCTGCAAGGGATGACAAACCATGGGCATACCAACATTTTTTAATGTTACTAAGCATTTCTTTGGCATTATGTGCAACCATATGAACAAGAAATGCCTGTGCAGGTAAGAAAGAATGAAGAGTCACTGGGAGGCCATGAGGGAGTTTCGAGAGCATATTTGAGTAAAAAATAGCACCTAGTTTGGACTAAAGTTCATTCTTGGTCTTCATTGTGTCATCCTGGAATAAAAATTGGGAAGAGGGACAATGGAGAAATTGGGAGCCAAAAGGAAGATAAAGCACAAGAGATAATGGGAACTTTTGCCACAGAATCAGTGAATAGATTTCCTGTGGTGAAACCAGTTCTAGTCATATAGGCCCTACACCAAGGGACTAAAATTGTAGAAGGCAAGAGAATGGCAGAAGTAATTCACTTTTGAGAGGGGATGGAGAAGATAAAAGTCTTTGCAGATATATGGAAGTTTAGTGTTTCTATGTTTCTAAGTCTGGTGTTTCTGTAATAAACTAAATGCATGACAGATACCAAAAGCAAAGCAACTGTCAGGATATATTGTAACCGTGGACAGGAGGCCAAGGTATAAGCATTTATTAGTGCAGAAAGTTCTGCAGCTTGCATATTAGCCATAGCAAAATGCCAAGAGATTCAGTAAAAGTAGAGGCAGGATTCTGTTGCATTGCCCATACTTGGATCTGGGTCACAGTCCTGGGTCTCAGTCCCGGGTCTCAGTCCCAGGGCAAGGAGCAGCACTAGCACACTTGAGTTTGTGACATCAGCTAGGACCCTGGTCACAGTTCCATGGCAGAAAAGAGTGCTTGTGATCACTCACAGACCAGAACACAGGCCAGGAGAGTAATAAACACACCTCTTCCTAGATCATACCACCTTGGAAGAACTGAAAACTTAAAGGTTCACAAAATTATCTCTAAAAGCAATTTCACCAAAAACCTGAAGCTTTGGAAAAGTGCTCCCTCGACCATGGGGGCAGAGTCCAATTTTAACATAAAGTTAGAAGTCAAGAAATAGACTGGCAAAATGAGCAAACAACAGAAAAATATCCTGACTGTAGAAAATTACTATGCTAATACGGAAGATCAAAACACAAACTCAGAAGACAGCACAGTCAAAACTGCTACCTCTAAAACCTCAAAGAAAAATACGAATTGTTCTCAGGCCATGGAAGAGCTCAGAAAGGATTTTTAATTAAGAGAGATAGAAGAAAAGTTAGAGAAATGAGAGTGATGCAAGAAAAATAATGAGAAAGAGTCAAAACCTTGGTAAAAAAAAATGTCCCAAAAAATAAAGAAGAAAAAAATACCTTGAAAAACATAATAAGCCACATGGTAAAAGAGTTGCAAAAATCCAGTGAAGAGAAGAATGCTTTGTAAATCAGAATTGACCAAATGAAAAGAGATTTACAAAAATTCACTGAAGAAAAGAACTTCTTTTAAAATGTTTTAAAATTAATTTATTTGTTTATTTTTAGTTTACAAGATTGAGTTCTACAATATCATGAGTTTCAAATTTTCTGCCCCTCCCTATCCCCCACCTTCCCCCCGACCCCCATGGCGGCATGCAATCAAATATAGAATCTGCAAATACCTTCAAGTTAAACATTAGTCAGGTTGTAAAGACGGATTATAATTGATGTAATGAACAATGGGAAAGAGGAAACAAAACAAGAAAAAGAAAGAGAGCAAGTAGTTTCCTTCAATATGCATTCAAATTCTGTAGTTCTTTCTCTGGATAAGGACGTTTCTTTCCATCATGAGTCTTTTGGAATTGTCTTATAACTTTGCATTGCTGTAAAGAGTCCAGTCTATCAAAGTTGGTCATCATACATACGTTGTGTCTATAATTGTGTACAAATTTCTACTGGTTCTCCTCTTCTCACTCAGCATCAGTTTGTATAAGTCTTTCCAGGTTATTATGAAGTCTGTCTGCTCCTCAGTTCTTATAGCACCATAATCCATTACATTCATATACCACAACTTGTTTGGCCATTCCCCAATTAATGGGCATACCCTTGATTTCCACTTCTTTGCCACCACAGAAAGAGCTGCTATAAATATTTTTGTACATATGGGGCCTCTTCCCACTTCATTAATCTCTTTGGGATCCAACCCTAGAAGTGGTATTGCTGGGTCAAAGGGTATGAAATTATTTATAGCCCTTTGGGCATAGTTCCAGATTGCTCTACAGAATGGCTGGATCAATTTTCCACTTCCCTCTTAATCTTGGTTACATTGGCTTTGTTTGTACAGAAACTTTTCAATATAATATAATCAAAATTATCCATTTAGCATTTTATAATGCTCTCTCTTGTTTGGTCATAAAATCTTCCCTCCTCCATAAATCTGAGAGGTAAAATATTCCTTGCTGTCCCAGATTGTTTACAGTATTAGCCTTTATACCTAGATCATGCACCCATTTCGACTTCATTTTGGTATACAGTGTTAGACATATTGGACATATTAGACATACACATATTGGTCTATGCCCAGTTTCTGCCATACTATATTCCAGTTTTCCCAGCAGTTTTTGTCAAATAGTGAGTTCTTATCCCAAAAACTAGGGTCTTTGGGTTTATCAAACAGTAGATTACTATAGTCATTGCTGAGTCTCATGTACCCAATCTGTTCCACTGATCCACTACTCTATTATTCCTCAGCCAGTAACAGTTTTGATGACTGCTGCTTCATAATACAGATTAAAATCTGGTATGGCTAGGCCACCTTCCCTAGCATTTCTTTTCATTAATTGCCTTGATATTCTGGACCTTTTGTTCTTCCAAATGAATTTTGTTACTATTTTTTCTAGCTCTATAATTTTTTGGTAGGTTGATTGGTATGGCACTAAATATGTAATTTAATTTTGGTAAACTTATCATTTTTGTTATATTAGTTTGTCCCAGCCATGAGCAACTGATGTTTTTCCAATTACTTATATCTGAGTTTATTTGGTGAACAGCGTTTTGTAATTGTGTTCATATAAGTCCTGGGTTTTGTTTTTGGCAGGTAGATTCCCAAATATTTTATAATGTCTACAGTGACTTTAAATGGGATTCCTCTTTCTTTCTCTTGCTGTTAGGTTTCATTAGAAATATATAGGAATGGGGCGGCTAGGTGGTGCAGTGAGTAAGAGCGCTGGCCTCGGAGTTTGGATGACCCGAGATCAAATCCGGCCTTGGAAAATGAGCACCCACGCATAAATAATGACTAGCCGTGTAACCTTGAGCAAGTTACTTAACCCCAATTGCTTAATAAAAAAAAAAAAAAAGAAATATATAGGAATGCCAAGGACTTATGTGGGTTTATTTTACATCCTGTAACAAATTTGTTTATTATCTCAAGGAGTTTTTTACTTGATTCTCTAGGATTCTCTATAAGTATATCATCATATCATCTGCAAAGTGATAGCTTAGTCTCTTCTTTGCCTTAATTTGATTCCTTAAATGTCTTTTTCTTCTCTTATTGCTACTGTTGATATTTCTAGTACCAGATTGAATAAGAGGGGTGATAGTGGACATCTTTGTTTCACCCCTGATATTATTGGAAATGCTTCTAGCTTATCCCCATTGCATATAATACTTGCTGATGGTTTTGGATAGATACTACTTATTATTTTAAGGGAGACAAAATTTATTATACTTCCTAGTGTTTTTAATAGGAAAGGGTGTAGTATTTTGTCAAAAGCCTTTTCTGCATCTGTTGAGATAATCATATGGTTTCTACTAGTTTTGTTGTTGATATGATCAATTATATTGATAGTTTTCCTGATATTGAACCACCCTTGCATTCCTGGAATAAATCCTACCTGATCAAAGTGTATTATTCTCATGATAGGTTGCTTTAGTCTTTTTGCTAATATTTTATTTAGAATTTTTGCATCTGTATTTGTAAGAGATATTGTTCTGTAATTTTTTTTTTCTGTTTTGTCTTTTCCCAATTTAGGTATCAGTACTATATTTGTGTCATAAAAAGAATTTGGTAGGACTTGTTCTTCTCCAATTTTCCCAAATAGTTTGTAAAGTATTGGAATCGATTGTTCTTTAAATGTTTGGTAGAATTCACTAGTAAAGCCATCTGGCCCTGGAGATTTTTTCCTAGGGAGTTCATTGATGGCTTGTTCAATTTCTTATTCTGAGATGGGGTTATTTAAGTAGTTTACTTCCTCTTCAGTTAATCTGGGCAATTTATATTTTTGTAGATATTCATCCATTTCACTGAGATTGTCAAATTTATGTATATTCTCTTGGACAAAATAATTACTGATTATAGTTTTAATTTCCTCTTCCTTGGAGGTGGATTCACCCTTTTCATTTTTGATATTCATAATTTGGTTTCTTCTTTCTTTTTTTATCATGTTGACTAAAGGCCTATCAGTTTTATTGTTTTTTTCATAATACCAGGTCTTAGTTTTATTGATTAATTCAAGAGTTTTCTTAAATTCAGTTTTATTAATCTCTCCTTTGGTTTTCATCATTTCTAAGGGACTTAGCCATGCCTTTCCTCTGGTGTTCCCAAGCCTTTACTGTTTAAAATTTTGCTCTGGGACAATAATTACTGTATTTTCGGGGATGGGGTGGGGGCATTGGAGCAGCTTTGGTTCACTCTGCCATCCTGGTCCCTGGAAGTTCAGATAGGTGTTTTTTCAATTTCCAGGCTGTGGGTTGGTAGTCCCAGGACTAGCTGCTGCCACTGCCATGGGCCCTGCATTTGTGTCTTACCCAGCTCTGTCAGATCCCACCCCTGCAGTGGCTGGTGTAGGAAAGGCCCTTGGAGTGGATGGATACATTTGCCACCACGTTGAAAAGGTTTCATCCAGGCCTCTCCATGCCACATCGTCTGGACCTGGCCTCTTGATAATTTCTCGAAAGATGATGTCTAGGCTCTTTTTTTGATCATGGCTTTCAGGTGGTCCAATATGTTTTAAATTATCTCTCTTGGATCTATTTTATAGGTCAGTGGTTTTTCAAATGAAATATTTCACGTCATCTTCTGTTCTTTATTCTTTTGGTTGTATTTTATAATATTTATATTTTATAATTTTATATATTTTATAATTTCTTGATTTTTCATAAAGTCATTAGCTTCCATTTGTTACATTCTAATGTTGAAGAAATTATTTTTTTTAGTGAGCTTTTGAACCTCTTTTGCCATTTGGGTTAGTTTATTTTTTAAGGTGTTATTTTTTTCAGTATTTTTTGGGAGTCTCCTTTATGAAGATGTTGATTAATTTTTCATGATTTTCTTGCATCATTCTCATTTCTCAATTTTTCCTCCACTTCTCTAGCTTATTTTCAAAATCCTTTTTGAGTTCTTCCATGGCCTGTGACCAATTTATAATTTATAATTTTCTTGGAGGCTTTTGATGCAGGAGCCTTGACTTTGTTGTTGTATTCTGGTTGCATATTTTGATCTTATTTGTCTCTAAACTAATCTTCCCAGCCAAATACTCGACTTTCTAGCAGTTTGTCAGGGAAGAGCTCAGTTTCCGGTGGAGTGGGGTATATTGTCCCAGGCTTTAGGGGTTTTGTATCAGCCACTTGATGCCCAGCATCTGTGGGCCCAGAGCTCCTGAAGTAGCTATTGCTGCTGCTGCTCCTGCCACTCCCGCTGCCATTGCGTTCACTATCTCCACTGCCCCGTGGCTGGGACTGCACCCTAGCCAGACTGTGTTCCTCATTTGTCTGGATCCCACAGAGTTTTCCCACTCACCTGTGCTGTCTTTGGTATTTGTGGGTTGAGAAGCCTGGAAACCGCCACAGCTGCCAGTGATTTTCAGTGCCCTGAGGCCTATCTACTCTGGTTCAATCTTTGCTGGCAGTGGCCCACACAGTACTATGCTCCATGCCCAGCTGAATACAATATACCCTTCCTGTCAAGTTTCCAGGCCATCCTGGGCTGGAGATTTGCCTCACTCTGTCATTTTGTGGGTTCTGTAGCTCTAGAATTTGTTTAGAGTTATTTTTGTTTTCGCTCTTTTTTTGGAGAGGGGAAGGCTGGGCAATTGGGCTTTAAGTGACTTGCCCAAGGTAGTATTAAGTGTCAGATGTGACAGCAGATGTAAAACCCTCGGAAAAGCCAGAGAGATTCTCGCACGTGCATTTCCCTCGAGTGTACACAGGCTGCAACCTGTACCATGAGTGTGCAGCCCAGGGTGCGACTCAGAAGAAAGTACTGGATGACTTGAGTAACAATCAGGAAATTTCTCAGGATCTGCTTGACATGAGTAACTCCATTCTGTTTTTAGCCTCCATTTTAGGTTCTTAACGTTTCATTTCTTGAGTTAGGTTTCAATTTACTGTAGTCACATAAGCCTCTTGAAATTTGTTTCCCCATTAGAAAGTCCCTGCCTCACAACCCATCCCAAGTTGATAGAAGGAACCTTGTATCTTGTTTGCCTCATCTCTGAGAATATATAAATATCTTTATGAAACCTTCACTCTGGCACCTCGTTTGTTTCTCAGTGGTGTGCCTTGCTGATACCATTGTCTGGATGCAGCTCAGCCCCTCTTGTTTTCATATAACGGGTCTCAGACACAACAGCAGAAATACAGGGCACCAGAAGAATTAGCCAAGTAAATCCAAAAGGTCAAGTCCTTGCAATCCCATCTCTTCTTTATAGCAAGTCTTTGTGGATTGAGATAATATTCATTTTTTTTTATTGTCCAGATTTGTGGCAGTAATAATAAAAACTACCATTTCTGTAGTGCTTTAAGGTTTTACAGAGAGCTTTATATATGGTACCTCATTGGATTCTTTTTTTTTTTCAATTAAACAAATGCTTTATTAACTTCTGATTTACATCATTCATTTCCGCCAGATTTTGAGTTACAATTTTTTCCCCTGTTTTTCCACTACCCACCACCCCAGAATAGCAGTCCCACAAGATATCACTTCCTCCAATCTGCTCTCTCCCATATCTTCTCCCATACCCCCTTTGACTTTGCCATTAGAGCAAGGTGAATCTCTGTGCCCCAATGCCTGCACATTTTATCTCCCAATTACATGGAAAAGAGTATTGATAATAGTATTTATATATATTTGAAACATTTAATTTTAAGACTTTGAATTTCAGATCCATTCCCTTCCTCCCTTGCCACCCATTCCCTCTGGGAAGATAAGTAATTCTGTATGTGTTGTACATGTATAGCTATGCAAAGTATTACCATAGTAGATATATTGGACAAGGCTGCTTATAATTCCCTCCCACCCATCCCACCCCCGACCTGGTCCATTCCCTACTTTAACCTGTCCCTCTTCTATAGTGGGCACTTCCAACCTCCCCTCCCCACAAGAATGCCCTCCCATCCATCATCCCTCCTCTCATACCCCTTCCCTCTATTCTGCTGCAGGTTGAGATATCCCATTTAGTATGTATGTCATTCTCTCCCTGAACCAAATTCAGTGAGAATGTGGTTTTGCCTTTTTGCCTTCCTATTCTTCCCCTCCCCTGCAGCTACTTCCCCTTGCTTCTTCTACATGAGATAGTTTTACCCTACCCTGTTTCTCCCTGTCTCCTCTTGCCACTTTCCTCTCTCACCTCATAATTTCACACCTTAAGTATCATTCCTTCACAACAAATTCAACCTATGCCCTATCTCCATGCATAACTGTAAACATATATATATATATATATATATATATATATATACATTCACATATGTATTCATATGACCATACACCCTTCTTCCATTATTTTCATACTGAAAAAGGTTTCATCAGTCACAGTTATTGTTTTTCCATGTAGGAATGTAATAGGTCAACTTTGATAAATTCCTTTTGATTCCTTTTCCCTGATTACCTTCTCAGGCATCTCTTGCTTCTTGTGTCTGGATGTCAGATTTTCTATTCAACTCTGGTTTTTTCCTCAAGAATGCTTGAAAGTCCTCTATTCCACTGAATGACCATATTTTCCCCTGAAACAAAATACTCAGTTTTGCTGGGTAGGTGACCCTTGGGTTCATTCCCAGCTCTTTTGCCCTCTGGAATATCATATTCCATGCCCTTCGATCCCTCAGTGTAGAAGCTGCCAGGTCCTATGCTATTCTGATTGTGTTTCCACAATATTGAAATTGTTTCTTCCTGGCTGCTTGTAGTATTTTCTCCTTGATCTGGGGATTCTGGAACCTGGCTATAATATTCCTGGGAGTTTTCTTTTTAGGATCTTCTTCAGGAGGTGATCTGTGGATTCTTTCAACTCTCTTCTGCCCTCTGGGTCTAAAACATCAGGGCAATTTTCCTTAAGAATTTCTTGAAGGGTGATTTCTAGGTTCTTTCTTTGGTCATGGCTTTCAGGAAGTCCAATAAATTTTAAATTGTCTCTCCTGGATCTGTTTTCCAGGTCAGTGGTTTTTCCCATGAGATATTTCACATTGCCTTCTATTCTTTCATTTGTTTGGATCTGCTTAACAGCATCTTGAGTTCTCATAAAGTCATTGGCTTCCATTTGCTCCAGTCTAACTCTGAAGGAATGAATCTCCTCAGTGAGCTTTTTCCATCTGGCAAATTTGGCTTTTTAAGGCATTCTTCTCCTCATTGCCCTTTTGGGCCTCCTTTGCCATTTGAGTTAGTCTATTTTTTAAGGTGTTGTTTTCCTCAGTCAGGCTGTTGACCCTCATTTCATACTTTTCCTACATCCTTCTCATTTCTTTTCCCAATTTTTCCTCTACTTCTCTTATTTGATTTTTAAAGTCCTTCTTAAGGTCCTCTATGGCTTGTAACCCACTCATATTTTCCTTTGGGGCTTTTGGAGGAGGATTTCTGACCTCATAATCCTCTTCCTGTCCTATGCTTCAATCCTCTTTGCCCCCAAAATAGGAGTCTAAGGTTGCATTTTTCTGTTTATTTTGTTTCCTTTGCCTTGACATGTTGCCACTTAATTACTTGACTTTTGGGCTTGTTGCCACAGTAGGACTCTGCCACCAGACAGGAGAGCTTTCGTCCCGAACGTTGGGGTCTTCACAGCTTTCTGGCAAGCTGGATACCCACCCCAGACCTCCCCCCCCGCCCCAGATCACAATCCAGATCCGAGGAGGTTAAAGCAAGAGTGATTACCCCCCCAAGACTGATCGCTGGATCTCCCTACATTTCGCAGGTCAGGAGCTGGAGCTGCCCCTGAAAACTACAAAATGGCATCTCCTCAGAGGCTTTTAGCCCCCAGGGGAGGAAGCCGACACATTCCCCAAATACTGGTCCCAAAGTCCATAGGGCACTAACCTCTCACTTTGTCCTAGGCATGTCTGTGTTGATAATTCTGAATCGCCACAGCTGCTGGTGTTCTGGGGTCTCTCCAGCCGGCTGGAGGCCCTGCCGCCCTGGGGCTAAAACCTTGGCTCACGTGGACCTGTGCTCGGCACTCCACCTGCACTGCTGGCTCCCAGAGCGCTGCACTGGTCCTTCCTGCAGGGCTGCTGGGCTGTCCTCAGCGGGAGGTTAGCTTCTCTGTGTCGTTCTGTGGGTGCTGGGGCTCCAGAAGTTGTTCAGAGTCCCCTTTTACATAGTTTGGAGGTGATCTGGGGGGAGAGTGCCTTGGTCGCACTGTTTCTACTCCACCATCTTGGCTCCACCCCACTTCATTGGATTCTTACAACTCTGTGGTATATTCTGTTATGTATATTTTACAGATGAGGAAACTGAGTTTAGGATAGGTTTAGTGACTTGCTCAGATTTAAATAAGTGTCTTACATAAGATTCAAACTCAGGTCTTCCTTTAAATTTTTTTTCTTTTTGCAATTAATAAAAATCTATTTTCTCTCCCTTACACTTTCCCCGTTCCACATCAGAAAAGGGAAAACAAGTCAGGATGATTGCAAAAAATATACATATTCAAGCAAAATAAATTTTTACATTGGCTATGTTTAAAAGTATCCTTGAGTCCATCACCTTTCTCTAAGAAAGTGAGCATGTTTCATCAGTAGTCCTGTGCATTTATTGTTGGTCGTTACATTTTTCACAGACCTTCAGTCTTTCAGAGTTATTCTTTACGCTATCATTTTTATCATATAAATCATTCTGTTATCAAAGTCAGATCTTCCAGACTTCGTGCCCAGTAGTCTTATCTACTACACCATCTACTGATATTAGAATTATAGGAGGCTAGAGAGGAGTTTTGAGAATTATGACAAGATATATGAGGGGATCTCTTATGAAACTCTTGTCATTTGAATTTGTGGAGCTGTAAGTTTGGCCTGGGCAAAACATGTTTTCTTCCACTTATTTATTATAAAAATGCACTGCTTTTTCAGTGACCTTGAAAGTGGGCTTTGATTCCTTCTCAGTAACAGTATTCTGATCCACCTGAGAAATAGCCTCTTGCAGGCTAATAACAAAGCTTTGTATTGGGTGTAATGGGTTCTGAGTCTGGGCTGGCTGCCTCAATGCTTTCTGAAGCAGTTTCCTCTAATAGTCATATGTATGTTGATTGGACTTTTGCTTGAAGCTCGGGATATAATAGAGCCAACTGGCTCTGATTATCATTGTGAGCATTTATACTTTGGAAATTTAGCAAATACTATAAATCATAGCTTGATTTATTATTTTGTTTATTGTCTAGACTTAAAGTGAAGGAGCTAATGTTAATGCAGATTAAACTTAAAAGTATGTCGTGTGTACATTTTCCAGAGAGACCCCATCAAGTTCAGAGGGAACATCCCCATAAGACTGCATTCAGGAGCCACTGTCATGCATATTGGATGCCCTGATCAGTCTAGTAGTATTTGGTCATTGAGTAGCAAGACTAGAAGTTTGCATCTGCCCAAATGGATTGGTATATTACAAAACTTTGTTCCAGTTAATTTTTTAAAATCCACCTTGGTTTTCAGTTTTTAGGAATGGAACTTAGACCAGGTGAAAGCAACTAGATCACATGGACTAACATGATTTCTCCCCCTGACATTTCTCTTCTCCTTTCTCCTTCCCTCCCCTCCAAGGTGAGAGTATACATACTTGTGGAACTTCATTGGAATTGAGAATATCCAACAGTCTTGGTTACTTAATGGGTTGGCTTGTTTTCTTAGAACCAGTTTCAATGGGGAATCATAGTCACAGTTAACTACTTAGCAATTTGGAGACTCTAGAAGTCACTTACATCTCTTGGGGTCATGGTGCAGTGCATTATAGGGAAGAATGCTGGCTCCAGCTGGGAGGTCAGAGCATTTGGGATCCAGAGGTCCAAAAGATCCTCACTTCATGAAGTAGAAGCCCCAGAGTTTTGGGGGTGCTATAATACATGGAACTATATTGAAGTAGGTTGGAATTTAGAACTTTTGGGATCTTGGCTTATTAGTTCCCTGTTATCTTGAAAGTTAGAATTGATGCTTTGCTACCACTTTTTTTCCATTTCCACCTTCCCCAGAAACCACATTTCCATTTGTTTGGAGTGATATATTTCCAGATTCTCACAGGAGTGTTTAAGGAGTTCAAAAATAAATGATTTATTAGAGCAGCAGTTCTCAAAACATTTTGATCCCAGTACTCCTTCACACTCTTAAAAATTATTGAGGGTTCCCCCAAAGAGCTTTTGTTTGTGTGGGTTAAATTCTTTTATATTTACTGTATTAGAAATCAAAACATCTTAGTAGTATTATGAAATGTTTTGACCTTGCACACCAGAGTTCCTGGATTGCGCTTTTAGAGCAGCTGCATTAGAGGGAAACCAAAGGTGCAGGTCATCTCAAGAATAAAGATTCCATTTAGTCAGTAATCTGGTAGAATAAGGCCTATTATGATTACACGTAAAACTTTCTAGTCTTCTTTGGGAAGTATGGACATGAAGGCCTTTAGGGACTTTCTCCCTTATTTTCTCAATAAGAACTCAGCAGAAAGGGGCTTAGCCATGTAGTGTTACTAGATTATTCCTTTTAATTTCAATAAATTGGATTCTTGACAGGACACAACCATGAGAAAGTCCCAAGATAGGAGAAGTTTACAAAAGCTATACTCACCATTGTTCTGCCTCCTGGGTCCCTGGCTAAGTGTCCTGAATTCTATATCTGACAATAGAACATTATATGTTCTAGCACCAATCAAATAGCAGACATGGTGAATCATTATATACATAAATTTTATGAGAGAACAGAGCCATAGATTTGCATTTCTCCTTATTCATAGGGTATGTAGGCTCGGAAGGTTACATAACTATATTATATAGGGAAACTGATGGTTTGGCAAAATATGTTTGCTTATCAAATCTTTGTGAAAGTGCAATAGTTTACTAGAACTTTTATAATCTGTTCTAGGTATTTATTTGGATTGCTTAAGGGTAGTTCAATTTTTAGCTTCATAACAAAAATTTTGAAAGAAAGTATTTCAGCAAAACTAACATGTATCACCTGATTCTGACATTACAGTAGCAGTGTCTAAAATGGGCAAAGTTAATATGACTCCCAAGTGACTTGGTAAATTTCCTTGTGGACCCCAGTGGCCAGGTAGGCCACTTAAAAGATGGTGATGTAGCAGCTGCAGAAAAGGATAAAAAGTGTGCATAAACCTTATAAAAAGCAGCTCTTCTTATAGGCTGGTTGGCAATTTGTGGGTTGTTTTTTTTTTTTTTAAGTACCAGAACACCTATTTCGTTTTCCTTATCTTTACACTTTGGTCATGAAAGATCTTATAGAAAAAGTACACATCTGTAATAAGAAAGTATGATCCATCTTGCTTAAGATTTATTGATGTGCCCACTGCAGCAAAACCCACCCATCTGCACATATCATCTACTAACCTTGCGTTCTTTGAGAGTTAATACTTACTTAGTGCGTTAAGGTTTGCAAAGTACTTTATATACATTATCTTATGAGTGATGCTATACTTCCTTTTAATGAGTAAAACATTTGTAGTTAAATATTCCATCTTGCACAGTTCTTTTCACAAAGTTGACCTCAAGAACATTGTTGCTTCAAAGTCATAGCAATATGTTATTCATGATACTGTTAAATTTCAGTTGATTAGAAAAGGTTTGCTGGTAGCCTGGTTCATATACAAATAGATGGAAGTAGAGCTTCCTGTTGATCTTGGAGATGAACAGTGCAGCTAAAACTCTTAAGTTACTACCAACTTGAAAGAAACAGATGCTACCTCAAGTAATTTTGGAAGGGAGAATAACACTAGAGTGACCACTTTAAAGAGGTGGTGTTTATTGTTGAAGTTGTAGATGGAAACCAATAGAAGAACAGATACTGAAAGCTCCTTAGGAGGAGATTTGGTCAACCCCCAGTAAATATATATTAGAGATCTTTTCATTTTTGACTCCCCCCCCCCCAAAAAAAAGAAGCCATGGACATTGGCCCTAGAGAGTCTCTTCCTATTTTTCTAACTGTCCCTCCAACACCCTTCCACTCCCAACACTGAAAGTATCAGTAACTAAGCTAAAGGTTCTTGGTAACAAAAGTATATAATTTAGCAAAAGATGATGGAGATATCATGAAAGGAAGTAGCTGCTAACATGCCAATCATCAAGAACCAAGGGGGTCACATTTGATACTAAGTGTTTGTTACCACTTCTAACAAGCTGAAAATGAATGTTACGTGGTTCTAGTAGAATGTTAGCTTCTTTATGTCATTTTTGTATTTTCTCAGCACCTAACACATACTGGGTATTTAATGTGTATGTGTTGATTGGTTTTAAATCATGTAAATGTTTGCTGCATTGTGGGGAATTTGGAAGCTTGGTATAGTACTCTGAGAAGACATCAACAATATGTTGGTGGGAGCCAGCTACTCTTCCTTGAGATGTATAACACTGTATTTCTTTTTTTCACCTCTTTCACTTGCCCCCAGATATCTTCAGATGCCCTTGAGAAGAAGCAATTTTGGCTGAAGGCTTGCAGTAAACAGCATCAAGTACAGGATTGAGTTGAAGGAGTGTGATGCAATGGAAAGAGCACTGGATTTAGAATCAGCCTCAGTTCAAATTCCAGCTTTACATCTTATTATACTTGTGTAAATTGGGAGAATTCACTTAATCTCAGTAGCCCTTGCCTTTCTTATCTATACAGTGTCTAACTAGATAACTAAATGTGTCCAAGATAAATCTGACTCTAGATATCTTAGACAGTATCTGCGAGTCTGCACTATAAAGAATCTATAGAACTTTTCTGCTTGATTCAAGGTCAGTCAACTGAGTTCTGTTTTGGTACCCACCAACACTGAAAACTATTCAGTTCAGCTCTGCAGACTTGTTTATAAAGTGCCTATTACCACTATCTTCTCAATCACAAGGCTCACAACCTAGATGTCATCTTCAACGTCTCTCTCTTACCCCCTCATATCCAATTCCTGTCGCATCTACCTTCTTAACATATATGCTCTTAACATATATGTATATATTCACTTCTCTCCTCTGACACTACTGTCATCCTAGTGTGAGCCCTCATCACCGCATGCTTAAACTATTATCATAACTTTCTGATTGGTCTCCCTCTTTCAAGTCCTCACCTCTCTATTCTATGGGGGCCACCATCAGTCATCCTAACCTATATCTTGCCACTGGACTCTGACCACTCTGAAGGAGAGAGTGAGGCTGATAACTCTGCACATCTTTGTCTCACTTAAATCCAGCTACCTTGGAAGTTAAGACATTACTCTCCTGACATCACTGGTCCTCTTTGAGAACAAAGGATGAATCACAAACAACTCTATTCTGTCCTTCACTCAGTTCTCATGGTGATCTTTCTAAAATGCAATATATATCATTCCTCCCATTCATTAAATTCCCTATTACTTCCAGAATCAAATGTAAATTTCTTTGTTTGGCTTCCAAAGCCCTTTAAAAACCTGACCCCTTCCTACTTTTCTAGTCTTA
Source organism: Gymnobelideus leadbeateri (assembly GCA_011680675.1). NCBI lineage: Eukaryota > Metazoa > Chordata > Mammalia > Diprotodontia > Petauridae > Gymnobelideus > Gymnobelideus leadbeateri. The sequence goes on along the minus strand of WOXC01006994.1, from coordinate 75,877 downwards.
TGCCTTATTCCCCTCTGTGTGTCTGCCATGCAGTGACACTGACCTCCTTACTGTTCCTTGCATGAGATACCTCATTTCTTGACTCCATGTCTTTACATTGGCTATCCCCCATGCTTGGAATATTTTCTCCTCACCTTTGCCTCTTGGCTTCCTGCGAGTCAAGTCTCACCTTCTTCGATGACCCTTTCCTAGTCTTCCTTAATCTTAGTGGCTTCTCTCTGATATTACTCCCAATTTCTCCTGTTTTTATTTTGTTTGTACGTAGGTTTTTTGCATGTAATCTCCCCCATTGGACTGTGAATTTGAGAGCAGGTCTGTTTTTTTGCTTTTCCTTGTGTCTCTAGCACTTAGCATTATTGTCTGTGTAGTAGTAGGTGCTTTTAAAATACTGGCTGAATGACACTCTGTGTAAGGGATATTGCTAAATATTAAAGGATACAAAAGAAAATGATCCTTAAGGGAGTCTATATTCTACTGGAAGGGGATTTAACATAGTGAAATAATTGTATTAATGTAACTAATACAAGGTAAATTGAAGAGAATAAGAGTGCTGAAATCTGGGATGATCAAAGAAAGCTTTATATGAAAAGTAGTGCCTGACATGATACCTTGGTCTGATCCAGGCCTACACAACCTGTGACCTATAGGCTGTACACCAAAGGACTTTGGGTGGCCCAAGAAAAATGCTTGAGCTCCCTTTAAATCCTTTGGCAGACTGTAAGCAGCCTACAGGTTGGAGGTTGTACAGGCCTGGTCTAACCAAAAGACACCAGACAATTATTTATATCATATGAGGATTTTGAGAGGTGATAGTTTGGAAGTGAGATCCAAGCATAAGGGACAACTTATACAGATGCAAAATAGAGATGGGAGGTAGGGTGTTACACTTAGAAGGATAACAGTAATACATTTTGACTGGAATACGGAGGTTTTGAATGGGAGTATATGAAATAAGCTTGGAGTGGCAGGTAGGATCCTTGTTATGGAAGAGAGCAGGTGCAGAGAAACACACATAGGGAGTAGAAGCCAAGGGAAAAGTATTTTTGGTTTGGGAATTACTGAAGGGGTGAATAGAGCCATAGAAGAGTCTAGTTGGCCTTTTCAGAAGCACTAGTAGCATTTATTTGATTTATCTTTCCAGAGGGTAGGAATTGGGGGAAGGATGTGTGAAATGGAAGGATATAGCTAGGGCAAATGGTTAGATGGATAGAGAAACATGAGTCTGAGATCCGAGGCTAGCTAGATACTATAGACCATGTACATGGGCACTGGTTGATTGGCCAATTGTATAGCACAATTCCTGAATGTCGTTTCAAAAGTTGAGTTGATGAAGTAATTTGGAGCACTGTTTCCAAAGGCCCAGTGGTGGTCTGGACAGAGCATCAGCAGGGGAGAAATAGCCTGAGCATTAGATATAGGACCAAATGAAAGTGGGGGATTTTTGTCCTTTTAAAAGATGGGATAGACCTTAGAATGTTTTTAAGCAACAGGGAAGAAACCAATTGATAGGGCCAGCTTGAGGGTAAAAAGAATGAATGGTGGGATAAGCTCCTAGGGGAGATGAAGATCAAGTACACAGGCAGTAGGCTGGCTAAAGATGAGGGAAACTTCTTCCTCACAAACTGGAATAAAGAAAAAAGAGGTGATTATAGAAAGCACTTTTGAGATACAGAGTAGGGGTGATGAGGGAGCTCAAGATAGATTTCCTTTTTTCTCAGTAAAGTAAAAGGCAAAAGCAGGTACAGGGGTGTGTGTGTGTGTGTGTGTGTGTGTGTGTGTGTGTGTGTGTGTGTGTGTGTGTGTGTTTTGAGGACATCATTGATGGCTTAGGGAACTATGCAACAGCCCCTTAGGGGAAAAGGGTAAAGGTTCTAGGAAGAGTAAAAGGATTATTCACTCAGCCCAGTTAAAAATAAAAATAGATAATGTGAATTCATAGAGGATTTCTAGCAATTTCACAGCCCTTTAAAATGATCAGAGAGACAAAATGGTGAGGATGATCCAAGATTAAAGATGGAGCAGATCATGAATAGTAGGACTGGATGGTACTCGCCTCTAATGTTTGTTAGCTGTGTGACTGTAGGCTAGTCACATATCCTGTCTCATCCTTAGTTTCCCCATCTACAAAATGGGGATAATGCCTAAAGAATCTGACTTATACTAAAGCTGAAATGGGATAACATGTGGATTTTTTTAACCTTAAGGTTCTTTGTAGAGGTCAGCTGTTGTTAATGTTATTATACCAGTAAGGAAAAATGCATGAGGTATCATCATCACAGAGTGACAAGAATGGTGGTGTTAGAATCAATAAAACCTGGGTTAAGATTTTGCCTTTGACATCTATTACTTGTAGGAACACAAACAAGATGATTATTATTAGAGATAAGTTGTAATTTGCATTGGGTGAAGGGAATTCCCACAACTAGAATTCCCATGCCAACAGAATCTCAAGTCCTTAACATATTGATGTGAGGAAATGTGTGGCTGTTATTTAACAGAAGGGGAAGTCTTTTGATAGGTGTTACTAGGTGAAATATGTCCAGATTGTGTTCCTTAGATTACCAGTAAGAATTTACAAAATGTAAATCATAAAAAAGTGGATGTGAATAAGTCAGGTAAAACTAACTTTTTTAAAACTGTGGATTAGTTACATTAATAGTTAATAGTGCTCAGGAAAGTGAGTGATTTGTATGAGGTCTTTTACCCTATCAAAATGCTTCATTAGTGAAAAAAAGTTGAAAATAATCATAAGGCATAGTGTCCTTTGGTCTTCAGGTTAATTTTCAACCCCCTAAGGAATAATCCAAATTCCAGGTTAAAGTGATTATTTTATGAATTTGTAAATACACTGAAAATTTAGTGGACCTTTTTACATACTTTATTTCTTCTGTAGGTCCTTGGCTTCCTTATTCTCGTTTAGGAGGCAATTAGTATTGTGCAGAGATTGAGTTACCTACTAAGAGATGTCCTGAACCGTGATATAACTGGACAGATTCAACATAGAGCTTTACCAAAATTCTTTGACACCTTGATTGGCATAATTGTGGCTGTGTTACTGCTTGAGTTCAGGGATCATGTTTTCCATTTCTTCTCTATCCTCATCATATGTGCCCAGTACAGTTTACCTTTTCTTTGCTGTCTCTGAAATGGATGGAGATGGCCCGGTGACCATTCAGATAAATATCAAACACTGCTCATCCTTGTGGAGAAAGGTACAAAGGTGGAAAGAACAGTGGGTGACTGGGAGCTGAATGGATTGGCTGGGTAATGTTGAGAAGCTAGAAGTCTTTAGGAATCAAATATTTAAAAACAATGTTTTAAATTTTAGGAGATGAAAAATGGCCAGTCCAGATCTACCTGTACAGAAGAAACTAAAAGCTAAAAAGATCATACCTACAAGTTGCTGGAAACAAGTATATGTATTGCATAAATCAGGAAATACTGAGCCACTGAAAGCAATAGATAAAAACAATTTACATAGTGGAAATCAGCAGTTAAGCACTGATGTCATGCATAGAAAAAGTGAAAATTCTGACATGAAGTGTTTCTTATTGGATTCAAGGAGAAAAACCATAGTCCCTCAGGAAAATGGAACATTTTCTCAAAATTTAGCAATATCACTAAAAACAGTAAACAACAACTCAAAGATGAACTTTGTCAATGAACAGGTTATTGATCCAAACAGCAGGCCAGCTGAAACAGAAGATTCTTTCAAGAAGCTTTTTATACAAGACTCAAGTGACTCACAGCAAACTTCATATGGTTCTGAACACAAAACAAATGGAAAAAAGCAAGTTAAGGTTGATTTGAATCTAAAACCAAGCAGCAGCTCATCTGGCCCACTGAATGATTTAATTGACAAGTCAGCTTATATATTAGGCAGTCATGTAGAAAAAACTTTTAACAGTGTTAGGAATGGTAAAGAAAATAACCAGGTAGGTCCTAGGTTAGAAGTGACCTCACTATCACAATCACATGCCTCACAGCAGAGTGAAGCCATTTCAGTTAAAAGTTCAAACTCCCATCTTATGGCTGACAAGACATCTGATTTGAAAAGATCAATTCAGGCCAGGAAGGATACAAGTGATTTTTTGAAGACACAAGAATATAGTCAAACTGATCATTCAGGTACTTCAGACTGTGGAAATACAGTCTCAACATGGCATTCATCATTTGATACTAATAGTAAGTGTGTATATCTACAATATACAGAGAAGTTTCTTGAATTTAGAGTTATAAGTTAACTCTGATATAGATCAATATAAAAATATGTCAGTAAAATAAAAACATTCTATTCTATATTGACTAGAGTCAGTGGGGTGTAGTGAATATAAGCAAAATTGTACAGTCAGAAAGACCTGTGTTCAGTTTCTACCTTTGACACTTGTTAGGTTAGGTCTGTGACCTTGTACGAGTCAGTGGATTTTTTCATTTCCCTAAGCAGTTTTCCAAGACTATAAAAGGAGGTAAGATAATATATTGGAAATCACCCTGGATTAGAGGTCAGAGTGCCTGGGTTCACATCATGGCCCTGCTGGATACCATGTGACATTTAAGCTTTCTGTTGCTCAGTCTCCCCACACTGATGAAAGCATCATTTCAGACCCTGCAAAAAATTCTACTTAGAACTAGAGATTTGTATTGAAGGGTAGTGCTAGAGAGTAGGAATCTAGTAAGAGAAAGATATAACAAGTCAAGTAACACAGCAGGATACAGGATAGAAGTAGCAGAATGATGCCTTCAACTGGATATGCAATGTGAAGGACAGAAATAATGGCTCTTAAGGGTTTTGTTTCAAAAATCAGAAAAATGGTGATGCTGTTGGCTATATCTAAGGAAGATTTTTATTTATCTTCATTTTAAAACAATTTTATTGATTCATTTTGCTTTTCCATACCTGTTTCTTTATCCATCACACCCTTACCCCCAATCATTCAGTGAGAAACCATTTTAGCAAGAAATCACTTTTCTTAAGGCCCAAGAAAGTAAAAGGTACATTTGCAACATTTAGTTCACCAAACATTTATTAAGCATCATCTCTATCCTAGCCAGTTGGAGAGCTACAGTATCAAATATGATGCAGTTTGCCTTCAGATAATTTATTACTCATCATCTCTACTCATCATCTCACCCATATTTTTATAACCTTTAAATATCATTTGTGGGAGAGTTTTTGTAAGGGTCGGCAGCAGAGAATATAGTGTTTGTTTAATTATGTTCTGATTACATCTTTTCCCAGGAAATTTGCTTCTCTTTCAACAACAAGGTAAATGTAAACACACACTTAGGAGAATGTTATACTATATGTTGCAACAACCAGGCCAAATATTTATTAAACTAATTTCTTTATATGAACTTTGAATTCCTAAGCAAGATGGTAAAGAAACAATTCATAGGAGGCTTTACTTTTTGTAGAGTAACTTTTATTTATCTGCATCTGGTCAAGAGCTTGCAGTGATTTCTTAGTAAGACAAGTTAAAAATAGCTCAAAATTAAGTTCATAAGTCCTTAAATGACCACAGTTTTTGTGATTGACTTAATTCTCTCTTTGTTGTTGTTGACCTGTTAACAACAGTCAAAATCATGGAGAGGAAGTTTAATGTCAATTATACCTAAACTTTAAAGATTAATTTGTGAATCAGCCATTTTCCCTAAACAATTCTTTTGGATTTAAAAAAAATTAAATATTTCTGTATTGTTAGTTTGGTTTCTTTGTTACTGAATGTCTAGTATATGGGCAGTTCCAATTGGTCCCCTCATAAAGAGGAACATTAATCTTTGTTTCCTATATCCTTTTTTCCCTTTCTTAAAGGCAGCACCTCAAAGAAAAGGACACTTTCAGGAAATAAAGAGAATACTAAGCGCATGAAAATTTCCAATGAAATTAATGAGAACATATGTATCGTGGAAAAAGAAAGTTCATTGTTTGCACAGGTAAAACTGTTATTTGCTCTCTCTCTCTATATATATATATACACACACACCTTTTACTTTTGAGTTGTAGAAAATATCTACTAACATCCCTAAAAAGTTAAATCTTAAGATTGCAATTTTATCTCACTATTTGCAGGCCTGATTTAGGAAAATATGAAACTTAAGTTACTAAACACAATTAAATGGGGGAGGGCAAAGATGTGCTCATTTTACAAAAGGATTCAGTATTGTTTTTCTTTTAAATAGCAAACTCCCCTACTGCACTTAAACTGATTCTGTAAACAGTAAAACCTCATTGATCCGATGTTGTTGAAGAATGAGGTGTACCACCTAAATTAACTCCATTCTCACTCTAAATCTATTAACTGTCTGACCTCTCTGTGGAAAGGAAGATGCTGTTTCCTCATCTTGTGGTCATGGTAATTATTCAGCTTCATCTTACTGATCTTTTTGTTGACGTTAATTGTAGTCATTGTGTATATTCTTTTGATTCTTTTTCTTTGACTATATCAGTTCTTTTTCTTTGACTATATCAGTTCTTTAATCTTCCAATATTTTTCTGAATTCATATATTCACTGTTTCTTAAGGCATACTAATATTACAGGGGTTTTTTTACTTAGCAAAATTCATTCTTCAGTTAGTTGGCATGCAGTTTGTTTCCAGTTTTGGATGAAGGAGAGGGTTGGTTTGCTACTACAGAAAAGAACTGCTAAAAATATTATTTTGTTTTTTATTTTGTTAAAATATATACCCAGTAGTGAATCTCAGGACCAAACACCAACTTGTTTTCTAAAATGGTCAGATAAATTAACAGCTCCATTAACAATGTATTATTGGGGAAGCTAGGTGACACAGTGAATAGAGCACTGGCCCTGGAGTCAGGAGGACTTGAGTTCAAATCTGGCCTCAGACACTTAACACAAAAACTAGCTGTTTGACCTTGGGCAAGTCACTTAACCCCAATTGCCTTCCAAAAAACAAAACAACAGTGTACTGGAGGACGGAGCCAAGATGGTGGAGTAAAATAAGAATTCACCTGAACTCCTCTCCAAACAACTATAAAGTAAATGCTCAAGAATAAATTCTGGAGGGGGCGGAGCCAAGATGGCAGAGTAGAAACAGCATTCCCAATGTGCTCTGCCCCACACAAATTTCAAACAATGTAAAAGGGAGCTCCGAACAACTTCTGGAGCCCCAGCACCCACAGAACGGCACAGAGAAGCTAACCTCCTGCTGAGGACAGCCCAGCAGCCCTACAGGGAGCGGCCAGCACAGCGCTCAGAGAGCAGGCAGCACAGCACACCGGGAACCGACAGCGCAGCCCGCAGAGCCGAGCCCAGGTCTGCGGTTTTAGCGCCAGGGCGGCCGGGCCTTCAGCTGGCTGGTGGAACCCCAGAACACGAGCAAGTGTGGTGATTCCAGAATTATCAGCACAGATATGCCTAGGACAAAGTGAGAGGTTTGTGCCCTATGGACTTTGGGACCAGTATTTGGGGAACACGTGGCTTCCTCCCCTGGGGGCAAAAAGCTGCTGAAGAAACAGCTGCACAGAAGCCATTTTGCAGCATCAGTAGTGGCTCTAGCTCCTGGTCTGCCAACTGTAGGAAGATCCAGCAATCAGTCTGGGGGTTAATCGCTTTTGCTTTAAACTGCCTGGATCTGGATTGTGGTCTGGGGGGGAAGTTTGGGGTGGGTATCCAACTTGCCAGAGTGGGTGGAAGCTTTACAGAGGCCACCCAACTGGCGGAAGTTGTGAAGACCGCACATTTGGGCGGAAGCTCCCCTGTCTGGTGGCAGAGTCCTACTGTGGCAACAAGCCCCAAAATCAAGTAACTAAGTGGCAATATGCCTAGGCAAACGAAAGAAAATAAACAGAAAAGTTCAACATTGGACTCCTGTTTTAGGGGCAAAGAGGCTAAAAGCATGGAGGAGGACTGTGAGGTCAGAACTCCTGCACCAAAAGCCCCAAATGAAAATACAAGCTGGCTACAGGCCATAGAGGACCTTAAGAAGCAGATAAGAGAAGTGGGGGAAATTTGGGGAAGAGAAATGAAAAAGATGCAAGAAAAGTATGAAATGACAGTCAACAGCCTGACTGAGGAAAATAACACCTTAAAAAATAGACTAACTCAAATGGCCAAAGAGGCTCAGAAAGGCAATGAGGAGAAGAATGCCTTAAAAAGTCAAATTTGCCAGATGGAAAAAGAATCTCAAAAGCTCACTGAGGAGATTCATTCCTTCAGAGTTAGACTAGAGCAAATGGAAGCTAGTGACTTTATGAGAAATCAAGATACTATTAAACAGATTCAAACAAATGAAAGAATAGAAGGCAATGTGAAATATCTCATGGGAAAAACCACTGACCTGGAAAATAGATCCAGGAGAGACAATTTAAAAATTATTGGACTACCTGAAAGCCATGATCAAAGAAAGAACCTAGAAATCACCCTTCAAGAAATTCTCAAGGAAAACTGCCCTGATGTTTTAGATCCAGAGGGCAAAATAGAGGTTGAAAGAATCCACAGATCACCTCCTGAAAAAGATCCCCAAAAGAAAACTCCCAGGAATATTATAGCCAGGTTCCAGAATCCCCAGATCAAGGAGAAAATACTACAAACAGCCAGGAAGAAACAATTTCAATATTGTGGAAACACAATCAGAATAGCACAGGACCTGGCAGCTTCTACACTGAGGGATAGAAGGGCATGGAATATGATATTCCAGAGGGCAAAAGAGCTGGGAATGAACCCAAGGGTCACCTACCCAGCAAAACTGAGTATCTTGTTTCAGGAGAAAATATGGTCATTCAGTGGAATAGAGGACTTTCAAGCATTCTTGATGAAAAAAACCAGAGTTGAATAGAAAATTTGACATTCAGACCCAAGAAGCAAGAGATGCTTGAGAAAGCAATCAAGGAAAAGAAATCAAAAGGAACTTATCAAAGTTGGACTATTTACAGTCCTACATGGAAAAACAATAACTGTTTTTGATGAAACCTTCCTCATTATGAAAATAATTGAAGAAGGGTACATGGCATATGTTCACAGGTATACATGGATAGAGGGCACAGGCTGAATTTGATGGGAAGGGATGATTATTTTTTTTTTTTGGAGGGCAATTGGGGTTGGGTGACTTGCCCAAGTTCACATGGTGGGGTTTTTGTTCGTGTGTTGGGTGTCTGGGGCCAGATCCGAGCTCGGGTCCTTCTGGCTCCGGCGCTGGCTGTCTGCTCGCTGCGCCACCTAGCCGCCCTAAGGAAGGAATGATTCTTAAGGGTGAAGTCAAGAGGTGAGAGATGGAAGTGGCAAGAGGAGATGGAGAGAGACAGGGTAGGGCAAACCATCTCATGTAGAAGAGGCAAGGGGAAGTAGTTGCAGGGGAGGGGAAGAACAGGAAGGTAAAAAGGCAAAAGCATATTCTCATTGAAGTTGGCTCAAAGAGAGAATCACATACATACTAAATGGAATATCTTACCCTCACTCACTCTCCTGAGTAGGGGAAAGGGGGATGAGAGAGGGGATGATGGAGGGGAGGGCATTCTGGGGAGAGGGGAGGTTAGAAGTACCCACTATCAAAGAGGGACAGGATCAAAGTAGGGAATGGACCAGGTGGCAGGTGAGACATGTGGGAGGGAAATATAAGCAGTCTTTTACAATATATCTACTATGGTAATGTTTTGCATAGATATACATGTACAACACATACTGAATTGCTTATCTTCTCAGAGGGAGTGGGTGACAGGGGAGAAAGGGAATGGATCTGAAAATCGAAGTTTTAAAATTAAATGTTTCATAAGATGTCCAGGCAGTGGGGCTCAGAGATTCACCTTGCCCTAATGGCAAAGTCGAAGGGGGTATGGGAGAAGATATGGGAGAGAGCAGATTAGATGAGGGGATATCTGGTGGGACTGCTATTCTGGGGTGGTGGGTAGGGAAAAAATGGGGGAAAATGTAACTCATAATCTGGTGGAAATGAATGATGTAAACCAGAAGTTAATAAAGCATTTGTTTAATTAGGAAAAAAAAAGAATTAAACAGTAAAAGAGTAAAAAAAAAAAAAGAATAAATTCTGGAGCAGCAGTGTTAACAAAAAAACTGGGAGAAATAGTTTTTCAGCCCAAGACAACTTAGGTCAGCAAGAAGGGTCACATGGGTAAAAGGGGTGTACAATCCGGTGCAGGTAGTGTACTGGCAAATCAGTAGCATTCTACCTCCTAGCAAACCAGTGGTAAGACCCTACACCCAAGTACAGAAGGCCAGCTGGAGACCCTGCAACCCTTGGCATTTTGCAGCAGGACCCCATGCTGCTGTCACAATGAGCCAGTAATGAGGCTCCATGCACCTGGCACAAGAAGCTTGGGACAGTGACCCTGCTACCCTAGGAGAAGAGCCCAATTTTAATATAAAATTTAAGAAAGAAATTATCAAGGAAAACTGTCCCAATATCCTAGAATCAGAAGGTAAAATAGAAGCTGAAAGAATCCACCAGTCATCTTTTTTTTCTCTTTTTTCATCAGTCATCTCCTAAATGAGATCCCTAAATAAAAACCCCCAAGAAGATTATAAACAAATCCAGAGTGCCCAGATAAAGGAGAAAATAATGCAAGCAACCAGAAAGAAACAATTCAAATATCATAGAGCCATAGTCAGGATTACACAGGATTTAGCAATTTCCACATTAAAGGATTGGAGGACTTAGAATAGGATATTCCAGAAGGCAAAGGAGCTAGGATTACAACCAAAAATCACCTACTCAGCAAAACTGAGTATAATTCTTCAGGGTGGGAAATGGATATTCAATGAAGTAAAGGACTTTCAAGCATTCCTGATGGGAAAAAAAAACCAGAGCTTAATAGGAAATTAGACTTTCAAATACAGGACTCAATATAAACATTAAAAGGTAAACAGGAAAGGGAAATCACAAGAGATTCTGTAAGGTTAAACTGTTTATATTCCCACATGGGAAGAGGGTACTTGTTAAGTCTTAAGACCATTATCATTATTATGGCAGTTAGTAGAAGTATACATAGACAGATGCCATGGGCATAAATTGACCTGGATGGGATGAAATCCAAAGAAAACAAGATTAAGGGATGAGAAAGAGTATTGCACTGGGAGAAGAGGGAAGGGAAAGGTAGAATGGGATAAACTGTTTCATATGAAGAGGCACAAAAAGACCTGGTACACTGAAAGGAAAGATGGGGCGAAGGGGCATTACTTGGACCTTACTCTCATTCAGAATTGGCTCAATGAGGGAATAACAAACTTGTCTATAGGAATTTATCATGCCATATGGGGAATTAGGAGGGAAGTGAGAGGGCGAAATTGATAAAAGGGAAGGCTGATTTGGGGAGGCAGTAGTCTGAAGCAAAACACTGGTGAGGATGGACAGGGTGAAAGGAAAAAGAATGAAAAAGAAGGGGAGAGAGAGAGGAGACAACTGGGTAAAAATAAAATGAAGGGAAATACACAGTAATAATTGTGAATGGGATGAACTCACCCATAAAATAGAAATGGATAGCAGAGTGAATTAAAAACTAGAATCCTGGTAAAAGCAGAGACTTGATTGAACTCTTCCCCCAACCCCTCCAAATACCTGTAAAAAAATGACTAAACAAATTCAAACCCACAGAGTTGATAGAGTGAAACAAATTTCTAGCCCAAGATAACCTTGAAGGTCGATAGGAAAGGTCAGCTACACCAGAGTAAAAGAGAATCTGAGTCCAGAACAAAATGAGCCAGCCCAGACTGGGCCCCAGCAAACTTTGAGTAGGCCTCGGGCCTGAATCACTGGAAGCTGTGGCATTTTCCAGACTTCTCAACCCACAAATACCAAAGACAACTTAGAAGATTAGTAGGAAAAGTCTGTTGGACCTGGATAAGAAAGGAGTTCAGTCAGTCTGGCCCTTCCCTAGTGGTGGTGGCAGCAGCAGCTACTTCCAGAGCTCTTGACCTATAAAAGGTGGGGGGATTGAGTGACTGATCAGAGGGTGATTGCAGGGATGATCTCTTTGCTAGCACTGAGTCAGGATTCTCTTGTTTTGCCCATGCTTTGATCTGGAGCGCAGTCCTGGGTAGCAGTGCTGGGGAGAGGAGGAGCTCTGGCATGGTGGAGCTTGTGGCTATACTGAAGAGGGAATCTTCCTCACAGTTCCATGGCAGAAAAGAATGCCTATTGTTAGACCAGAAAACAGGCCAGGAGAGGAGTAAACACCTCTCCTTTGATCATACCACCTTGGAAGAACTGAACATTAATAGGTCCCTAGAAGTATCTCTGAAAATAGCTATAGAAAACCCCTAAAACTTGGAACATTACAGCAGAGCCCTACCTTAACGAAGAGTTAAAAAGTCAAGTAATTGGATGGGAAAAAGAGCACACAGTGGAAAAAACCTCAGACTATAGAATCTTACTTTGGTGACAAGATCAAAACATACAACCAGAAGAAAACAACAAAGTCAAAATTACTCCATCCAAAGCTTCAAAGAAAAATATGAATTGGTCTCTGGCCATGGAAAAGCTCAAAAAGGATTTTGAAAATCAAGTAAGAGAAGTAGAGGAAAAATTGGTAAAAGAAATGAGAGTGATACATGAAAAAGTTTCAACAGTTTGCTAAAGACCACCATAAAAAAATACTGAAAAAAATAGCACTTTAAAAAATAGACTAACCCAAATGGCAAAAGAAGTCCAAAAAAGCAATGAGGAGAAGAATGCCTTGAGGACAAGAATGCCTTAAAAAGCAGAATTGGACAAATGGAAAAGGAAGTCTGAAAGCTCACTCAAGAAAAAAATACCTTAAAAATTAGAATGGGGGGGTGGAGCCAAGATAGCAGCCTAGAAGCAGGAGAATTCTATGAGCTCCCCCATAACCACCTCAAATACCTATAAAATATGACTCTAAACAAACTGTAGAGCTACAGAACCCACAAAGTAACAGAAACAGGCTGGGTCCATCACAGCTGAGCCCAGCACCATGTGAGCCAGCAGTTTTAGCCTCAGGGTAGCCCCGACCAGCCACAGCTGGAGGGACTTTGGGAGAGTGGATAACCAGCATTGGGGGTGGTTTCCAGAATTATCAACCCATAAATGCCAAAGGCAAAGTATAAGGTCAGTGAGGACTTTGGGAACAGGGGGTCTGAGGGACCCAGAGGGAAGCTGGAGGGAGAAGTGGCTGAGGTGTGATGGCCATGCAGCTGCTGCATAGCTGCTTCAGAGCTCCTGGCCTGCATATTGTAGGGGGATCAAGCAACCAGTCTGAGGGGGTAAATACTCTTGCTTTAGCTTGCTTGAATCTGGATTTCTGTCTAGGGTGGAGATCCTGGGGTGCATGACCAGGTGCCAGAGCCAGTGGACTCTTCAGAGAGGGCGCCCAAATAATAGCTTCAGCAGCTGCATAAATCCTAGTGATTTGGGACAAAGCTCTCCTTTCTAGAAGCAGAGTTCTACTGTGGCAAAAAGCTCAAAAGTCAAGTAAGTGAGTGTCAACATGAGAAAGCAAAGGAAGCAAAGCAAGCACAACAATCCAACTTTGGATTCCTTTTTTGGGGACAAAAAGGATCAACGCATGGAACCAAGAGGAAGACAACAAAGTCACAACTCCTGTACCAAAAGTTTCCAAGAAAAATATGAACTGTTTACAGGCCATAGAGGAGGTTAAGAGGGATTTTGAAAACAAAATAAGAGAAGTGGAGGAAAGAATGAGAAATGAGAATGATGCAAGAAAATCACAAAAAGAGAGTCAACAACCTGACTGAAGAAAATAACACCTTAAAAAATAGACTAACTCAAGTGGCAAAAGAGGCTCAAAAAGCCAATGAGGAGAAGAATACCTTAAAAAGCCAAATTTGCCAGATGGAAAAAGAATCTCAAAATCTCACTGAAGAGAATCATTGCTTCAGAATTAGATTGGAGCAAATGTAAGCTAGTGACTTTATGAGAAATCAAGATACTATTAAACAGATCCAAACAAAGGAAAAAGTAGAAGGCAGTGTGAAATATCTCATTGGAAAAACCACTGACCTGGAAAATAAATCTAGGATAAATAATTTAAAAATTATTGGACTATCTGAAAGCCATGATCAAAAAAAAGAACCTAGAAATCATCCTTCAAGAAATTCTCAAGGAAAATTGGCCTGATGTTTTAAAACCAGAAGGCAAAATTAAGGTTGAAAGAATTTACCAATAACCTCTTGAAAAAGATCCCAAAAAGAACCATCCTAGGAATATTATAGCCAGGTTCTGGAGTTCCCAGATCACAGAGAAAATATTACATGCAGCCAGGAAGAAACAATCAGGATAACACAGGATCTGGCAGCTTCTACACTGAGGGATCGAAGGGGTTGGAATATGATATTGTGGAGGTTAAAGGAGCTGGGATTAAAACCAAGAATCACCTACCCAGAAAAACTGAGTATCTTGTTTCAGGGATAAAAATATGGTCATTCAATGAAATAGAGGACTTTCAAGCATTCTTGATGAAAAAACCAGAGTTGAATAGAAAATTTGACATTCAGATACAGGAAGCAAGAGAAGCATGAGAAGGTAAACAGGGAAAAGAAATCATAAGGGAACTTATAAAGTTGAACTATTTACGTTGCTACATGGAAAAACAATAATTGTAACTCATAAGACTTTTCTCAGTATGAGGGTAGCTGAAGGGATTTTGTGTGTGTGTGTGTGTGTGTGTGTGTGTGTGTGTGTGTGTGCATGTATAGGAGGATGTGTGAGTATGGGCATTTGTATTTTCATGTATACATAGAGGGCACAGGATGAATTGAATATGAAGGGATGATGTCTAAAAAATAAAAATAAAGAGGTGAAAGAGGAATTTATTGGGAGAAGAAAGGGAGCGATAGATTAGGGTAAATTATCTCATATAAAAGAGGCAAAAGAAAACTATTACAATGGAGGGGAAGAGCAGGAAAGTGAAAGGGAATGGGACAACCTGATTCTCATTGAATTTGACCTAAGGAGGGAATAACATACACACTTGATTGGGTATCTTACCCTACAACATAATAGGGGGATAGAAGGTAGGAGGGGGGAGGATAGAGGGGAGGGCGTATTGGGGAGAGTGTAGTTAGAGGCAAGTATTTTTGAAGGGGTATGTGGTCAAGGGAGAAGGTGGAGTGGGTGAGGGGCAGGATGGGATGGAGGAAAGTGTAGTTGCTCTTTCACAATGCAACTACTTTGGAAGAGATTTGGGTAACTACACATGTACAATCTATATTGAATTTCTTGTCTTCCCATTGGAGGTAGGTGAGAAGGGAAGAAGAGGACAAAAAATCTGGAACTCAAAGTTTTAAATGTTTAAAAATTATTTTTCTTTACATGCAACTGGGAAATAGGATATACAGGTAGTGGGGTATAGAGACCCATCTTGCCCTACTAGAAAATTTTAGAGGGGTGAAGGTGGAGGTTTATATAAGAGAGAACAGACTGGGAGAAGAGGTATTCAATAGCCTTGCTGTTTTGGGGTGGGGACAGGGGAAAGACAGGAAGATAAAAAATTGTAACTCAAAATCTTGTGGAGATGAGTGTTGAACACTAACAATAAATAAATATATATATATATATATATATATATATATATATATATATATATATATATATATATAAATCCTATATAAACTCTTTGGAAAAATAAGCAGAGTCCTATCAAATTCCTTACATGACACAAATATGGTGCTGATACTTAAACCAGAAATAGCTACAATGAAGAAGGAAAACTATAAGCCTATTTCTCTAATGAATATTGATGCAAAAATATTTTAATAAAATAGTAGGGAGGAGGTTCCAGTAGAATATCACAAACATCATACACTATGGCCAGGTGAAATTTACATCAGTAATGGAAGGCTGATTTAATATTAGGAAAACTTACAACGTAATTGATCATATCAGTAACAAAACCAAGAAAAATTTTATGATTATCTCAATAAATTCAGAAGAGATCTTTGACAAAATGCAATGCCTATTCCTATTTAAATACACTAGAGATCATGGGAATAAATAGAGCTTTCCTTAAAATAAATTTTATCTATCTAAAACCATCAGCAAGCACTATCTGTAATGTTGTAATGTAATAATGTAATAATAATGTAATGTAAATGTTGTAATGTAATAAACAGGATTGTAATAATGTAATAATAATGTAATATAATGTAAACGTTGTAATGTAATAAACAGGAAGCCTTAACAGTAAGATCAGGGATGAAGAAAGGATGCCCATTATCACCACTGTTATTCAATATTATACCAGAAATGTTAGCCATACCAAAAAGAGAAGAAAAAGAAATTGAAAGAATTAGAATAGAAGCAATACTATCACTCTTTGCAGATAATATGATACGCATACTTAGAGAATAAACTAAAAAAGTAGTTGGACTAATTAGCAACTTTAACAGAGTGGCAGGTTATAAAATAAACCCACATAAATCATCAGCATTTTTATATATTACCAACAAAGCCCAGCCCCAAAAGGTTAAAAAAAAATCCCATTTAAAATACATAAACAATACTGCTAAGACAACACAATTACAAAACACTTCACATAAATAAAAGATCTAATTGTTTGGGAAAATGTCAATTGCTCATGGATAGCCCAAGCCAATAAAATAAAAATGACAGTTCTACCTGAATTTATTTTTTCAGTGCCATACTAATCAGACTCAAAAAAATTATTTTTTCAAGCTAGAAAAAATAGTAACAATTAATCTGGGAGAACAAAAGTTCAAGAATATCCAGGGAATTGATGGGGATAAAAGTGTAGAGGAAGGTACCAGATCTGAAACTGCATTATAAAGCAGTGATTTTCAAAACAATCTGGTGCTGGCTAAGAAGCATTCCATACTCTAAATCATTATTGATTAGAGAAATGCAAATTAATAGAACTTAGGAGGTCCTACTACACATTTATCAAATTCCCCCAACTGGTAGTGCCATCTTCCCCAAACCACACTTTAACTATTTTTCAATCTATGTATATTTATATAGAGACTTATTTATGTCCTTTTCTTCTTCATTAGGATGTATGTTCCTTGAGATTTGGGATTATTTCATTCTTTGTATTTGTATCACACCTACCAGAGTCTGTGACAAAGTAGGTGCTTACTGATTGATAGCTGGTGTGAAGAAGCATGTTCATTTGCACTTCTCTCACTTATTTGGAGTGCTTTTTCATATAGTTGCTCATAGTTTGTAGTCTTTCTTTTCAAAATTGTTACTTTCCTTTGCATACCTAGTAATAAATGACTTTTGTGATAACATATTTGTGTTAATTCCACATATATGTATTATAGATGTGTGTTTGATAGCAGACTTCAGTATTATTTATTGCAAAGACTTTTTTTTCCCTAGTTTTCTTTATTCTAACTGCATGGATTTTGATTGTTCAAAACTGTTTAATTTTATGTGGTTGAAAATATGGAGCTTTGTTGTTTTTTTTTTTTGCAGTTGCCTTCCTCTGTTATTTTGTTTGGCAATCTTAATTTATCCATTCTCTCAATTTTTTTTTTTGAAAAGTTGTTATTCAGTAGTTTTAGTCATGTCCCACTCTTTGTGACCTCATTTGGGATTTTAATGGCAAAGACACTTAAGTGGTTTGCTATTTCCTTCTCAAGGTCATTTTACAGATGAGGAACTGAGGCAGACAGGGTTAAGTGACATACCCAGGGTCACACAGCTAGTAAGTATCTGAGGTCAGATTTTAACTTGAAGATGAGCCTTTTGGACTCCAGGTCCAACACTATCTACTTCACCACCTAACTGCCCCTTTGAGTAATCTTTTCTATTTATTTTGGGTATCCATTTGGAACTTACCTCAACAAATGGTATAAGATACTGCTTCAAATCTTTGTTTCCCCATACCAATTCTAAATTAGTGAGTTTTTACCCTTGCTTCCTCTTCCCACCCTCCCAGTTTATCTTCTTGGATTCATCAAACTTGTGGCAACTAAGTTCAGTTATTTATTCAATTCTTGATTGTCTAGACCAATAATGTCAAACTAAAATAAAAACATGGATAAATAAACATGCATCAGGATCCCTGTGGGCACATGTTGACTTTGAAAATCACATATTAACATTGTGTTCAATTGTATTTTTATTTATTTTGTTAAGTATTTCTCAATTACATTTTAATCTGGTTCTTCTGTATTGAGGAGTATTGCAGGCCACAAGCTGTGTATTTACATCTTTGATCTAGACTGCTTTTTTTTTTTAAACAAGTACCAAATAGTTTTAATGTATATTGATTTTTAATGTCGATTGAACTCTGGAAGTTGTATACCCCCCTTTATTCCTACTTTGTAAACTTGTTTTCCTTGAGATTTATTGCCCCTGAGAATCTATTGTTCCTCCAAATGCATTGTATTGGGGATTTTTCCCCCAGTTTTTAAAGTAACCTTTTTGTAGTTTGACATAGTATTACATCTGTATATTATTTTAAGTGCTATCATCATTCTAATTTTAGTGGTGTGGTCCAACCAAGGGGAATAAATATCCTTGTAATTATTTAAATTTTTCTAGGAAAAATGAAGAAATGGAGTGTTTTGTAATTGTGTTTATTTAATCACTTAAATTCATTTTATTTTCTAAGTTGGCTTTCAACAATCTAGACAGCAATGTTTTTTGTTGTTTTATTTCACTTTTGTTCCTAGTTAAATCCTGCACTCACTTCTAAACTCTGTTGATCTTCTCTTGTAACAAAAATATTTCAAAATAATCTTGGGAAAATCACTTAATTTCCATGAGCTTCAGAAAAATTAGGTAGTTGTAGTAGGTGGCCTCTGAGCACCTTTCCACCTCTAGATTCATGATTCTGTGTAAAGTTCAGTAAAACCAACCAATACTTTGACCACATTAAATAGTATATAATACTTCTACAAGTTGACTGTCTCCATATTTTTGTCACCTTTGCCAATTAGCTTAGTGAGAAATGAGATCTGTGTATTAGCTTGCATTTTTCTTATTAGTAACTTGGAATGTTGTTTGTATGGTGGTTAATAGTTTAAAAGTCTTGTTTTGAGAGCTCTTTGTTCCAAATATAACAGCCTTCACTCACTCCTCATCCTTCTTGATCTTCCTGTAATGTCTGACACTGTTAATCACCTCCTGAATATTCTTTCCTCACTAGGTTTTCCTGACACAGGTCACTACAACTTATATCTGTCCAATCATTCATTCTTTTAATCCCCCAAGACTCCATCCTGGGCCTTCTTCTCCCTCTGTTGTCTTACTTGGTATTCTCATCAGCTCCCATGCATGCAGTTACCATCTTTGTGCAGATGGTTCCCATACCTACGTATCTGGTCCTGGCCTCCCTTTTGGACATGTCAGATTACAGCTATTTGGGGATCTCAGATTCTGCACGTCCAAAACATCGTCGCTCATTCTCGCTCCTCCCTCGAGCCTTCCTTTCCTGTCCAGAGCAACACCATCCTCCTTGTAACCCAGGCCATAAATCTTGGTATCGTCTTTGGCTCTCACACACCTTACATAACCAATCTTTTGCCAGATCTTGTCATTTATTTCTTTACAACTTCTCTCATGTATCGTTCTTATACCTCCTTTCCATTCAAAACCACAACTCTAGTTTCAAAGCCTCATCATCTTTCACCTGGACAATTGCAGTAGCCTTCTAACTGGCTTATTTCCTTCAAGTCTCTCTCCACTCTAATCTGTTCTCCACGCTGCCCAGTCAGCTGCAGTGGCTCTGTTACCATCAGGATCAAATAGAAAGTCCTCTATTTGGCATTTAAAGCTTTTCATAATCTGGTTCCTTCCACCTTTTCCCATCTTCTTCCATTTTACTCCCCTCCATAAATTATGATTCAGCTGCACTGTCCTACTTGCAATTCCTTGAACATTATACTCTATCTCCTATCTCTATACTATTGTACTGGTTATTCTCCATGCTTGGAATGTTCTGCCCCTTCACTTCCACCTATTAGTTTCTCTGGCTTCCTTCAGTTCTCAGCTCAAGTCCCATTGTCTGCAGGTCTTAGTCCTCAAAGCTCTTAAATTCTTTCCCCTCTTAAGATTTTACTTCCATATACTCTATATCTCTTTTTTATTAGTTATTTCTATTTAGTTATTTATATATTGTCTCCTTTATTTGAATATATGTTCCTTGAGGACAGGGACTGTTTTTACCTTTCTTTGTATCCTTTTTGCTTAAGCACAGTACCTTGCACATAGTCTTGGTAGACTGACCCCTAAATATTTTATGTATTTTTGTAGTAATTTTAAATGTAGTTTTTCTATCATTTCATCCTGTTTTGGGGTATTGTTATATAGAAATGCTAGTGGTTTTATAATAGTTTAATTTTATATCCTAATTTTAATCCTTTACTAGCACTATTAATTGATTAAATTTTTTTTTCTTATTTCTTGGGGCTTTTTAAGTAAATGACAACATGTCATTTGTAGATAATTTTTTTTTCTTCTTACTGCCACTGTTTATGCTTTTAATTTCTTTCTCGTTATGAATTTCTATTTCTGTTGTCAACATTTATAAAATAATGTCAAATACTGGGGAAATTTGAGGGGGTTTTGCCTTATCCCTATAATTTATGAGCATAGCATTTTTCATATCTCCATTGCAGATAAAGCTAGCTTTTAATTTTAAATATATATATATATAATATATATATATACATATATATATATAATCATTTTATTTTTAAAAGGATAAGGTAAGGGGTCAAGATTTACATAGGTATATTATTTCATTCCCTAATGTTTCTGAATAAATAAGGCATTACATAAATTTTAACTTATTAAAATTACAGTGGATTAGTTCTATTAATAATGTTTTAGGAAACATTTATCTATAAATGTAGGTGACTATAAGTTTGAATTAACTTAATGAAATTGCACTGAATTTTTATCAGGTATTAAGTAGTATATCTTAAATTTTAATAAGTCCAAACTAAAATTTGACTCAGAAACTAGATGAAAATTGGATAGATACCCTAATTAATGCATGTGATTTAGAAGGGAAAAAAAACGATGTGGTAATTTTTTATATTTTTATGACTTTCCAGAAGAGAGTAAGCTTGAAGAATTAGGGGAAGTTTGTTTTTGTTTCAAGTAGAAAATAATGCTTATGCCATATGAGCTTTTAACTTGAAATGTAGGGTTTTTATTTTTCTTTTCTAGGTTAAATGCTTGATTCAACAGGAAGTCTGCGTTGTTAATTACAAAGTATTTGACCATAAGCTGAAAGAACTAAATGAGAGAGTTGACAAAACCCAGTGCAGAAAAAAACATGAAGCAATAGCTATCGAACTTCTTGTAAGTTTACTTCTGTGAAAAATGATACTGTGACCTTATTTTAATGTATTAGTGGATCTCATCTAGTCTATTTGAGTAGTAGATCTTGATGTTAAATCATTAATACATCAACATGCTTTTATTAAGGCACTTGTATGAAGCACAGGGAGTGCAAAGAAAAAGAAAAAAATCTGTGCCTTTAAGGATTTTACATTTATAATTTGAGAGGCAACCTATCCTTAAATACGTACATACAAGATGCATACAAAGTAGATTGAAAAGAACCTTAGAGAGGTAGTCATTAGCAGCTCAGGGCACTGGGACAGGCCTCCTTCAGTAGGTAGCATTTGAGTTAATATTAAAGGAAATATTCCAGGCATGGAGGATAGCCATTGCAAAGGAACAGAGATGGGAAGTAGAGCATTGTGTTTAAGGAATGGCAAGAGGGTAGTTTGTGAAGTGAAGTAATGTTTAAGATTGGAAAGATAGGAAGAAGCTAAGTTGTGAAGAGTTATAAATCCTGAATAGAAGAGTTTGTATTTAAATGCCAGAAGCAGTATGGAACAACTAGAGTTTATTGAGGGGGTTGAGGAGTGACATGGTCAAGCCTGTGCTTTAGAAAAATAACCTTGGCCTTTGAGTGGTGACTAGATTGGAGTAGGGAGAAACATGAAACATAGAGACCAGTTTGGAGGCTTTTGTCCTCCAACTTTTGTCCAGGAGAGAGGTGACAAGGGCCTGACCTAGAACAGTGTCTATGGGAGTACAAAGAAAGAGAAATATTTGAGCAGTATTGTGAAAGTAGAAACAGGATTTGGCAACTGACTGGATATATGGGGTGAGTGAGAATAAGGTGTTGAGGATGAAATAAGATTGCTCACCGAGCTTCTTAAACTTTTTCCCCTTAGACTCATTTTCATGTTTCAGCAGCATTTGTTGGCTTAATGTGGCATAACAACATTTGCAGTGCAAAGTGTGTATTGCTGTGTGCTTAAAACCAAGGCTGTAGTGAAGTTAAACAATGCAACTTGCACAAGAACTGACAGAAGCACCTCACCTTGGAATCATTACAATTTTGATTTTTAATTACTTTTTGTTGCCAAATTTTTTGCAACCCCATTTGGGATTGTGACCCACAGTTTAAGAAGCACAGGATAGTGGTACCCTTGACAGTACATTAGAAGTTCAGAAGAGGAGAAGGTTTGGGGAACAAGGTATCCCAAGTTCTGTTTTGTATATATTGAGTTTGAGGTATCTGGATATCTCAATGGGCAATTGAAAGTGTGAGGTTGGAGCTCAGAAACAAGAAGACTAGGACTGGAGCTGTAAATCTGGGCATCATCAGTATAGTAGTGATAATTGAGCCCTTAGGATTTGATGAAATCAGCAAGTGAGAGAATGTAGAGAAAAAAGAGGGGTCATGACATGAATGAAAGTAAAACAGTTTGAGGGAAGGTGAGACAAGGAGGAAACCCAAGAAAAAGCAGCGTCATGAACCTTTAGAGAGGACGTTGGTAGTGATTAGCAATCCCAGGTGTTACAGAGAAGTCAAGGAGAATGAGGACTAACTAGGGGCTGCTAGATTTAATAATTAAGAGATTACTGATAACTTTGGAGAGAGCAGACTTCAGGGGGTTTATAAGAGAATGAGAAAAAAAGATGTCGAAGCACCTGAGCATAGATAACTATTTCAAAGACTTTAGCTGAGAAGGGGAGGAGATTGTATGAAGCCAAGCAAGGACAGTAGACTCTGGAAAGGATGTTTTTAAGTTTGGAGAGGTGGGGCATGGGATGATAGTGAGGAAAATGTACTAGAGAAGGTAAGAGGGACTGGGATCAATGGTGGATGCAAAGGGGTTGGTTTTGACAAAGAGAAGGAATACCTCTTCATCTGAGACCAAAGGGAAAGAGAACATGGTAGGTGATAATGTCAAGAAAGAGCTCTTGGGTAATGGATTAATTATTTTTGGTGATGAATAAGACAAGGTTCTTAGCTGTAAGGGGGAGACTTGAAGAGAGGAGAATGTTTGGAACAACAACTTTAGTGAGTAGGATAAAGAGTTTTTAAGGGAAGGTTGGAAGATTTCTTTGCCATAGTTGAGATAAGATCTAATAATCTTAGAGTAAACCCAGTCATCACTTGTTGTAACTCATTAGCAATAGATGAGTAGGAGTATGGGAAGTAGATGATGTAATTAACCCATGGAGTTTGTGATCAGGAAGAAGACAAGGGGGCAAGGGGTTTGAGAATAGAGACTGTATAGAGTTGAGCTGGTTCGTGAATGTTTTTGTATTTGGAAGGGAGGAGAATGAAATCAAAGCAACAGAAATGGCCTGAGAAAGTATTGAAAGGTGTAGGGATTAGAGGTGATTGTGAAGACTGACAGTAGGGTTAGAGGACTGTAAGGCTTGGGGAGAGATGGTATGAAAAAAGATTTTGGTCAGATAAAAGAATTTTGGAGTTCTTCAACATAGAATTAGAATACTTGTGAATGATAACAAGATAAAGAGGGTATGAATCATCCTTGTACCTACCTAAAGTGAAATAAAAGGAGTAAGTCACTGGAGATAAATTGCTTGAGGAATTCAAAAGTTGAGTATTTTTTTTTAATTAAAATTTTTTTTTGCAGGGGGGAGAGGCAGGGTACTTGGGGTTAAGTGACTTGCCCAAGGTCACACTGCTAGCAGGTGTTAAGTGTCTGAGGCTAGATTTGAACTCAGGACCTTCTGATTCTAGGGCCAGTTCTCTATTCACTGTGCCACCTAGCTGCCCCAGTTAAGAGTATTTGAAGTGATAAGGTTCAAAGTTGAGTTGCCCAGAAAGAATTCAAGAAGCAAATATTCTCCTAGTCAAGAGAGCTTTATTGATGCAAAAGTAGCAGGCTAGTCCTTATGGGTACTAACATCTTGAGAAAAGACAGGAACTTGCTTTTATACACAAGTTTTTTGCACTCAGACAGGTGTAGGGTATGTTCCTATGTGGTCAGTTAGCCACAAAGAAGGAAGGGGAAACAGCAGGTATGTTGGGTACATTTCAGAACAGCTTAAGGATGTGGTCAAAAAAGTAGGGAACTTAGCTTACAACATTCAAGGATATGGCCACAGATCATAGGGGTTAGTCTCATACAGAGTTTTGACCATTATAATAAGGTTTTCTTGTAAGTAGGCAGATTTAATGAGGCTCTCATTGTTGCTAGGCAGAAGTGAGGGAACATCAACATATATGATGAGGGCAGCAGTTTGTGTGGTGAGGCTGTGTTCATGTTCACTTTTCTGGTCTCCTTCAACAAATAGTTGTAATATATCAAAAATAGAATGAAACACAACACAGAAGAACTGATTATCTCTTCACTTGGATTTAAAAAAATGTATTCTAAGATGTATTCTCTCAAGTTGCAAAAATAGGGAAAAAAGTCAAAGATAGAGTAAAATCTAATGCCAAACCAAGAAACATCCTGGAAAAAATGTGGCCCCGAGGTAAATAAACTTGTTATAGCTATAGCTGTCGTCTGCTAGTTCAATGATACTTGGGTAGTCCCCATTTTGATTGTGCGTCAGTATAATGTTTTGGCCCTTGATAGAGTTTTGCAGCATTCACAAGGAAAGAATAAAGTAGAATTATTTTGCATTTACTTTCTAGCTTATCTGTCCCATTTTTGAGAGTTAAAAAATCATTATAGGGATCTCTTCTGCTTTTATTTTCATACTTAACATTAATTGGTAATTTAGCCCTGTCATTTCTCTAGGACCTGGTTTATCAAACCTAGTTCGGTGGTTTTGTTTTCCATTTCTGAACACCTACATCTGATTGACCTTACATGTAAAATGTCTCCACCAGCTCACATCAAAATTCTCTGATGTAATTTGATTTATTTAAGTATCTGCTCTAGTTTTCAGAAAACAGTTCCAACAAGTAGATCATCTTTCCTCTGGCAAAAAAAAAAATTAAAAGATACTTAAGTTTATTCAGTATTTCATTTTGGTACTTAATTATTTTCTTTTTTTTTTCTTGTTAGAGAAAAATATCAAAACTTGATAGATGTATTAAAGCTGCATTAACAGTTCAAAAGACTGGATTAAAATCAAAAACTCCAGCCCAAAATGTGATCTGTGAGGTACTGTATGATCTTCATACTATAATCAGTCAGTTATGGGTAGATGATTTATAACAGTTGTGCAGATGATGTCAGCATTTTAGAAGAAATGAGATCAGGACTAAAGGAACTCAGAAAGCCTAAAAGACATTTTAGCACATTCGGCTTTGTTTTCTGTCCTTCTCTTGTCAGGTTTTCCTGTGACTCTATGTCCCTGAAAAAGGACTCTGATGTACTTAGCTCATAGTCATTACTTTTATTCTCTTAGTATAGAGGAAAGGGTACAAATAAATCTAAGTATAATGAACATAAACCAGAATATTGTTCAGAAGTTTGAGTTCAAAAATATTTTAAGCCCTTCTTCAAGGCTGTTTTTTAAAACTTCATACAAGTTACTTTTGTTCAATCCTCAGCTAAGTAAAAGAATGCCTTAAGAATTTCATAGTGACGGGGCGGCTAGGTGGGCGTGGTGAGTAAGAGCGCTGGCCTCGGAGTTGGGATGACCCGAGATCGAACCCGGCCTCAGAAAATGAGCACCCACACATAAATAATGACTAGCCGTGTAACCTTGAGCAAGTTACTTAACCCCAATTGCTTTAAAAAAAAAAGAATCTCATAGTGCCCAAGTCATATTTTTTTAAACTTTTTATTTCTTCTTACCTTTTGCCCAAATGTGTTTTCATATTATCTTCCTATTTAAATCCTCTTTTTCTAAATTTCCATGTTTAATAACTTTAGGATCTAAGAGTTAGAGGATCCTATAAGGTTACCACTTACCAGTAAGTCTACTTAAAATTTAAGACTCTAGAATCCAAGCATTATCTTAGTACTTAGCTGTTTGCTAAACCTGTCCCCCCCAAAATTACTTATAAAGTAGCATCTGAATTAGATCCTTAAGAAATTATGTTTTCCCTTCCCCTCCACCTCCTGTTTAGCAGGTCACAAATTCAAAGACTGTCATACTGAATAAGAATCAAGGAGCTAAGAATGAAAGCCCAAGTATGAAATTGACTTCTTTGAACAATAAATCACCCAGACCTTCAGAAATCTCTGTTAATGAAGCAAAGCAAAATAATAATTTGACTTCAGATTGTGATGAAGTTGTGTCTGACAGGTAAGTGTCCCTACTTATTAAAAAGTGTAACTTTCTAAATTGAGGTAGAATTATAAATGCATCCTTTTCCCTATTGAAGGGGAAAATAGGAAGTCATTGTTCTTTATAGAAATTAGAATATATTATTTCAATGAGAAGAAATTGATTTGGAATTTTCTAAAGATTTTGTAGTTGCTGTTTTGGCAGTATTGTTTTCTGAAGTTCAGTGATATACTTTCTCATTCTTCTACTTCCGTATTTAGTGTAGAGCTGGAGTTTTACATTTTAAGAAAAGATCAGAAATTTTTGTGTGCAAAATTATACTCATAAACTGATATGAGACTTTTAAAGAAAAAAGGTTTAAAATGAAAATTTTCTAGGTGTATTAAATGGTATCCTAATCTCTCCAACTTAGAATCATGGATTTTTGAGCTAGAAGAGACCTGAAAGGCTGAGTCCAACCCACTCATTTTACCGAGGAGGAATTGAGGTACACAGAGGTTAAATTGCTAGAGCAGTATTTGAGGCAGGATTAAAACAGGTGCTCCTGACTCTTAAGTCTGGTGCTCTTTCCATTGCAATTAGAGTGGATAGATAGATTTTATATCCAGTTGCTGCACAAAATAGTTGCAGCCACTAATCATGTCTTGGGGGTCAAAATTGTTGTCAAGAGCAAGGGAGTTGCATTTTAATGAAGGAATCCAATCAGTTAGCATGGACTAGGAGGTTTGGGAAATTCTTTTGAATGAATAGCTCTAGCAGCTCCAGTGATTCAAAATGGTTTTGAGTTTTAGTACCCCATTGGTTTATTGATTTAATGATCAAATCCTCTTTAAAATGCTTCGTGACACATACATGAATATTTCTAAGTACTCAGAAACTTTATTAACCCTTCTGTTTTCAGATAAATTGCATCATAGACTTGCCAGGCTAAAATCCTTCTTAGAAATGTGGGGATGGGGGACATTGTTTTCAGCTTGAGTACCTACAATCAGTTTGTACACGTCCTTTTTGGTTATGAAATATTGATCTCAGGGTTAAGAGCATTATCCTAATTTAAGGCTTGATCCGTCTACATTCTTTTCTAGGTCCTTCAAGGTGAATGAATGAAAATCTCAGTATGGTGGGGGTGGGGGGGGTGGAGTGAGAGGCAGTTTTTGAATGGGCTTTGTGAGTGGGGAGAGCCCTCCTGTTTTGATTGATATTCATATAGTCAATGAGCTTGGCTTGGGGGAGAAGGAGGAAGTCATGGCAGGGAGAGAAAAGGAATTCTAGTACCTTTCTCTGTGTCCCACTAATTTTGGAGGCAAGGGGAGTTCTTCACATCCCTTACATTCCTAACTTTTCAGTCATTCTATAAGCCTTTATCAAGACCTTACCACTATGCTAATCTCTGGAAATACAAAGAAAGACAAAAACAGCCCCTCCCTCAAGGAGCTTATCTTATAGTGGAGGAGAGAACTTGCAAACAACTATGTATGTGAAAACATATGCAAGAGAAATTTAAGGGAGATGCTGAAAGGCTTCTTGCAGAAACTGAGTTTTTATCAGATAATGAAGGAAACCAAGAGGAAGAGATGAGTGTAGAGAGCATTCCAGTCGTGAGCACAGCCAGGGAAAGTGAAATGGTGTTTCTTGTATGAGGATCAGCAGAGGGGCCAGGGTCACTAGAGGTAGCTCATGATAAGGAGGAAAGCGTGGTAAGATTAGAAAGTTATGAAGGACATTAACAGCCAAATAGAAGTTTTTATATTTAATCCTGGAGGTAATAAGGAGCCATTGGAGTCAATTGAGTATAGCAGTGGAATGGAGAGTGACATATCTTCAGAAGAAATGTATTTTAGGGAGATTGCTTTGTTAGTTTATTAACTGGATCAACTGGAATGGAGAGAAGCTTGTGGCAGACAGCCCAGCCAGCATGCTGTTGCAGTAGTGAGGTGGCCAGGACCTGCACCTGGGTGGCGGCAGTGTTAAAAGAGAAAAAGGGATGTATACAGGAGGTGCTGAGAAGGTAAAACTGACAGGACTTGACAACACTTTGAGTCTAAGGGTGAGTGGGGACTGGGAACATGGTGGTTCACTTCATAGTAATAGGGGAGTTTGGAAGAGAGGAAAACTGGGCTGGGGGCACTGGGACGTGTGGGCTTTAGGGTGTCGGTGAGACAACTTATTTTAGAGATATGAATGCTGTCCTTTAACATACCACATGGCAGTTACACTTAAAATTTGCATCGCTCAACAAAACCATCTTAAAATGAATACAGGTCAATTAAAAATGTTTCTTAAATGCTCTGTACATACAAGGTAAGAGGAGTTACAGAAAGCAGCATGATGCACACATTGTGCTCTTGAAGACCTCCCAATGTTAGGGGAAAGAGGAGACAGGTAAAAGATAATACGGTACAAACAGAAGTGAGTTCCTGGGGAGTAACCTAGCAAAGTGTGATGAGGAATTTGAGGAGAGAGTGACCTTGTTCGTTTTAGGATGGGATGGAGAGGAGGAATGGCGCCAGGGACAGCCGAATGCAAGAGACATCTGATTTGGGCCTTGTAGGAAGAGAGGGATTTCAGTGATTGGGGGTGGGGGTGGGGGGTGGGGCAGGTAATACTCATTCCCTGTTACAAAGGCAACATTAACAAAGGCACAGAGATTTGAGAGGGCAGCATTACAGTAGGGAATATGGAATAGTTAGATTTGACAGGATCATAGAATACTTTAAGAGGGACTGTGGCAGTACTTGGATACCAGTACTAGAAATTTTATTTGGTAGGAATCTGTGATGGGGGAAAGGCAATAGGTTCTACCAGGACTCTGATGACTATCAGTGACCAGAAACCCTGCAATTCAGTCTGGAAAGAATTCACCAGGCTCAAGCAAACTTGGAAGCCGAGAGTGTAAAAGCTTATTGTTACACTGCACAGCACAGCGGGCAAGGGTTCTTATGGAACCTGCAAACTTACAGAAGTCACAGGTATAGTTTTAAGGAGTCATGACAGTAAATCAGGTGTCAATTATGCTAACTAGGTGAGTAAGGGTGGGATTAGGGAGGAATTAAGGAGTGGTCAGTGCTTAAAGGAACTTGTACTTTTAATATCAACTGCACAGGCATATTGCCCATAATTCACTGGGAAATAGCCCAAGGGGGGGCTACCTGGAGGTGTGGTTTTAGGCCTGAAAAGTCACTATTTAGCCAGAGGTCAGGGCTAACTGAGAAGTGCCCAGTCTGCCACCCACCAGTGTCAAGTTTGACAAGATGGATGTTGGGAACCAGGGCCAACGGAGACACAGTATGGGTATAATTGGCTAAGGAGTTAACCTATAGATAGGGTATTGAAGGATTCATGATGCAGCTGGCCACTCTACTAGGGGAGATAACATTTGCCTAAGCTAAAATGTTATAGATGGTTTAGTGAAGGTTTCATAGGTAGCTTGTTATTGTTCCAAGCAGAGATAAACAATTCATGAGTTGTTGCTGGGCAGAGTGCTGGCAGGGGAAAGGGGCAGAGTTAATGCTTTGAGACTGGGGTGGGGGAGATGTGATTTTACAGATATAGATCCCAAGCCCCCCTTTTACAAACTGATGTTACAAACTGATAATACAGACTGATGTTACCAACATATAGATCCCAAGCACCCCATTATCTGGAGTTACTGAAAGGTTTTAAGTAGAAGGGAATTCCATGATTAGAACACATTGCATTAGAAAGATAACTCAGGCTAGCTGGGAAAGAGACTAGGCTGAATCCAAGAAGACCCCAAGAAGGGTTTACATTAGTTGTGAGAAAAGATGAGGGTGGTTGCAGTGGGAATGTAAAGTTAAGGAAGGATTTCATAACTGTTGGTGAAGTAGAAACAACATAACTTGAGAAATGGCTGGATATGTGGTGTGAGGGAGACGGTAATCCTTCTATCTTATAATATGACTAATGTGAATGATTGTGCTGTGAATCTAAGCAGAGAAATTAGGGGAAAAGGGTGAGTGTTAGGCAAAGAAAGAGTTAAGTTTTGAACTTGTTGGTTTAGAGTTCCAGTGATATGTTTAAGTGGGCTATCCAGACTGAATATGGGGCTCGCGCTCTGGGGAAAGTTGGAATGGAGAGTATAGATTTAGGAATTATCTACATAGAGGTAATAATTAAAATGTTTCTTCCTTAGAAGTCAGCAGCTACAGAAAAAGAAAGAAGAAAATTTAAAAATAAAACAGAAGAGGAAAAAAAAGAAAATAGCCAAGACTAAACCCCCTCTCTCATCTAGTGATAACATTTGGGGGCTGGAGGGGGGGTGGAAGAAATAAAGAAGAAAGGAGAGTGACTGAGTAGAAGGGATGGATTTATGTATATGCCACATTTTTATATTTTAAATTCATGCAAATTTTAGGTTATTATTTTAAGAATTTTATGACACAACTTTGAAATAACTAAGCTATTGTTGAAAATCACTGACTTTTCTTTCAAAGTCACTTTTTCTCATGTTTGGAAATTATGGTCATTTTGTGGATTTTGTTTTTTGCCCATTATATTATTTCAGTCATCAAATTAAGCATGCCGAGAAAAGTTAAGTTTGAAAAATGCTAAGCATTTCCGATGCCTGGAATTGCATGTTCAGTGTGTTTTCTGTTTTCTTTTTTATCATTTTTAGTGACAATGCAGATGTTGTGATGATTTCTGAGGAAAATGATAACTTGCAAGCTCCAGTAACAAGGACAGCAGGTATCCTGAGCCAACTAAAAAGTTTCCTAATTTTAGACTTCCATGGTTAAAAAAAATTAAACCTTCCCAGTTATTTATTTAATAGAGCTATTATTAATGTTCATGCTCAGTTAAATAGATGATGCTCTCTTCATGTAAGGGACCTTATTACCAGTTTAAACTACTCAACTTGCTCTACATTGATCCAAATATTTACTCATCAAAAGTAATACCTGAATATATAGTAATGCCCTTCTTCAAAACCTTTTGTCCAGTTTAAAGCCTCCTGGCTTTTCACCATGTTTTATGTTATATCTTTTTTTGTTTTTGCTACTTTAACCTAGCTGTATGACTTAGAATCTTTTGTCTTCAAAGAGGAGTAAAGAAACTTGTTTTTAAATTTTACTAGAGTATGAAAAGGTATAGAACCATTGGAGAAAAATACAGTTCAAAACAGTTATTCAAAGCAGCCTCTGGCACCTGGGAGCCAAACTCTAAGTGATCTCCTGTACTGTACCCAGCCGCGGAGCTTGGAAACCTGAACTCTAAGTGAACTCTTCCTTCCAACCTTGGAGCCTGGAACTAAGTTTACTCCTCCATTTGTATAAACAGACATCTATCTTTGAGCTAGTCTGTTTTGTCTAACTTGTTACCAAACCCCACTCTGATCAGCAAACAGCAGATTTCCAGAATATTGCTTTTAGATTTGGCATTCACCTGTTCTTTGTTCAGGAATTGTATATGAACATTAGAGATTTCAGAGAACCTTGTAAACTCTTTAAGCCTATTTATATGCATGTTCTCTGGGTGATTACTATTGCAGAAATCTTTAATAAATAAAAGTTTTCATCTTTTTTCCTCAAACATTCATGATGTCAGGTTTATGACCCATCAAAAGCCTAAACCCTTTTTAAAAAAATTAACTACTCATCAATTCCTGGAGAAGAAAATTTTGCTTTGAGCGTTTGTGTCCCCTTCTTAGCATGTGAATTCTTGAAGTTTTTAATATTCTTTTTGTCGGCTTCTTTTCTGTCACCATGTGACTCATTTTACTTTATAAAAATCACCATCTCTTCCCAACAATTTCCTTCCCCAGTGTTAAAAGAAGCCTTTTACAAAACAACTTATCTAAACTGCAGGTTGTCAATATAAACTTTTTAGCCACTAACATTAATCTTAAGGCTGGCACTATTTTTTTTTTTTACATTTAAAAGCCTTAGTTGAATGTATTTGAGAACATTTGTCTCACTGATTTCAAAAATCTTTATATTACATACATAGCTGCTATAGTCACACATGCCTATAACTGTAGAAATTGTGAATTTCTAGTTTCCACTAATACAAAGAGTTAGGAAAGATTTTATAGTTTATTCCTTTCACTTGATCTTAGACAAGATGAGACTGAAACCATTTCATACAATCCACCCCCCCCCCCCATCAGTAATGGGATGCAGTTTTGATGAATTCCTTAAAAATTTTTCAAATACCTTTAAAGAGAAAAGACCAAGGTTAAAAATTGTACCCTAAGTATTTTGAGTTTTGATGGAATATATTTTATTTCTCTGTGATAATTGTGTATGTGAAGCTGAATCCTGCTTATATATGAATATATTTGATTGAAGAAGTGAAGTTACTTTTTCTTTCATCTTCTATGATGGGTAAAGCATAGTTCAGTTCAAGCAGTCTTATTTGGAGGAGTTCACTTGTGAACATGAATCTAGACATTTCCTATTCAGTTGCAAGGAGCTAGCTTTCACTCCTAGATATTCATAATTCAGGTTATATCTTCTCCCTTCTGGGTTTCAGAAAACAGTCTGACTCAAATTCTTTGTGAGAGATTAGTACAATACTCCATTTATAGGCATTCTTCCAAGGGAATTGCCTAAAGAGCTTTATAAATTTAAGTATTTAAAATTATCATTCATCCAAAAATAATAGCATCTTAAAAAAAAAAATATATATATATATATATATATATATATATATACTTGATAAATATATTGGCTTTAAAAAGGAGTGGATTGCATCAGTATTACAGAAAATGTGAGAGAGACGGCCACAGCAATAACTTTTTCTCAGCATTATGCAAACTTCTTAAGGATTACATGTGCCAAGAAGTAAAACTTCTCGTTAATGGCTATCTTGATTTGTAGCATATGTATAAGTATATGTGGCATAGTTTATGCAACTGTGTTTTAATCTACCAAATTATACAAACTTGTTCCATTCTGTGTCTCTAGACACAGAAAATACATGGAAAATTTAGGAATTGTCCATCTCTCAGAAGAGTTGATCAAAAATAGGGTCTGTCTAGAAATTGGGGGCAGTTGGAAAAGATGGTTAGTCTACAAATTTGATCTTCTTCAAATTCTAGGCCTGTTTTAGGTAGACATTTTAGAAGTACTAAGAGAATTTGTTGAATGGATGAAAACTATCTTGAGTAGGATAACCTGTATTAAATTTTATTGTTATGAATTGGGAGCAAGGTACAGTGTTTATAACCTTTTATTTAGAAAGTCCATGACTTTGTTTTATCATCTTAATGTTAGTGTTTCCAAATGTTGACATTTTAACAGTCTGTTGTTTTCTTTTCAGATGCTGAAAAAATGGTATTGGCAAATTCAAATGATTCACTTGATTCTAAAACAAAATCTAAGGTAATTAATAATAAAATTTCTATATTATCTGTATCTATACCTAGATATAGATAGACATGTACATATGTGTAATCAACTGAAAACAAACTATAGAGTTTTGATATTGATATAGAGTTTACTGGTTTTGTGGGTTTATCCATTCAGTCTTTGGAAAATACTGATGGCAGTAAACTTAACACCTGTCCAATTTGCATTACAATCTACAATTAAGAAGGCATTATGTATTCTAAAACCTAATTTATCTAGTTAAATAATTTGTGCTTTCTTATGTCAAGATAAATGCAGTAACTTCTTATATGTTTTTTTTCCCCATGGCCACCACTTACATTGACCACAAAAACATTTTGGAATGTTAAATTATAGTAGTTTCTAAATAATCTAAAACAAACTATTTTTAAGCATTTAAATTATATTGCTACAGTGACTGTCAGTGAAGCTTTAAGTCAGGTGGGGAATACCATGTCTTGTAAGGAAATTTGAGATAGACTACATTGGTTAACAAGATTGGCAAACCAGCATAGTGTTACAGCAGTTGTGGTCAAGGTTGGAGAAGACAACTGGGTCTTCTAGCTATTGGGAGATTGAGATGCAGGGAAGGGAGGGGTGAATGAAGGCTAAGCTATGTGTATTGATCAGTGAAGTTGGGTCAAATACAAATCTTTTATGACAGAGAAAAGCAAAACAAACAGAGAAATAGTACAGATTGCTCACTAAAAAGCTAATCAGCTCTTCTCTCAATCAAAAAGATATTAGAATTAGCCCCATTGCCCATGTGAGTTTAGCATTTACCTCACTATTTATCTCTGGATGGTTTAGGAGCATTTACAGAAATGGGGGAGTTGAAAGACCATTTCCACATGTGATTTATGAGCAATAATGTACGATGACGAATGATGAAGGAAGGGTAGTGGGGAAACTCTAACTGAATGGCACTAGTATTCAGTCTGGTACAGAAGACCTTGATGAAACAGTACTCCAACCTCCAAGAGGTCTGACTGAATCAAAATTTCCTCTTGGGAAATGTTGGGGAATTTCTCAACCAGAAGGGAATTGACTTTCTGGGAGTATTTCATCCACCAGCAGATCTAAAAGAGACTAGAGGTCAAATAAGGTTAATAGCCAAAGTGCTCTAATAACCCACCTGCCTTCGCTTTCCAGTATACAGATTTGTATACTTTTTAGGCCTGCTTAGAGTACACAGCCAGTCAGTAGCATCCTGTGGTGTGTAAATGAAGCTTAACTGACCACTGAGATGTCAGATCCCCATATTTGTAAGGGACATTACTGGAAATTATAGCCCCTCCCATATCTGGTGGTCACAGGAATTATTACAAAAGAGCAGAAAAGCCTGAGGTTGCAGACCTGGATTATTTGAGGTGGATGAGGGAATGGAGATTCTTAGCCACATATAGAATTTCTAGAATGGCATTGTTCTTCCTCCACCGTAAATAGTAGTAAGTTGCCAACTTGGCAGCCAGTTGCTCAATTAGACAGTTTGAATATGGGAACGACTATATACATACAGGAGGCAAATAAGACATTTAACTTGCTCACACCTGCCAGTCATCTTCAAGTTGAAACATTTAAGTTAATTCTACTTGTAATTGACCCGATGCTGCATTGATTTCAAATGGTACTTGATTCTATATCTACCTAAATTACTTTTGTATGTCCTCTAGCTAAGTTTTCCTTTCTAAGGCAGTTTAAAATCCATCCTGCTTGGGGGCGTTGAGGTGGTGCAGTGAATAGAGCCCTGGCCCTGGAGTCAGGAGGACCTGAGTTCAAATCTGGCCTAAGACACTTAACACTTACTAGCTGTGTGACCGTGGGCAAGTCACTTAACCCCAATTGCCCTACCTTTCCCCCTCAAAAAAAAAAAAAATCCAGCCTGCTTTTATAAATCACTAATTAAAGGGAAGAGACTTGTTATCTCCCATACCTTTAGTTCCTGGGAAAATTTCAGGACATCTTTTTGTTATCTTTAAAGGCCTACAAGCTGACCTGATATATTTCCACAAGTTCTATTGTCTGTCCTAGCCTGTCCTTGTAGATTAAGGAGGGTCTTATCTCCCTAACCAACCCTTCTGGGAGTCAGGGAGTTTGCTATCTCTGGTCCACTAACCAAGGCCTCCTGATGCATATGGGTCCCATAAATCAATCCAGCATTCCTTAATGACAGAGAGGGGTAGTTGCTGGCTCCACCCATATGCTAGCCATCTTTCTTTGGTGTAACTAGGCTTTTCTCTCCACCTGCATGGTGCTGTCTTCCCTATAACCAGTCACGTTGTTTTTCCACCTACCCAGTTCTGTTCTTTGTTCTAGTTTATGAAAAGGGACTGTAACTCCTCTTCTGGGTCTTTGTCCAAACTGAGATATCCATTTGACTCACTTTGTTATTAACAAGTTCACACCCTGCTAATACACTCAGAAAACTTAGAACTCTGTACCTGTCTACCTTTATTAAATTCTCTTGAGACAAGATTTAAGGTATAATGAAATATACTTTTGTTTTTAGTGTTAGCAGGTATGTTGGTAGAAAATAACATAGGGTTACATGAATTGTGTGACCCCAAAATTCCAATCTGCAACAAAAGGACTCTGAGTTTGGAGAACTCTGAATAGTTTCAGTTTGTTAGGGAAACCAGTAGGCCCTAAAAAACTGAATCCAAGAGTCTTGCTGTAGTCAAGGACCCCTCTGCTTCCTTTTGAGAGAATAGTTATATAATTTGAGAGCTTAATAAAATTAGAATGAGATGGTACAATTCTTTGATCGGTCAATTCCAAAAAGGGGAAAAGTTATATGTTTGGTTAAGGGTAGGAAGTGGAACTTCATGTTTGGCCATAGGAAGGGGCCAAAGGAAGGAACTTGCATATATATTTGGGCAAGGAAAATGTCCCCCAGTCACCTGCTTGTTTCCTCAATGACTAGGCAGTGAGATTCTGGGACTTCACACCATTAGGCTACAAGATTCTGAGACTTTGCACTGTTTGTTACAACCATCTGGCACATAGAAAATAGGAAACTTTGGTTTTTTGGAACCCAGTAACCAACAAGAACATCGAGGTGAGGGGGGGTAGGAGGGGGAGATAGTACAGTAGGTCTTATCTCTAGTTCTAACATAGGTTAATATAGGCCTATGTAACAGACTATAAATCATTTAAACAGTATAATCGATACATAGATGTTGTTGTCAATACATGGCACTCTTATCATAAAAGTATTAACTATCAGAACTACCTTGAGTTTAGTCATATTCTGTTTCACTCACCAGTATAATCACTGATACCCATTAAATCACAATGAACTGATTAAATTGAGTAGGGGTATCATCTTTATAGCTTTTTTTCAATGGCAAAGAATTGGAAATGGGGTGGGGGGAGGCAGTGCCCATCAAATGGGAAATGACTGAACAAATTCTGGTATTAAGCATATGACAGAAAATTATTGTGCTGTAAGAAATGATAAAAGGATGTTTTCAGAGAAACCTGGGAAAACTTGTGTGAATTATTATAGAATGAAGTGAACAGAACCAGGAGAATAATTGACAATTATAACAATATTGTAAAGACAAATAACTTTTAAAAATTTAGAAACTGATTAGCATCATGACCAACTATGATTCCTGAGGATTAATACTTCCCACCTCCTTACAGAGAGACCATGGATTCAGACTACTGAATTAACATATTTTTGGACATATCCAATGGGTATACATTTTTTGTTTATACACATACATGTTTGTAATGAGGATTTTGCTGTCCTTTTTTAATGGGAGTGGAAGAGAAAGCATATTTTTTCCTGCCTGAAAAAATGTATTTTTTAAAAATAAATGGAGTCAGTCTTGCTCATTCTACTGTTGCTATTAAGTAATAGAGTACAAATTGAAGGTCTCCATTTAAACAACCCCATAGCACTATTTCTTACAAGCTGCTTTATCTGGCAGGATGTTTCTCTAAAACTCATAGCACCTGAGTTCATCCTCTTCCTCCAAAATGTACCTAACAGTATTATGTTTTTCCTTGTTAATGTTTTGTAGATTCTTTGTAGTCGTATTTTCTCAGTTCTGGGAAGTTTTCTTTGATAATTTCCAGAAATATAATGCCCACATTCTTTTATTTTTGTGAGTTCTCTGGAATGTTTTTAATCCTGAGTTTGCCTGTGTTGTGATCACTCTTTCAGGTCTGTGGCTTGGGTCTTTGTTTTTTAGTAGTATGGATAATTCAGTGACTTATTTGTGAGCCCTATGTGGAGCTGTTTTCTACTATAGTTAAATGATAATTGCTACTATGAATTTTTTTTGAAGCTTACTATTTTTTTCTCCAGGTAAGTAATTTTATTCCACTTTTACTCTTGTTCATTTTATGTATCTTTTGATTCTTTAATTTCAAATTTAATTTCTTCATTTGAATCTTTTTTTTTTGCTTCAAACTCTTCTGGTTTTTCTTAGCTTTACAATTCTTAATTTCTTTTTAAAAAAAAGGATTTTTATTCTTTTTAGGCTGTCTCTTGGCATATGTTGTGTTGCTTATTTTTCCTTTTCCAGTTGCTATTAGTACTTTAACTGATTGAGCAAGAATTTATGCAGGGTGTGCCAAGGCTCGTGATAGGCCATGGTAGACATACATATACAATGGTTGGTACATTCCCTTTCCTCAAGAAGCCAGCATGCTGCTGTGGAAGGATAAAATGTTTACATTCAAGTGCGGGATATAAATCAACATAGTAAATGGGAAAAGAGGACAACTATTGACTGGGAGAAAGAGAAAAACCTTTTATGGGGAGATGGTACTTGAGCTGAGCTTTGAAAAGAGCTTGGGGTTCCAGGAAAGGGAAGTGAACACTTTTTTTTTTTTTGCTTTTTGGAGGGCAGTTGGGGTTAAGTGACTTGGCTAAAGTCACACAGCTAGTTTTTGTGTTGAGTGTCTAAGGTCGGGTTTGAACTCGGGTCCTTCTGATTCGGGCCGGTGCTCTATTCACCGTGCCACCTAGCTGCCCCTGAAGTGAATAATTTTTAATTGTATAGGTACTACTATTTGCTCTTATTAAAAAAAACCTTGTGTGTGTTTTTTAATCCTTTCTCTTCACTTTGGTGTTTTGTTTTTGTTGTTGTTGGATGTGAAAAAGCTAGCTGCTAGTGCATAAACCAAACTTGGGCCCACCATAAAGAGCAATAAGCATGCTGCACAGGATCACGCAGCTTAGTGAACTGAGGACCATATGTGGAGTCAGACCTAGGTTCAGATTCTCCTTCTGACATATTACATTAGCTACTGAGCCTGGGACAGGGCACCCTCTCAAGAATTCCCTGGCAGCTCTGTAAACCTCATAGTTTTATCATTTGCATCAGTGGTGGTAGTTTCTGCACTAAGGGTACCCCGAATCAATGAAATCACAGGCCCAGGTTAAAAATCATCTCTGCTAAAGGTTCTACAAGCTAGTTAAACATTTTGTGGTGGGATCAAGGCTGGTTTATGGATTGGTAGTCATTAGGAAGCCTTAATCTGTGTAAATATCCACGTACACCCTAATTTAAATAAGTACTAGAAAAAGTAATTTGTGAAATACTGAAAAGTAGAGGGAGCTTCATATTGTCCACAGCTGTTTTATTCATTCATATTGCTCTTGAAAGACCATCCTCACAAATGTAAATAAAGTTAGCTACTCAACAGAGGTGAGACTTGTTAAACACCATAGCTGCAGTAGTGGACAAATCACACCTTTGCAAGTTAGAATATAAAAATAGGGTGTATTCCTTCCCAGTTAAGTTGGTCAAACAGTATGTTCTCTCAGGGACAGCTGCAGGAATGTTTGCGAAGTTCTTTTCAGTTCAGCAGCCTGTGTTTCTGTGATCATAGATTTAGAGCTAAAAGAGATGTTACCACTGCCTCCTCCTCCTCCTCTTCTTTTAACAGTTGAACGAACTAAGGCACAGAAAGTGTCCATGACTTGTATATTACATAGCCATGTGAAGGATGATTTCTCAGAAGTGAAGCCTCCTCAAAAGGGCTAATAGTTTTTATTTTATTGAAACACAGTTTACTCCCTTACAGAATAACATCTGCAGTTGGCTGACCTTGTAAAATCACGCTTTGCAACACAACCTAAACTGTGCTCAAAAACACCCCTGTTCAGATCTTGCTTCTGAGCACATAGCAAAGGAAAATATAGCATACGCCTTACCCTGAACCTAACCTGTGCACTCATGCAAACTTGCAAAACTTCCCGCCTTTTCTTGTCTCCAGGCAAACTTGTGTAACTGCCTTTGTTCCTTGTTGCTGGGGAAGATTCACACAAATAGATTGTGCCCCCTGAAGCCCAGCCAGTGGGATAAGGGAAAGGCGGTTGGGGGGGCAAGGGGAAGCTTGCATTAGGGTATGAAAGGACCTTGCTTTCCAGAATCAGTTTGTATTGCCGTGGCAGGCACCATTAGAGTGACAAGGGGCAGTGCCCTTTCTCATAAGTAAGCAATTAACTCACTGCTGCTTTCAAGGTATCTTAAGTCTTTGTATTGATTTTTTTTGGTAGTGGTCTCTGTCCCACACAGTTTTTAAATGTTTGAGACAGGGTTTGAACACAGGTAAGTCTTCCTGGCTTCTAAGTCTAGTAAACTTTTGTGGTTGTTCAGTTTTCAGCCATGTTTGAATCTTCATGACCCTATTTGGGATTTTCTTGGAAGAGATATTAGAGTGGTTTGCCATGTCTTTCTCCAGCTCATTTTATAGACGAAGAACTGAGTCAAACAAGGTTAAGTGATTTGCCCAGGGTCACACAGCTAGTAAGTGTCTAAGGCCAGATTTAAACTACAAAAATGAGTCTTCTGACTTCAGTTCTGGCACTCTAGCCATTGCACTGCCTTGCTCCCCCTAGTAAAATACTATAATGTATAAATGTGTATATTTATGTATACATTTTCTAGTAAGCAATATCAGGTCAGGTAGTGTGGAATAGTGGATAGAGAACTAACTTTGAAGCAGTATTCAAGTTCTGCCTCTCACACATACTTTAATACTTTATTCTTGGCAAGTCAATTAACTTCTCAGTGTTCTAGGAAAGTCTCTAAGATTCTAAGTTGAAAAAGTTTTAGTCTAGAATAGTAGAAAGAATTTTCTCACTTAAGAGTTCCCCTATATTAATGAAAACATTAGTCCATATCTCATCTGTATCCCTGATTTCAAGTCACTTATATTCACAAAGGATAATTCTTAAAAATTACAAAAATGCTAAATAACAAATATATCCCTGTATATGTTATATGAAGAGTTATAATCACAAATTAAACATTATGAGTCAAGTCATAATAATTTAATTGGCACTGCCACTGAGAAATTAAATTAGATGATCTCTGAGGGCCCTTTAAAACGTTTAGATCTGTGTTTTGTAATTCCATTCTTAAAGTCTAAAATAGAGGTGTCACATATGCAGACCTGCGTCCCCAAGTGCAACCCAAATCAGATTAAAATATAATTGGGAAATACTTAACAAAATAAAAACATAATAAGGCATAAATAATGTTAGTGTGTGGCTTTCCAAGTTGATGCGTGCCCACAGGAACACTTAGATATAGGCTAGTGGCCCCTTGTTTCTGTGTGAGTTTGACACCAGTGGTCCTAAGTGGTCAAGACTGAAAACAGAAGGTATCACTCCCTGGTACTGATTGTTATAATCCTCCAGATCTGCTGTGGAGTGGAGGGGCTAATGTTTTATAAAGCTCTTCTTTAAGGTCATGTTCTTCATAGTTTTGCAACATTCACTTCTGTTTTGTGCTGGTTCTTTCCATTTATATTGTTGTAGTCATTGTGTGTATTATTTTGTTGGCTCTGTCTTCTTCATTAAGCATCAGTTCATTTAAATCTTCCTATGACTTTCAGTTATCTATGTTCATCATATTCATCATTTCTTAATAACACAGTAGTATTCCATTATATTCACATGCAGCAGTTTGTTTAGGCATTACCCAGGTGATGGGCATCTAATTAGTCATTCCCCAGTAGATCAGTATCTGCTTTGTTTCCAATTCTTTGCCACCACAAAAAGTGCTGTTATAAATATTTTCACATATATGAGGGCGTTCTTATCAGTGTCCTGAATGTGGTATGTGCCTCATCATTGAATCTCTGAGTCAAAAGGTATGGATTTTTCTAGTCACTTAATTTGCATAATTCTACCTAGTTTGTTTAAATTGGTTTTACTGATCCACATGGCTCTACCAAAAAAGACATCTTCTCACAACTCCTCTAGCACTGACTTTTCATATTTTGTCATCTTTGTCAATTTGTTGGTTATGAGATAAAACCTTGGAAACAGATTTTCATTTATTTGATCAATGTTTTGGAACATTCCTTCATGTGGTTGTTCCATAGTTTGTAGTTCTTTGAAGAACTATTCATCTCCTTTTGCCACTTATTTATTGGAGAATATCTTTTGGGATGTATTTATTTTATGCATACATATATGTGTGTATATATATATACACACACACATATATATATATACACACACGCACACATATACATATATACATATATGTGTGTGTAAACATGCAAATAGATATATACACTCATATGTATGTACATATATATAAACATATATACAGACAAACACATAAATGCATCTATTAATTGTTTATATGTCTTGGATCCCAAATCCTTGTCTGAAAATTTTGATGCAAAGGTTTTTTTTTTCCCCACTCAACCACTTCCTTTCTTATCTTTATATTGGGGGGTGGGGTGGAACTTTATTTTAATATCCTTACCTTGCTTAGCAAAAGACTAGAAAAGTCAGCAGTGTGGGAAAACTTGCTTCCACATAGAGATTATTTAGAGAATACCTTTTTGTTAACATATAGGACCAATCAGCTTCATTTCCTTGTCTTTCCTATAATGATAACTCAGATCCTACATAATTTGAAATTCATAAGGGCTTGGGGGAGTTAGCCACCTATTTCAGGTCTCCCTTCAGCTGGATGACTTAATAAATTCTTTTTTTGAAGCATTCTTAGCCCATAATTCATTTTCGACCATCAAGAGCAATGGTCAGCAGAACTGGGCCTAATTCAATACACAGTAAGCAGAGAGTAGGGACAAAGACTTAATGGTGTTATACAAATTTTGTTAGACAGTTGCTTATATCTTGAATGCATCAAGTTGGTTTCCTGATAGTGGCAAAGCTTTATTGTATAATTAATCCTTTTTAGGCTTCAAGGGAAAAAACAAAACTTGAGGCTTTGGTGATTGACCTGACAGAAGAAGCCAACTTAAATGATAAAACAGGTAAGGAATAAATTTTATTTATTTTAGACAAACACATACATTTTATACATATATATATATATATATATATATATATATATATATGCATGCATGCACACACATATAAAAATAAGGAGAGGGTTGGCTCTTTAAGATTCCTTTAACATAGTAATTTAGCTGTTGTCTTTATCAGAAGCTAATAAATATTGACTTAATTAGCTACTTTCCTTATTGTAGGAACTGGGATTGTCAAAGGGGTCTATACAGGGAAAAAAACTTTAATTCGGGTTTTTCTTTTTTTCTTTTTTCTTGGGGGGGTGTAGGGGGAAGACAAGACAATTGGGGTTAAGTGACTTGCCCAAGGTCACATGGCTAGTGAGTGTTAAGTGTCTGAGACCAGATTTGAACTCAGGTCCTCCTGACTTCAGGGCTGGTGTGACATCTAGCCACCCCGATTCAGTTTTTAAAGCCATATTTTGTGTCTTTTGGGGGGGGCAGTGCAGTGTTTTAGGTGTTAGGGATTCATGACAGTCCTTTTCCTCAAAAATACTCACCTCAAATAGAGGAAATAAGATATGTACAAAAATAACTGTAGTATAAAACAGTGTAGAAGTACAACCAAGTGCTATTCCAAATTCAAGGGTGTGCATTCCCCTGTGTGTGGCTATTAAGCTTTCCTCTTCTCTTGTTTGGCAGATATTAAAAGGCTTATAGCAAAGAATAGGCCCACGATCTGACTACGTATGGTTTAAACAAAAGAAGTAATCCTTTTGTTTTTAATAAGTGAAATGATGAAATGCTAAGGAATGTTTATATTAATGTTTGAACTACAACTTTTACCTGTAGCTCCTCATTCTTTCCTTAGGCTAAGTATAACAGTTGGCATTCTTCTGCATGACAGCCCTTCATACGCTTGAAGGCATAGCTGTCACGCTCACTTTAAGTTTTCTTTTCTTCAGGAAAAACACCCCTAGTTCTTTCAGCTAACTCTTACAGCAGTAAGTGTTGCTCCATCTTGTCAATGACCTTCTTAGAGAGAGGACAGTACTTCAGTTTTGCTTTGACCAGGACAGAGTACACTGGGAAATTTGACCTTCCTGATTCTGGACATCATGCTTCTCTAAAGTCAGATTTAGCATTTGCATTTTTGGCAGCTATGCTTGTGCTCTTGATCTTATCGCCTCCCCATTTCTTCTAGGGGCTTGTCCACTAATCATTGCATAAGATGAAATATTTGCTTTTTAAATTATCATTTAGTTGGGGTCA
This sequence comes from Gymnobelideus leadbeateri, assembly GCA_011680675.1. NCBI lineage: Eukaryota > Metazoa > Chordata > Mammalia > Diprotodontia > Petauridae > Gymnobelideus > Gymnobelideus leadbeateri. The sequence goes on along the minus strand of WOXC01006994.1, from coordinate 31,621 downwards.
CCTTAGCTCATTCCTAGAGCAGTTGTTGAAGCTTCAATTCTAAGTCTGACTTGGACCAGCAAATTAGAGAGTTCTTTCTTAAACTTACCCAGAAAACTTATCAGGACAACAAAAATAGGATAATATGTTCCTGGAACACAGCTGTGTTCCCTTTGGTTTCATGTTTTTTCTTATCATGGGTACCGGTTGTGTTGCCCTTGCAGCTGGACACATTGGATCTTTCCTGTGTGGTTAATTGGGAGCAAGTAAGTCTGAGATTAGACACCTGGGGAGTATGCATTCAGACAGGTGATAGGCAAGGTGCGGTCAGGAACTAGGTGCTGTTGGGAGCATCTGTTCTCGATAAAAGTAGTAAACCATGAAACTTTTACACTGTATAAGGAGTCTAGAACAAAAAACTTAAGGATCATCTTAAAAACACATTAATAGAAACACTGACAGCACTTAGTAACAGTATTTAAAAATTGAACAGGTAAGAGCAGATCACTCAAGAAAAACCTACTCAGAAAGAACTCTTAAATACTAATGACTAGTATTTATATAGTGCTTTAAGCACTTTACAGATATTATCTTGTTTCTTTCCTCCCAACAGCCTTGTGAGTGAAGTGCTTTTATTATCCTCATATTACAGATGAGGAAACTGAGGCTGAGGGGGGCTAAGGAATTTGCCCACTCACACAGATAGTATCTAAGGATGTATCTGAACAAGTCTTCTGGCTCCAAGTCTTGCTTTCTGTTCACTGCCCCACCTAACTACCTCAGAAGCACAGAGCCAGTCAGCATTCATCACCTCATGTGATAAAACTTCTAGAGAATTCAGATCATTAATTAGCATCAGTACTCTAAGCTTAATTATTAAAATTTTATTTTATGTACTTTGGATACTTTTGTTGCTGTTTTATCATGCTGTTATTTTTTCCTTTAAGCACATTCATTTAAATGTACTTGCTTTATTTTTAAGTGCAGAATAGTCTTTTTTTTTTCTAATCATGTTTTGTGCATTCAGCTAATTCAATGAGAATATAGATCAAAAGTACTCAGCAATTCACCTCTTGTTATTTCCTGCTTGGACTTCTGGCCTTTACTCTGCCTTGTTTGTACATTATTGCCAGATTAGTTTTATTAATTATCCCTTTTCATCATTTAATATGTCTTTGTAAGAAACTGTGCTCACAGTTGCTTGTTGTGGGATATTCAAACCCCTTGCATTCATGGATGTTAATCAGCTGGCTCCAGTTTATCCATTTAGCCTTTTCTACTCCCTGATAGGAGCAAATTTGGTAAGACCAGTCTTCTTACCAAAGAAGGTATTTGTATACCTCACAACTCTCTGCCATACACATATTCACACACCCTGCTCTACAAAGCTTTGCTTTCTCTGAGAAAATCAGAGATGGAAAATAGTTTTATCCGTTTTTCCTCTTTGACATTCAGTTCTTGTTTTCCCATTATGAGAAGTTTCTTGAGGTCACAAATGTTGATGTCATCACGGTGTAGCACACTGCAGCGTACCTAACAAAAACTCACTGGAAATACTAGGACTACTCTAGTGGGGAAAATGGAATCACACTAAAGGACAAGGCTCCCAGAGCAAACATGTCTTGAAAAAATTTTAATGTTTTATTTGTTCTTCAGCTTTTGCATACAATTTAGCATCTGTGAAAGATTTAAAAAATAGAATCTTTGCCTTCATAGAGATTATTATGTTGGTAATTACTGCAAATCTGATTATACCACTGAAATTATATTAAATTTTCAGCAACTTCAGTTGAAGTCCTGGAATTGCCTGTAGCAACCAATACAAACTTGAAGGAGAAGACCGTAGTGGTACAAGATTCAAAACAGGTACTTGTTAAAGCTTATCTGGTCATTACAGAAACTTGATATATCTTTTAGAGATTCAGTAGAGTAATTAGTCATGTATAGAGTTAATGCTGGATGTTTCAAGAAGAAATGAGAATATTGAAGATACGAAATGTAACTCAGAAGGTGCCAGATCTTGATATATGAACTAAGTAGGAATGGTCACCACAAAGGAAAGTAAGAAAGAGTAGCTAAACACTGGGAACATCTCTTAAAATTTAAGAACTGTCACATGGACCATAGTAACCATTTTTTGGTTCATTAGTCACAGTGTGCTAAACACTCTGCTAGTCACTGGGCAGGATACAGAGTTGGGATAAGACTCAGACCCTGCCCTAATGGAGTTTTTAAAATCTAGTAGGGGATAAAACACAAATAATTACAGTGTTATATTATAATACCAGAGATGTATACAACATGGAGGGAGGGAGAGCTTGTTATATTTGGGAATCAGGAAAGGCTTTTGGAGAAAGTGACATTTGAGTTGGGTTTTAAAAGGTGATAGAAAGTCAACTGGATTGAACGGGATGAGAGGACATTCTAGGCATGAAGCTTGGAAATAAGCAGAAGTACAGAGAGTCAAAAGCAAAGGCAGGGATTTGGTTGTGCAATATGAAGTGTGTGGGAGAGAATAAAATAAAACAAGGCATAATGGCACCAGATGTAGAACGTTTAGGATACTAGTCAAAGGGTTTAACATTACCTCTGTTAGGAGTAAGAAGCCACAAATCTTTAATCCTTGAGTAAGAGATGCTCCTAGCTCTATATTTAAGGACAATTCTTCTGGCATAGAATATAGGGGGAAGAGAACACTTATTAGAAGGCCAATGCAATAATCTAGACCGTTTCTTAGGACCTTTATTGGAGTGCTTTCAGTATGAATGAAGAAAAATAGAGTGACATGAGAAAAACTGCAGAGGTAGAAATCGCCCTAACTTGGCAGCTGATTGGATAAGAGGGTTTAGAAGGAAGTATAAAGTCAAAGGGACTACCATTATTTCTAATTGAGTAGAGAAAATGTCCAGAGAGTGAAAAATTCTCTTATAGGGAAGAAGCAGGTTTGGGGAAAATCTGTTAACAAGGCTATAATTCATCCTATTATGGGTCCCAGATAACTCTGTTAGCCACAGGGAAAGAACAAAGTTCAGTTTTGGACATCTTGAATTTGGGGCACTGGTACAGCATCCATCTGGAGTTGCAGTTCTTAAAACTCAGGAGTGTTATGTGTAAAAATTCCAGAAGAGAGACAAAAACTCCTGAGGTAGGTGAGGCAAGCCCATTTATTCTACAGTTCTTACAAGGATTGGGTTTGCTTCCTGCTCATCAAAGGCAAAAGCTTTGCAGTTTAAATCCCTGTCCCAAAACACAAAGTCCCTCCCATTTCGTCATTGGCTGAGTACTTTGAGGTGTACAACTTCCTGGCATGCCTACTTCACATTCTCCCTTCCCCAGGATCCCTCTCTCCCTCTATGTATGTATGAGCCTGACTGACCTACTTACCCTGTTTTTAACACAAACCCAGTCACGACTTGTTTTCCTCCTATTCTAGGAATTGTTTTTGCAAAAAGCCCCTTTATTCTTGGCAGAAAACCCCCTATTAACCACTAAGAGGTGTTGCTGCAAAAAGCCTCCTATTGTCAAAATTCTTTTTGCCAGAAGTGGCTAGTCCTTTGAAACGGGAGGACCTGCACCTTCCCTGCACCTATGTGGAAGCATAATTTTTTTTGTGTGTTTCACAGAAGAAAGAGAAATCAGGGTTGAGGAAAGAAGTCATCTGCTTTAGGAGAGTGGTAATTAGAGATAGAGGAATCAGTAAGCTCTCCGAGAAGATAAGCGTATAGAAAAGAGCCAAAGAAAAATCCTCAAAAAATACCCCCATTAAGAGGCTGGCAAGTGTAGTGGCGAGAAGGGAGAAGAAAATATCTGGTAGGGAAAGACTGATTAACAGCCTGAGAATATGCAGAGAAGTCAGAGAGGATGAGTACTGAAAAACACGTGGTTTGATCTAAAAGTTAAGAAGTCATTGGTGAAATGGAAAAACTTTTGTAAAACCAAAATCGTTACAGCTATCATGGTATGTGGAAAGGGAATTATAAGTGTAAGAAAACTAGAAAGGTAGGAAGGGGCCTGCTTCTAAAGAGCTTTAAAAGCCTTTGATCCTGGAGATAATGGGTGTGGAGGTTCAGCTCTGAGGAGTCCATATAAGGAAGTCCAGGCCAGAGTTTCTCATGGTCTGTTCTTACTTTTATAGGCTCAGTATCTCAGGATTGTTGTCTCACCATTTCATTCTTTGTACATTCCTTGTTAAGATATGGATCTTACTACTGTTGGTTTTTACCCACGGAATTCAGATCACCCCTCTCCTTGAACTTTGACCAACATTCTAGGAGTCACATACTGACTTACAGTATTGGGAAAAGTCCCATGGGACTGGCCACAAAACAATGTATGCTTTGCCTATATATCTCCTGACTCTCAGATGAATAAATGGATTTGCTTACAACTTACTTGCCTGGCCCACATTTATTATGCTCTCCTGTGAGGTGCCCATGTGAAGTGGACTACAAACAGGGACCCACTGGAGTTTATTGGATAGGGGAATGAATGACATGGTCTCACCTACATTTAAGAACACAACAAAAAAAAAAAAATTAAACCACTGTTTTGAAAAGAAAGAATTGAACAGGAGAAACAAATAGGTAAATTATAATGAAGGTGTCAGCCTGCCAATATACATTTGTGCATTCCGCAAGCCTTTCTTAATTTACTTCATTTAGCTGTTTAACTTTTTAAGATGCAAAGAGTTAGGATAAAATTTACATGACTGTGCTATCCCTTTCAATATCAGAAGGAAAAAAAGAATGCATACACTGTATAGAGGCCATGTTTTGCTGCTTTTTCATCTGCCTGTCTGGCTAGTTTGGGTACTGGTGTTAAACAAATTTACATTTTGGTTGGAAAACCTGAGTAGAACTACAAGTAACTTTAGTTAACAGAACAAAATGAAAAACTACCAAGATCCTGGCAAGCATGTTAATGTAAAATGCCGTTAATCAATGTGCAATTTTTTTTTTACCAGAATGGTTTTAATTATTGGAATGGGAATGCACAATATTAAAAAATTAAAGTTTTTAAACCTGAAAAAAAAACCCAACCATATCCAAATCACAACTAATAAAAGAAATGCAAATTAAAACACCTTACCCAGGAAATTGGCAAATATGACAAAACATAGGAATAGTGATTGTTGAACCTGTGGAACGATAGGAACATTAATGTACTGTTGGAGCAACTATAAATTGGTCTAGTCAATCTGGAAAGAAATTTGGAGTTATGCGCTGAAAGTGACAAAAAATATCTTAAGCCTTTGACTAAGATCCCATTGTTAGATACTGTACTGCAAGGAAGTCAGATAGAAAGGCCCCTATACCAATATATTCATAGTAGCACTTTAATTTTTTTCCAATTACATGTAAAAATAATTGTAGCATTCATTTTTTTAAATTTTGAGTTCCAAATTCTCTCCCTCTTTCCCTTTCCTCCCCCCCTTCCTAAAATGGCAAGCAGTGTGATGTAGGTTATGCATGTGTAGTCATCCAAAGCATATTTCCATATTAGTCATGTTGTGAAAGAAAAGACAGACCAAAAAAAAAAAAAAACAACCAAGAAAAATAAAGTTTAAAAAGTATGCTTTGATCTTCATTCAGACTCTGTAAGTTCTGTCTCTGGAGATAGATGGTATTTTCCCTCATGAGTCCTTCAGAATTGTCTTAGATCACCATATTGCTGAGAATAGCTAAGTCATTCACAGTTGACCATAGTATGTCATTGCTATTACTGTGTACAGTGTTCCCCTGTTTCTACTCACTTTGCTTTATATCAGTTCATTGCAAGTACAGGTTTTTTGGAAATCTTCCTGCTCATCATTTCTTATAGTTTCTAGGGGCAAAGCCAAAGTGGTAGAGAAAGGGTAAGAACTTGCCTGAGCTCTCTCGAATTCCCCTCCACACAACTTTAAAGCACCTCAAAACAAATTCTGCAGTGGCAAAACCTATGAAAGGATATCATGAAATAATTTTCCAGCCCAAGACAACTTAGAAGGTTGTCAGGAAAGTTCTATCACACTAGGGTGAAAATGGAGCATAGGCTACAACTGCACAGGAGGTACCAGGCAATCCTGGAGCAGGTCTGAAGGACAACTGAATCAGGTTTCTAGAGTTCTCAGCCCACAGATAGCAAAGGGGGTTGGACAGTAGTCAGAAGGAGATTACAGCGGTAACATTACCCATACTCAGATCTGGATTGCAGTCCCAGGGCAAGGAGTAGCAATAGTATACCAGAACTTGTGGCCTCAGGAGGTGGGACCCTAGTCACAGTGACCAGGGCAGAAAAGAGTACTTGTGGATTCAGACCAGAACACAGGCCAAGGGGGTAGCAAACATCTCTCCTTAGATCATAACACCTTGGAAGAATCAAAAACTTACAAGTCCCCAGAATTATTTCTGTAAACAGCTGCATAAAAAACCTGAAGTTGAGACAGTAACCCCTTTACCCCAGGAGCAGAGCCCCACTTTAGCATAGAGTTAAAAGCCAAGAAATAGGCTGGGAGAATGAGACAAAAAAAAAAAAGACTGACTATAGAAAGTTACTATGATGACTGGAAAGATCAAACCACAAATTCAGAAGAAGACAACAAAGTCAAAACTGCTACATCCAAAGCTTCAAAGATAAATGCAAATTGGTCTCCGGCCATAGAAGAACTCCAGATGGATTTTTAAAATCAAATAAGAGAGGTAGAGGAAAAAATGGAAAAATAAACGAGAGTGATACAATAAAATCATGGAAAACTAACAGCTTGGTAAAGGAGGCATAAAAAAATACTAAAGAAAATAGCAGTTTAAAAACAGAATAGGCCAAATGGTAAAAAGGCACAAAAATCCAATGAAGGGAAGAAAGCCTTAAAAAACAAACAAAAAAAAAACAAGCAAAAAACAAAAACAAAAACAAACAAAAAAAAACCAGAATTGGACAAGTGGAAAAAGGTATACAAAAGTTCACTGAAGAAAATAATTCCTTAAAAATTAGAATTGGGCAAGTGAAAGCCAATGATTCTATGAGACATCAAGAAGCATTCAAACAAAATTATAAGAATGAAAAAATAGAAGAAAGTGTGAAGTACCTCATTGGTAAAACAACTGACCTGGAAATAGATTCAGGAGAGATAATTTAAGAATTATTGGACTACCTGAAAGCCATGATCAAAGAGCTTAGATATGAAAACACTGATCTTTCAAGAAATCAAGGAAAACTTTTCTGATATTCTAGACCAGAGGATAAAATGAAATTAAATGAATCCACCAATCACATCCTGGAAGAAGAGATCGTAAAATGAAAAGCCCCAGGAATTTTATAGCTAAATTCTAGAGCTCCCAGGTCATGATGAAAATAACACAAGCAGCCAGAAAGAACAGTTGTGGAGCCATGGTCAGGAGAACACGAGATCTAGCAATGTCTACATAAAGGATTAGAGGACTTGGAATATGATATTCCAGATAGCAAAGGAGCTAGGGATTACAACCAAAAATTACCTACCTGGCAAAACTGAGGATAATCCTTTGGGGGAGGAGGGAGGACATTCAAAAGTCATTCCTGATGAAAAGACCAGAGCTGAATAGAAAATTTGACTTTCACATAAAAGACTCAAGCACATAAAGGTAAAAAGGAACAAGGAAACAAGGAATTCAGTAAGGTTAAACAGTTTGTATTTCTCCACAGGAAGATACTACTTGTAACTCCTAAGAATTTTCTCATTATTAGGGCATTTAGGAGTATATAAATAGAGGACATAGGTGTGAGGTGAATATGATGGGATGATATCTAAAAAATAAAAGGGGTGAAAAAGAGGAATGCATTGGGAGAAAGGAGAGATAGAATAGGACAAGTTCTCTCCCATGAAAGAGACACAAAAGGCCTGCTAGAATAAAGGAAAAGAAGGGGGAGGGTTGAACTTTGCTTGAACCTTATTCTCATCAGATTTGGCTCAAGGAATTGTCTTAGATCATTGTATTACTAAGAGGATCTAAGTCAATCATAACTGATCGTCACCCAGTGTTGCTCTTACAATGTATAATGTTCTCCTGGTTCTGCACACTTCCCTCAGCATCAATTCATGTAAGTCCAGGTTTTTTCTGAAACCTTCCTGCTCATCATGTCTTATAGAACATTAATTTATCTACCTTACATTCATCTACCACAACTTGTTCTGCCATTACCCCAACCAATGAACATCCCCTCAATTTCCAATTCTTTGCCATCATGAAAAGAACTGCTATATTTTTTGGCATGTTTATCCTTTTCTCTTTTTTTATGATCTCTTTGGAATACAGATCTAGAAGTAGTATTGCTGGATCAAAGGGTATGCACAGTTTTATAGTCCTTTGGGCATAGTTCCAAATTGCTCTCCAGAATGGTTGGATCAATTCAGAACTCTACTGGCGATATATTAGTGTGCCAGTTTTCCCACATCTTCTCCAATATTTACCATTTTCCTTTTTCGTCATATTAGCCAATCTGATAGGTGCGAGGATGGTACCTTAGAATTGTTTTAATTTGCTTTTCTCTAATCAGTAGTTATTTAGAGCATTTTTTTCATGACTAGATAGCTTTCATTTCTCACTCTGAAAACTGACTGTTTATATCCTTTGACCATTTATCAGTTGGAGAATTGACTTGTAATTCTTTTTTTTTTTTTTAAAGCAATTGGGGTTAAGTAACTTGCTCAAGGTTACACGGCTAGTCATTATTTATGCGTGGGTGCTCATTTTCTGAGGCCGGATCTGATCTCGGGTCATCCAAACTCCGAGGCCGGCGCTCTTACTCACTGCGCCACCTAGCCGCCCCTTTAGGGCAATTGGGGTTAAGTAACTTGCCCAAGGTTACACGGCTAGGTTTTTGTTTGTATGGATTAAGTGTCGGAGGCCGGCTCCGAACTCAGGTCCTTCTGATTCCAGGGCCGGCGCTCTATTCACTGCGCCACCTAGCCGCCCCTTGACTTGTAATTCTTATAAATTTGACTCAGTTCTCTATATATTTTAGAAATGGTGCCTTTGTCAAAGACACTGGCTGTAAAAATGGTTTATTTTTCTTGGGATTTTTTTTGTGTCCCCCCCCTTTTTTCACAATATGACTAATATGGAAATTTTTGCATTACTGAACATGTATGGATGGCTCATATCAAATTTCTTGCATTTTTAATGAGGGGAGAACCAGAGAAAGGGGTAGAATTTGGAGCTCAAAATTAAAAAAATATATATTTTTTAATTAAGAAAAAAAATTTTAGTGGCAGCTAGGTGGCATAGTGAATAGAGCACTGGCCCTGGAGTCAGGAAGACCTAAGTTCAAATCAGGTCCCAGACACTTGACACAGTTACTAGCTGTGTGACTTTGGGCAAGTCACTGAACCCCAATTGCTTTGCCTCCCCCCCTCCAAAAAATCCCAAAACATTGTTTTTATATGTAATTGAGGAAAAGCAAAATAATAATTTTTTAAAAGGAGATAGTTCCTACCACAAAAAGCTCACATCCTTATCAAGAAAGACAGCACATATAGGAGACTGGTGACAAGGGAGGAGTGTTTTTGTTCTAAGGAGCTGGAAAGTGGATGGAGGGTTAAAGTACATGGCCATAGGCAGATAAATGGTAAAATGCCCTGGGTAGATAGCTGGATGGGAACATGGTCTTAGGGCTGAGATGGTGTAGTTTGTATTTAGTCGCTGGTCATCTGAGTTGGGCATTATGGCAGGAGCTTCAAAGTTGAATGGATAAATTTCCCCAGGGACTGAGACCTGGATTCTGAAAGAACCACTTGTGAAGGGTCTTAGGACCAGTGTATATAGGCTGCTGATCTGGAATAGGGAGGAGCAAAACCTGCAGCAATAGGCAGATAGTGGTATGACTTGGGCAGATGACCAAGTGACATGTGAAACTGATGCTTGTAAAGTATGGAAACAGACTGTTGTGTAACTCTAGAGCAATCTTATACATAATTGTAACTGTATACCATTCAGCCCGTCTATTACTGCTTATACTTTGGTAACAAAGGAAATGAAACTATGTCCAGTGGGGGGACATTGCTTGCCTCTGATAAAGAAATAATCCTTTCAAAGGCTGCCCATTAGAGAGTTATGTGTAGAAGATAGATGTTTCTATTTGAGTGGCTTATCATAGTTTGTGTCCTATGAGCTTTACAGTTCAATAAATAATTTCCATTTTCTCCCTTGCACCCCTCCCCATGGGATATGTTTATACTTACTTTTTTGGATGAATTTCAGTAGGAAAATGGAATTTTAAAAATTTCATGTACTTATTCATAAGTTTCTAATACAACTTAACCCTTTTACATATGTTTTAGGTCGTGGAATCATTTGAGCACCTCCCTTCACTACCAGAGCCACCCCAGCACTCTGTTCTCAGAGGATCCAATGACTTTCTTCCTCCCCAGAAGTTTGAGCTAAGACTGAAACGCGTCCTTAAGCCCAAAGGGATAGCATTGACCTGGAACACTTCCCACATTAATCCCAGGTGTGCCCCTGTTGAGAGCTACCTCCTCTACACATTCCATGATAACACTGTTAACAAGAGGAAAACAACCTGGAGGAAGATAGGAGAGATCAAAGCGCTACCGCTCCCAATGGCGTGCTCTTTATCTCAGTTCCTGTCTTCTGGCACCTACTATTTTACTCTACAAGCGAGAGACATTTATGGAAGGTACGGACCTTTTTGTGATATCAAGTACATCCATGGGTTCTCTGAAGACAATATTAACGAGTCACAAGTGCTTCCAACTTAAAAAGCATGTCACAGAAAGCTGTTCTGCATATAAGTTATTTGTTCTTACACATCAGTATTCTAATGGCAGCCTAAAGCATACATGGTGTTTAACTGGCCTGTTCTTAATTGTGATCTCTCTATGTTAGGGATTAACTTTTCCAGTACTTTGTAAAGGGCTCAGTCTGTGATTGATATTCAACAGTGCATCTTCTAAGAGGGAAAAGTGACATGTGAGGAATATATGCAAGATAATACTTTTCTCTGTGTTGATGATGTTTGGTGAGATGCATATGTATACATGTATATGTACATGTATATACATATGTATATATATGTACATATGTTAGAGTTGACCAGTTAAGAAAAATGTTTAGTCATGTAATTAAAATAGAGCTTCTTAAAATACATTTCCATTAAAGTTTTTTTTAATGCATTTATATTCCATAGCGTGCTACTTTTGTTTTATATGCTGAATATCTGTTAAACTTTTTTTTTTTGGCTGTGCTATAATCATATCAGAAAATTGTCTGGAGGGTTGGTTTGGTAAACTCAGGCAGCTAGATAGAGAGGTGGTCAAAGCACTGAACTACATGAACCAAAATCCAGTGTCACCAAACCCCCTAATTTCTCCTTGCCCCTCAGCAGCCTCTTTCTAAACACAAACTAAGAGCAGTGCAGAATACCCCACTGCATTTATGCTGTAAGAAGCACAATCAGATTTTGCATCCTCCCCGCTGCTGGTATCCTGCTGGCTCATGCTGTGTGGGGCATGAAGAGGCTCAACCAGATCTCCTCCTTTCACTTCTGTCTCCTACCCAATCCAAATGTACAGCCTGGCTCCCAAGCTCTGCATTTGCCTTGTCCCTTAACTGACTTAGTCACTTACAAATGCTACAGGAAATCACTCAGAAAACCAGACTTGCTACCAAAATGCACTCAGCAGTTCTTTCAAGTTACGGGACTCAACACCCAGACCCAACACCCAGACCAACGTCAGTCCTAAGGCTACTTCCTGTTGTTCCTAAACTCCCCTGTAGAATTATAGGCACCATCTTGTTGCATTCTCTTATGCAGTTATGTTTTCCTCTTCTCTTAGCTCCACACCATCCCAAGCTCCTAATAAATAGTACTACTTATTCATTAATTCATTCGTGTGTTCATCAAATTATTTTCTTTAAGCAATTGGGGTTAAGTAACTTGCTCAAGGTTACACGGCTAGTCATTATTTATGTGTGGGTGCTCATTTTCTGAGGCCGGTTTCGATCTCGGGTCATCCCAACTCCGAGGCTGACGCTCTTACTCGCTGTGCCACCTAGCCACCCCGATCAAATTATTTTTGAGAGCCTACCCTTTGTAAAAGTTTGTGGCACTCAGTATGACAAAGAGGAAGGCCTTAGTATAGTTCAGATATTCACATATAGTTCTAGCAGTGAACGATCGAGGCACTGTTTCGTTCTTTCAGGATTTAATATGTTGGGTTGAAATACTATAGCAGTCACCATTGGCATTCCACTGGGGTTAAAATAGGTGAACAAGATGGGAAAAAATGTTGTTCAGAACAAGATAAAATGCAGGGCTTAGTTTAGGGATTACTACCCTTTTAATGGAATAAGAATTAGGGGACTAGGGGTGGCTAGGTGGCTCAGTGGATAGAGCACTGGCTCTGGAGTCAGGAGGACCTGAGTTCAAATCTGGCCTAAGACACTAGACACGATTACTAGCCGTGTGACTTTGGGCAAGTCACTTAATCCCAATTGCCCTCCAAAAAGCAAGAAAAAAAAAAAGAATTAGAAGACTAGATGGTTGTTGTCCTTGGTTCTCAAAGAGGACCAAAATGGCATCACTATGGTGGGGTCAAGGTACACTGTGTCCAACTGTGGTTGATCAGACCAATATGAGCTCAAAAGGCTTTGCTCCTAGTGTTGGACACAACTCCACCTTCCCCTTCCCCTAACTGATCTGTAAAACAGGCAACTCCACTCCTGATTGATCTGTGGGCAGGAGTTTCAACCTAGGGTACACTTCGAGCTGGTGGGAAATTCAAATGTACACTAACCAATCACTGATGGTAGTTTCAGCTTACATAACCTGGCTGTTGAATCTCTTTAAAAACCAGCACATGGTCTGTGCCAACCCACTGTCTGATTTGGGCAAGTTACCCTGACAGTCCCAGGGTAATAAATCCACTTCCAAATTTCAATGTCAGGGGTCTTCTGTCTCGGTCCTTTGTACACTTCACTAGGGTACAGCTGCTTCTTTGATGTGGGCACACAATGCTAGTTAGTCCTGTGCCAGTCTCCACCAAAGGTAGGTGAAGCAGTGATTAGAGTACATGACTTAGAATCAGGAAGACTCACCTTCCTGAGTTCAAATCTGGCCTCAGACACACTTACTAATTGTGTGACTCTGGGCAAGTCATTTAATCCTGTTTGCCTCAGTCTCCTCATCTGTAAAATGATCTGGAGAAGGAAATAGCAGACCACTCTAATATCTTTGCCAAGAAAACCCCAAATGGTGTCACAGAGTTGGACATAACTGAACAACAATAGTTAGGAGGTAATAGCTTACAGAATAGGTTTTTGGAGCATTTCATGTTGCATATGTATGTATGAGGATATCTATATGTGCATATGTTTATGTCTGCATGTAGCCCAGGGCCTTTCCCATATTCCCAGACACACCCCCAAAAAAATACTTTAGGTTCAAGGTATATTTTGTGTCAGCCTCCACTCAGAATCAGTCAGTGGACTCAGACTGATGTTCCTTTTACCAGCCCAACTAGAAGTCATGTTATTTCAAATCAAAAGATAATGAACTAATCAATATAGCAAAATAAATGACAATGAAAATAGGAACAGGGGGGCGGCTAGGTGGCGCAGTAAGTAGAGCGCCGGCCCTGGAGTCAGAGGACCTGAGTTCAGATACAGGCTCAGACACTTAATGCACACACACACACACACACAAACAAACAAAAAAAAAAAACCTAGCTGTGTAACCTTGGGCAAGTTACTTAACCCCAATTGCCCTCCAAAAAAGCAAAAAAAAAAAAAAAAGAAAAGAAAAGAAAATAGGAACACTCTCCCCAAAATTCTTATCTTGCTGGTGAGAATGGTAACATGTAAGAAGCATACAGCTAGGGAACCCAATGGGAGAAGACAAAACATAATGTATAAATATAGTTACACCAACTCTTGTTCCTAGGTCTGAGTCCCATGCCTCCATCATCCCTAAGACCAAATATAAAGCCCTCTGGCATTTAAAATTCTTTGTTACCTGGTCCTTCCTACATTTGCAGCCCCCTTGCAACTTACCTACCACCCGTTCTCCACAAATTCTACAATCCAGCCATGCTGAGCTACTTGCAGTTCCTCAAATATGACACTCTATCTTCCCTCTATGTGGTTTGTACTGATTTCCCCCATGCCTGGGATGTTCTTCCCCCTCACCTCTGAGGTCTCTTAGTTTCTCTGGCTTCCATCAAGACTCAGCTCAAATCCCACCTCTTTGAGGAAGCCTTTCCTTGTGTTCTCAAGTGCAAATGCCTTTCCCTTTTAGATTGCATTCCATCTCCTCTGTGAATATATTGAATGTATCTCATTGTTTACCTGTATCTCATGTTGTCTCCTGCATTTGAATGGATGCTCTTGGAGGGAAAGGTGTAATTCTTGCTCTTTTTTTTTTTTTTTTGTACCTCCCATGCTTAGCCCGTAGGAGGCATAAGAAATGCACATGGATTTACCAAATCACAAGATAGGACAGATTCAGTCATTGGTGCTGCTTCCCTAAGGGGGGTGATGATAACTGCTTATCACATGATGTCATCAGACTGCATTGCCAGGCTCTCTGCTGCCATTCACTGGTCTTCTGCAGAACTGTAGCTACTCTACAGCCTTTTCTATCCCAAAAGACTGTCTCAACTCTTTCAGCAGGCAGCCTGAGGGATTAGCTCCTAATTTTGTGATTTAAAACACCATAGCTGCACATCCCACCAGCAGAAATCCTCAGGCTTAAATCTGTTTTAAGTTAAACCCTTTTATTTTCCCTGAACTGCTCCCCAAAGTCGATGAGTTACTCTATTTAGTGTTTGAAAATCCCATTCCACTCTCTTCTACTCTCTAGCAATTGCCAGTCCTATTAGATGAAAATCATCCCTGGAACAACCTGGAAGTTACTAGAGACAAGTCTTGAAATTGTCCTACCACCTAGTCAGTAATAAAATTGCTGCCTTCCCTCCAAATGCATGTATATCCTTCCCCAAATCCTGCTCTGATACTTCATCCTGCCATGGGGGTGACCTAAATTCTCTCAGCTGAGACCAGCAGAGTGCAGTAAAGTCTGGCCAGCTCTGTCATACTGGAAGGGCATCGTGGACTGCTCCAGATATAACTTGTATTTACTTTCTGAGGATGATAGGTCTTAGATACGGAGCTCAAAGTGACCATAGAAGCTACCTAGACCAATCCCCTCATTTTTTTTTTTTTTTTGCTTTTTGGAGGGCAATTGGGGTTAAGTAACTTGCCCGAGGTCACACGGCTAGGTTTTTGTTTGTGTGTGGATTAAGTGTCTGAGGCCAGATCCGAACTCAGGTCCTTCTGACTCCAGGGCCGGCGCTCTACTCACTGCGCCACCTAGCCGCCCCTCAATCCCCTCATTTTAATGATGAGGAAATGGAGGCCCAGGGAACTTAAGTGACTTGCTTACGGTCATATGGGTCATAAAAATCAAAGGCAGTATGTGAACCCAGGTTTTCTGACTCCAGAGTCAGTGCTGTTTCTACTATGTCATCATGGCTAAGTGAAAAGAAGCTCATTCTTTGGCCATATCAGCCTACAAAATAGACGTACATATATATATATATATATATATATATATATATATATATATATATATATTTATATATGTATATATATATGTATATATATGTATATGTGTGCAATACACATACACATTGAGGAAGTTAGAATTCTGCTGCATCATTTAATAACTGATTCTACTAAGCAATCAACCCTATCCCCCATTTTGTCAAAGTCCCATTTCTCAGTTAAGCTAAAGAATTGGGTCTCTCAAGTCCGAATTGGATTAAAGACATAAGAGAGAATGATGTGATCACTTCTAGCACTGCCTTCACCCCAAATCCCCCACCCCACACAGGACATTGTTTGCTAACCAGTTTAACCTGGGGCCTCCATTTTGTTTCCTATAAACGAAAACCAGTTTAAGCCAACTTTTCTCCCCCCACCCTCCAAGAGACAGTTCTTCTGTCCTTGTCTCTCCTTGTGAAGTTAAGGGTGGTTTGATCTCCCCAAAGGAAAGACTAATCCTGTGGTCTTAATTGGAGTGCTTCTGATTTTCTAGCCAAAATTCCTGGAGGTAGCTGATGGCCATAAAGCAATGAACACTCAATTGTCAAAGGGGTGTGGTCATCTGGATACACTTGAAGGCCAACCCACCTTTTCCAGCCATAGTCAATTGTGACATTCCCCAAACAAACAGAACTCCTTTCTTGCATCTCAATAAAAAGGGTCATCTGAGGTGGTCAGTCTGACCCACTTTTTTAACAGTTATACAAATCACTGTTAATAAACTTGTCTTGCTCGAAGAAATGTGCCTCAGTTTCCCTATATTGACATTTTGTGTCACACCGTATATTGATATGTATATGTATACATACATATAGACTAAAGACATATATGTATTTGTCAGAGGTCATATATACCTACATACACACATATGCACATACTGTTATCCCACACTGTGGCTTTCCATATATCATAGTATAAGAAATTAAATGAGAATTTTGGGGAGAGTTTTGTGGAAGCCACAGACAACACATGAAGACTAGCAGATAACATCGAAAAAGTGTAGAAACTCAGAAAAGATAAAATATATGTATAGTGTTATATAATATCAATACACTTTATCTTTTAATAGCTTAATAATTCAGACTTCTCTGGCACGAAGAAAAGATCAGACATTTTATGCAAATTTTCCAAATCACAGTGATGCCATGCCCCTAAACCCTGAGATGAGGAGGGGATAACTGTATATATTCAACTGATGCTTGAGAGGTTTTATACTGACTTTGCTCAGACTGTACATTTTATTATCTTTTTATACAAATAAAAAAGACTAACTTACAGCCAGGAACTCTGGTGTTTGAACCCAATATCACATACTTACTAGTTATGTGTGACCTTGGACAAGTTATTTAACATGTGTGGGTTTTGTTTCCTAGCTGGTCACATGCCAGAGGCTGCTGTTTAGAACTGAAGAGCAGATTTCTCTAGTGCGTGAAGCAACCAGCAATCTCAAAAATTAAACCCATGACATTCAGCATCAAACTCTAGCTGCCAGTGGTCACCAAGACAGTCAGCTGGTCCTGAGAACAGTCATTTGCAGTGGGGAAAAATATGACTTATGCCCAAGAAAAAGGACTGCCTTAGTAGGTTACCACATCCTCAGGACCATCCATTTTTTCAGGTGAAAAAAAAAAAACCAAGACAAAGGCAGTAGCCTGCACAGATGATGGCCCAGCATATTCCCAGAGCTTCGGTTGCACGTTTAGTCCGTTTGGGCCTAGACAAAACAATGAAGGACACTGAAATTGGAAGAAACTGTTTTTCCTTCTTTGAATAATGGCATTAGCATGGTTATTGCTGGACTACTATTTCCCTATTTGCACATTTCTAAGAGTGGCTGAACATAATGCTTACCTTACTCCTGGGCTCATAAAGTCCATAGTAGATAGTCTTAATCTCACTAATTTTTTTAAGCAGCAGTGCAAAGTATGTTGTCAAGTAACAGGATGGTCCTTCCTTTTCAAAGAAGAGGACCTTTCTAATGGAATTGTGGGTGCTGTTTTCTGAGTAAACTGCTCGAAGGAAGTGGGATTTTTTTCCCCTTTCTTTGTATTTCCAACAGTCCTTATCACACAGAAATTGCTTTAAAAATGCTTGTTGACAGACTGATAGGGAGAATGCAGTGGGCCAGAAAGTCCAATGGAAGAAGTACAGTCCTGTCTATCCCATTACAAGTTTAGACATTACCACGGACCTACTGATAGTAAGGGTACCAATGCCCAGGGTGCCAATCTTGCTTAAGAGTATTGATTAATTTCTCACAGCATCTGAACATGATATACACTCCTTTGTGGTTTAAATATATATATGTAAAGATAAAAGCATTTACAGAAGAAAGGCAGCTAAAAGCTCATTTAGTTCACCTTCCTCCTCATTTTATAGATGAAGAAACTGAGGCCCCAATAGGAGAGAGGGTGGTATAGTGAAAATTGGATACAGAAGGCCTGGGTTTAATCTGGGCTGTGTAATTTATTACCTTTGTGACTTTGGGGCAAATCATTGAATCCCTCTGGCCCCCAGGTTCTTTATCTGCACAGAGAGAGAAAGAGAGGAGAGGGAGGGAGGGAGACAGAGAGAGTTTAAATAGGTTGATCTCTCTGGTCCCTTACATCTCTAAATCTATGACATTACAATATTGTAATGTTACTTGATCAGCATTGCTGCATGTAGTAAATAGAGTTAAGATTCTTGAGTTCAGCTGGTAAGTCAGTCAATAAACATTTAAGTACCTATGTGTCAGGCACTATGCTAAGTACTGAGAATGCAAAGAAAGGCAAAAGATGGTACCTGCCTTCAATGAGCTCACCATCTAATGGGAGAAGATGGTAGAATACCCCAGTAGGGGAATGATAAAGTCTGGAGGAGTTCAGCCAGGTGGGAAATGATGAGCTAGAGGGTTTGGGAGAAACTTAAACTGAAACCCTTAAACTGGAGGGTTTGGGACAAACTCTCCTGCTATGCACCTTCCACCCTCTCTAATCTGAGTAAGGGAAGGGGTCCAGAGGCAAGGGGATGCTGAGTTAGAGAGCTGAAGTAATCTTGTAGAATGGTAAGATTCCAGAGGCCATGATGAAATCTCAGAATACCGCTCATGGCATCCGGATAATATGGATGAATTCTGGGAGGGATTGTTTCTGCCTTGGAAAGACAGGATCTAAAGAAGCTGCTTACCATCATATCCAGGACTTGGAAAACAGGGTATGAAGTTCATTACCAGTTTTCCAAACAAAGTACCTGGCCCTTTTATTCACATCTCCCTCCTTAACAACTGGGTTCTTACTATTGGATAGTTAAGTAGGGTTCATGCAGAGATATAAAAGAAGCAGAAAAGAGGGACTGGGAAATTGAGAATATGCAATTTGTCTGTAGGGGATGCTGTGGATTCTAGTGGGCTGGGGGTGGGGGGAAGGTAGAGTGGAACAGTAGGTAGGAGAGAAATGTGGAAAGGCAGGCTAGGGCCAGATTGTACTAACATGTGTGCTGCACATATCTCATCAACCAGCCTAAAATGGCTACTTACATTCATCACATCCAAGGTGTATCTGATTAGGGTCAGGGTTAAGCATGATAGCCGGTTCTTATCCAAGTCAGTGAATGAGTGATAGCGTCAACATGATAACATAGTATATTTGTTTTTGATGAAAGTCACACCACTAAAAGGACAAAGATCAAATTCTACAAACAGCCCAATATCCTTTCAAATTAAAGCTAGACTTTGGCCTCATCCTAAAAATAAAATAAAAATTCTCTGCAGTTTAGTGGCCTGGGACAAATAATTGACAAGCTTGGATTTTCTAACACAAGAATAAACACTTCATCCTGTAGAATCTTTTCAATAATACCTAACATTGTGGTTTTATAAAAATGTTGTTTCCTTTAAAGATTTTTTAAAAGAGATGTATTAACAAGCTGTGGTACATGATTGTAATGGAAAGTTACTATGTGCTGTAAGAAAGGACCAGGATGATTTCAGAAAAACCTGGAAAGACTTACAAGAACTGATTCATAGTGAAGTAAACAGAACCAGGAAAATATGGTACACAGTAACAGCAATATTGTTCAATGAAGAATTGTGAATGACTTAGCCATTCTCAGCAATACAATAATCTGAGACAATCCCAAAGGACTAATGATGAAACATACTATCTGACTCTAGAGAAAGAACTGCTATTGATTGATATAGACTGAAGCATGCTGTTTTTTGCTTTCTTTATTTTTTATTCAAATATTCTTGTATAAAATGACTAATATGGAAATGTTTTACATAATTGCAGATGTATAACCTGATCTGATTGCTTACCATCTCAGGGAGCAGGGAGCAGAAGGAGTGATAGAATTTGGAACTCAAATTTTAAAATAAAAATGTTTTTAAAAATTGCAGGAAAAAATGAATGGGGAAAACCAGTAGGTGAGAAGGACTTGAAGACTGGGGCTGGGGACTGAAGATTCAGTGTGTGAGGGCACAAAGGAAGAGATGGGATCAAGCACATGTGTAGAGAAGATGGATTGGCCTTTGGAAGGAAGACTATGTTAGAGAGCCAGGAAAAGAGGAAAGAATAGGAAATGCTGAGACAAGAATGGAGGTGAAACTCCATTGATTATAATCCTTCTTTACAACTTGACTAATGTTTAATGTGAGGGTATTTATAGAACCTATATTTGATTGCGTGCCACCATGGGGTGGAGGGGGAGAAAATTTGATACTTGAGGGATTGTGGGACTGAATGTTGTAAACTATAAGTAAATAAATAAATTTTTAAGAAAGAGTGGAAGCAAAAACTCTGTTCTCAGGTGCTCTTAAAGGTGCATGAATAAAGGCAAAAAACTAATCTCAAAAAAAATAAATAAAAGATATAGCCCATTACTTTCATGAAGTGATTGGTACCAGTTGTTGCTCATCCTTCATTCTCGAAGAGAACAAATGACATCTTGATTTTTATAAATCAAGTGAATTGGATTTAAGTGAGGTAGGGCTATGCAAAGTTGCCAGCCTCATCCTCTCCTCAGTCATCAGAGTCCAGCAGCAAGATGATTGTTAATGGCCCCCATAGAATAGAATGGGGAAGACTTGAAGGAAGGAGACCAACCAGGAGGTCATGGTAATTAATTTAGGCATGTGGTGATGAGGGCCCACACCCAGATGGTGGTAGTGTCAGAGAAGAGAAATTCGCATATACAAGGTATAGATATGACAGGAATTGGATATGAGGGGGTTGGTACCAGGATCATATGGAAAGAACAAGAGCTTGGGAGTCAGATGGCCTGTGTTCTAAACTTGTCTCTGATGATTATTGTGTGAACTTAGGCAAATTACTTGATCTCTCTGAGCCTTAGTTTCTGGGGTGGCCTCTAAGACTTCTTCCGGTTCTCCATCTAGGATCCTATGAACAGACAGCACTCAAGGTCAGATGTTTGGTGTCTGACCACTAGGTGGCAGGCAGTCATGGGTTAATGGGCTCTTTACTGTAGGAACAGCAAGTGACCTGTCAGCATTAGGAGACTTGTTGTAGAAGAATAACGTCTGTATTGATAAAATGTTCAAACAGTGTTCTCACGAGGCAACGTGTCACTTTACAGATGAGGAAAATGAGGCCCAGAGAGGTCAGGTGAGGGAAGGGAGGCAGATTTTCAGGAACGAAAGACAATCCTAACCGAAAATTGAAGAACACCAGTGCTGAAGTGGTACCCTGGAATGGGCCACTGGGAAGAGCCAGGCTGTCATGTTTAGTGAAGCAACTGAAAATACGCCTGATACGGGTCAGCTGGGGGGGGGCAGTGTCTCCAACTTCAGCAAGCTAGACATAAAATCAAAAAACCCCAAGTTTCAGATCCTTCCTCAGATGGTTATAGCGATATAACCTGCGCAGGTGATTTGACCTCTTTCTTTTTCTGTTTTTTTTTTTTTTTAGTTTTTTAATTTAATAATTTATTTTCCCTCAATTAGGTGTAAAAACAGTCTTTAACATTCATTTTTAAAATGTTTGGAGTTCCAAATTCTCTCACCCTCCACCCATTGAGAAGGCAAGCAGTTTGATGTAGGTTATACGTGTACAGTCATGCAAAACATGTTTCTGTGACTTATCCTCTTTCTGTCTCAGTTTCCTAATCAGTAAAATGAAGGGGTGGGATTCAATGACTTCAAAGTCTTTTATAGCCTCCAAACTACCTTCCTAGGAGATGAAGAAACAGAAATTAAGCAGCAGCTAGGTGGCTCAATGAATAGAGCACAGGCCCTGGAGTCAGGAGGACCTGAGTTCAAATCCAGCCTCAGATACAAGCTGTGTGACCTTGGGCAAGTCACTTAACCCCAATTGCCCTGCCCTCTTCCCTCCAAAAAACAAAAACAATACCAGAAATCAAATGTGGAAGCTTATCACAGAGTTTCAGTAGACTCAAGGAAGAAATATAAGTATATGCTTCCATATCCCTTTCTTTTAGAAAGGCAGTATCAAGGGCAGCTAGGTGGCACAGTGAGTAGAGCATCAGCCCTGGAGTCAGAAGGACCTGAGTTTGGATCCGGCCTCAGACACTTAATGCACACACAAACAAATACCTAGCTGCGTGACCTTGGGCAAGTTACTTAACCCCAACTGCCCTCCAAAAAAAAGGCAAAAAAAAAAAAAAAAGAAAAGAAAGGCAATATGGTACAGCAAATAGGGAACTGAATTTGAAGCCAGGAACTTGAGGACTTAAATCCCACCTTATGTACTTAATAGTTGTATATGACCTCAAGCAAGTCACTTAACCTGAAGGGAGTAGGAGTTTCTTCATCTATAAAATGGAAGAAATCAAAGCACCTATATGAATGGGTGATGTAAGGCTTAGCTGAGATAATATATGTATATGACTACCATTTTCTGGTGGACTGGTGGATAGAGAGAGGAAGAAGCATGAGGTAACAGTAAAGGATGGTGATCAAGGTTAGAGGAGAAAACATGTAGAGGTGTATGATGGTGGTAAACTCCTGGCTCCTGGCTCTGGCTGAATGCCAGTTCCGTGCATTCTTCCTTGTGATGGCTTAAGTGAGGTCAAGCATTTCTATCGAGCCAAAACAGGGAAGCACCAACCCTCCTGACACTCCATCTACACTGGATCCTGAGTTTCAGGCTCCCAAGCAATGAATGATCTTTTTTCTTTAAGCAATTGGGGTTAAGTGACTTGCTCAAGGTTACACGGCTAGTCATTATTTGTGTGTGGGTGCTCATTTTCTGAGGCTGGATTCGATCTCAGGTCATCCCAACTCCAAGGCCGGTGTTCTTACTCACTGTGCCACCTAGCCGCCCCTGCAATGAATGATCTTGACCCCAGGATTTCTGTCTCCCTATGGGAAGCGTGAGTAAAACAACTCATAAAAGCCATGCTGTTGCACTCCTCCATCTGCTCAAGGAAGTACTTAAGTTGTATATATCCTAAAACTCTTGGGTTGAGACTGGGGGTTCTTAACCATTTTTATGTTGTAGAAACCTTTGGCAATTTGGTGCCCTTCTCAGAATACTGTTTTTAAATGCATGAAATAAAATACATAAGATTATAAAGGAAATCAGTTATATAAAATAAAGATGTCACTCTTCCCCCACCCAAGTTCATAGACGCCCACCCACCCATGAAATCTATCTACAGATTTCTCAGGTGTCTTTGGGTCCCAGATTAAGGATTCCTGGTCTAAATCTGTTAATAGTATGTCTAGGTGACTTCCAGGATCTAAAAGATAAGTGGTTGGTAGATGTTATTTTTTTACTATGCACTGTTTCCTTGTTATTAAATACTGCTTATTTAATGATTCAATAGGAAAGGCAAAAATACTGCATACAGCATCTCAGTCTATATTTCTGATATGCTGATGGAGTCATGTGACTGCTCCAAAACACTAATAATAAAAGTATAAAATAAAACAACTCTTTGATTCCAACTTTCATCAGACTGGCAAAGATGATAAAAGACAAAAATGATAAATGTTGGAGGGATATTGGAACATTAATACACTGTTGATAGAGCTGTGAACTGGGCCAACCATTATAGAAAGTAACTTGGAATTATTCTAAAAAATCCATACCTTTTCATCCAGAGATGCTAGAGTTAGACCTATACCCTCAGTTTCTTGAAATCAGGCTCTATGTTGTCACATTACCATGTCTTCAAGAGTCTGCCAGAGCCTTGCCCAGAATAAGTGCTTAATAAATGTTTGTTGGACTAAATTGAATTACCCATGGTAAGACAGTTCAAAGCTTAATGGCTTATTTCTGGAGAATGTAGGACAGTGCTCATAATTGATAATCACCTCTAGAAGACTAAGGGGGAATGAGCAACCACTCTGGCAATGTCTGGGGAAGGCTTGCCTGCCCCTCGCCCCAGTCCTCATGCTGGCTCTGTTCTCATTCTAATCAAGAATGGTTCAGGGAGGCGGAGTCAAGATGGCAGAGTAGAAACAGCACTTCCACTGAGCTCCAGCCCACTCCACTTCAAAATTATGTAAAAGGGGGACTATGAAAGACCTTTGGAACTCCAGAACCCACGAAATGACACAGAGAAGCTAACCTCCTGCTGAGAACAGTCCTGCAGCCCAGCAGGGAATAGCCAGTGAAGAGCTTTGGGAGCCGAGCCCAGGCCTGCGTGAGTTACAGTTTTAGCCTGAGGGTGGCCAGACCAGCAGTCAGCTGGAGGGACCCCAGAACACCAGCAGCTGTGGAGTTTCCAGAATTATCAACACATAGATGCCTAGAACAAAGTGAGAGGTCAGTGCCCTATGGACTTTGGGACTGGTTGGGAGAGTTTGTCAACTTCTTTCCCTGGGGGCGAGAAGCCGCTGAGAAGCAGGCCCAGCTTGCACCACATTGCCATGTTGCAGCTTCAGCTCTTGGCCTGCGAACTGTAGGGTGATCTAGCGATCAGTCTAGGGGGTAAGTGCTCTTGCTTTACCCTTCTTGGATCTGGATTGCAATCTGGGGTGGAGGTCTTGGGGTGGGTGACCAGCTTGCCAGAGTGTGTGGAGACTTCAGAGAGGCCACCCAACTAATGCCTCCAGAAGTTGAGAAAACCCCAACTTTTGGGATGGAAGTTCCCCTGGATGGTGGCAAAGTCCTACTGTGGCAACAAGCCCAAAAGTCAAGTAATTGAGTGGCAACATGCCTAGGCAAAGAAAACAAAATAAACAGAAAAATGCAATGTTAGACTCCTATTTGGGGGGCAAAGAGGATCAAAGCATGGAACAGGAGGAGGACTGTGAGGTCAGAAATCCTGCACCAAAAGCCACAAATGAAAATGGGAGCTGGTTACAGGCCATAGAGGACCTTAAGAAGCAAATAAGAGAAGTGGGGGAAAAATTGGGAAGAGAAATGAGAAAGATGCAAGAAAAGTATGAAATGACAGTCAACAGCCTGACTGAGGAAAATAACACCTTAAAAAATAGACTAACTCAAATGGCAAAAGAGGCTCAAGAAGGCAATGAGGAGAAGACTGCCTTAAAAAGCTGAATTTGCCAGATGGAAAAAAAATCTCAAAAGCTCACTGAGGAGAACCATTCCTTCAGAATTAGACTGGAGCAAATGGAAGCTAGTGACTTTATGAGAAATCAAGATGCTATTAAGCAGATCCATACAAATGAAAGAATAGAAGGCAATGTG
Source organism: Gymnobelideus leadbeateri (assembly GCA_011680675.1). Taxonomy (NCBI): domain Eukaryota; kingdom Metazoa; phylum Chordata; class Mammalia; order Diprotodontia; family Petauridae; genus Gymnobelideus; species Gymnobelideus leadbeateri. Next base: position 6,450 of record WOXC01006994.1, on the reverse strand, counting down.
AAATATCTCATGGGAAAAACCACTGACCTGGAAAATAGATCCAGGAGAGATAATTTAAAAATTATTGGACTATGTGAAAACCATGATCAAAGAAAGAATCTAGAAACCATCCTTCAAGAAATTCTCAAGGAAAATTGCCCTGATGTTTTAGACCCAGAGGGGGAAATAGAGGTTGAAAGAATCCATAGATCACCGCCTGAAAAAGATCCCAAAAAGAAAACTCCTAGGAATATTATAGCCAGGTTCCAGAATTCCCAGGTCAAGGAGACAATATTACAAGCAGCCAGGAAGAAACAATTTCAATATTGTGGAAACACAATTAGGATAACACTAGATCTGGCAGCTTCTACACTGAGGGATCGAAGGGCATGGAATATGATATTCTGGAGGGCAAAGGTCCTGGGATTAAAACCAAGAATCACCTACCCAGCAAAACTGAGTATCATGTTTCAGAGGAAAATATGGTCATTCAGTAGAATAGAGGACTTCAAGCATTCTTGAGGAAAAAACCAGAGTTGAATAGAAAATTTGACATTCAGATACAAGAAGCAAGAGATGCTTGAGAAGGTAAACAGGGAAAAGAAATCACTATGAACTTATCAAAGTTCAACTGTTTATATTCCTACAGGGAAAAACAATAACTGTACCTGATGAAACTTTTCTCAGTATGAAAATAGTTGAAGAAGGGTATATGAGCATATGAATACCTATGTGAATGTGTGTATATATGTTTTCAGGTATACATAGATAGAGGGCACAGGTCCAATTTAATAGGAAGGGACGATACTTAAAAGGTGAGGTTAAGAGGTGAGAGAGTAATGTGGTGAGGGAGAATGGGGTGAGACAATGGGGTGAACTGTCTCATGTAGAGGAGGCAGGGGAAGGTGGTTGCAGGGGAGGGGAGGAACAGGAAGGCAAAAAGGAAAAACCTTATTCTCATTGAATTTGGACCAGGGAGAGAATGACATGCATAATAAAATGGTGTCCAACCCTACAGGAGCGTGGGGGAGAGGGGGATGAGGGAAGGTGGTGGAGGGGAGGGCAGGCTGGGTGGGAGGGAAGTTGGAAGCACCCACTTTTGAAAAGGGACAGAATCAAGGTGGGGAGTGGACCAGGTGGAAGGTGGGAGGGGAGGGAGGGAAATATAGTCAGTCTTTTACAATATATCTACTATGGTAATGTTTTGCATAGCTACACATGTACAACATATACTGAGTTGCTTATCTTCTTTTTAAAATCAAATTTAAAAATATATAAATACTATGATTAATACTATTTTGCATATAATTGGGAGATAAGATGTGCAGGCAATGTGGGTTGGGGATTCACCTTGCCCTACTGGAAAAGTTGAAGGGAGTATGGGAGAAGAGATGGGAGAGAGCAGATTGGTTGAGGGGATATCCTGTTTGGCTGTTATTCTGGAGTGGTGGGTAGGGGAAAAATGGGGGAAAATTGTAACAAAATCTGACGGAAATGAATGATGTAAACCAGAAGTTAATAAAGCATTTGGAGAAAAAAAAAGAATGGTCCAGATCAGGGTGGCTACGTGGCACCATGAATAGAGCACCCTTCTGGAGTCAGAAGGACCTGAGTTCAAATCCAGCCTTAGACACTTAACACAAAACTAGCCGTGTGACCTTGGGCAAGTCACTTAACCCCAATTGCCCTACCTTCCCCCCTCCAAAAAAAAAGAAAGGTCCAGACCCCAGATCATATCTAGAAATTCCTGCCTCAAGCCTCATTTAGACAACCAAGTGGAGGTATATATCATAAATATCTAATATGCGCCCACATACTTCTTACATATATAAGAGGATGAAAATTCCAAAGCATAGTGGAATCTTGGTAGAGATGTATATCTTATATGGGGTTAGGTTCAAAAGTCAGCCTAAAAAAATAAATGAGCAAAAATGTAGTCCAAATTATCCTTGAAAATATCCATATAGAACAGTGCAGTACCTTAAAGAGGTCTCTTTAAAAGCAGGAAGTCCTTATCAGAGAGCAGTTGGATCTAATCCAATGTTATGTTTTCTTATACCCTGCCAAGTTTTGGGTTTTGTTTTTGATTTTTTCAGGATGTTAGCAAGAAGAAAACAAAACAGGTAAATAGTTCGCTAGCAGAATAATTGATTACTAAGGGGAAAATATTTTGGAAGGACTTCACACAAAAGTATGATTGTATATTTCTATCTCTCTAGTTCTTTGAGTGGAATGGAGAGCAATTTAATTGTTAGTTTTAATTTTTGCTGAACTTGTACAGTTGAATTTGGCAACTTAAATGAAAGTATATGATTTACCCTTGTTGTTGTACCAGTTATTAGAGATTTCTGCTTAATCTAATACCATATAAACTCAGTTTTACTTTATTTAGTATCAGGTAGGTTCCCCCATCACCTTCCATTTTTTAAACTGTGTTTCTTTTTCTAACTGGTAATGGTGTACTATTGCAAGGTTATATATGAGAATTTTATTCTAATGGGCCCTAGAAATAGCCATGACTTACATATTAATAATGGCAACTAGGTGGCGCAATGGTTTGGGCCTGGAGTCAGGAAAATTCATTTTCCTAAATTCAAGTCCAGCCCACATTTACTAGCTGTGTGACTCTGGACAAGTCACTTAAATCTGTTTGCTTCAGTTTCTTCATCTGTAAGATGATCTGGAGAAGGAAATGGCAAACCACTCTAGTATTTTTGCTAAGAAAACCCTAAGTGGCATCACAAAGAATTGGACACAACTGAACAACAACTATACTAATGGTCCACCGCCTTTTTAGTAGCTCCTCCTCCCCCAAGATATTCTCATCATTGATAGATATTAGTCCTTTGATCTTGACCACTTTGTTTAAACTTTATTTTCATGTACAGCTTCAGATTATATAAAACATAGAAAATGGAATATTTTAAAGGCACATTAAGTAGAAAGAACCTAGCTAATCCTAAAATCACATTTGTTCTGACACTAATCATCTAATTCAGTCTCTATGCTTTCCCCCTCCCCAGCATTTCCCCATCACCATCACCCCCAATATACAAAATTTTACAACTTGTTCTTGTTAAGTAACTGTTACTGTGAATTAGTTTAGTGATCCCCATCCAGGCAGTTTTAATTATTATACAGCTTAAATCTAGACTACTATGTGTTTAGTGTAAGCACATAAGCAAACAGGAACTTGGGTGTCAAAAATCTCTTCATTCAGCTAATACTAGGAATTATTATCCCACATCATGGAAATTCCATCTGTCCACCAGGGCGTGTATACCTAAGGGTAGCAGTAATCGTGTAGCATGGGAGTATGTTGGTGTTTACAAGGCATCTCAGATCTTTCCATTGTTTCCTGTGTACATCTATCTATTCTGGCCAATAATTTAGGAATTTATTAAACACATTTAAAGGAGGAGCGAGGAAAACCCACAGTGGCTTAATGCAAATTAACAAAATTAGCTGTTGGTCTCCATCTGGTCATCTCTAGAAAATAGAATTGCAGTATTTTCTTAAAAAGTATACAATGCACAAACTATATTTTCTCAAATTTAATTTTTATCATAATAGGAGCTTTTAAAAAATTTGATCCTAATATTCACTTTATATAGAAAGCCTGGCATCATGGTTAGAATGCTGGATCTTAAATCAGATCTTGCCAGTGATAATGTATGTCCCAAGGGAAGCCTTTTAACCACTGTGTGTTTCAACCAACTCCTTATTAATTTTCTGCTAAGTCATAGGCAGATTATGACCTGCCTTGAGGGAGGGAGTTCTCACACTGGGACAGCTGACATGATTGACACTAATTTTCAGTGAGATGATAGAATAATTTGGTAACTATTATCAAGTAGCAACCACCAATTCTGCCCAGTGGGACATTTTATTTTTCTTTTCCTTTGTCTTTACATCACAGGTGAGTTAAATGACTCACCTTTGATACTGTTGTCTTTCTCTAACCCTCACAAATGTCAGTCATTGCATTTTGGGAAAAAGTTTGTTTCCTGTCTCAAGAAACTTGCCATCCCAGAAGGATGTGGGCAACCACAGAGTATTCCAACACTGTCAAATGCATCCAGTAATTTTCAGCTTGTACTTAAGATGTTTAATACTACACTAAAAAGACTATTCCAACTCTTTGACTATTATAGAGATGCTATCTTCAACCCTAAGATAGAAAGCTTAGTGAGTCCTTTAGCCTAATTTTCCTGCATGAATCCTTCCGTAAGTCTGAGACCCATCCACAAACAACGTTCTTCAAACTACAAAAGCTGTGATTCCTTTGCTCTTGGGTGGTTGTGAAGTTCATTATAATTTTATACCACCTGTGATTCTCATGTGGTCTTCACTTGAGTAATTTAGGTGAGATAGGGCCCCATGGCTACCCAAATCTGAGGTGGATGGACAGCCAAACTGTTTTCTTCCCACCTCCTTCTGCGTTGGTCTGACTGTGTATAGGTCACTATTACATTGAGTAAAATGGAAAATACAAAAAGCTACATTTAAATAACATCCATGGTGTAACAAAGACCAATGACAGAATGCGGTGAGGTTAGAGAAACACCTCCCCTCAAGTCCTGAGTGAGAGAGAAATGCACACACATACACAGGCACACATACATCCATACACACATATGTGTACAAGTGGACATACATACACACCTTCTTTAAAAAAAAAAAAAGGAAATTGCCACACAGGTGAAGGCCTAGGCTCATTTGGGGATTTCCTGTGTCTTTAAGTCACACCACAAACCTAACGTTATTTATATATAAATATTAAAAAAAAACCCAAACAAAACAACCCCCCACCCCACCCCTGCCACTAACCTACTCATCTGTTATCTAGAACATTAAATCTTCAATGGAAGATTATGCAAAGTATTATATGTGTGTAACAGATACAGTACGAGGCTTACTAAATGCCATTGGAGTGAGTCAAAGGCAGCTATATTTAGGCTCATCTAAATACTTGCAGTAGCATTTCAAGATATGCATACTCTCTAGGTTGATGCGCTGAGGAGACTAAAGGACAGCTGGCTGTATGTTACTTAGGGCATGATGTCCAGCTACTGGATTTGGGCAGCCTGCTGCTTTCTTTCCTCTGATCTTCCACTGGTAATGTTTTAGCTGTTGAAGATGTTTGCCATGGGGCAGGCCAGGCAGGGCTCCAAAGGGATGCACCAGTTTTCTCATTTTAGTGACTTTCTTAATCAGCCACCCAGGGGGGATGGTAGGGGAGGGAAGCTTGCAACCCTTGGCCCTATGGAGGTGTGGGCTCACACAACACAGCTGGCCCATATGGAAGGCTCTGGCGTTCCTTTACAGGGAGTCAGGCAGGGAGACACTTGCTCTTCTCATAGATTACCAGCAGAGGGAGCAACACCTCATGTGCTCCATCTCCCCATCTTTTAAAAGGTTCATTCAGCCAAGACAACCCGGACTTTGTTTACCTTTGGGGAACCAGGGGTGGGGGAGATAAATGAACCCTGAAAGTTTCCAAAGGAACTGCTTCACTCCAAAAACTGAGTAAATTAAGAGAAAGTAAACTCCTGCTTGAGATGCTGAGATGACATTGGAGTTGGAACTGCCAAGGGTCGGAGGGGTAGCCAAGAAAGGCCAAAAGGACTTGCCAGGAGTTGTCCACTTTTCCTCACCTGAGGGCTATTCCACTTCCCCACCCTCACTTGCTAAGGTGACAACATTGTTGGTAACTTCTTGGAGCTGCTCTGCACAACTAGCATGAAAATGAGAGTTCTCTCTAGGGTCTGCAGAAATCAAGGCTGACTTTTTTCAAAGCAAGTGGTTTTCCCAGCAAGAGCCATTGCATTTTACTGTACAAATTCACAAGCCACCACAGGACCGACTTGAACCGTATGGTTAGCAGACACACACACACACACGCGCACACACACACACACACACACACACACACACACACACACACACAGAAAATAGACAAACCAACCAAAAAAAATTGCCTTTGCAAATTTCTACTGACTATGAGGGCTAAAGGTGTCATGTGGCCTTCATTCTTTGGTTTTGCTGTTGCTGTTGCTTCCCCCTCCCCATCTGATTCCACTTTCTACCTCTATGGCCTATGTTGAGTCATATGAGGATAAGAATCTTGGTGGAAGAGAGGACAGCATTGACTTGTCCTGTGTACTGTGACATGAGCCCTGCTGGATGAGGAAAGGAAAGGGGCTTGTTAGTATCTGGTTGCATCCAGTCACAGGCACAGTCAGGTTAGGAAACATCATGCTGAGGAAATCAGATTGTTAGCTCTGTCTTGCTGAATCTCTCTGTTGGCAAGTGTTCCAGAATACTGTCTGTTCTTTTTCATAGTCTTTCTATCAGATACCAAGGATGCAGAACCATTTTTTTCCTTTTTTTCTTTCACTTTTCAAAGAAACAATACTTTTGCTACAAAACCAAAAAAAAAAAAAAAAGATTATATACAAATTGGTTATT